>JAOCZM010000206.1:1238654-2477309 GCA_026122235.1 Vinca minor | reverse complement strand
AGCACAGAGGTTTTAATAACAGGTGTATCCCCGATATGGGAATGACTAAGAAAAATGCTGATTTTTCTTAGCATTCTAAGTCATTATTCTCCAGCTTTTTGAGAGCTTAGAGAAGAGAGAAAAGAGAGAACATTCAATAGAGATTGAATAGAAAATGAAAAGACAAATCTTTTCTAGATACTTGTTTTCTAGCTTTAGCTAATAGAAAAGTTAAGTAAGAAAAACCTGCTTTCTTGTTCTTCTAAAGGTCCTATATCCACCATATATATATATATATATATATACCCATCTTGAAGAGTGTCTTCAAGACTTCTACGAGGCGTCGGCTAGCACCAAGCAAGAGAGGACCATCCCTAAGATCGAGCGGATATCGGGAGAGGCTGAGCCTCGCTAGGGCGGCGTCTGCTCGCTACAACCGAAACCATTCTCAGCCTTATTCAGCACTTCTAAAGGTATAATGCTATCCTGTAGTCTAAGGTTCTTATTCGTGAAAGATCCTATTAGAGGCGGGTCATTTTATTTCCGCTGCATAACCTGTTTAGACCCGTTATTCCTCTAATAGTGGTATCGTGAGCCACTCACGAGTACCCTATAGACTTAATGTGCTATAGTATTTTAATATGGATTATGAATCTATATTTTGCATGCCTTAGATTGCTAGAAATGTTGTATATCATGTATGACATGTATGAGAGTCGAGAATTTCGACCAACCGAAATGCTCTGCTTTTGTCAACCGAGTACTCTCAAGATTCGCTCTGACCGACCACAATGTCTCTGCTCGGCCAACCGAGTACTCTCAGCATTTTGTTCTGACGACTGGTAGATATGTCTCGTCACCCGATTAGTTACCCGGTCGACCGAAGCGGGTGGCTGTCCCACCGAACCGATATGCATTATGAAATGTTCTGCTCATCGTTGCTCATTTTTCCATAAATTGTTATGTTAGTTGAGCATGATGCATAGTAATCGCCTTTTACCCCCGTTGGTTTATTTTATAAATACGATCCGCGTATCGTGCCTATCTCTTTTTATCAAAAGTTGTAATTCTCTTCTCATCAAATCCCCTCGAATGTAACTCGAGGTTTCCTTTAGAATTATGTAATTCTAGATTAGAGTAAGGTACAAACTGTGATGATGATTTGGAGACAACAACTCGATAGGTCAAGACGGTGTAAAATAGAATGTTTTCTTTTCACACCCTTAGATTGACTTCACAGCTTTTTCCATCGGGCTTGGAAAACCGAATAGGATATGGCGATTACTATTGCATTTTTTACTTTTATGTATCGATGCATATGTATATAAGCATAAACCGCTTTTATTTATGCTTTTCTCAGTGAGATTGTTAAAAACAAAACTCCTCAATTAAATATTAATTAGTGCCTTCCCTAAGTTTGGCCCTCATCATGCCTAGATCGACATAAGTATGGGACATGCCAAAGCCGTACATACGTGTCTATCCTGGTGAGGCGAGAAGGATAATTTGTGATATCCGCCGACAAAAACTTAGTGGACCTAGTTAATCGGATTATCTCAATAAATGGATTGAGGATCTAGAGGCAAAAGAGTTGAGAAAAGTGTATAATGATACGCTTGAATAAATGTTATTCACTCAACTAACCAAGAATTACATAATTTGATGTAATTGGCAAACGTTGCCTACCTAAATAACTAAGTTTTGGGCGATCACCAAAGTCTGACTCGTAACGAGGTGAAATATGGATCTTGGCCCGCTAGAAAGTTAATCGAACTTTTACGAGTTGATAAATGAGGGTTATTCACTCAAGAAAATAGTGGGAGAAATCATTAAAAAGATAAAAGGCCTAATAATCCTTGAGAAGGACAAATTAGAGGGAGTTAACTTCCCTCGATCGAGTTCAGAACTTAAGAATCGTTCTCAAGCATGAAAGAAAGTCAGATGTTCTAGAACAACTTATTCCCGATACACCGCAGGCTCGTGCTTCGGCCGCTGATAGAAGTGCTTATCGAAGCATTGTAGTGATGCTTTAGATGTGTCTAGCCTCATGCTTGTCACCATGAACTCGAGCTTCGAAGCAACATGAGGACACTGGGGGCTTATGAGACGCTCGGCTCACCCGAAGCAACTATATCGTGGACAAGCACGCCAGAGAGATTCGACGTATCAAATCTCTTTTTCAATGCAAAATGTCCGAAGGAATGCCAGTAGGAACTCACGTTCTTAAGATGATAGGTTATGTTCGTAACCTTGAAAACTCGGGATTTCTTTCGGGGGCAAGAGTCGCCGATCGATTTGATCTTGCAATCGCTGCTCGAGTCATTCAAACTAGCTCATTCTCAATTATCACATGAATGAAATTGACAAGCCATCGCTCGAGTTGTTGAACATGCCGAGGACTCGCCGAGAAGGAAATAGGCAAGTCCAAGCCCAACACCATACCGATGGTGCAAAAGGGCAAAAGGCAAAGGTTTTGTGAAATCCAAAGGCAAACCGAAAGGTAAGCCTATGGGCAAGCAAACCACTTTCAACAATGCACTCGAAATCTAAGGGTGGTGTAGCCAAGGACTCTATCTCGCATCACCGTGGTGAAAAGGGTCACTGAAAAGTGAACCGCAAAAGCTATATTGCAGGAAAAAGGTTGAAAAGGGAGAAAGCAAATGTTGCTTGGGGCTCGTGTATTTATGTTGTTGATATTAATGTGATTGATATCAATTTAAATACAACTACTTCTGGGTACTTGATACCGGATGTGGTTCTCACATTTGTACTAATGTGCAGTGGACCGCAAAGCGAGTAGAGAGTTGGCAAAGGGTGAAGTGGAACTACGAGTTGGCAACTGAAAGCACGTGTCATGTACTCTAACCGTAGGGACTTGTACTTTTACTTTGCCTTCAGTGGCTTGTTTTGGGGTTTAGAAAACTGTTTCTATGTACCAAGTTTAACTAAGAATATTATTTCAATTTCTTGTTTGACAAGAAAGGTTTTGAGATTTCAATCAAAAACCAACGATTGTCGTTATTTTTGGATAATATTTTTTATGCAAGCGCTTCTTTGATTAATGGTCTATATATTTTAGATCTTGATATGCCAATTTTAAATATAAATACAAAAAAGGATTAAGACTAATGATTCTAATCCCGACATACCTCGCATTGTCGCTAGGCCACATAAACGAAGACCGCATATCCAAGCTCCATAAAGACGGGGCTATTGGAATCATTTGACTTCATGTCTTATGATCGATGCGAATCTTGTTTGTTGGGTAAGATGACAAAGATCACCTTTCACTAAGCTAGGTGAGAGAGCCGATGCTTTATTAGGACTAATACATAGTGATGTATGTGGCCCTTTTAATATACATGCAAAGGGGTGGTTACCTCTACTTCATTACCTTTATCGATGACTTCAGTGAGGTATGGATATGTGTTCTTGATGAAACACAAATCCAAAGCATTTGCTAAGTTTAAAGAGTTTAAACTAGAAGTAGAAAACCAACTTGGCAAGAGTATTAAGGTTCTTCGATCCGATCGATGAGGAGAATACTTGAGTTAAGAATTCTCGTGACTATCTAAAGGATTGTGGAATCGCTTTCACAACTTTCTCCTCCAGCCTACTCCACAATGGAATGGTGTATTCGAAAGGAGGAACGTAACCTTATTAGATATGGTTCGCTCTATGATGAGTCACACGAGCCTCGCCCAATTCTTTTTGGGGGACACGCACTAGAGACAAAGCAGCTTTAACACTTAACCGCATTCCATCTAAATCAGCTGCAAAGACGCCATACGAGCATGGACTCGGGAAGCGTCCCCAGCTTTGTCTTTCATCAAGATTTGGGGGTCGTGAAGCTTTTGTAAAACGCCGCCTTTCCCGATAAGTCGGGCTCCAAAATCTGAAAAGTGCATATTTGTAGGTTATCCTAAGGAAACTAAAGGATACTACTTTTATATCCCTAACGAA
This sequence comes from Vinca minor, assembly GCA_026122235.1. Taxonomy (NCBI): domain Eukaryota; kingdom Viridiplantae; phylum Streptophyta; class Magnoliopsida; order Gentianales; family Apocynaceae; genus Vinca; species Vinca minor. The sequence continues at coordinate 2,473,367 of JAOCZM010000206.1, read as the reverse complement.
AACAAAGTGTTTGTTGCTCAGCACGAGAGTCTTTCTAGAAAAAGAATTTGTTTCTAGAAACACGAGCTGGGAGTAGCGTAGAACTTCATCGAAGTTCCGGACTCTCAAACTAGCACTAATGATAAGATGGAAATTGAACAGACTCCACAAGTTGTTGTGCAAAGAAAGCCACAAACAGCTAGCAAACAAGACTCAGCTCAAGAAACACAAGAATTGCGTAGGTCCGTAGAGTTCGCCGTCCACCTCCTAAAAATTTGGTTTTTTCATAGCGTAACATGATGATGTTATGTTTGTGGATCACGATGAACCTTCAACCTACAAACATGCAATTAATAGCCCGGATTCTCGAGAAATGGCTTGAGGCCACGAGATCCGAAATGGACTCCATGTACACAAACCAAGTACTGGATCTTGGTTGATCCACCCAAGCGGGTAACTCCCATAGGGTGCAAATGGGTTTTTAAGATTAAAACCGACATGGAAGGGAATGTACAAACGCATAAGGGGGGCGATCGGGTCGCGAAAGGTTTCAAACAAGTTCATGGTATTGACTATGACGCAGACCTTTTCCCCATAGTTATGTTTCAAGTCCATTCGGATTTTGCTTGCTATCGCAGCTTACTATGACTATGAAATCGGCAAATGGATGTCAAAACCGCTTCCTTAATGGAAAACTTGAAGAGGATGTGTATATGACACACCGAAGGTTTTGTCACTCCGCAGAATGCCGGAAAAGTATGTAAGCTTCGAGATCCATTTATGGACTCAAGCAGGTTTCTCAGCCGAACATCCGTTTTAATGATGCCATCCGTGAGTTTGGCTTCATTAGAAATGAGGATGAGCCTTGTGTTTACAAGAAGGTTAGTGGGAGCTCAATCGTATCCCTGGTATTGTATGTAGATGACGTACTACTCATTGGAAACGACATACCAACCTTAAAGTATGTCAAGGCTTGGTTGAGTACGTGTTTCTCTATGAAAGACTTAGGCGATGCCAGCTATATTCTGGGAGTCAAGATCTATAGAGATAGATCCAGGAGACTCATTGGCCTAAGCCAGAGTACATATATAGACAAGGTGCTAAAGAGGTTTAGCATGCAAGAGTCTAAGAAGGGCCTTTGTCCTATGGCACATGGTACTGTTCTGTCGAACAAACAGTGTTCTAAAACGCCTGCCGAATTAGAACGCAAGAAAGATATCCATTATGCTTCTGCCATAGGATCCATCATGTACGCCATGTTATGTACTCGCCCTGGATGTCTCGCTTTGCTTTAAGCCTTACGAGCGGATACCACCCTAATTACGGTGAACGCCATCGGATCTCGACCAAGAATATCCTCAAGTACTTACGAAGGACTAAGGATACATTCTTGATTTATGGAGGGCTGGATGAGCTCGTAGTAAGTGGTTACACCGATGCTAGTTTTCAAACCGACAGAGATGATTTTCGATCGCAACGGGATATGTGTTTAACTTGAACGGAGGTGCTTGTGAGTGAGATTCTATGATAGAGGCCGAGTACATAGCAGCTTGTGAAGCACGTATGAGGCAGCTTTGGATCGGAAATTTATTTCCGACCTCGATGTGGTTCCTAGTATTGCGAACCCGATAGACCTCTATTGTGACAACAATGGGGCTATTTCACAATCTAGGGAACCTAGATCTCACCCAGCAGGTCCAAACATGTACTACGGCGTTTTCACGTAATCCGCGAGATTATAGAAAGAGGTGATGTGCATATATGTAGAGTAGATTCTGCAGACAATGTCGCCGATCCACCGACGAAGCCATTGTCGCAGCAAAGCAAAGCATGATCGTCACACTAACTCCATGGGTATCCGATATCCGGAGGGCCGATCTTTAGAGACAAATCATTAGTATGCCCTTAAAGACCAATCAGTAGATGATTTTGGGTCTTTAGTGCAAGTGGGAGATTATTGTATCGTATTTATGTAATTTTCATTTTGATGAATAAAAAGGCATAAATTCCAAATGATTATATCAATATGTTTCTCGCTCTTAAAAACATAATGAAATAATATGTCCTTAGAATAGTATTCATAATTGTTATGATTCTCAAACGTCCCTAGTCGAACATTATTATGGAATCTTCGAGGACAATAATAATGCGTAAGACTAGTATGTGCAGTGATTGAGAATCATTATACTGGACAGACCCGACATAAGAAACACACCATGGGTTGTTATATAATAGTCAATCGTGCTTCTCAATTTTTTGACTCGGGTTGTATATAAGATCCTTCGACTTGAGGTCTCACAAGAGTTCTTGCATGGCTAGTGTTATGCTTTGATAATGTTAAACGCTATCCCTAATGAGGTGAGCAATAAAGGCATTTATCGGGTATATCACGAATCTTGTTCGAGATGAATGGGATGCGTAAATGATTTGTCCCTCCTATATAGCAGAGCGATATCTTGGGCCCCTTTGACGGAGTCTCGACTAATTCATGGCCATGAACAAATGAATCAAGATATGATATTGATGTCATTTGATTAGTCTACTCGCGAATCAAGAAACTAAAAGATTGGACAATACAAGTGTGACTTTTTCCATGACTTGTGTTCAATCTAGATATCAAGGACAAAAGGATTTAAATACAAATGTCAAATGGTGTGATTATGATAGTCACTAGATATTTATGAATTGGGGGTAATGATGCGTTACTAGATACCTCTCATTACTTGTGACATATGATGTCACGGCCAACATCATAGATAGCTCCTGGGTCGCACTCATAGATCAACTGGATTGGGCTTGTTGAAGTACATTTAATCTAAGGTGCGCTAATTCAATCGGGTCGGGCCGGGATCGATGGGATCTGAGTTGGGCCCATTAATATGATTGGGCCGACCAACCCATTTGGACCGACCTTATGGCTGGAAATATTGGATATAATTTTAGCACTTATCTCTTAGAAAGGAGGTTGAAGTGGTGGAGAATGTGGAGGAGTGGTTTCCTCCATGATCTCCACTTTCCCCTTTCACTCTCCCCTCTATCCCTTGAATGACTTAGAAAAATGCTGATTTTTCTTAGCATTCTAAGTCATTATTCTCCAGCTTTTTGAGAGCTTAGACAAGAGAGAAAAGAGAGAACATTCAATAGAGATTGAATAGAAATAAAAGACAGCTTTTCTAGATACTTGTTTTCTAGCTTTGGCTAATAGAAAAGAAGTTAGAAAACTGTTTCTTGTTCTTCTAAAGGTCCTATATCTACCATATATATATGCTCCATCTTGAAGAGTGTCTTCAAGACTTCTACGAGGCGTTGGCTAGCACCAAGCTGGCAGAGGACCATCCCCGAAGATCGAGTGGATATCGGGAGAGGCGGAGCTCGCGCTGGTGGCGTCCCGCTCGCTATAACCGAAACCGCTCTCGCCTTATTCTGCACTTCTAAAGGTATAATGCTATCCTCGTAGTCTAAGGTTCTTACTGCGCAAGATCCCATTAGAGGCTGGGTCATTTTATTTCCGCCGCATAACCTCGTTTAGACCCTGTTATTCCTCTAACAAAACATAGCAAATATCTTAAGGGTCGCACACTATAATCAACTCGGATTGGGCTTGTTGGAGTTTACATTTGATATAGGTGCTCAATTAGATTGTGCATACTCAATTGGATTGGGCAAAATCGGACCCCGGTCGACTGAGAGCTGTCTCGGGTCGATCGAACCGATTTGTCATTTCAGTCGGCCGAGAACCATTTCTCTGGTCGACCGGACCAGTTAGACCAAGTCAAAACTGGCACATGTCTTGTCTGAGAGTGTAGTATATGTTAAGAGGGTAGTGGGGAGAGAAAGGTGCGAGTGTGGAGTTAGTGGGTGGTTCCACTAACACCACTTTATGAAGTGTTCATCAAAACACACAATTCACTTCCATCATTTCTCTCAACACTCTAGCCGAAATTAAGTGAGAAAATTCTCGGAAATTTTACTCTCTAGATTACACTTTCAAGAACACAAAAAGAGAAAGAAAAACTGTTTTTCTTGTCTCAAATTTTCGATTTTAGTTTTCTATATCAACAAAGCTCTCGAAGATCGTCTTCAACGTTCGTAGCTTTCGTGACTAGCATCTCGACGAACAAGCTCAAGGTTGATCGTGTGGATACAGGTAGAGACGGGAGTTCGAAGGCTGCCGTTGGTGATTCAAAGTAGCAGAATCCATGAAATATTGATTAGATTGATAAATGTATAATTTATATCATAAGGTACTGGTACTTTATCATGAGTAGATCCTCTAAAGGAACGGAATTCCAGTTTATTTTCGCTGCTTTTATTAGGGAATTCCGAATTTTTCCTTTCAGTGGTATCAGAGCCTATCACGAGAACTCAATTACTTTGTTTATGTGTTATTGTGCTTTTCGTAGTCGGATAATGTATGTCATAGGATTATTTACCTTTGTACAGGCTCTGGGAAGTCGTTTAAGTGTTAAACAAATCCCAGAACGAATTGTTGATTCGTGTTTTTGGCTATTTTCTATTTTCTGGACAAAGTTCGGTCGACCGGAGAAAGTTCGCATCAGACCGGACATGTTCTAGAAAATGGAATTTTGCTACTACCTAGAATTCGACCGATCTATGAGCATTAACGGTCGAGCGATGCCAGTCTATCAGAAATTTTCTAGGTCGATTGAGGTGGTCTAAGTTTACACTGTTTTTGGTTACTGCCTTATCGCGGTCGACCAGGAGTATGGCCTATGTCAATGGGAAAGGGGCAAGCAGTGTGTATTTTCTTTTTTAGCATGATTATCGTGTTATTTGAGCATGGTACATAGTAATAGCCTTTGACCCAATGGTTTTTATTGTAATACGACATGCGAGTCGTATCTTATCTATTCATTCTTGTTGTAAATTTAATCTCCAATGTAACTCGATATTTCTTTCAATTATGTAAAAGTATAGAATAGGATTTTATATTTTTCCATATGTAACAAATGATGAAGAAAGGCATCCATCAGATGAAGGAATCACAAGGAGGCGGAAGACAATATATATGATTTATTTCTTTTCAATCATTAGATTGACCTGGGACTTTCTGTTGGCTCAGAAAATCAGTATAGGGGCTATTACTATGTCACGGTTTTATTTACCGCTTTATGCACTTCGCATGTGATGCATGATACATGTTTTACTGCTTTTATAACATGTTATTTAAGATGTATAATCAGATTATATATCGTTTGATGAGATAATTAAAAACCCTTGTCAAAGCATAGATCGAAAGTAGTGTGAACTTCCGAGTGGAATAAGCGCCTGTTTATCCGGGTGAGGTGCGAAGGATAAGTTAGTGATATCCGCCGGTACAATCTTGGGGTCAAACTTAACCGACTTTTTCAATGTCGAGCTTTGTAGCCAAAGCTTTCGATATCGATCCGGAGGCAAAGGGGTTGAGATGTGCATTTATGTACTTATGGTAAAAGTTACCTACTTAACCAACCAAGAGTCACATAATGGATGTGATGAGAAAATGTTGCTTACCTAAATAACCATTTCTCGAGGCTTTGTAGCCAAAGTCGCCTCGGGATTGGTGATATATGGATTTTGGTCCTACTAGAAAGTTTTGAACTTTCCGAATGAGTACTTGAGGGTTATTCATTTGAAGAAAATAGTGGGATAATCATTAATTAAAGTGCTACTAATGATTTTAAAATATGACAACTAAAATTTTGCAAATTCTTCTCTCGTAGATATAATGGCAAATACAATCATTGCATCAAACTCTTTATCATTGCGATTCGTCCCTGAGAAGGGACAAACGTGAGGGAGGAAATCGAGGGATTCATGGGCGGAAACTCGCTCCAAACACCCATAAGTCCTCCCTCGAAGGATCCGCTCATACAAAAAGAATAGAAAAACAAAGCAAGAAAAACTTACAATTTCGGGTTCAAGAATCCGATTCTTGAATGGAAGATGTTGTTTCTTGGATACTTTGTTGCCACCAACGGAATTCCTTTGCGGAATATCCCTCTATCGGTATCCACGCTGACGAGACGGGCAGCGAAAGTGCTAGCTCTTCGCCTTTCCGAGTTTCGAATTGTGAGAGAAAAGGGAGACCGAAAACCGAAATCAGATTTCGTGAGTGTTGGTGATTTTTGCGGCTGGAAAAGTGATAGGCGAAGGTTTCGGCCAAGAGATCATTATATAAGGTATGAGAGTTTGTTCCCATAACTAACTCTCACATCCTCAACTCATCTCGGCAGTGGGAGTCCTCAACTCCCACGTCCTCTAGACTTTTGCTGGTAGTGGGAGTCTTTATCGGATAATAACTCCCACGTAATAACATCTATACCGAAAATGCCCCTTATCTCTAATTCGAATAATAACACTTTATTATTCTCAGAAAAGTGAATGTCAGATACAATGAACCTAGACACATTCTAGATTCATTGAATCTGGACATGAAGCTCGTTAGCTCGTCTATGCGTGTGACCCTGTAGGTTCATATCACAATGGCAATGAAAACACACTTAGTAGTAGTGTGAGTTCATAAATCACAAGCGGTCCCTAGCAGGACATTGTGACTACCCAAAGTGAATGAATATACAACGAAACCTAATATCAATCTACTATTTAATCCCTTTGTCACGCGATATCCTAATTAAGCATAAGGCATGGTAGTCGTCACCCTTATTAAGCTTAATTGTATTTATGCTCGATCTCCAGGTAGACTGTTCCGACAAATGGTATCTGATAACCACTTTATCAAATACATTTGAGCACGACCATGCATTTAGACAGTCTTTCCCTATCGAGGGGCCCATGGATATCTCTCTCTAATTATAAAGAGGGACAAATTCCTTACAATGCCTCTTACATTCAAGCCATGATAGGACGCTACATCCGATCATCAGTCGTATTGATTACTCGATTAAAAGTAACGTACGAATGAGTCAAAACGTGGCTCCATTCATGCTAGAATCAAATGGAGACATAAGGTCTAAGGATTCTAAAATAGTATTGAGGAAGTAAAACTTATGACTAAGGACCATGAAGTATTACTTCTCTAACGGATCACGTCCAATACAATGTATCCCTATATATTGCATCTATGATATGATTTGTATTCATTACACATGAATAGTAAAAAGTAATCATCAATCAAACATCATACTAGTTTTATTTCATTGTAAAATAGATTACATAAAGCTAGGGACAACTAGAAATGTAATTACATAAGCAAATGAGTTTTACTATCAAATCACGCATTTGATGTTCATAAGCAAAATTAACTATTCATATGAAATGCTCAAAAAGATAAAACACACAACATATGCTAATGGTCCTAGTGGCACTACTAATAATCTCCCACTTGGCCTAGGTCCAATCATACATGATCCTCAATCCCATTGACCTAGTATGACTCTCATGTTTAGGCCGTGGGAGTGGGCTTGGTCAATGTATCTCGCAATGTTGTCGCCTCGTATGAACTTTGCAAATACTAACGCCTCCTCTCGCCGATGATCTCTCTAATCGATGGAAACGCCCGAGAATGTGTTTGGATCGCTGGTGAGATCTAGGTTCCTTAGCTTGTGAAATGGCACCAAGATTATCACAATAGAGGTCCACCGGGTTCTACAATGCTAGTGGACAACACCTAATTCATCAACAAACTTCCCCGATCCAAACAGCTTTCTTTAGTCGCTTCGGAGGCAGCTAGATACTCAGCCTTCGCTGTAGAGTCGGCCACGGTTTCTTGCTTTGAGCTCTTCCACCACAAAGACCTCCATTCAAACAAAACACAAAACCAGATTACGATCTATAATCGTCTCACGCTCGGTCCGGAAGCTTGCGCTCAGTGTAACCATTTACAACCGTACTTCCTTCCCGACCTCCGTAAACTAAGAACATATCTTTAGTCCTTCTCAAGTACTTAAGAATGCTCTTGACTCGCAGTCCAATGTGACTCACCAGTGGTCGATTGATATCTCGCTAGTCATACTTAAAGCAAATGAGACATCCGAGCGAGTACATATCATGGCGTACATAATAGACCCAATGGCCGAAGCATATGGGATCTTACTCATGCGCTCTTGGTCCTCCCTTGTGGAAGGTCCTTGAGTTCTCGCTGAAGTTTAATGCCATGTGACATGGGCAAGAATCCCTTTTTGGAGTCTTGCAACCGAACTGCTTTCAAGCACTTTGTCAATGTATCCACTCGCTCAAGCCAATCATTTTGTTAGATCTATCTCTATAGATTCTAATACCCAAAATGTATGTAGCCTCGCCTAAGTATTTCATGGAAAAGCACTTCCCCAACCAAGCTTTTTACGCTTTGTAATGTAGGGATGTCATTTTCAATCGCAAGATGTCGTCCCACATAAAGCACAAGGAACACTACTGCATTTTTAGTTACTTTCTTATAAACACAAGGCTCGTCTTCGCTTTTTGATGAAACCGAATTCTTTAATACGCTCATCAAAGCGACGATTCCAGACTTTTCGAGATGCTTGCTTCAATCCATAAATGGACCTTTGAAGCTTACACACTTTGCTAGGATTTGTTGGATCAACAAACCCCTCAAAGTTGTGTCATATACACATCCTCGAGAAGGTTTCCATTAAGAAACGCAGTCTTAACATCCATTTGCCATATCTCATGGTCATAATATGCGCTATGGCAAGTAAAATCCTAATTGACTTTATCATCACGACGTGGGAAAAGGTTTCGCCATAGTCAATACCATGAACTTGTCTATAACCTTTAACTACTAGTCGCGATTTAAAAGTGTGTACATTACCATCCATGTCGGTCTTCTTTTTATAACACCATTTGTTATCGATGACCTTGCACCCTTTCGAGCGGGTCAACCAAAGGCCATACTTGGTTGTCGTGACATGGATTGCATCTCGACTTCATAGCCTCTAGCCACTTATCCGACTCGTAACTACGAATTGCCTCTTTGTAAGTAGAGGGTTCATCTTGATCAATCAGGGCTCAACTCGATGATCATCACCACGAGAAATCCATATCTCTCAGTCGTTGATGTACCCGACTCGACCTCCTCGGGGCCTTGTGTCAAAGATTGAAGCTCGAGACGCACGTGAGCTTGCTTGAACTTCCAAAGTTGGTTTAGATGTTGTTTGGGGATCTTGAATTTCCTCAAGACGGATCTTACTCCCACTATCCTCTTTGGAAATAAATTCCCTTTCAAGGAATAAACCATTACGAGCAACAAACACTTTTTTTTCTCGATGGAAGATAGAAGTAATATCCTTTAGTTTCTTTAGGATATCCCACAAACAAACATTTGTCGATTTAGAGCGAGTTTATCGATAACAAGCGCTTTTACGTACGCCTGCATCCCCAAATTTTGAGAAATGACAAGCTAGGTCGCTTTCCCTACCCATATCTCATATGGAGTTTTCTCAACCGCTTTAGAAGGAACTCTGTTTAATATAAATGCAAAGTAGCTTTCTATGGGCGTAGCCCTCAAAAGGAAATTGGAAGACTTGTTTGACTCATCATAGATCGAACCATATCTAATAAGGTGCGATTCCTCCGTTCGACACGCCATTCCATTGTGGTGTGCCAGAGGAGTTAATTGTGAAACAATTCCACAACCACTAAGATGTTCGTCAAACTCTTGGTTAAGGTATTCGCCACCTCGATCCGATCAAGTATCTTAATACTTTTACCAAGTTGATTTTGTACTTCATTTTGAAATTCTTGGAATCTTCCAAAAGATTCTCGATTTATGTTTCATTAGATAGACGTAGCCATATCTACCGAAATCATATGTGAATGTGATGAAGTATCGAAACCCTCCTCTAGCATTAGTGTTTATCGTCCACAAACATCTCGTATGTATGAGGCCCAATAAATCGAAGCTCTCTCACTTTGTCCAAGAAAGGGAGCTTTAGTCATTTTGCCTAATAAGCAAGAATCACAAGTCTCATAAGACTCTAAGTCAAATGATGTCAAAATTCCATCCGAATGGAGCTTTGATATGCGTTTCTCATTTATGTGGCCCAAACGACAAAGTGCTAAAAAGTAGGTATGGTTTAAGTCATTTGATTTAAACCTCTTAGTATTAATGTTATAGATGGGCCTTTTAATGGAATCATCGAGGTTAAGAACATAAAGCCCATTCATCAAAGAGGCATCTCCATAGAAGATACGATCTTTATGAACAGTGCAAATTTTATTCGTAATATTAATTTCAAAACCATCAATATCCAAACAAGAAACCCGAAATAATATTCCTACTCAAAGTTGGAACGTAAAGACAATTATTCAGCTTCTATAATAAGGCCACTTGGCAAAACTAAATTAAATGTCCCGGTAGCTACATCAACAACTCTTGCTCCGTTCGCTACTCTCGTGTCCACTTCTCCTTTTGCCGCTGATCTACTCCTTTTGAACCCCCGCACATTCGCTACAAATGTGAGATCGACAACCGGTATCTAATACCCATGAAGTAGAAGCAGTACATGTTAATTTCAATAACATAAATACCCGGAGAGACAATCAAACCGGCCTTTCCCTTTTTTCTTCTCTTTCCAAATAGAGCTTGCAGCCTGCTTTCCAATGACTCGGTTCATCTGCAATGGAAGCAAACTCCCTCTTTTTGGTGCCTCGCTTTGGGGTCGGGGCTTGGGCTTGTCATTGCCTTTGCATTTGCCTCTCTTGGCCATGGGCTTTCCCTTTCCTTTCTTCTTGAAATTCCCTTTTTGAACCATTAAGACTTCAGGGGTCTTCTTAATGTTCAGTTCAGCCTATTTGAGCATCCCGTGTATTTCATGTATGGTCTTCTCCATGGCATGCATGTTGAAGATCAAAATGAATTGGTCATACTCCGGTGGGAGTGAGCCCAAGATCATATCTGTGGCCACGTCATGACTTACGGGAGCCCCAAGTTTTTCAAGATGGTCAAAATAGCCCTTCATCTTTAGAACATGTGCACTTACAGAGGTGCCAGGGGCCATTTTGCAACTATTCAACACCTTAGTAGTGAGGAATCTTTCATGACGAGCTTGCTCTTGGAACATTTCCTTGAGCCGGCCCATCATCCGAAAGCCTCAACTCCTTCAAACTGCTTTTTGAAGGTCAAGTGCTCATTGTGACTAACATGAGACAAGTCACATCGTTAGAGTCATCGAAATGCTTCTTCCAAGTATCTCTTTCAGCTTTAGGGGCGTTATTTGCAGGTCGTTCAGAATATCCGTATCAAGAACGCATGCTTTTCTTTCCCCGCTAAGGACAATCTTAAGTTGCGGGCCCAATCAAGGAAATTGGTCCCGCTTAGTTTTTTCCTTCTCAGGACTGGATCGCAATGAATTGTGTGATGTATTGGTTGCCATTATCTACATTAAATTATTTGCAAAGTCATTAGTTTTTGAGCAAAAACATTTTCCATAATTTCAACACTTGATAATTAGTGGGGAAAAACATTTTACAATAGTTATAGGAAAGCTTTGGCTTAACACCCATAATTAAGGTAAAATCATCTAATGGGAATGACATCTATATGTCCCGGCTTTTTCCCATTCTATGCCCTAGGCCCAAAACTATTTTGATGGCCTAGCTAAGTTGAACCATGTTTAAGTTTATGGAAATCACTATTTTCCCATCTCTCTTTGCTTAGATAACCACTTGTCTGTTGGTTTGGCAAGCAGACAAAATGATGATCCAAACTCAATGAGTGCTTAGAGTATGGTAGGCATTTTAAGACTTAGTTAAAACGTTCGGTTTGAATAAGACAATAAAACGCGTAATACATTCATACAAGCATCTCATGCAATATATAAAGCATAAAAATTAAACGTGAGATAGCATGGCCTAATCCTATGATGACTCTCACGAGCCTTGTGGGAGCCAAGGGTCAATCTAAGTCCGTATCCATCTCATGGATAAAGTCTTCGATCCAAAGCAACTCTCCACTCTTGTTACATATTTGCATGGGCATACCCAGCCTTCAATGTAAAGCAAGAAAGCTAATCTAAGAAAGCGATTACAATTTTACAATATTGAAAATAAACTCGCAGCCGTATTATAAAATTACAACCAAAATATGTAAAACAATGGGTATAGTGAGGCCATGCTATTCACCGAGCTAAAATCACATAAAGCACAATGAATATTAACTACGAGTACATACACAACGTCTTAATTTAGGGGAACGACGAATCGAGGCGACGCTAACCGGCGGGGGGTCAGAGGGCGCGCCCGGGAAGAAAAAATCGATTCTACATCACTCATCGAATGAGTTTTTTTCGTCCCGATTTACCCTCAATTGCTTAACTTACATAATCGGATTATGCATTGGTTAATCGAATTAACCGAATTGATAACCGATTCATAAATAGTTTATGCATATAATCGTATTCATAAATAGATTCATAATCATAAACAGCTTTATGCATATTACCGAATTAATCTAATTAATTACGATTCACGCTTATGCAAATTAATCGAATTAAATTTCAAACCGAATCATGCTAAGGCGCTTCATGCGTAATCATGAAACCGAAAATAGCTTTATGCAACAAGCAGCTCATAAAATCAGTATAAACATGATAAACCGAAAACATGCTTTATGCCTATATCACATATATTCAACAAAAGATGCAATCTTTTCTATTTTCACACATACACATACCAAATCGGAATTGATAGTGTTATGGTGTGATTAACAATATCGAATTCGAATAGTATGAGCAAGGCTCTGATACCACTGAAGGGATTCATGGGCGGAAACTCGTTCCAAACACCCATGAGTCCTCCCCTGAAGGATCCGCTCATATGAAACAAATCGAAAAAACAGCAAGAAAAAGACTTACGCTTTTGGGTTCAAGAATTGGATTCTTGAATGGAAGAAGTCGTTTCTTGGATCGAATGCTGCCACCGATTGATCTCCCTTTGCGGAAAGTCCCACTACCGGTATCCACGCGACGAAACGGGCAGCGATTGCTAGCTCTTCTTTTTCTGGGTTTCGGGAATTAGAGAGAAAAGGGAGAGACAGAAAACTGTTTTCTAGATCTCAAGGTATTTCGGCTAAAAGCATTGGGGCGTCTAGGGTTTCGGCCAAGAGATCAATATATAGGGTGTGGGAGTATGTTCCCAGAACTAACTCTCACGTCCCTCAACTTCTCTCTGCAGCTGGGAGTCTAAACTCCCACGTCCCTATCAACCTCTTTTGCAGCTGGGAGTCTATAACTCCCTACGTGCACTAGACTTTCACTGGGTAGTAGGAGTCTTTATCTGATAATAACTCCCACGTAATTCTAGCTATACCAAAAATGCCCCTTATCTCCCGATTCGAATAATAACACTTTATTATTCTCGTAGAAAGTGAATGTCGATACAATGAACCTAGACACATTCTAGATTCATTGAATCTGGACATGAAGCTCGTTAGCTCGTCTATGCGTGTGACTCCCGTAGGTTCATATCACAATGGCAATGAAAACACACTTAGTAGTAGTGTGAGTTCATAAATCACAAGCGGTCCCTAGCAGGACATTGTGACTACCCAAAGTGAATGAATATACAACGGAACATAATATCAATCTACTATTTAATCCCTTTGTCTCGCGTTATCCTAATTAAGCATAAGGCATGGTGGTCGTCACCCTTACTAAGCTTAATTGTATTTATGCTCGATCTCCAGGTAGACTGTTTCGACAAATAGCATTTGATAACCACTTTATCAAATACATTTGAGCACGACCATGCATTTAGACAGTCTTTCCCTATCGAGGGGCCCATGGATATCTCTCTCTAATAATAGAGAGGGACAAATTCCTTACAATGTCTCTCACATTCAAGCTATGATAGGACACTACATCCGATCATCAGTCGTATTGATTACTCTGTTACAAGTAACGTCCGACTGAGTCAAAACGTGGCTCCATTCTTACTAGAATCAATGAAGACATATATGGTCTAAGGATTCTAAAATAGTATTGAGGAAGTAATACTTATGACTTAAGACCATGAAGTATTACTTCTCTGACGGATCACGTCCAATACAATGTATCCCTATATATTGCATCTATGATGTGATTTGTATCCATTACACATGATCAGTAAAACAAGATCATCAATCAACAATCATACTAGTTTTATTTCATAGTAATTAAGCATTACATAAAACTAGGGACTTTTAGAATAGTAATTACATAAGCTAATGAGTTTTACTATCAAATCACACATTTGATAATCAAAAGCAAAATTAACTATTCAATTACATGCTCAAAAGATAATAAAACGCACAACATGTGCTAATGGTCCTAGGGCACTACTAACAATCTCCCACTTGCCCTAGGTCCAATCATACATGATCCTCAATCCCATTGACCTAGTGTGACTCTCATGTTTAGGCTGTGGGAGTGGCTTGGTAAATGGATCTGCAATGTTGTCGTCTGTATGAACTTTGCAAATACTAACGTCTCGAAAACGAATCGAAAAACAGCAAGAAAAACTTACAATTTCGGGTTCAAGAATCCGATTCTTGAATGGAAGATGTTTCTTGGATACTTTGTTGCCACTAACGGAATTCCCTTTGCGGAATATCCCTCTATCGGTATCCACGCGACAAGACGGGCAGCGAGTGCTAGCTCTTCGTCTTTCTGAGTTTCGGAATTGTGAGAGAAAAGGGAGACCGAAAACTGAAATCAGATTTCAGAGAGTTGGTGATTTTTGCGGCTGGAAAAGTGATAGGCTAGGGTTTCGGCCAAGAGATCATTATATAAGGTATGAGAGTTTGTTCCCATAACTAACTCTCACATCCTCAACTTCTCTCGGCAGTGGGAGTCCTCAACTCCCACGTCCTCTAGACTTCTGCTGGTAGTGGGAGTCTTTATTAGATAATAACTCCCACGTAATAAAAGCTATACCGAAAATGCCCCTTTATCTCTAATTCGAATAATAACACTTTATTATTCTCAGAAAAGTGAATGTCAGATACAATGAACCTAGACACATTCTAGATTCATTGAATTTGGACATGAAGCTCGTTAGCTCGTCTATGTGTGTGACCCTGTAGGTTCATATCACAATGGCAATGAAAACACACTTAGTAGTAGTGTGAGTTCATAAATCACAAGCGGTCCCTAGCAGGACATTGTGACTACCAAAAGTGAATGAATATACAACGGAACCTAATATCAATATACTATTTAATCCCTTTGTCTCGCGATATCCTAATTAAGCATAAGGCATAGTAGTCGTCACCCTTATTAAGCTTAATTGTATTTATGCTCGATCTCCAGGTAGACTGTTCCGACAAATGGTATCTGATAACCACTTTATCAAATACATTTGAGCACGGCCATGGATTTTGACAGTCTTTCCCTATCGAAGGGCCCATGGATATCTCTCTCTAATAATAGAGAGGGACAAATTCCTTACAATGCCTCTCACATTCAAGCCTTGATAGGACGCTACATCCGATCATCAGTCGTATTGATTACTCGATTAAAAGTAACGTACGAATGAGTCAAAACGTGGCTCCATTCATGCTAGAATCAAATGGAGACATAAGGTCTAAGGATTCTAAAATAGTATTGAGGAAGTAATACTTATGACTAAGGACCATGAAGTATTACTTCTCTAACGGATCACGTCCAATACAATGTATCCCTATATATTGCATCTATGATATGATTTGTATTCATTACACATGATTAGTAAAACGTAATCATCAATCAAACATCATACTAGTTTTATTTCATTGTAAAATAGATTACATAAAAACTAGGGGACTGACTAGAATAGTAATTACATAAGCAAATGAGTTTTACTATCAAATCACGCATTTGATGTTCATAAGCAAAATTAACTATTCATATGAAATGCTCAAAAAGATACAACGTACAACATATGCTAATGGTTCTAGGGCACTACTAACGTAAACTTCCTCGACGGTACAAGAACTTGAGAATCGTGCTCAAGCACGAGAAAAAGTTGTATGTTCTCGAAACTCCTATTCCTAATCCACCAGCCAGCGGGGGCTCCTACCACTGAAATAAATTCTTATCGTAAGCACTTAGATGACTAGTCATTTGTTAGTGGCCATGACCTCCCGAGCATTGTAAGCAACATGAGGAAATAGAAGCTTTCGATATGATTAATCATCTAAGGAAACTCTTTCAGGGTCAGGCCTGCCATGAGAGATTTGATTGTTGAAGTCTCTATTTCAGTGCAAAATGGCATAGGGAACACCAGTCGGAACTCATGTTCTGAAAATTATAGGCTATATTGAGAGCCTCGAAAGAATGTGATTCCCTCTTGGCCAAGAGTTATACACTATCTTGATTCTGCAATTGTTGCCCATATCATTCAGTCAGATTATATTGAACTATAACATGAATCAGATAGACAAACCTTTCCCATAATTCTTGAACCTGTTGAGGACTTTTGAGAAGGAAATAGGCAAATCCAAGGCCATTTACATGGTCAACAACAACAGGGGCAAGGGTTTTGGCAAGCCTTCGGGAAAACCTAACCATTCTGAGAAAGCACCGAAACCCAAGGGCGTTGTGGTTAAGGATGTAAATTTCCATTGTGGAAAAAGGACACTTGAAGAGAAACTGCCCAAGTTATCTTGTTTGGAAAAAGCTTGGAAATGGAGAAAATGTTGCTTCTAGCTTAGGTATTTATGTTATTGAGATCAACTTCTCTACTACTACTTCCTCATGGGTATTAGATGTAAAACACAATTGAAACTTTTTCCTTTTGAAAACGTGTTTATGAAATCATGTATGCAAGACTAGAGTGAGAAGCTTATGTTCATAAGAGCTTTGGTTAGAGCTTTAAAGATTACGACTAATGATGACAAAGCTAAACTAACCAAACTAAGTCTTCAATCTTCAATCTTCATAGATGAGCCTTGAATAGTATGACTTTGAATCTTGAACATGGCTTGATTGAAGTACTTAGAGCTTCCTACAAGATTTCCAATATTCTATCACAAAGATTAAGATCATTAGACACAACATCAAATGTTTGTCCAATATCAAAAACAGAGTTCGTTCGCCCTTAGGGCTTACAATCTCCCCCTTTTTGATTATGACAAACTTTGATGTAATAAGATAGAATATGGACAATGTAAGTACATGGAAGCATGGCAAAAGGATCTAAGAACAAATAAGTACAAAGACTAATGCTTAGAAGATACCAATTGTATACGATACCAATTGTAAAGACAAATATATGCAAAGACATAAGCACTAGCATTATAAGTTCTTTTGCCATATAAACTAGGGACTCATAGAAGAGCCCTATATCCCAACCATCCTCCTTGCCTCCTTCCTTCCATCTAAAAGCAAGTTTTGAGACAAATGATATATAAAAAGCTCCCCCTCAAAACATGCCGGAAAGGATAAAAAAAACATGATTAATACACAAAGATTAATACACATTTTAGCAAGATTAATACACATTTTTTCTCCCCCTTTGGCATAATCAAAAAAGACTACAAACTCCATAGTTAATACACCATTTTTTCTTGAAGAATGATCTTTTTGAATAAGCTTGGTTGATTTCAAAATACAAAGAGTCCATAATGACACATAAAAATAAAGAAGGTTATTTATGGCTCAAAAAGAATATCAACCAAAGCTAAAAACAAAGGAGATAGGGAATATAACCTTTAAGAACAATCTCCCCGTTTATCAAACATACGATGTTAGCTATTTGAGATAAAACCAAGTATGATACAAATTGACCAATTGTAAAACATGATACCAATTGTAAATATAGCCAATTGTAAAATACGTTTGAAAATATAGCTAACAAAGTACTAGTGGAAGTGATACAATGAATACATAAGTTAAGCATAAGTATCACAACCAAAAGAAGTAGAGGAAGTGTAAGAAAACACTTTGAGTACATTCCTCTAACAAGTTTAATGGTTAGCTAAATGAGTGTAACAACTCTTAAAGCAATACTAACCAAAAACTATAATGAGATCACAATGGATAAGACAAAGAAGAATATGATCTCAAAGTTATTAAGGGAGAATATATGTGATACCAATTGAAGACATAAACAACTATAACACATATAACTTCCAAAATAACTTACACAAGTTGGCTATAAGAGATAAAAGATGAAAGACAAGCCAACAAGTGATGTGATGATGTAAAATAAGAACAATTAAGCATACATCACATATTATGAGAGAGGTATGAGTTGAAAACATTTGAAAAAACTCCCTCTTAGGTTGTGCCACTTCCAAACACACAAATAGACACAACCCATGGCATAATGCCACAATCACAGCTTTATATCCTAAGTCAAGCATCTAGACGATCAACCACATAAGATTAATGCTAAAGACTTGAATATAAACAAAAACCCTTATATGCAATAAAGATCAAGTGAAAACTAAACATAGCATATACAAAAACTTCCCCAAAGCATAAAACACTTCATAATAGAGGGGAGGGGGGGTAGTAAAAGGAGATTTCATCACAAAGATCAAATCATTAAGCTCACTCATAACATGCTCAAGAGAATCAAAAACATATGAAGAACAAGCATGTTATAAAATCTCCAAGGTGCCCATTTCAAGAACAATTGAACATTATATGGAAAGTAAGATCAATAAATGTTCAAGGAAATGAAAGAGATTGAGTTTAGGAATATCTCATTGAATTTGATGAATGCTTTTGCACTTTGAGTTCCTTCAATGAGTTCCTTGAGCTTCTCAATCTTCTTTGCATGACAAGTGTAGAGTCATCAATGATGGGTGGCTTTTCTTTGATGAATCCTCTACAATCTTGTGATCCTTGGCATTTGACTCTTTTCTTGGAGTCTTAGCTCATTTGTGCCATTCCTTGTAGTTCATATCTTCTTCTTGAAGTTTAGAACTCTTTGTTACCTACAAGGGATTCTTGAGAGCAAAAAATGGTACCTTTTTCAAGGTCCTTCATGATTAGCTCAAAATCTCAAGTAACACAAATATGCATAAGGATCATGCAAATCAAAAACCAAAACAACTAGATGGATTCTTAAATGAATATGACATGATAAAACAAGAATCAATCAAGTTGCATATGCTACATCTCATAGATACCTTAGCTAAACTCAACATGGACAATAAAGAACATGCTAAAGGTTATCTATATAAATAAAAACTTCAAGAATGTGAGATGCAACATATATAAGAGCAAGCATATATAAATATCAAAAAACACTTAAACACATTAATTAAAGTGTTAAGAGAAGGTGATTTTGATACCATTGCTTTCTTACCAAGTGATGAAGACATTGTATAGACACTTTGGCTCTTGTCATCACTTGATGCTTTGCTCTTGGTATCTAAGCAACTTGGTTCTTCAATTGATTAACATTTGAGCTTTGAGAAACCAAGTGTTAAGGAGTGCTTTTGAATTTCTTCCTTTTGGCACAACTCCTTTAACTTCTCCCCAATGCCACTTCTCTTTGAATTAAGTCCATTGAAGCTTTGTGGCATTCATTTAACTTATAGGAACCTATAAGATCAAGGGAGGAGTAGCTTTTGGTACCCACTTTTGTTTGGGTCCATGGGGGTTAGTTAAAATACGCTTAACTTTCCAAATAGTTTTTACCCCCTTTTTTCAATCTTCTTCTTAACATGGCATCTAGCATTAGTATGACCATGTTTTCCACAATATGTGCAACAAATGTGTGGCTTAGAAGATTTGTGAACATGCTCATGATATCTAATTTGCCTATGTGAGGAACTAGCATGCACAAAGTTATTCTTAGGCAACTTAGAAAAACTAGCATGATCAAAGTGATTAGCATTATAACCAAGACCATGTTTAACATTTGAAGCACGTTGCATATCAAGAATATGATCAAGCTTTTGTGTTCCTTTGGAGAACTTGTCAACTAGTGAAGTAAGCTCAACAACTTTGATTTTCAAACTATCAAATTCAACAAGTTGACATTCAAGAGATGACATTTTATCACATGCTTCTTTGTATTGTAATGAAGATGTTTTGCAAGTAGTAATGAGATTTTCATTTTCACATTTCAAGCATTTAACATCATCACACAATTTTTTCATTTTCATTAATCAACTTTGATCTTTCATCAAGCAAGGATTCAATTTTAAGCTTCATCTCTTTGTTTTGCTTTGCACATTTTTTCATTTGCTCATACATATCATATAAAAGCTCATTAGGATCTTCCTCATCATCATCATCATTAGAATATGAAGGGGAGGGAGAAAGATGTACCTCATTACCAAAAGCCATGAAGCAAACATTTGAGTTTTCCTCTCCTTCTTCATTTTCTCTCTCATCTTGATCCCATGTGCATAGCATGCCCTTTGCATTCTTTGATTTGAAGAATTTTTTTCTTTTTTGTCTTCCTTGAGGCCCTTTGCTTTGGCGGTTGGGCAATTTCCTAAGAGATGTTGATTGCTTCCACACTCATAGCATTCCATCCCATTAGGATTTAGTTCTCTTCTATTTTGATGGAATTTTCTTCCTTTCCGGGAAAACATCTTTTTCATTCGTTTTACCATTAAATCCATAGTCTCATCATCTAGGTTGATGTCTTCCTCATCACTTGAGCAATTTGATTCCTCTAGATCAAGAAAAGATTTTAGAGCAATATTCATCTTGGACTTGTCAATACGCTCTTCCTTTTTGTGAGTTAGCTCATATGTGAGAAGAGAACCAATAAGCTCCTCCGTAGGATATGTTTTCAAGTCCTTGGCTTCTTCAATGACTAGAGCTTTTCCTTCCCAACTTTTGGGAAGAGAGTTGAGAATCTTCCTATTTATTTCACCCAAAGTGTAATCTTTACCATATGACTTCAAACCATTTACCACATTGGTGAATCTTGTATTCATCTCATTGATTGATTCATTTGGCTCCATGGAGAATAGCTCAAACTCTCTAACTAGCAAATTCAACTTTGACTCTTTCACTTGATTTGTGCCTTCATGAGTAACTTCAAGCATTTTCCACATAGCATGAGCCGATTTGCTTCCACGAACACGGTTGTACTCATCCGGATTCAAGGCACAACTTAGAATGTTCATTGCCATATAATTTCGAGTCATTTTCTTGGACTCAACTTCATTTAGCTCATTATCCGGTTTTTGACATTAAAGTACCATCAACAATCTTTAATGGAATAAAAGGACCTTCTTCAAATATATGCCATAGAGAATAATCAATGGAGCACACATATATCTTGAATCGGTTTTTCCAAGCATTATAGTTGTTTCCATCAAAGAGAGGTGGTCTATTTGTAGAAGAACCCTCTTGGTAGGCTAAAGCGGAAATACCGCCATGATCTTTACTTCTAGTGGTTAGACTAAAATTGAAGACGAGGCTCGATACCAATTGTAAAACACAATTGAAACTTTTTCCTTTTGAAAACGTGTTTATGAAATCATGTATGCAAGACTAGAGTGAGAAGCTTATGTTCATAAGAGCTTTGGTTAGAGCTTTAAAGATTACGACTAATGATGACAAAGCTAAACTAACCAAACTAAGTCTTCAATCTTCAATCTTCATAGATGAGCCTTGAATAGTATGACTTTGAATCTTGAACATGGCTTGATTGAAGTACTTAGAGCTTCCTACAAGATTTCCAATATTCTATCACAAAGATTAAGATCATTAGACACAACATCAAATGTTTGTCCAATATCAAAAACAGAGTTCGTTCGCCCTTAGGGCTTACATTAGATATCGGATGTGGTTCTCACATTTGCATGAATGTGCGGGGACTACAAAGGAGTAGAGAGTCGGCAAAAGGCGACGTGGATCTACGCGTTGGCAATGGAGCAAGAGTTGTTGCATTAGCTGTAGTCTTAGTTTACCTTCTAGAATTGTTCTAGATTTATACAGTTGTCTTTATGTACCTACATTAACTAAGAATATTATTTCGATCTCTTGTTTGGACAAGATGGGTTTTGATATTCATATTAAAAACCAACAAATGTTGTTATCATTAAATGATATCTTTTATTGTAGTGTTACTTTGCTGAATGGTTTATATTTTTAGATCTAGATTCACCGGTTTATAACATAAATAAAAAGAGGATAAAGACTAAAGAGTATAATCCTACATACCTCTGGCATTGTCGCTTAGGCCATATAAATGAAAACCACATTTCCAAACTCCATAAAGATGGATTGTTGGAATCATTTGATTTTGAATCATATGATACATGCGACCTTGTTTAATAGGTAAGATAACTACTTCTCCTTTTACTAGAACTGGAGAACGAGCAAAGGATTGGTTGGAACTAATATATAGTGATGTATGTGATCCATTCAATATTCATACAAAAGGTGGTTATCTATATTTCATTACTTTTACTGACAATTTTAGTCATTTTGGATACGTGTTTCTTATGAAACACACATTTAAGGACTTTGAAAAGTTCAAACAGTATAAAAATGAAGTAGAAAACCAGCTTGGCAAAAGTATTAAGATACTTCAATCTGATCGATGTGGGGAATACTTAAGTCAAGAA
Source organism: Vinca minor (assembly GCA_026122235.1). NCBI lineage: Eukaryota > Viridiplantae > Streptophyta > Magnoliopsida > Gentianales > Apocynaceae > Vinca > Vinca minor. The sequence goes on along the minus strand of JAOCZM010000206.1, from coordinate 2,450,920 downwards.
TTTCGTGACTATCTAAAGACTTGTGGAATTGTTTCACAACTTTCTCCACCTGCTATTTCTCAATGGAATGGTGTATCCGAAAGGAGAAATCAAACTCTATTAGATATGGTTCGATCGATAATGAGTCACGCGAGTCTTCCCAACTCATTTTGGGGACATGTTTTAGAAGCAGAGGTTTTAACACTAAACAGAGTTCCATCTAAATCTGTTGAAACAACACCATATCAGATATGGACTGGAGGCGTCCTAGTATGTCTTTCTTAAATATTTGGGGTTGTGAGACGTTTTTGAAACGTCAAGCTTTGGACAAGCTCAGTCCAAAGTCGGTCAAGTGCACCTTTGTCTATATATGTACAGAAAAGCAAGCTTCTAGATGCTGGAATTTACATTTTGACGAAGTAGTATGTGAGTTCGGTTTTATGTAGAATGTTGGTGAACATTGTGTTTACAAAAAAATTAGTGGAAACTCGGTTGTATTCCTAGTTTTGTATGTAGATAACATTCCAACTTTGGAATCTGTAAAGATTTGGTTGGGGAAATGTTTCTCTATATAGGACTTAGGTGAAACAAGCTTCATTTTAGGAGTCAAGATCTATAGAGATAGATCACGTAGACTTCTAGACCAAAGTCAGAGTACATATATAGACAAAGTGCTAAATCGGTTTAGCATTCACACTACAAGAAAACAGTGTAATAGGGAATGACATTTTCGTCGCTAAACTTAGTTTAGCGACCGATTAACAACCGAATTAAGTGGTCGTGTATTTTGCGTCGCTAAGCAAAGTACCGACGGAATATCTAGCGACCTAATATTCGGTCGCTATGTACCGACCGAATAGTCAACAGTGTTGACTTTTGACTTTGACTGTGTAATGACCGCATACTAGGTCTCAATGTACCGACTGAATGGTCAACAGTGTTGACTTTTTTACTTTGACTGAGTAACGACCGAAAATCGACGGAATACCGACCTAAATAGTCAACATTTTTGGCTTTGACTCTTGATTATGTGCGACCGAATTCCGACGGCATATGTAGCGACGGTATATTCGGGCGCTATATACCGACGGAATAGGCCGTCGCAAAATTGTTTTTATTTTTAAAAAAATAAATTTAAAATTTAATTAAATCCCTATTAATGCAGCAAGCAGCAGCACAAAAATCAAACCTGAAACAGAATTCCGGCCAGAGACATGAGTAATAAGATCCCAAATAGCAAAATTAATCAATACACACAAAAATAACATTACATAACCAATTATATTACTAAAAAACACAAGTTTACACTTTTCATTTACTTTACAACACTCACAATCAAAGTGTGCACTTCTCATTTACATTACAACACTCCCTATCAAAGTTTGCACTTCTCATTTACATTACAACACTCACAATCAAAGTTTATACTTCTCATAAACTCATGAGTTGCAATCTGAAAATTCAAGAATCAAATTATTTGATGGCAACAAAATTACCAATTTGAATTATGTTAAAAAGGTATACAATACGACAACTAATTTATGGTAATAAAGTACTAAAAATAAACCAACGAATTTTACTCTATGTGGAATTCCAAGAAGCAAGAAAGAGATTAATCATTCTAAATCATCCTCCGACATAAATTCATCATCTTCTTCAGAATTGTCATCACCCGACATAAATTCATCTTCTTCTTCAGAATTGTCATCACCCGACATAATTTCATCATCATCAACACGGGTCGTACCGGCCACAAGTACAACTTCAATTTCCCCTGACGAGTGTGCAAGTTGACCAACTTCAGTAACAGTAGGATCAATGCGACTGGTCTCCTCCTCCCGTACTTCCTCTTGATACAGTACCGGAACACCAGAAACGTCAAATAGACGTGGTTTGGAACGACAAACAGCCAACCAATCAGCCCTAGATGTTGTCTTACTACCTGGATAAGGTGTGTAGTAGACTTGTTGACATTTGGAAGCAAATACAAATGGGTCGTAACCCTGGTATGTTATTTTCCTATGGATTTCTACAAGTTTATATTGATGATGCACCCTCAAACCTCGATTTGGAGTAGAATCAAACCAGTCGCATTTGAAAAGAATTATTTTTTGTTCAGGTACTCCAGCAAGTTCAACCTCAATGACTTGCTTCAACTCTCTGTAATAATCTCCTTTAACCCATACCCCGCTGTTTGTCGTTCCTTTTCCATCGATGTGGGCTTTTGTATGAAATCTATAACCGTTAACAAAGTAACCGGTGTATGACATCACTCTCCTTGACGGGCCCCATGACAGATTTTTCAACAACCTTTCGGAATTTTCTAGAAGGTTATGTATCTGTTGAGAACAACAAAAGTTAAATTATATTAAGCATATTTAAGACAAGTTCATTTCTACGCAATACCAACTTACATGAGTTCTAAACCATTTAGAAAAATCACTATAAACCCGGCTTTGAAGATCTTCCTCCGTCATCTGCGGAGTTTCATCGTGTACTTAACTGACAAATTTCCTGAGTTACAAATTAAATGACAATATTATTATTTGGCTACTTTTAATTAATTATATAACAAAAATGAAGCAATAGAAGGGTTTACTTACTAAAGATATGGTTCGACCTCTTCACAATTCATCAGGATATAATTCGAAATTGTTTTATAACCTTGATTAAATAATAAAATCTTTTCTTTTTTTCCAAATGATCTTCCCGGTAAGTTGCAAATTGATAATACATTTGGTCCACTTGTCTCGTCTTCACCATCATTTCGCCCAATGGTTGTAACTTTCGTTTTCACGTGGGGTTTGAAATAATAGCTAAAGAATGTAGCGGCTTTTTCGACCAAGTATGCATTGCAAATTAATCCCTCAACTCTGGCCTTATTTTTTTTATCTTTTTTGTTAGATGGTGAGGTATCTAATTAAAGAATAAGTAGTTAATCACATTGTAAATACGTACATGAAAAATAAAAATGTAGTTGAGATAATGAAGACATTGGTTGTTACCTGTCGAACGGGTACATCCACCTAAACTGTACCGGACCACCAACCTTGGCTTCGTACGGAAGGTGAACTGGCAAGTGTTCCATCACATCAAAAAATCTCGGAGGAAATATTCTCTCTAAGTTGCACAATAAAATAGCAATAGTGTCCTCCAATTCTTGCATATGCGCCACACTCAACTTTGGGGAACACAAATATCTATAGAAAAGACTAAGTTCTGCCAAGGGTCCCCAAACACTTGCTGGTAGTACGTCTCTAAGTGCTATAGGGATAAGTCTCTCCATGAATACATGAGAATCGTGACTCTTCATTCCAGACATTTTCAACTCTTTCATATCAACGCAGCGTGCCAAATTCGATGCATATCCATCTGGGAGCCTTAATTCTTTAACCCACTGCAAAACCATCTCTTTGTGTGCCTTGGTAAGAGTGAAACATGCCTTCGGTTTCGTTGATTTACCTCGGCCATCGTGTTTAATATTCAATTCCGGCCGACTGCAATACCTTTCAACATCCGCTCTAGCCTTAACATTGTCCTTAGTTTTACCCTTTACGTCCAACACGGTGTTAAAGACGTTATCAAACACATTTTTTTCATTATGCATGACATCAATGTTGTGTCTGCCAATAAGGTATGTCCCAAAATATGCTACGTTTGGCCCAACTGTGATACCGACCCCTGCCTTGTTCTTTACCAATCTCTGCAGTTGTATCGGTAATTTTTGGATAATCTCTAACTCTAAACCATATTTCATCACCAGTCAGGCGAGATGGCGAGTCTGCTCTCTCCTGTCGCCGGTCCTTTCGGAAACCCTTTGCATCTCTTCTAAAAGAATGATTAGATGACAAGAAGCATATGTGGCAATCGAACCACGAATGTTTCCCGCCAGCATGCAAATGGAGCGCTTGTGTTTCCTCCATACAATATGGACAAGCGTGAATGTCAGCTGTACTCCATCCACTCAACATTCCATATGCTGGGAAATCACTAATTGTCCAAAGTAATGAACCCCGCAGTTTTATAATTACAACCAATTGTTATGTTCGATTATCAATTATTTACTTATTGAAACTAGCACACATTCCAATAAAAATGTAAAACATTTCCATAGGAAAAAAAGTGTCTTATTATTTGGGACATTCCTAATTATATATGCTTACAAACTAAAGAAGACATCTTATTGCTATTTTTGTTTTTGTTTTTGACACATTTTCCTTCTTTTAACCTATCTTTGAATTTTATGCTTCTTTTAAACATATCATCAAACACTTACATTCAACCCTAAATCTATTTCACTAGATGCCAACATGGATTGTGACCAATTTTGTCAAATTCTCTCAAAGTTTCCAACTTTTTCTCTCATTCTTTTATTGTGATCTCTTGTACCACATGAATTTAAGTTAGAGAAAAAATGGTATAAAATCATTGATTTAGACATTAATAACACTATAATAAATAGAAAATACAAGATTCTCACCTAAACCCTAATAAAACCAACTGAATCGGAGGTGATGGCGACGTCTTGGAGGTGCTGGAGCTGGTAGGGAGGGGAGGAGGGAGGGGCTTCGTAGTGGATTAGGGGGGAAATTTGAAAGAGGAGAAGGGAGAAGTGGACTTTCTAAAGAAATAAAAAAACAAACGACGTCGTTTAGATCTTAATTTTTAGCGACTGATTCTCGACCGATAGGTCAACAACGGTCGGTATTCGGTCTCCATATTCGCGACCGCCTGGCGACCGAACATCAGAAAATCCGTCGCCATTCCGTTGCCCCGTGGCCCCATAGCGACCGAATTGCGACGGACTGTATTAAAAAATATATATATCCGAAAACCGACATCGTTCATGATGCGACTACGAACTAATATGAATAGTTTAGTAAACATTTGTTTATTAATAATCAATTATTAAAAATTTAATTACATTACTCAATGATTCACGTAAATGTAAAGACAAAGTGTTATATGAATTGTTCTGCTTCGAGTCAATTTAGGTATTTATTAAAAATCCGGCAAGATAGCAACCGAGCGGTCGCCATTTCGTCGCCCCGTGGCACCATAGCGACCGATTGACGACGGACTGTATTAAAAAAATATATATCCGAAAACCGACATCGTTCATGATGCGACTACGAACTAATATGAATAGTTTAGTAATCATTTGTTTGTTAATAATCAAATTATTAAAAATTTAGTTACATTACTCAATGATTCACGTAAATGTAAAGAAAAAGTGTTATATGAATTGTTCTGCTTCGAGTCTATTTAGGTATTTATTAAAAATCCGGCAAGATAGCGACCGACGGGCGATCGAACATCAGAAATCGGTCGCTATTCCGTCGCCCATTATTCTGTTCGCGACGGTCAGGCGACAAATATTTATATGGCGGTCACCATTCGGTCGCCCAGATGATAAATTGCAGCGCATATTTACAAAACGACGTCGTCATACTTATGCCGTCGCTAATCGGTCGCTCAACCCTAACCCTAAACCCTAAGTTGGTCCTTCGTCCATCGCTACATGGTCGGTATTAAACCAATTTTCCCGCAGCAGAACATGCCACCTATAGAACAGACCCCTGCACAATTCAGGTATCTTCCATTCAACAGAAACATAACCCAAAATAGAAATTCCAAAATAATCCCAAAACATAACCAAAAAAAGCATTAAAAGATTAAAATAGTTATAAATTGATACAAAATTAACTAAGTACTCTATTGACTTCCCAAAAACTTCATCGACAGTTAAGGGGTCATCGTCATAGTCTGATTCTAACTCATCATCTAAGATACTACTCAATTTGGCCTCCATCTTAGAGGCACTTAATACAACATGGTCCCTATTTGTTAAATTTCAGCTAACATACTAGCTAAACCTTTGTTTCTCTTCTTTTCCCTCATCTTGAATTCTCTTTTTTGCTCGGCCATCTCTTTCTTAAACTTTGCTTCCATTTCGGTCACCATTCGTTCCATGGATGAATGCAAGACCGCCTGGCTGCCTCACTTCATTGTCTTTACCACATCGCTAAAGGAACCGAGTCCTTGGACTCGTCCCTTTATTAGCCCACCCGCAGCCTCAGCAGACAACTCAATCTGAGTTGGCTAATTCGGAGGAAGTTTGCCGGCTTGCTGCGTGGTCATAAACCGCATGGAACACCCCCTGTCAAATAAAATGTCAGGTTATGACAGCAAATAACTTATTTCAAAAAAAGGGAAAAGGAAATGAAATACTGACAGACAACTCTCTAGAATCGTCATCAACCCATTCGCCTTTCTCTGGGCCGATATAGTGTTGATGAAGATGATCGTAACTGACCGGGAATGGGACTGCATGTCCGGCCTCCTTTTCCTGTTAACAAAAATCATTAAAACATTTAAATACAAACATAAAACACATAACATTTATGAATACGTCAATTAATATATTTAAGTAACAGTCTCATGTGGTGCTCAATGTGGCTAAGCGAACTGCCCGTGTGCTTCATCTGGCCTTTGCCACTCCCTCCCTTCTTTCTTGTTTTTTGCTGCATGTGCCGACTTGGCTTTAAATTCCGAAGTCTGCCAGTACTCTTGAAGTCGCGCCCAATCGGTCTCAGAAACCCATGTGGGCCTCTTTTTTTTTCGAGCGGTGCTCATATTGCCGCTGAGTCTCCACATAAGTATGGTACGCCAACCTGTCTTGACGCCATCCTCATGCTCAGGACCCCAGCGATACTTTTTCTGTATTTTGAAATAAAGCTTGATAATTAAATTCGAAGACTTCTAAATTCAAACTTATTTACTAATTTCCTTACCTTGAACTCGTCCCACCACAATTTTTCTTCTTCCTGGGGAACATCCTTAATGGTGCTATATGCCCCTTGAAACGATCTTGATATATTGAAGTAATGGCGGCGGAACAGCTGGATGCCAATCTAAAACTATAATAGCAAAGAAAAAATTTGATTAGTTACTATAATGACGACAAGTAGTATATATATAACTAGTAAATATAGTAAATAAACCTATTAGTTCATAACTTATTCTATAATTCTTATGATGTTAAGATTAAAATTTGTATCTAGTATTATTTCTATTCAGTTTTTGCATGTTTTAAACAAGTTTTATTTCTAATTTTTTTTTTAATATTTTTTATTTATTTATTGGGAGAGGGGGAGACTTATCTATAACAAGAAATATGGGGATTCAAGAAGCGGGAGGGGGTTCGAACTCATGACTTTGTATATGTACTCGTTATTAATTTCATTGTGCTTTATGTGATTTTTAGCATGGTGAATAACATGGCCTACTATACCCATTGTTTTACATATTTTGGGTTGTAATTTTATAATACGACTGCGAGTTTGTTTTTTCAATGTTGTAAAATTGTAATCGCTTTCTTAGATTAGCTTTATTGCTTTACATTGAAGGCTGAGTATGCCCATGCAACTATGTAACAAGGCTGGAGGCTGCTGGATCGAAGACTTTATCCACGAGATGGATATTGACTTAGATTGACCCTTGGCTCCCACAAGGCTCATGGGAGTCATCATAGGATTAGGCCATGCTATCTCACGTTTAATTTTTATGCTTTATATATTGCATGAGATGCTTGTATAATTGTATTACACGTTTTAATGTCTTATTCAAACCGAATGTTTTAACTAATTCTTAAAATGCCTACCATACTCTAAACACTCATTGAGCTTGGATCATCATTTTGTCTGCTTGGAAAAGCAACAGACAAGTGGTTATCTAAGCAAAAGGAGATGGGAAAATAGTGATTTCCATAAGCTTAGACATGGTTCAACTTAGCTAGGCCATCAAAATAGTTTTGGGCCTAGGGCATAAAATGGGAAATAGCCGGGACATATCGATGTCATTCCCATTAGATGATTTTACTTTAATTATGGGTGTTAAGCCAAAGCTTTCCTATAACTATTGTAAAATGTTTTTCCCCACTATTTATCAAGTGTTGAAATTGTGGAAATTTTTTTTTGCTCAAAACTAATAACTTTGCAAATAATTTAATGTAGATAATGGCAACCAATACTTCACACAATTCATTGCGATCCGTCCTTGAGAAGGAAAAACTGAGCGGGGACCAATTTCCTTGATTGGGCCCGCAACTTAAGGATTGTCCTTAAGCAGGAAATAAAGCTATAAGTTCTTGATACGGACATTCCTGAACAGCCTGCAAACAACGCCCCTAGAGCTGAAAGAGATGCTTGGAAGAAGCATTTTGATGACTCTAACGATGTGACTTGTCTCATGTTAGTCACAATGATCACTGAACTTAAAAAACAGTTTGAAGGGGTTGAGGCTTTCCAGATGATGGGCCAGCTCAAAGAAATGTTCCAAGAGCAAAGCCCGCCATGAAAGGTTCCTCACCACTAAGGCGTTGAACAGTTCCAAGATGGCCCCTGGCACCTCTGTAAGTGCACATATTCTTAAGATGAAGGGCTATCTTGATCAACTTGAGAAACTTGGGGCTCCCGTAGGTCATGACATGGCCACATATATGATCTTAGGCTCACTCCCACCAGAGTATGACCAATTTGTTATGAACTTCAACATGCATGCCATGGAGAAGACCATACATGAAATTCACGGGATGCTCAAGCAGGCTGAATTGAACATTAAGAAAACCCCTGAAGTCTTAATGGTTCAAAAAGGGAATTTCAAGAAAAAAGGAAATGGAAAGCCCATGGCCAAGAAAGGCAAAGGCAAAGGCAATGACAAGCCCAAGCCCAAGCCCAAAGCCAAAGCACCAAAGGAAAGGGTTTGCTTCCATTGTGGCGAACCAGGCCATTGGAAACGGAACTGCAAACTCTACTTGGAAGAAAAGAAAAAGGGGAACGCCAGTTTGACTGTCTCTCCAGGTATTTATGTTATTGAAATTAACATGTCTGCTCCTACTTCATGGGTATTAGATACCGGTTGTCGATCTCACATTTGTTCAAATGTGCAGGGGTTCAAAAGGAGTAGATCACTGGAAAAAGGAGAAGTGGACCTGAGAGTAGCGAACGGAGCAAGAGTTGTTGCTGTAGCTACCGGGACATTTAATTTAGTTTTGCCAAGTAGCCTTATTATAGAACTGAATAATTGTCTTTATGTTCCAACTTTGAGTAGGAATATTATTTCAGTTTCTTGTTTGGATATTGATGGTTTTGAATTAAATATTCTGAATAAAATTTATACCATTCATAAAGATCGTATCTTCTATGGAGATGCCTCTTTGATGAATGGGCTTTATGTTCTTAACCTCGATGAATCCATTAAAAGTCCATCTATAACATTAATAATAAGAGGTTTAAATCCAATGACTTAACCCAAACCTACATTTGGCACTGTCGTTTGGGCCACATAAATGAAAAAAGCATATCAAAACTCCATAAAGATGGAATTTTGACTTCATTTGACTTAGAGTCTTATGAGACTTGTGATTCTTGCTTGTTAGGCAAAATGACTAAAGCTCCCTTTACTGGACAATGTGAGAGAGCTTCTGATTTCTTGGGCCTCATACATACAGATGTTTGTGGACCAATAAGCACAAGTGCTAGAGGAGGGTTTCAGTACTTCATCACATTCACAGATGATTTCAGTAGATATGGCTACGTCTATCTAATGAAACATAAATCAGAATCTTTTTAAAGATTCAAAGATTTTCAAAATGAAGTACAAAATCAACTTGGTAAAAGTATTAAGATACTTCGATCAGATCGAGGTGGGGAATAACTTAACCAAGAGTTTGACGAACATCTTAGGGGTTGTGGAATTGTTTCGCAATTAACTCTTCCTGGAACACCACAATGGAATGGTGTATCAGAACGGAGGAATCGCACCTTACTAGATATGGTTCGATCTATAATGAGTCAAACAAGTATTCCAATTTCCTTTTGGGGCTACGCCCTAGAAATTGCTGCATTTATATTGAATAGAGTTCCTTTTAAAGCGGTTCGAGAAAACTCCATATGAGATATGGGTAGGGAAACGACCTAGTTTGTCATTTCTCATAATTTGGGGGATGCGAGGCGTATGTAAAACGCTTGTTATCCCGATAAACTCGCCCCTAAATCGACAAGTGTTTGTTTGTGGGATATCCTAAAGAAACTAAAGGATATTACTTCTATCTTCCATCAGAGAACAAAATATTTGTTACTCATAATGGTTTATTCCTTGAAAGGGAATTTATTTCCAAAGAGGATAGTGGGAGTAAGATCCATCTTGAGGAAATTCAAGATCCCCCAAACAACATCCCGAACCAAATTTGGAAGTTCAAGCAAGCTCACGTGCGTCATCGAGCTTCAATCTTTGACACAAGGCCCCGAGGAGGTCGAGTCGGGTACATCAACGGCTGAGAGATATAGATTTCTCGTGATTGATGATCATCGAGTTGAACTGATTGATCAAGATGAATCCACTACCTACAAAGAGGCAATTCGTAGTTACGAGTCGGATAAGTGGCTAGAGGCTATGAAGTCCCGAGATGCAATCCATGTACGATAGCAGAGTGTGGATTTTGGTTGACCCACCCGAAGGGTGTAAGGTCATTGATAACAAATGGTGTTTCAAAAAGAAAACCGACATGGATGGTAATGTACACACTTTTTAAATCTCGACTAGTAGTTAAAGGTTATATACAAGTTTATGGTATTGACTATGATGAAACCTTTTCTCCCTGTCGTTATGATAAAAGTCTATTAGGATTTTTACTTGCCATAGCCGCATATTATGACTATGAGATATGGCAAAATGGACGTTAAGACTGCATTTCTTAATGGAAACCTTCTCGAGGATGTGTATATGACACAACCTGAGGGGTTTGTTGATCCATCAAATCCTAGCAAAGTGTGTAAGCATTTATGGATTGAAGCAAGCATCTCGAAGCTGGAATCGTCGCTTTGATGAACGTATTAAAGAATTCGATTTCATCAAAAACGAAGACGAGCATTGTGTTTATAAGAAAGTAACCAATAATGCAGTAGTAGTGTTCCTTGTGCTTTATGCGGATAACATCTTCGCGATTGGAAATGACATCCCCACATTACAAAGCGTAAAAGCTTGGTTGGGGAAGTGCTTTTCCATGAAAGACTTAGGCGAGGCTACATACATTTTGGGTATAAGAATCTATAGAGATAGATATAACAAAATGATTGGCCTAAGCTAGAGTGGATACATTGACAAGGTACCGAAACAGTTCAGTTTGCAAGACTCCAAAAAAGGATTCTTGCCCATGTCACATGGCATTAAACTCAGCAAAACTCAAGGACCTTCCACAAATGAGGACCAAGAGCGCATGAGTAAGATCCATATGCTTCAGCCATTGGGTATATTATGTAGGCCATGATATGCACTCGCCCGGATGGCTCATTTGTTCTTAGTATGACTAGAAGATATCAATCTGACCCTGGAGAGTCACATTGGACTGCAGTCAAGAGCATTCTTAAGTACTTGAGAAGGACTAAAGATATGTTCTTAGTTTACGGAGGTCAGGAAGGAAGTCTGGTTGTAAATGGTTACACAGACGCAAGTTTCCAGACCGATGTAGATGATTATAGATCGCAATCTAGTTTTGTGTTTTGTTTTAATGGAGGTGCTGTGAGCTTGAAGAGCTCAAAGAAAGAAACTGTAGCCGACTCTACAACAGAAGCTGAGTATCTAGCTGCCACTGAAGCAGCTAAATAAGCTGTTTGGATTAGGAAGTTTGTTGATAAATTAGGTGTCGTCCCTAGCATTGTGAACCCAGTGGACCTCTATTGTGATAGTACTGGTGCCATTTCACAAGCTAAGGAACCTAGATCTCACCAACGATCCAAACACATTCTCAGGCGTTTCCATTTGATTAGAGAGATCATTGACAGAGGAGTCGTTAGTATTTGCAAAGTTCATACAGACGACAACATTGCAGATCCATTGACCAAGCCACTCCCGCAGCCTAAACATGAGAGTCATACTAGGTCAATGGGATTGAAGATCATGTATGATTGGACCTAGGGCAAGTGGGAGAATGTTAGTAGTACCCTAGGACCATTAGCACATGTTGTACGTTTTTATAAGGAAATTCTGCTTTATTATCACTAAGGGAAAAGGGGAAACAAAAATCTTTGGCATAGTGGAAGATATCACAGAAACATCATGAAGTTTTTCGGAATGAAAAGAAAATGGAAGGTTTACTAAAACAATAGAGACAGAAGCACGAGCCGACAATGCCACAACTGAGAACTTTCATCCTTGAGAGTCACCGCCATGACTACCCCTTTATTTGTAACAAGCTGGTAAATATCGTCACGAATTTCTACCTCGCCAATCGTCCTCGTTCGGGTCCGGTCCTGCCTAACATTATATTTGTCAAAAAAGATAGCGGAAACATCGCGCTCTCTTGTTTATTGCGGAATGGAAATCAAATTGCAAGAGAATTGATGGATATATAAACATTGTTCAAATTCAGGTAAACGTGCTTGCCATGAGTGTCTAAAAGGCAATTCCTAATCGGCAGACTAATGCAGATAAATTATGGTAACCTTTTTAGAGCCAGAATTGAATTTATATCAAAAGTAATGTCGCAACTTGTACCAAGATATCGAGGACAAAATCATATTTAGAACTTAAAAATGTAGTCAGAATAACATACTCTTGGATAATGAGAATAGATTTAAAATTTTGAGAACTGGTCAAATTAGGAACAAGGTTACCAATTTGAGAACCCTACTCTATTGAAGTAATTAAAATTTGGCCTCCTCGACGATTTTGGAAAAAAGCAGCGGTGTCTTCATTGTTATTGTCAAATGGAAGCTATGGACTGGTGTTGTTCCTCCTTGGTAATCATGTGATAGGATTCCCCCAAAGTGGGAAGAGTGCTCATATTGAGAATTTGTGTAATTACGTGATGAAAGATTTCATCAAAGCCTATAAAAAAAATCATACAACCTGTTCCTTTTCTCTCTTGTACTTGCATTGGCTATAACATAGGTACGCTTTTTGCAAACGAACTTCGACAAAGGTGACAATGACTTCATATCCTCCCACAACTCCTTTAATTAAGTATAATAAGTGGAGACGTATAATTAAGTATAATAAGTGGAGACGTACAATTAAGTATAATGACTGCATATCCTCCCACAACTCCAAAGGTTTATTGTTAGTAGTGCCCTAGGACCAATAGCATATGTTGTACGTTTTATATCTTTTGAACATGTAATTGAATAGCTAATTTTGCTTATGAACATCAAATGTGTGATTTGATAGTAAAACTCATTAGTTTATGTAATTACTATTCTAGTTGTCCTTAGTTTTATGTAAGCTTCTTTACAATGAAATAAAACTAGTATGATGTTTGATTGATGATTATGTGTTACTAATCATGTGTAATGAATACAAATCATATCGTAGATGCAATGTATTGAGAAATATTGTATCAGACGTGATCCATTAGAGAAGTAATACTTCATGGTCCTTAGTCATAAGTATTACTTCCTCAATACTATTTTAGAATCCTTAGACCTTATGTCTCCATTGATTCTAGAATGAATGGAGCCACGTTTTGACTCAGTCGGATGTTACTTTTAATCGAGTAATCAATACCACTAATGATCGGATGTAGCGTCCTATCATGGCTTGAATGTGAGAGGCATTGTAAGGAATTTGTCTCTCTCTATTATTAGAGAGAGATATCCATGGGCCCCTCGATAGGGAAGACTGTCTAAATGCATGGTCCTACTTAAATGTATTTGATAAAGTGGTTATTAAATACTATTTGTTCGAACAGTCTACCTGGAAATCAAACATAAATACAATTAAGCTTAATAAGGGTGATGACTACCATGCCTTATGCTTAATTAGGAAATTGCGAGACAAAGGGATTAAATAGTGGATTGATATTAGGTTCCTCCGTAAATTCATACACTTTGGGTAGCCACAATGTCCTGCTAGGGACCGCTTGTGATTTATGAACACATACTACTACTAAGTGTGTTTTCATTGCCATTGTGATATGAACCTATTGGGTCACACGCATAGACGAGCTAAAGAGCTTCTTGTCCAGATTCAATGAATCTAGAATGTGTTTAGGTTCATTGTATCTGACATTTATTTTTCTGAGAATAATAAAGCGTTATTATTCGAATTAGAGATAAGGGAAATTTTCGGTATAGCTGAGATTACGTGGGACTTATTATCCGATAAAGACTCACAGTACCAGCAGAAGTCTAGGGGACGTGGGAGTTAAAGACTCCCACTGCCAAGAGAGGTGGTAAGGACGTGGGAGTTGGTTTTGAAACAACTTCTCACACCCTATATAAACCTCTCTTAGTCGAAACCTTAGGGATCTGAATTGCCAACAGCAAAATTACCAAAACCAAGAAATCGGATTTCTTGCTTTCTGTCTCTCCTTTTCTCTCTAATTCCCGAAACTCAGAAAATTAGAAGAGCTAGCACTCGTTGATCGTTTCGTCACGTGGATACTGGTAGGGAGTAATTCCGCAAGGGAGGACTCAAGGTGATTGCAACCGAGAGCCAAAGACAGAACCTTTTCACTCAAGAAACGTAAGTCTTTTCTTGTATTTTTCGATTCATTTTGTATGAGCGGATCCTTCAGGGGAGGACTCATGGGTGTTTAGAACGAGTTTCTACCCATGAATCCCTTCACCATAATTATTGTACCAACTACAAAACCCATCCCGTTTTTGCCACATAACGTTAACATCATGTCCATAATCCACTCTACATAATTTGTTTCCATAAATAATTCTATGACGAAGACCTGACCCGGATTGTGCCAATGGTGGATATAGTGTGTGGATGTTGGATCCGCAACTTGTTGTCACGATGGTGTCAATTCATATGACCTAAGCAAGCTTTTTTTGCCAAATAAACCTTTGAGGTCGTTCTAGATTTCCATGGCATCTTTTGCATAGCGAATGCTGCTGTAGAGGGACCATTCCATAGAGTTCTTAAGTTAAATGCGCAACATTGCGTCGATCCCGATTAGATGTGCTAAATCTAAGGAAAAAGGATACAACATATTGATTGTACCATCTACAAAACCCATCATCATTTTGCCACATAACGTTGTCATCATGTCGATAATCCACTCTTCGTAATTGGTTTCCCTCAACAATTCTATGATGAAGACCTTATCCGGATTGTACAAATAGTGGAAATAGTATCCAAATGTTTGATCCGCAATATCTTGTCCCGATGTTGCCTTAACGGCATTGTGGTGCTATCGAACTCTGGCATCCCAAGGTAATGAATGATTTTTTATTTTTGTTATAAAGAAAGAACAAAAGGCTTAAATAGTTCACATGCAAAGAAAATGATTTTCAAATGGTTTTCTACAGAATTGTGTAAAGGCTAAGCTTATGAACCACACTCTATACCTTGTGAGAATAAATATGATGTTATTGATTGCTAAAAAATAAGTACAAGATTGGTCCTAATATAATAAAATCGATCTCCCTACAAGGAAACTACATATTAAAGTATAATAAATAATAAGGAAAATTATTTGTTTGCTCCCTTAACTATTACGATCACACGTTACGATCCATGGAGTATTTATACCTCCCACATGGTCCCAGAAGTATTTTCGTGCATCCAAACGCGTCCTGACACCACCTCCCATGGTGGTTTCCGGCCAAACATTCACACGCTCCACTCACGTGCCAGACCTTCAAGTGTAAAACAGGCAAGATACCATTGTTCCCATCATCATTTTCTTCAACCCTTTGTTACCACCACCTCTAGCTGCCTGACTTTTCTTCTCCCTTCACACTGAAATCACCACTTTCTTTCGGCCCCCGATCTTACCTTGGAAGGATAATTTTTTTTCTTTTCGTTTGCTTGAAAATCGAATTTTTTTTTCTTCGTCCCTTAAGTTTTATAGCCCTAAAATAACATTCACTCTTAACCCCATCTCGAATGATGAAAGCCCAAAAGATGGTCTCTCGAATATTTACTTTTAATAATAGATTGTGGATCACTAGAATTTCTTTTAAATTGTAGTTCTTGATTTACTTGAAGAAAATGTAATGAGATTTGAAATCGATTACAGAAGAAAAACTCCCCAGAGAAGAAGACCCAATCCCCGCTCATTTGGTTGATTCAACTAGAAAATCAAATCCCCAAACTTTGACAATGATACCAAAACTATTCAATGACAACAACAAATTCTTCAAGTTATTCATCTTGAAAAGTGTATTAATAGGAATCTTACCTAAAATGTACTCTTTTGAGATATCAAAAAGTTTTAAATTTTCCAAAATTGAGATGATTAAACTAGCACTATGATTGAAGAATGGGAAATGATTTAAGTTGGGGGAATTTTGAATAGTTAGGACAATTTTTTTTTTTATTGCTTTGAAGATCTCTCTCTATACATAAGCGGTATAGTGGGAGGATTAGACGAAGGTGGTTGTGGTTGTCTGGTAGCGGAGATAGTGATGGTAGGTTTACGGGGTTAGAAAAGGGCTGGGATGGAGGATTATGTGTATTAATTATTTTACCCTTTGCACATTGACACTTGAATAACATGTGTCATGTTTTGGCAAGAAAATACCGTGGGAGATGGTTATGGGACCTTGTTGGAAGCTCGCAAAAACTTCTGGAACCATGTTGGAAGTGTAAATATTTCCAAGGATATGAACATGTGATCGTAAATAGTTTAGGAATCAAAGAGGTCATATTCCATATAGAATATCCTGACAATATATTCTAACCATATATTTAAATATACTATTTCTAATAATTTCAATATCTATAATATTTCTTATTTGGCAATCTTGCTTTACATTCTTTACAAGATAAAAGGATTATTATCCGGCAATATCTAGAGAGACAAGCACAAGTTGTCCCTATTTCCCATAAATATAGTAGGTATATTACTATTAAGAAAAAATTACATGTGAAAGACCTTATCCAATCACAATTATGAGAATTTTCTTTGATGTTTTATGGTGTTTGGACAAATCTATTTTCTGATGGATTTCATCTGGCTAATTTATTTGGAGTAAGAAAACAGAATTAGATATGTAAACGACCAAAACACTCACCAGGTGAAAGGCATTATGAGATTTTCAATCATATAAGAGGCTTCCATAATCTTCATTCCTATAGCTAATGTTTATGCCAAACAAATGTGGTATTTTCATAGTCAAATAGAAATTGTTTCGTTCTTAACTAGGAGTGGCTAAGTTCTTGTAGCTAGAGAGAGAAAATGAGCTCGAGCCAAAGCCAAAGGGTCAGCCGAGCTACCTTCCTAGTTGTGAAGCTAGCCAAGTTTATGAGAGATGTTGAGGCTCGGATTTGAGGATGGCCTTTTGATCCGAGCTTAGTATATGTCCCTGCCAGAAGAACAACGTTATAGGCGGTGGGGGAACAAATCAATCCCGCTCTGATACTTAATTAAGTCCAGATACAAAGAGTATAAAGAACTCAACACACAATTTGAGAGCTAAAAAGGACATAAGGTAAAATGAAGTGGGAATGCCTGTATTTATAGAGGCCCTTGCCCTATTGATTTGAGCCATACTGTGTACGGACGTAGGTGGAGTAGCTCCTAACTTTTATCACGAAAATTCCCTCACGTCGCTATGAGTCGTTCATGGAACGTACGACCGAATGGGTGGCACGCGCATCATCCATACGTCTGCGTGGGCATGTAATGGCTAGGCCTTGCAAGGGACTCGGCCCAGGTTCTGGCATTTGTCCGAGCCTATGGTTTTCGAGCCCATTTTGTGGACTTAAGCCAATACATTGTATTGGGCTTCGACCTTTGTCCTAATGCATATCTTTTGGGTTAGGCCTTGCTTTGTCGGGTCTAGCCTAGTTAGCTGGGTCTAATCCCATCATAAGCTCTTCAAGATACTTAGTGAAGAGAAATAATGAGTTTAGTACATTTTAAACAAATCCTCCAAGTTAACAACTTCAAAAAAAGCCCTTATGTTTGTTGGGCCAAACATGGCGTTATCGTGCCTTTATTGGGCATGTCGTAGCAATCATTTATGGGGTGGTTACAATTCCTCCTTTGGTTATAAATGGGGATTTGCCCCCCCCTAACTTTCAAATTTTTTACTTGCTCTCTCCTTCCTCCGTACTCCGTTCTTGTTTTTGTTTGTGATCACCGACAAGTCCTTCATGCCGCGGGGACTGGCATTTGTTGGTTTGTTTTTATTTCGGCGTCTGTTTGTCATTTAACCAGGTAAGCTCTGTTAATTCACCTTCTTCCTTGCATATTGTGTTTTGTACAATGAGTGTTGGATCGTAATTTTTGTTCTTCTTCTCGCCAGGATTTGAGGTACTCTCCTTTCCCCGGAAATCCTAAGGGAAGGTTTGGTTACCCCATGAATTATACTTGATATTTTAACTCTAATTCTTATTTGTTCTTTCCTTTTACAGTTTCTTGTATTTTATGGTGTATCTCCCAGACGTTTACTTTTAAACAATCCATTGCTTTACCGAGGACGTCAGCGCATCGGGTGGATGAAGTGATTAGTCAAGGTAACACTCGAGAGCCCGTGTAATTTACCAAGAAAAAGTAGGCTCAGAAATGCATGTGACAAAGTGCGTGCTTACAATTAGGTTTCCAAACGACCCTGTTGTGCTTGCTCTTTGTAGCCCAAGGTACATTGCATGTACCGAGATTGATGTCGCTAGTGGCTCTCCACGTAATTATGGTTACTTCTTCCAGAATAAAATTCGAGGTTGATTATATTAAGGCTCCGGTTACCCCTCACGACTTAGACAAAATAAACAATGAATATGGTGTCCCTGCAACCTTTAAGTTTACCATTCCCGTTGAGAGTTCCGGGGATCTTTGTCACCATATGTTGAGAGTTTAAAATGTTGCCTGATTCTTCCCCATAATCCATTTTCTTCTTGATATATTTGAATTTTGGGGGATTAGTCTATCCAAACTGAGCCCGAGATTGGTTAGGCTTGTTAATATTCATGTGTAGGACATTTGGTATCCCCATCGGTTAGAGAGTTTTAGAATGTTATTCGTAATCCATTCCTTTTGGTCGTCAGGAATGAAAGTTGCCCGTGAGGATTGATACTATATAGTTGGGGCGGGTTGGTTCCGACCTGCGAGACTGGCGTTGCACTAGAAAACCCTTTGATAGTAAGTTGTGAACCTTCCTCCCACTCTTGGAAAAGAAAATTCTTCTCTGCTTCACCAGTTTCCTTGGGATTTGGCCGAGATTGGTTATTCTCCATGTATACCCCAAACCATGAAGTTTATTTTGGCCTAGATGTTATGGTCGTTCAACTTTTGAAGGACTATGCTTTTTGCAAGTTCTCCGTGATCGGTGGTCTAGAAACTTCTATAAATACCTACACAAGATGTATTATTTGTCGAATTTCATGAGTTAATACCTCTTCCTTGCTTTCTTTTTATATTTCGTTTTTCATTTTGGTTATCCTTAATTGCTTCTTTCTTTTTATTTATAGGGGAGTCCATAGTTTCTAACTTATATGCAAATGCCCAGGCCAAGAAACATAAAAGCTCATCCAATAAATGCAGTTGCTCATCCAGGAAATCTGGGAGTTCGTCCCAAAGGAGTGGTCCTACTTATCGCCGAGATGGCTCTTCCCAGATGGAGGCATAATTGTCCTCGTATCCGGTTGTTGTTGGGCTGGCCCCTGCAGCACCTGCATCCGTTGTTGTTGGGGAAGGCTTCCCCATTGGCAGAGTTTTTGAGGTTACTCCTGCAGGACTTCTTTTGGATGAGTCTCCGGCTTGGGATGAGTTAGTATAGCCTCTTCCCATTATAGTGGTCACTCACAAAGATTTTGGTATTCATGCTGGTGACAACCAAGTTTTTGCTGAGGCTATTGTGAACCAACTCGTGGTCGAAATTGCTGAGGCTGCTGTTGAAGTTTGTTTTCTTTCTAAAGTTGTTGTTGCTTTCTTTCTTGAAGTGGCACCGAGTGGCCAAGGCGCCAACCTTGTTGTAGCTTTGGCCGCTGAGCAGAGTATCTCAATTGCTAGAGTTGGTAAGGGAGTTCTTAGTATTTTTCCTTTGATAGTTGTTCCTTTGTGCATTGTTGAACTCTTGATCATTTTTCACATAAAATTGGTAGCAAAAACACTATAGATAGGAAAAGGGAATTCCTTGCCCAGTCGGAGCAAGCACCCAGTCCATAAGGTCGAGGCAATTAGGTGCCCCTCATGGTACGCAACTTTCCCAAAGATTCGTGCTACTTCCACAAATAACAGATCCTTTTCCTAAGAAATATTTTCTTCTCCCGAGGATGTAGAATCCCATTGTGGCTAGATCTTTGTTGACGGGTGAAGGTGTCCACTCTATAGATGTCGCTGAAGGTAGACTCCCAGACCCCTCGACTGCTGGACCTCCTGACTTACTCAGTATTTTCAATGACTTTCTCCATTAGTTGATTATGAGGTTTTGAGGACATTGTGGATTGGAACTAGGTCATTGCTAGCAGTTAGAAGCTGTCTTATATGTCTACAGAAAAGTCCAAATTCTTGTTAGAATCTGCGCAATTGGTTTTCGGAGAAAGCTATCAGATGAGCTATTCTAGCTCCATATCAAGACAAATCTCAGCTTTGCAGTGTCTATTGGACTACTTTTCTTACTTGGCCTCGACTTGGCCTTTTTATATATCCTCTCCTGTCTCAGCTTAGGTCTAGTTTGACAATAACCTAAATGACTTAGATAATGTTTTGTGTCAACAAATAATAAAATTATGAATTGACTTTTATATTAAATTTATGCGAGATTTGGCCTGGAGACGCTTCTTTATTGAAAGGACCTAAATATCACATCCCACAATCGATATGATATATGATTTTATCTCCTATTAGATAAAAGGAACCGAAAGAAAATAAAAAGGGAGGAAAGGGAAGGATGATTTGCATGATAAACACTGGTGTTCATATAAAGTGATATTCTTGGGAGCTGCAAGCGCACTAAGATTAGACATGAAAATTAAAGGAAAGAAAAGTTCAACTAATAAATTTCTTAAAAATTCACATATTTGTTTTATAGTTACAATCTAAAATCCCATAAACCGGAAACATTATCCCCACATTTACGGCAAAAAATCCTCTTTACTCATTCTATGTCATGTTTCATATCCTTATGAATAGATAATTGACATGTGTTCACGTTTTCTCTACGGGTTCCATTATTTCTTTTAGGTTATAAATTTTTAATTAAAAAACTAACACATATCAATTTCTTATTAGTTGCAGAATGAATGGAACACCAACGAGGACAAAAGATTCCTACCGCACTTTTACAACCGAGTTAAAAGTTCAATAATACTTCATATTATGTACTCACTCAATTCCAAAATATAAGACTTTCAGGTCAAGTAGCAAAAATTAAGGAAGCAACAATTATGATGTTCTTTTAAGCAAAATATCAATATTATTATCTTAAATAAAATTAGTGGCATACAAGTTCTATTTAAGATAATAATATTAGTATTTTGATTAATAAAATACCTTAGATTTTATTTCATTATTTTTCGTTACTTGTCCTAAAAGTCATATTTAGGAAGGGAGGTAGTATGAAGTAATAATGAGCAACCCACAACATAAAGAGGTACTAAGAAAGTCGAACAACAGTCATACCACATGGTGGGCTGTATTTGATCTGGTTAGACTACAATGTGTTTAGCACAGAATCTGTCATTTAATTTCCTTTATATTATTAACGTGAATCATAATAACCTAGTGCTAGAATATAATTGGATAGAATACACTTTTATGCCGACACTCAGGTAGTTCAATCAAATGCATAATTGGTACTATGGAGTACCACTTGAAAGGGCCCTTGATGTCTGAAACAATTTGAGGAAAAAAGGTGGAAAAAAATCTCCAAATAAAAGGTGGAAAAAAATCCACCCATACATAAATGCTAGCAAAAAAGAAAAACTTGATCATTTATAAGTATGATCAAGGATGATACATTTAAGCCTATGCTAATATGAGCAAAAACTAGAATGCAAAACTTCTACATCTTAACCTTTCGAAGATATGGCACCCTTTCTTGGTCAAGGCGACATAAACCTCGAGTTAAAAGTGGGAGAGTCTGAAACTGAAAATTATCGGTTGCAGTCGGGCTACCACATCAGTTCCGGCACCACCACCACCTCCGCCACCTCAAGAAACCTGTGTACGAATTGCTCCTTTAGTGCATGAAGGTTTAGTACGTAGTTTTTTTTTTTTTTTTTTTTTTTTTAGCACCCTAATTCCAGCGAATTTTATTTGCCTCAACGTTGGAGGCGGGTGTCGAACTTGTGTCCTCATGGACACAAGTCAAGGCCTTGCCCACCGGGCCAAAGCCTTCTTGACTTAGTACGTAGTTATCAAACATAGATGGTAGGATTCTTCTTAGGTAAGCTTTGTTAGCTTTAAAAGTTTAGCAGTAGGGTTTAATTTAAAAAATATTCATTTCCCCAGAAATTGTAGTGGAAAATGGGAATTGTATAACTGTGTATAAATTTTACTTTTTCATTAGCAATTTAAATATTTCATATTTCCATAACTTTCCATCAATCAAAATGCGGAACAATGCAATCAAAAGAAGACAATAAACAAGTTCTTGTGTAATCCGAGTCAACAATTCATAATGCAATATTTTTTTTTTTATAATAAAAAAAAAAAAATCTTGAATCTAAGTGATCCATTTACAGTTTAGTACTTTTTCGGCCATAATAGGTGAAATTGGGCAACTTCTGCCAATCAGGAGCTAACGTTTTAACTCCTTATAGGCAATTATTTCCTTGATCTTCTTTTTCTCCTTATTTTCGTGAAGCGATAACACTATTTTGTTTCTCTTCCTCTATTTGTAGCCAAACACGCAACATGTAGAAGAAAAAATGGGTGCATTCTATTATTATAACTACTGTGAATATAGAAAAACAGACACATTGATACTACAATTTTGAAATGAATTAGAAGACGCAACACTTATCAAAAAATAAATAAATATAATAGTAATGAAGAAAGATGGCTGCTGCATCTTCTTTCTTAACATTATAATAAATACATGTTTGAGGGAAGTAGACATATTTGAATGTTGACCAAAAACTTAATGAGGACACTTACTTTTTAAGCCTCACCAGAGGAGGTGTTATAGCCTTACCAGAGGAGGAGAGGATGTCGAACTCGGACCTCACGGTGAATCTGCTGCTTCAAATTGTGCCTCATTAGCTACAAATTATACTATGCATTAGTTTTTCTTTTTAGATAATATATAATCTAAAGAAAAATGGTAAAATAAAAAATAAAAGTGTAACATTTAACTATGAACTATAAATGAGATAGACAAGGACACATGCAATTCTAATGTTAAGAAACGTTACTAAAACCTATCCAGGTGAAAAACTTTATTTGTATCCGAAACTAAGAGAAACGAAATTGTTAAAATAGAAAATAAAATTAAAAGCACAGGGAAGTCACTTGAAATGTCAGGCAAAAGTTAGATTAAATGAGTTATTTTTCTATAAAAAAAAACCTAAGAGAAAAAAATGTGCAAGAGATCAAATAAGAGGTTCAATCAAAATATCAAGGGATATGGATGCTGAGAGGGAAAGCACCCTTTCATGTCAAAGTTATATATCAAAAGGAAAATTTTGTTTTATAGTATACAAATATTGGGAAAATAATTATATCTTTGACTCAAAACACCAAAAACTATATATAGTTAGAGGCTCACATGCAGCTTTATTAAGGGGTTTTGCTCATTTTGAGCAAGTTTTTGAAGAGTTTCACTGAAATGGGCATGATTTTTTACTGAGTTCTACAAAAGGCACAATGCGTGGTGTGCTTGCGTTTTTAGGCGTGCATTTTGCAAAAGAACGCAAGATGCCCATGCGTATTTATTTAAAAACGCAAGAAGTCCATGCGTTCTTTATTCCAACCGTTCCCTTCTTCTTATTTCCCCTCTATTCTTCAACTTCTTATTTTATTCCCTAATATTCTTTTCGTCAAATTCTTCTCTCAATTTATTCTCTTTTCTATCTTCTTCTATATTCATCAACCCTAAATCCTAAATAAGAAATTATTTAGCCAACTTTTGTTCATCAAATCTTTTGTGAACTTGAATTATATTATGACAATAAATGAAATATAACATTTTCTAAAAACACCAATACCATTACTTGCCAAAGAAATATTACATGCTATTATAACATAATACGCGCATAAACTAGATCGGAATAAATACAACATTAATACAATCTAGGAGTTGCTAGGCTCGACATTGTTATTGTTATGGAAATTTCTTACGGTATGGATAGGCATATTACAATTGATACAATGACGAATAGCCCCGGTTCACGATAATCTATATCGCAACGTCAACGACAGAGTAAACCATCTTGCTAAAAACCATCTACAAAAGAGATTTTAAGGGCAGAGCCCTTACTTTTTTCGAAATACTATTTAGTGACTCAGATAGATTAGTAGTCATTATATCATGCATGTAAGCACAATGGTGCACTAGTGTCCATTGCTCAAACCGAATTTTACTTAGGCAATTGAAAGCTTCAACATTCCTTCTCTGAATTTCTTCCATAAACCGGTTAATCTTTTGAAGTTTAGTTGTCGTCCCTGCAAGCCACATCAAAGATTTCAACACCATTTTCTTGAAACTCTATTAAAATTGGCCTTATATGTCTAAGACAGAATCTATGATAAACAAATTGTGGCTGACATAGTCTTTGTTCAGTGACTGCATTAAGGATACCGTTCTAATGATCATAAATGACACAAACTAGTCTTTTTTTCACAACGAATTCTTGAATGTTTTGAAGAAACAAATTCCAACTTTCTGCAGGCTCTTTGGCAACAATTGCGAATGCAAGGGGAAAAATGTGGTTGTTTGCATCCTGTGTGCTAGAAATTAAATCACTCCCTTGTAAACTCCTCTTAAATGAGTCCCGTCAAAGGATGACATCGGGGTTTTGGACGATTGAAACGTCCAGAACAGAAAATTGAATACTTTCACAACTGGGTTTTGGTTTCATGGTGCACCCATCGAACAATTGTACCATTATTTGCATCATCTATTGCCTGTATGTACTGAGAAAGGATTGTAAATGTGGATTACCAGTCACCGAATAACAACTCAATTGCAGCCTTTGGAGTATACCACTCTTTCTTGTAAGAGAATCCGACTCCAAAAATTTCACTAACCTCAATTATAATGAGTTTTACTGGTGACTCGGGATCTACCTACACAACATTTTTGATACGTCGGCAATATTTTTAGAAGACAAGTTACAATGTGAGTTATTGGGTCTTTTAATAGTGCAAGTGTGCGTGGGCTTGTAAACACTGGCATGCCAACTCCCATGTGTGGCCTTTTCCTTATGCTTATGTACCAAAGACACTTGTTTTCCTAGGTTGAATGTGCACACTTGGCTGACCATATGGTTTGATTGCTCATTGTATTTATAAACTCCACACGATTTTGAACATGCCATTGTTTAACTGCCAACAATGCTTTAGCTTTGTCACAGAACCTCATATTTCTTCGGAGATGCTTTGTCTCGAAAGTCCAGTAATCTATGGTGACAACCCCTGTTCTTCTGACCTAGGATGTGGTTCGCTCAATGGGGTCTAGTACCCCTCGGTGGTTCTTTCATAGAGCTCTTTTGGTTCATCCAATTTTAATCGTTTGGTCCATCAGATTCATGATCACCATCCACGTTGGAAGTCAGACTTAGTGAGTTGGCAACAGAAGTTCCATTTATCATCGGTGGATTTGATGCAACTATTTGTTTCACCATCGTGACATGAGGCGCCAAGTTGGCACCTATTGCAACGTATATACATTAAAACAATGTTGCTGGAATTGAGATTGCGAGCTTGATCAAAACAATAAACTAGTATTTAGATCATTGTTGAAGTCAAATTCGTCGTTGGGTTGTATTAGGAACATTATTTGTTGAAATTTGATGAGTATGTGCGCATCAAAAGAAGCAAATTGTGGATTTATGACCCACATATCATTCATTTCACCATCATTGTTCACATCAATGACAAATTAAAAGAAGCGTTGTCACTCCTCTGAGTAAAATGGCAGAGTAACCAAACTAGACTAAACCTCATCCCCTCATACCTCCGTAAAAACCTCTCGCTCCGGTGTGAAACAATCATCAGCAACCTTATTATCCATGTAAGGTGGTGCAAGATCAGAACTGCCCGATCGTATAATCTAGAGTGCCTACTCCAAACTGACTATGATTCCAAACGTCGAGTGTTTGGGTATATTCTGATTACCTAGTCACTGACAGCGGCCAATCATTGATTGTAAAATCAGTCGAAGGTTCTCATGAACTCCCTCGTCGAGCTGCCTCTGGAAATGGTATTTATGCTGGTTTAGTCGCACGTCTTCATGACCTCTTCGGGTGTCGTCTATCCCCCCCGAACTCTTGGCGCTCCTCGCTCCCAGATGGGCTACCATGGTGTACTAATGGCGGTCAGAATCACTTCATCAGACGAACAGGCTTCAGGTGGTAGAATGAACCCCTAAAGCGCCTCATACTGCTGTAATGTTTGTGGTACTTAGCTAATTAAAATTCAGAGAAATATGTCTATTTTTTCCCAAGTTAAACCTATTATAAAAATGAAACATAAATTCTTGAAGTGAAACATAAAAAATGAAACAAAAATTTTCAGGTGATTCTAAAATCACATACTAGTTGATGGCTCTTAAATTTCTTGCTTTAGCACTTGAAGAATTTGCTTGCCATGGTATAAATAAGAAGTTAAATGTGTTTTATTGCAAAAGAATCCTTTAATATATATCAGTGTTGCAAAAGTCGCTAGTCGCTAGTCGGTCGGCAGACAGGGGACTAGTTGGGGACTAGTCGGCGACCCTAAATCTCAATGTATTTTTTATAATTCTGTTATCATATTGTAATATATTAGTCAAATAATATATTTTGATTTCCGTTTAAGTTCAGAAAAGGCAGAAGAGTCAATAGATTTAGAAACACTAGCGGATGCAGCACTTGAAGATCCCATTTACAACTATCAAACAAGAAAAGTTCGAACAATTAGCAATATACAATGACATCTATGTTAACTAAAACTTAAAGCAGCTTACAGATTAAAATCTATTGAATTTGATTGATCCATGATTATCAAAAGCTAAACGAAATGATCCATGAAACTGTTCTATTGAATTTGATTGATCCATGATTATCAAAAGCAAAATGAAATGACCCATGAAAGCCCGTGAAAGTAAACAAAATGCTCCATGAAACCGTGAAACGAGTATAAAATCGACCACAAGGAAGCATAATAATCAGTATAAAAAAAATAAATACAGTAAATTAGAGTTGGTAAAAATTGCCAAGTAGAAAGCAAAGCGAGCAGGCAAGAATCTGTATAGTAAAAAAAATCTATATAATAAAAAAAAATTCTGTAAAAAAAAAAAAAAAATCGATTTTTTTAAAAAAGTCAACCAATTTTGACCGACTAGCCCGATTTTTTCCCGATTTTTTGCCGAAATTTTCCCAAACCGATTTTTATACCCGATTTTTGAATTTTCTAGTCGTTTGGAGGCTCGACTAGGCCGACTTTTACAACATCTTGATATATATATATATATATATATATATATATATATATATATATATGCTTTTGTTTGTTTTGAGATTATATTATTTTTTTTAAACCAAGCCAAGAAAGTTCGAGTTGTAATTTAGTCAAAACCGAAATCAATCTAATTCACCGCTCAAACCGAAAACTTGGGTTGGATTGATTTGGATCGGTTTGGATTGGCTGGTTTCAGTTTTTCTGGAACACCCATATCTCTATACCCAAGAAAACAATAGCGCATATAGCGTTTGAAGAAAACGCAAGGTAACCGTTCGTTTTTTAAAGGACTACGCAAACTCATATTTTGTTGTGCAGAACAACGCAAGTTGGCCCACGTTTTGCAATAACGCACGGTAACCTTGGGTTGTGCTCACTCATAGAACACCCACAAAAAAAAATAGTGCCCATTTCAGTGCACCTCGACAAAAACATGCTCAAACTGAGCAAAACCCCCTATATTGATGTAGTTTATGGAAAAGTACTAAACTATTAGAATAACAATATCATGGTTGCACATTAAAATCGATTTCATACTCTTTCTGATTCAAAATAAATTAATTGTAGAGAATTTGTTTCGTAGAACAGTGAGTTCGTTTGATGAAAACACGGCCTTTATAAACCATTTCCCCCCTACAATAAGCTAAAGCTACTCAAGTAGTAAATGTACTTATTTACAATATGCCTTTAGTAACTGAGTCCATAAATAATTATGGTCGGGTGTCGAGTTAAGAATATTGAGACGTCTGACTTCGTTTGAACACATGGAAATGGTGACTTGGCTTATGCATTATTTCAAACAATTCCTAATGAAGAAAGCTGAGCCAAAGCCAATTGGACTAACTTTAAACTATAGTATGTGTTACTGGATTAGAATCCTCACGCAGAAAGCTTGGGCGTTCCAAAACATTATGTCTAAAAAGAGATTACATTAATTGAAGTACAAATATCTGTAAAAAAAAAAAAAAAAAAAAAAAGTAACGAAAGCTATCATGAAAGTAAAAAAGGCATTTTTTAGAGTTGATAGTTGTTAGCCCAAAGGGCAAAGTGATCAATCTTGTTTTGATGATAACAAACCATTGATAGTTCTAATGTTTGTGTGAGCATGTTCTTAATGATAGGATCCTTAGCACTCACACCAACATTGATGAAAATGGTAAGTTAGCTTCTTGTGTAAACTAAGGTATGAATATTACACACACGAAAGCTACACTTTGCAAGACTTCATAGCACAAAAATGAAGTCAATCCACATGCTATGGAAGTACTTGCAAAGTCAATGAAGAAGGAAGATCTACATGTCAAGAGCTACACAATCATACAAGTACATCAAATGGTAGACTCATTGGCAAGAAGAAGTGTGAAGTCCAATACACAATGTAAAACACAAGAGGGGGGGGGGGGTGAATTGGGTTTTAATCGATCTTGCAAACTTTTTCGAATCTATTCAATGCTAGTGTAAGTTTGTGCAAGATGAACAAAAGCAAAACTAACCCAACAACAAGACAAAGGATTTATAGTGGTTCGATTCACTCAGAATCTACATCCACTACCTTGAGCCGCACCCAAGGATTTTAACAACTTCACTAAGAAGACTTTTTACACTTGTGGCTAACTCACTAAGAGTTTTACAACACAACCACAATACAAAACTCACTAAGAGTAAATTGCCCACACAAAGTAGGACTTATCAATTTTCCCACACAAAGTAGGACTTATACAAGAATAACCCTATCACTAAGAAAGGGAATTGAGATAGTTTAAGAACAAGGTTGTTCACTCTTCTAAGTGAAAGATAGATACCTTTTAAGTACAAGAAGAATCCTCTCTTAGAACATAAGATGCACACTCTTTGTCTTGCTTGAGAAATAACACTCTTGAATGATTTAGATCATGGAAATGAAGAGCATTTGCTTTGTGAGTGTTTATACTTGATAAGAAATCAATGAATATTGTATGTCCAAGTCATAGAATCATTCTCAGCTTTAGAGTATATATACATTTCAAAAATATGCTGAAAAACGACTCTGCAACGGTCATATAACGGCTAGTTCTCGCAGAGCTCGGTTGACCGTTCAAGAGCTCGGATGACCGAAGCTCACTTCGGTTGAGCCTAACCCTAGGTCGGTCGACCGACCTTACCCTTAGGTCGACCGAAGCTCATAATCACAACTCTCTGTTTCTCTTCGGTTGATCCGAGGAAAGCTCGGATGACCCGACCTTCTAAGCTTTGAGAGATGTTGATTTTTCACACGTTTTGAAATCTATTGAAGTCTAAAAGGTTTTCTCAATATGTAACAAGTAAGAGCATTTAGAAAACCGTTTTAAAAGACTTATACTTTGAAATCAAAGGCTTTTGAGATATGAACACATATGAGAATCATTTTGAAACTTTAGCCTTTTGAAAACGTGTTTATGAAAACATGCAAGACTTGAGTGTTGTGTACTTATGTTCATGAGAGCATTGGTTAGAGCTTATAAGATAACGACTTATAAAGACAAAGCTATCCTAACCAAACCTAAGTCTTCAATCTTCAATCTCGACGAGATGCGCCTTTAAGTATAACTTTGAATCTTGATCATGGCTTGATTGAAGTACTTAGAGATTCCATTATGAGAACCATTATTCTATCACAAAGATTGAAACCATTAGACACAACATCAAATGTTTGTCCATTATCAAAAACTGAGTTTGTTCGCCCTTAGGGCTTACAAACTCAGTTTTTGATTATGACAAACTTTGATGCAATAAGATAGAATAAGGACAATTTAAGAACAAGGAAGCATGGAAAAAAGACAAAGATCAAATAAGAACAATAACTAGTGCTTAAAGATAAAACCAAGAAGACAAAAGCACTAGCATGAAAACTTCTTTTTGCCATATGCATCTAGAAACTCTTTGAAGAGCCTCATTTCCCAACCAACCTCCTTTCCTCCTTCCTTCCATCAATATGTAGCTTTCTTGTGTGTAACATACATACCTTAGTTTACACAAGAAGCTAACTTACCATTTTCATCAATGTTGATGTGAGTGCTAAGGATCCTATTATAAAGAACATGCTCACACAAACATTAGAACTATCAATGGTTTGTTATCATCAAAACAACATAGAATATTTTGCCCTTCGGGCTAACACACAACATCAAGAATGCAAGAGGACTTCATCACTCAAGAAGATGTTGATGAAAGGCTTCAAGTCAAAGCTCCTAGAAGATTTCATCTACAAGACTTGAAGACCTCCAAGAAGATTAGTCTAGTCTAGTCTACACAGGTATATTCTTTGTGACTAATCTTCCTTTGCGAATACTAGGTTATAAGAATGTTTAAAGCTCAACATTGCATGTTTTCAAAACCTCATGTTTTACTTTGTTCATTTATTTGAAAAGGTTTTTTTAAAACAAGTTGGTAAATGCCTAAGTACTTTAGAATGTGTTTTCTATCTTTAGAAAACACTTAGGCATGTGCGTAGAACATTAGACACTTAACTAAGTGTAAAAACCACGTTGGGACTGTCCTCCAGTCGACCTAGGCTTTGCCTCGGTAGACCTGAGCTTTCCGGTCGACCGACAGTGTTGATCCGATCGACCAGTGCATTTTTGTCCTTAATCGAGTTTTGAATGTTCCAATGCTCCAACGGCTATATTCTATCCGGACGACCGAGATATTAGGTAGGTCGACCGACCTTTACTTCGGTAGACCTGACCACTAAATTGCGGTCGACCGAAATAGAGACAGTAGGCCTTTAACCTTTGATTTAAGGTACTTTGGTTGACCTACTGTCTAGTAGCGGTCAACCGGAGCTGTCAATTCAAGGCCAAAATTATAGCCGTTGTGACCAACAAAGCTAGTGTATTCTTGCCATATTAAAAGCTTTCAAAGCTGAGTTTTTCATAACTAATCAAGACATAAGAGGGCATAGGCATTTACACTTTCTAAACACACAAGCTTACACTTTTGTGCTTAATTGCAAAATCATTGAAAGCATTGTGTTGAGCTTAAACTTCATCTTGCCTTGTATTCTCAAAGAGTGATTAGAGCTTATATTGTAAATCCATTCCAAGAGGGAATTCTTTGTAGTGAGCTAAATTGTAAATCTCCTTAAAAGAGATAGGTTACTTTTTTCTTCTCATTTGTTGAGAACTAGTTCTTTGAGTGCTAGTAACAAGCTCTTAGAGAGCCTCACTCTTGGTGACTTTCAAACACTCTTTGTGAGGAAAAACACTCTTGAGAGTAGGCACAAAACTTCTTAGTGAGGTAAACATTCTTTGTGAGTGGAGTCTTAGTAAAGCAAAAAGTCCTAAGAGTAGGCACAAGTCCTCTTTGTGAGGCAAAACACTCTAAGTCAGTGGAGTCTTCTTTGTGAAGCAAAAGTCCTCATTTGTTGAGGCAATTGTAAAAGGTGGAACCCATATTGCGTTTGCTGTGAAGGGTATCCACTAGTCTATGCTGAAATCCTTAGGGTGTTCCCCAAGGCAGTGAATGTAGATTCTTTGTGAATCGAACCACTATAAATCCTTGTGTTAGTTTTCTCTATCCCTACTCCTTTACTTTATTGTTCATATACTTGCAATAACTTGTATATTTCATTATATGATCATATATACTTAGGATAGAAACTATCACATGCTTCCATGGTTTATACAATTGCTTCACTTAAGTCATCTAAGTTGCCTTGATCATAATTGAATCACCTTATGTGCTTAAATAACATACTTGTTATTAAGGTGAACACTTATGCAAAAGAAGGTTTAGACAAGCTTAAAGAGTTTTTAAGAACCTAATTCACCCCCCCCCCTTTAGGTTATATACCCTCAAAGGGTATTTCAATTGTTATCAGAGCCTAGTATCCTTTTTATTGGACTTACATCCTAGGAATATCCCCAAACTTCAAATATATTCAAGGAACCAAGATGCTGAACTACAAGTGATGATCAACCCTTCAATGACAACATACAATTATCATCACTTGGTAAGGTTACAAAGGTATCAAATTTATTTTCTCATAATTTTAAAATTGATGTTATTAATAGTATGAGAAGTAAAATTGATGCTATTACTTGTACACTTGTTGATGTTGCATCATTTATTTTAATGATCATTCACATGAAGATAACCTATTGCAAGAGCTTCATTCATTTGATTTTTCCCTTGCTAAGGTATCTAAAACATGCAACATCACAAGATTGGATGATTCTTACTCTTACTTCTCATCTAATGAGAATCATCCTAGTACTTGTAATAATGTTAATGTTGATCCAATTGCACACACTTGCCACTTGAGAAAATTCTCTAACAATGTTGGACCTTTGCAAGAGGTACCATATGTTTGTCAAGTTTCCCTTGTAGGTTCCAAGAGAGATATCTCTCAATACAAAGAAATGAACCCCAAGGAATTCCAAAGTCAAGCGAAGACTCCAAACAAAGAGTCATGTGCCAACGACAACAAGTTTGTGAAGAGTTCATCAAACGACAACAAGGAAAACATCTATGATGACTTCACAAACCAAAAGAAGATTGCTTCTAGTGCCACAAATGCAATGATCAAAAGAAGAAGCAATCAAAGTCTTCTTAACTCTTTCACATCAAATCAAACGAAAAAGAGAATGCGCTTTCATCTCTAAATGCTTTATCTCTTGAAAACCAAGAGTTGCTCAACTAGGTGCATACTGTAGAATCTAACCTTGTTGAGCATAATGTCTTAAAGCACATATTTGATGTGTTAACCACTTATGTTAATAAGTGTACATATGCTAAAGACATCATTGGTAATGTGCTTGTTCCTCCCCATGCTCCTATTGCTAGTATTCTCTTTGAACACAAGCACACGCATAGTTTTTCACACTCTACTTATTTTCATGCTAGAACACCACACGCCACTATGTTAATTGCTAAGTGCTCTTATTTTAGTATATGTGGTCATCATGCTACTTTTTGCATTATTAAGAAAAAGATTGAAAGACGTGCTAAATCATTTTGGGTTGAAAAGAACCCCGAAACTAACCCCCAAGGATCCATAAGAAAATAAGTACCAAAATTAAATTGTTTTGTAGAAAACAGGGGAATTCCGACCGACCGGACAAGGCAACGGTCGACCACATAAATGGTCAAATTGGCTCAGTAAAAGGAAAGGTCTCCCGGTCGACCGCAACAAACTCCCAGTCGACCTATGCAGAATGGGCTTTAGTAACAGAGTACCTTGGTCGACCGACATCCCTCATCAATCGTCCAAAATCGAGATAGAAAAAAAATTCAGTTTTAATTGGATGAGGGCAGGCCACCGGATAGGACCTCCAGTCGACCGAAGTGTCGCGATTCAGCAAAAATAAAGGGTTTCTCCTTCAGAATTCAAAAAGTCATTTCCCCTTTTCCAAAGAAATCTCAAACCCCTTCACCAAAATTCATCAAATTCAAAGCCCATATAAATTCCAAACACCAATTCCTTCCACAAATCACATATCCATACAATCATGGTCCAAAATCCTAATCCTAATCCTTCCAAAAATCCTACCAAATGAAAACCCAAAAATGATTCTTCCAAAAGAAAACCTCATTCCAAAAGAATCATTGAGAAACCTCTAAAGGTTAGAGAACCGATTGAACCCCTTCCAAAGAAGGCAAAGGTGAATCGTAATGTGGATAAGGAAAGAGGAAAATCAAAGAAGGTGAATCACTCTGACGAAGAAACGGAGTCCGACAATGATCATCCAATTCCACCACCTCCTCCAAGATATCAAGGAGAATCTTCATCCTACAAAACCACTAAGGTATCTTCTCGATTCTACTCCAAAAAATATGAGAATTTTTATGAAAATCTTGTGAATGAGAAGAGAGGAATCCTTTCGGGTTATAGACTTGAGGAAAAATAAGGGTTAGATGAAATATTTGGGTATTTTGTTGATATGGGGTGGCTTAATATTTTGGTGATTGATCATGAATATTATCCCCTTGCAATATATGAATTTGGGGCTAATAATAGAGAAGATGGGCTAAAGGATGATGGGGAGTATTGATACGTAATATCTATACTAGCAAGTGTACTAGGTCAAGGTTGCAGTAGTCAAGGTTGATCCCATAGAGAATAATGATTAATTAATTTCTAAGTAAATAATTCTACAATGATAAAAAAAAAAGTAAAATAAATCTGATGGTTGATGATGATTTAATTAAACTAAATTAATTAACTAACATAAAACAAATAACTTAAACAAGAAGTTTGATAAGAAAAAGATCTAAGGCACATGAATTCACTAAATTAACAAACATATTATCCTAACGATATGTTATTCTAGAGTGAGTTTCATTAATCGATCGATTTCCAATTATATCTAATAACCTCTTTCAAGGCTTATCAAACCTATTCTTATGAATAAACCAACTATATTTCTATGTTGATTTTAACCCATAAAAATGCATTAAACATATGAAATCATATAGATCGCACAAACCATACAAGTATATGTCTATCTTGCATGCAATTTATGTTCAGATTATTTAACTTAATTAACAAGGTCAGCTGTCGCAAATCTTCCAAGTTAATGTAAAGACAATTTGAGTGGTAGCTAATCAGACAAAAGCATTAAGAACAATAATAAGAAATTAATTCAACCACTCATCAAATAACAAAATCACAAGAATAATATATATAATTAAACTAGCTACATCATGGCCTTAGAATAAATATTTAGCTCATAGTAGTGAAGAAATTCAATAACAAATTAAAAGAGAGAATATAAGAAAACATCCTTGAATTCGAATAAAGTCTCGAGCTTGAAATCAAAATAATCTTCGAAAGTACGACAACAATCAAAGCTTCAACCTTGTCTACAAAATTTGTAAATAAAAGAATTATAAAGATTAACCCTAGAAGAGGGTTAATTCTATAGAAAAATCAAAACCTAGAATAATCTAATAATGACTGAATGAATTTTTCTAAGACTATTAAAGAGTATTTATAGAAATAGAAACCTGCTAGCTTAAGGTAACTGAAAGATTAAAACTCTCTACACTCCTTTAAAGTAGTTGACATAAAATACAATTCTTCATGATTCTTTAAAATAGTTTAAGTACACCAGAACTCTTCTAGTCCGTAAAGGTCATATCTTCAATTCCAACAGCTTCTTTCTTATTCTGCAAGTCGGTTCACTTTTATCCTTCAAAAGACTATTTTGCCCCTACAAATACAAACACAAAGAAGTGAGGATTATACCATTCTAAGCTCAAAACTCGATATGTAAATACTTTTTGAATCACAAAATTACTATTAAAGTAGAAGAAAATATAGATAAATTTACGAGTTATCAAGTATTGGTGGACATCAAGGGTAGGAAATTTATTAAAGTAGAAGAAAATATAGATAAATTTACGAGTTATCAAGTATTGGTGGACATCAAGGGTAGGAAATTTGGAGTTTAGTTTTTCCGAGGCAATGCTTTGCAATAACTTAGGAATTGAACTAGATGAGGATGCCATAAGATATTTTGATAATTCCGGAAAGGTGCCAAAAGTAGAGGATCTTGTTATTAGAAAATTCAAGTCTTACTTCAACATAAATGGGGCATTTGGCAAATTTAAAGAGAGAGAGAGAGACAAACAAGCTTGATGAGTATGGTCGTATACTTCATCATTTTGTCTCCAATATAATTGTTCTGGTAGGGGGCCATAAGAATTCGATTTCTTACTTGCAAATGACCATTATGATGTGGTTGGTAGAGAAGACGAAAGCAATCTTTGCTTACTTGGCCCTCAAATATCTTCAAGAAGGGGTAACGGGACAAAAGAAGAATCCCTTCCTTATGGTAGTATGTGGACCATCCTCTTCAAGAAATTCAAGATCAAGCTCACTACTCCAACTCATAGAAGTGAATGGCATCACAAGTATAATCAAGGGTTATTCCATCAAATGCTCATGATTTTAGTTAATGGTCATTGGAAATTCCATTCAAATTACACACTTGATGAACTCTTGGCAGCTATGATTGCACTCAAGAAATATCCTAAGGTATGTGAAACCTTAAAGAAGAAGATAGACAAAAGAGGTGCTCAAGTGCAAAATGTGCAAGACTTGCCTCAAAATAA
This sequence comes from Vinca minor, assembly GCA_026122235.1. NCBI lineage: Eukaryota > Viridiplantae > Streptophyta > Magnoliopsida > Gentianales > Apocynaceae > Vinca > Vinca minor. Next base: position 2,414,304 of record JAOCZM010000206.1, on the reverse strand, counting down.
AGAAGGACAAGGAGATGGCATTCATGTTGGAGTTGATGAAGAAGGGGATGTTCAGGTAGAGAGTGGAGATCAAAGGGATACTCCAAGGGCTAATGTTGAAAGAAGACCTCCTCCTCTTCAAAGAAATGAAGATATCTTTACACATCTACAAGAATTTCAAGATAACATCAAGAATGATTTGAAATTGATATTTGAGAAGATGTCAAGTATGGAGGATGATGTGAAGAATTTAAAGTATCAAGTTGGAGATTTGCTAACATTAGGCCCAAGAACGTGGTGACAATAAAGTTAGGAAGTACACTCTTTGATGGATGAACTGGGAAAAATCTCCTTCCACAAGACAGAAAAGCAAAGTACCATTCAGATAATTCTACAAAAGCAAGGAAATTCGGCCATGGCTACAAATACAACAAAAACCCAACATTTTGTGGTGAGATCAATAAGATCGGACTCACAGTCACTCTTCAAAGGTATCAGAACCATTTTGCTCTTGATCTAGCAACTTAACCACTTGGGCCACTCTTGCTGCAAGTTCCTTTTGAATAACAGCGTCAAGCATACCGAATGTCCTCCTCATGGACAGTGATTTCCCAACAGGCTGGGGATCAACAACATCAAGCATTGCTTCCAATTCATCGACCATTGACTTTTTTGCATATCGGACCATCATATCAGCACCCTGTTACAATGCAAAGTTAACACTTAACGGGGGTATTGAATAAAAATGTGATAATCTCGTATGGAGAAAAAGGGTTCGGGTGGTAATATGATTGTAAAACTTGATATGATGAAGGCATTTGACATAGTTTCGCATGATTTCATTGTTGATGTTTTGACTCTGTTTGGTTTTGGTGATCATTTTCTTCACTTGATTCGGAATTTACTCAATAATAACTAGTTCTTGATCCTCATAAATGGCTCTCCTTATGGCTTTTTCCGCTCAGGGAGGGGAATGAAACAAGGAGATCCTGTCTCTCCTTTACTCTTTATATTAGCCGCGGATGTTTTCTCTCGCGGGTTAGATCGACTAGTCTGGTCTGGCACTGTAGGACCTTATGTGGTGCCTCGTTCTAATATTCTTGTTTCTCACTTGGCTTATGCAGATGATGTGGTTGTATTTATTAATGGAGGCAAGAGAGAACTTCAGGCACTTATACATTACATCAGACAATAAGAGGCTTGCTCAGGTCAACGGGTCAATGATAATGAATCCTCCTTCTATGTCTCAACAAGAGCTCCACCCAGGCAAATTCAAATGATCATTCGGGTCTCCGATTTTTCACAGGGTTCTTTTTCCATCACCTATTTGGGATTCCCCATATTCCCGGGGCGATCAAAGACCATATATTTCTCGGGTTTGGTTGACCGATTGACTTCTAGAGTTGCGGGATGGCAGGGTAAATTTCTTGCACTGGGCGGCCGATTTACCTTGATTCGGTTTGTGCTCACTTCTATGACTTTACATATTTTAGCGGCTTCTAGTCCGCCAAAATAGGTACGTGGTGATATTGAGAGGATTTTTTCCAATTTTTTGTGGGCAAGACGGAGTTCGGGGAGCGACGACACTGGATGTCTTGGGATCGCCTATGTCGAGATACCGATCAAAATGGTTTGGGTCTATTCTCTTTAAATTCTTTTCAAATTGCTTTCTCATATAAACTTTGGTGGTATTTCAGGACCAAAAAATCACTTTGGAGTTCTTTTATGCACGAAAGGTATTGTTCTAATAACCAACACCCATTCTTGATCCAACACACTTCATTTGATTCCCCCGCTAGTTTGGATTGATACGGGACATTCCAACTGACCTTGGCCATGGTATTCTGTACATTGGAAGACCTTTTTGGAATATGAAAGAACTGCAAACTAGATCGAATAGGGTAAATGTAGTTCCACCCAAGCAATTTTTTGTTGAACCACTTGAGGAATTTCCTGAGCTTGAGACTGAGGCAACTAAGACATCATCTTAATCCTCTGAACAACTACTTACTTTCCGGAGATCCAGCAAAAGAACTGCTATGGAAAAGTGTGGGTATATCTTCTTTAGGTAACTTTCAATTTTTGTAGCTTTTTTTATTGACCCATACTTCCTTTCTTTTAAAACTAAATTATTAACTGCAGTAGGTTCACCAGCTGCCGGCCCCACTGATGAGAGTGAGCTTCCATCTTTCAATTTTTTTAAAACAAAAGCGCAACGCGTCTCCCCTCTTGCCGCTCGAGTAAACATCTCTATTGAATTGAACTTGCCCATTTCTTCCTTATCATTCCTGATGTTCCAACTTTCTCCTGCAGAAGAAGAAAGCCAGGAAGACTGTGATTCCGTTGGTGCAGTTGGGCACTCTTACTTTACTTGCTAGATATTGAAGCCCATATACTCTTCCATCAATCTCACAGTCGACCATTCCTTCCATAATTCGATGCCTTCCTACCTTGCCACCTAAAGAGCATCTTGAGGATTTCATCAAAACTCCAATTGGGCAAGCATAAGTGATTTCCCCCAGAGAAATATGGAATTCCTCCTAAATGCAATACAGCTTAAAGTTCCATTCTAATAAGTAAACGATCAACTATTAGATTACATTGATACCCTGATGAGATTACTAAGTATCTTCGGTTGTACAGAGATGATGTGTCGAAATTGTCGTGATGCTCTCCAGTCTACGAGTTGATCATACTCTTAGTGTAGCCCAACTAGTTGAGACCATCGCTCAACTGAGAGAGATTGACGGGCCAATGGCAAGTATGATCAATTCAGACAGGCCTTTGAAGAAACTTCTTCTGCCCATGCTAAGGTGCAGGGCAGACTGCCAGGGAATTAAAAGAATGTCGCCTTTATTGTGTCTGTGGTACTATTGGGTCTCTTGCTTGTACTCATTTTTTTACTATATATATATATATATATATATATATATATATATAAAAGAATGGCACTCTATCTGTAATACATAGGACTTTCTGCTTATGTTATTTGCGTGCCTTAAATTATTTTTTGCATTTTATATGTTTTAGTATTTAATCACATGAGTTATATGGTATGTGTATTGTGACTATTTAAAAAAAACTAGACCATTTATAAGAATGGTCTAGTTTATTACAATTATATTATTATATAAGACCTCACCAGAGGAGGAGTAGTAGAAGCCCCCGTGAGGGGAGAAGTAGATGTCCCGTTGAGCGGGTGTCGTAGAAGTCCCCGTGAGGGAAGAAGTAGATGTCCCGTTGAGCGGGTGTCGTAGAAGTCCCGTTGAACGGGTGCCCCGTGAGGAGTAGTAGAAGTCCCGTTGAGCGGGTGCCCCGTGAGGGGTGTATAAGACCTCACACAAGGGAACCCAAAGAAGTGACAATTAAATCATTCTCCTTGTGTGAGGGAGGTATCGAACCTGGACCTCTCGGTCACAGGCAGTGTATGTTACCCACTGGGCTACCATGCCTTCGATGTATTGTGACTACTTTATGTGTTATGTTTTATATTTGTGTTTTCTGCCTATGTTATTTGTGTGCCTTAAATTACTTTTGCATTTTATATGTTTTACTATTTAATCACATGAGTTATATGGTATGTGTATTGTGACTACTTTATGTGTTATGTTTTATATTTGTGTTTTGTGTGTGTGAAGGCATGAGTGTTATACTTGGAGAGTGTGGGGACCTTTTGTGCAAATATTTGAAAGTTGATTGAGGGAGTTATTGCTGGGAAATCTTTAGGTAATGGTATTTACCAAAAACAAGAGGGGGGAAAAGGAAAGAAGAGAGAAGATAATTTCTTGGCAGAACTTTGAGTGACCAATTGAAGGGGCAAACGAAGTCCGTTTTGAGTGATTTTGATTGCGTTTCGAAGGTATTGCGATTTCGAGTTCGGAGTTAGAAGTTATTGCACCGGGAACGGGTCTGATTTTTGGATTTCGGATTTCTTCACTAATTTTGTGTAATTTGCTATCATAACAAGTAAGGATCTTACACCTCTGTATTTTCTGTTATAAAACTCATGAAATCAGTACTTTAAAAGTTAGTTATGAGCATGAACTGTTCATACATCTTTTAATGCATAAAATGGATGATGTGTTGGTTGTATTTGCATATTATGCAGTTGATCGTAGTGTCTATTGCAATAGTGGATTTGATTCTTGTATTGTGGTTACTTGCTGCCCTTATTTGCTTGGTGTTTAATTACTAGCTTTAATTGGTACTCGGGTCATTTGGTAGTTGTCTATGTGGTGTCGTTAGTTTTGACTATGTGTAATAATGTCGTAGTCGTGTCAATTTGGTTTTGGTCGACCAAGTTGTCGCCCCCATTTGAGCTCTTGTTTAGGAATTGCTATATGGTAGGATTCATTCACTCTAGGCAATCACAATTCCCTGCTAGGAACCGCTTGTGACTTATTAATACATACTAATAAGTATGTTTTCATTACCATTATGATATGAACCTACATGATGCATAGACGAGTTAACGAGCTTTATGTCCATATTCAATGAATCTAGAATGTGTATAGGTTAGTTATACTTGACATTTATTTTTATGAGAATAATAAAATTGTTATTATTAAAATTAGATGTAAAGGATGGGTAATTTCGATTTTAGTTTTAGCTGGGATTTCGTGGGAGTCATTATGCAATAAAAACTCCCACTGCCAAAAGAGATCGGGATGACGTGGGAGTTTGTTCCCGAGACAAACTCTCACGCCCTATATATTGATCCCTTGGGCGAATCCCTATGTACTGGTTTTTTAGCCGCAAAACCTAATCACCACAAAACATATTTTTGCCAACATTTTCTCTCTGGTTTTCCAGAACTTAGAAAGCTAAAGAGCTAGCACTCACTGCTTGTTTCATCGCGTGGATACCGATATAGAGCAATTCCGCAAGGGACGTTTTTAGTGGTTGCAGTGCAGCATCGTTGCTAGATCAGAAATCAAATCCAGGAAATTGTAAGTTATTTTTCGTTCTTATTCGATTCTTATAGTATAACGGATCCTATCGAGGATGATTCATAGGTTTTTTTAACATGTTTCTGCCTATGAATCCCTACCATGTTCCCCTTTTCTATTGATCGTGAAGGGATTCATGGGCGGAAACTCGTTCCAAACACCTATGAGTCCTCCCCTGAAGGATCCGCTCATACGTAAACTAATCGGAAAACAGCGAACAACGAAAATTACTTAAGTTTTCGGCTTAAAGGTTGTATCTTTCGGATGAGTGCTGCTGCCACCAAAAGCCTTCCCTTGCGGAATTTCTTTCTACCGGTATCCACGCGACGAAATGAGCATCGATTGCTAGCTCTTCGTTTCTGAGTTTCGGGAATATAGAAAGAAGAGAAGGGCAGAAATCCCGAAATCTGATTTCAGGAATAGATTTGGTTTATTGCGGCTCAAGTTAATATACTTAGGGTTTCGGCCAAGAGAGGTTTATATGGGTTGTGAGAGTTTGTTTCCATAACAACTCCCACGTCCTATCCACCTCTTTTTACAGTGGGAGTCTTCAACTCCCACGTCCCCTAGACTTCTACTGGTAGTGGGAGTCTTTATCGGATAATAACTCCCACGTAATCCCAGTTGAAACCAAATACCAAAAATACCCCTCATTCTCTCTAATTCGAAATAATAACAACTTTTTTATTCTCAGAAAATAAATGTCAGATACAATGAACCTAGACACATTCTAGATTCATTGAATCTGGACATGAAGCTCGTTAGCTCGTCTATGCGTGTGACCCTGTAGGTTCATATCACAATGGCAATGAAAACACACTTAGTAGTAGTATGTGTTTATAAATCACAAGCGGTCCCTAGCAGGACATTGTGACTACCCAAAGTGAATGAATTTACAGTGGAACCTAATATCAATCCACTATTTAATCCCTTTGTCTCACGATATCCTAATTAAGCGTAAGGCATGGTGGTCGTCACCCTTATAAAGCTTAATTGTATTTATTCTCGATCTCCGGATAGACTGTTCCAACAAATAGTATCTGATAACCACTTTATCAAATACGTTTGAGCACGGCCATGCATTTAGACAGTCTTTCCCTATCGAGGGGCCCATGGATATCTCTCTCTAATAAGAGAGGGACAAATTCCTTACAATGCCTCTCACATTCAAGCCATGATAGGACACTACATCCGAACATCAGTCATATTGATTACTCGATTAAAAGCAACGTACAACTGAGTCAAAACGTGGCTCGTATTTAGGAAGTAATACTTATGACTAAGGACCATGAAGTATTACTTCTCTAACGGATCACGTCCGATACGATATATCTCAATACATTGCATCTATGATATGATTTGTACTCATTACACATGATTAGTAAAACGTAATCATCAATCAAACATCATATTAGTTTTATTTCATTGTAAAATAGATTACATAAAACTATGGACAATTAGAATAGTAATTACATAAGAAAATGAGTTTTACTATCAAATCACGCATTTGATGTCCATAAGCAAAATTAACTATTCATATGAAATGCTCAAAAAGTTATAAAAACGTACAACATATGCTAATGGTCCTAGGGCACTACTAACAGATCGATCATGAATTATATTATTCTAGTGTATTGCATTGCAATAGTCTATACCTCACTGTGGGCATTTCGAGCCAACCACATAAAATATAGTTGATTCACCTGGTTCATATGTGTTATTATGCAATTATTAATAGATAACAAATGATTGAATAAAGTAAAGATTAAATATTTCCAATCTAATAAATATTTTATTTATTCAGTTATAGGAAAAATAATTATTTTTGGGTACAAACGTCAACATCAGGAACATCAGGAATTTTATACCAATTATTTCCACCTTTGTATAAGCTTCTAGAGCTAATTAAGAGGTAAGAGAGTAGTGAAAAGTTTGTTCTAAATGGTTTTTATATTTTATATTTTCTCTGAACATTCCAAGCTTCCAATTGCGCCTATCGTTGTGATTCTTTCTTTGTGAGTGAAGAGTATGGTGTTATAGATTTCAAATCCATCACATTAGGATGTGATTCATGAGCTGAAATATAATATTCATCTCGTATTAGTGTGATCATGTGTACTCTCTTTGTTTTCCCTCAAGTAAGGCTTGGTTGCTAGATCTCTTCGTAAGTGAGACCTTCAAAAGGATCTAGTTACTCTTGGTGAGCTTGTTGTTGGGAGTTTTGGTTATACGTAAAACTCTTAGTGAGTTGTAATGTTGTAGTGGTTGTTGGTAAAACACTTGGCAAGTTTCAAAAACTTAAATCCAACTGTTTTTTTCAAGCTAATTATTTGTCCACTCAAAGATAATTAGCCCCATAAAACTGAGGGCAATACTCCCATATTTTCTCTCTGACTAACTCCCTAAGTTTTATAAAAAAAAAACTAGGGTTTTCTCGGCTCTGACCGTCTTACAAACTACTGTATTACGCTTCCACCACACGAAATGGTCTGCGTTCTAAGACAACAGAGACGATTCGGAACAATGACAATCAAGCCATCCCTCCATCTGCGTGTAATGACTTGGTGGAGATGGTTGGCCGGAATGTGTCTGTTGTTGATATAATTATGAAGGTTAATAGGGAATGGGGAATAACAGGGAAGGGGGAAACTGCCCCTGTTTCTGTAGCAAAAATGAAGGGGGTTTTCTGAGTTTTGAGAGGGTGAAGACCTCTTGTCGTCGGGAATGGCAGATGGTCGGCAACCTGATTTTAGTTTTAGGTTGACAGTGAGGGCTAGGATGGGGTCAACTCGGGTCAAGATTTCAATAGAAAATTTGGGTGCGGGTTCCAGTGGTCTGAATGATGAGATGATGACAAGTATGGATGCAAGGCGACCAGGCGAGTGGCCGGTACAGAGGACGGAGGTCGACGATCGACGATTTCCGACTTGGGGGAGTCGGGCTGCAAGAAGCCTCGTTGTACTGGGTCGGGACGGAGGTCCGCAAACACTAGCGGAAGTTGGCGAGTATATGGGTTCTAGTATGGATCAGGAGGTTGGTGGGCTTAAGGGCTTTAGTGTGAGTCTGGTCATTACTGGGCCGGCCCATGATGAGGCTTCTATTTGGCAGGCTAATTTCTATGATCTTGGGCAAGCTGTGCAAGCCCTGGTATGGGGGGGGGAATGCTTATTGGGTTGGGTCTGGCCATGATGGCCCAGCCTCTGGCACTTTTGACCTTGCTGGCCTAGATTATCCAGATTCTCCAATTTGGGCGCATGTTTCCACAACATTTTTATCTGAATATATGCTTGACGATGATAATATGGTGGAGGTCGCAAGTCGGTCCCGCCTAGGCTAATGAGTTGCTTGATTTGGAATTGCTTGGGACTTCGCAACTCCTGGACAATTCAAGATTTAGTGCGCCTCAATGTGGCTCATAATTCTAGTAGTTTTTATTTTTCATAATAAAGTCGGTTGTAGACCTCATGATTAATATCATGGTAGTATTATATTTTATTTCATGTTTTAAATTATGATTTATTTCAAGCAATCAATGAGGGTGATCGTCTCAAGCTTGGAGAAGCATTCCTCAAGCTAGAGTTTTATTACAACATGTCTTCGAATGGAGGATCATGAGCGGACATTCTGTTCGTATCTTGCGTGCTCGCTGACCAACTATTCTACGCGATTTTCAGCTGATCTCCCCTCCTAATTTTACGTGTTTTGAAAGTTTACAGACAATAACTCTTGATGTTGTGGAAGGCCTCTGGTTTGTTCGTTACCTCGGTTTTGCTATTGTTTTTTTTTGTAGTAGTAGTGTTTGAAAGTTTGCAGACAATAACTCTTGATGTTGTGGAAGGGATCCATTGGAATTCCACCTCCCTCATATAGTTTCTAATATCTATTAATGATATTATCTTTCTTTTAAAAAAAGTAATAATAATAATTAGCCCAAAAAGTAGCCACTTCAAGTATATATTGGGATAGACGATGAGATGGTGTGAAAAAGAAATCATAAAATGAGTATCTGGCAAAGATTAGATTAAATCAATTAGCACAAAGGTAATCTTCAAATGATATCCGCAGCAAGAATATTAGGCAATCTGCACTTTTAAGAAAGCAACAATTTGCAGCTCCGAAACATCCGTTTCATCGAAAAGGCAGCACAATTAATCAACTTTAATCATCTGTATCATTAAAAGATAATGTAATCTCAGTTCAAACACTACTTGCCAAACCCCTAGTTGGCTATATAAACAAGACTCCCAACCACGGTACGGCAATTTCTCATTCTTAAATAACCATCGTTCATGTTACAAATATTCGCTGACGATTGCCGATCTCTCTTCTAATCTCTCAGGCCCGTTTAAGAAGGGGCTCAAAGTACCCTACCGAACAAGGCAGGGTCCTAATATTTTGTCATATATATGTGTATTTTGTTGATGAAATTTGAGAATCTTTTGTATTTTCTCTAGAATTTTTATTCAACAAGTTAAATGTAGATTATTATTTTTTTTTTTTGGTTCAAAGATTACATGAAAAAAATTATATTAAAATTATATTTGCCCCAAAAACTTTTACACTGAGTTCCTTTCTTTTTAGGTTTAAATGTTACTATTATAAAATATAATGTTAATCTATTAAAAAACCAGATCAAACGGATTAACAAAAAACATGATTACTACTATTTGCTTTGGTTTTGAAAATCTAAATATCGTATTATAGTTTTTATAATTTAAAATTTTAAAAAAAATTAAGGGTCTAACTTTAATGGACCTCAATATCGGTCTGTAATCTCTATATGAAAAAACTGTGAAAGTCACCCCCAAAGAGCGAATAGGAAGTCAGGATCCCAAGAGGCTTCACCAAGTTGTAATGCAAATCGTATTAAGTCTTTAAACAACTCTTAGTGGCTCACAAATAGAACCAGCATTATCTATTTTGATCTTGTAAAATTCTCTTTTATTATAAAGAATTCCATGTTAAATCATAAAAGGTTAAAAAGTGTTGTTTTCAATCTATATATCCATGCACAATTGTCTCAGAAAAGTTATTGGTTATGTGGCATGTAAAGTGCACTCCTACTAATCTGAATATACTAAATATACTTCCACAAAGTTAAATAAGACAACTACCAAGTAGGCATGTCCATTTGATCCACATTTTTAGCACAGTTTCGTCATTGGGGATGGATGGAGAAATCATCCCGTATCAGGCGGGCCCCATTCATCTACTGGAAAAAGAGGGAATTGTTTTCATCCAAATTTCGATAAGCTATTACTAAAGAAATAAAGTGAGCTTTTGACAAAAATCTACCAAATATATACAACCTTTAAAAAAACACAAAATTGTAAATAAAAAATATTTAATACAAGTTAAACGAAATAACACTATCTGTTTTGTATTTTTAGGTATTTTATATATTTTTCTATTTTTATTTTGTATTTTAGGTAGGACATGCACCCTGCCCCGATAATGAGAGAAAATTCATCCCCACCTCTACCCGTCCCCGATTTGAACCCTGAAATCCATGTCTGAACTAGGCTGGGCGGATCGGACCTCCGACTCAGTTGAGTCCATTACCATTCGTACTACCAAGGAAAAAGGAAAGGCCGTCAAAGATATTTTCCTTTGGCCTAAATTTGTTTATTATTATTGTAAATAAATTTAAAAAATGGATATTCAATATTACTTTTACATGTGTACATTTTTACGTCGGAATCTTGTACAAGGGCAGTTGAAAATCGTAATTTTTAAATACCTTTCTCTAACACATTTCTCAAAATTTGCAAACTATTAATTTAATGTGTGTAATATGGTGATAATATCATTCGGAGAAAAATAATTATTTTTCAATTGTTTTTGGCTTACTATTTAAGCACCCCCTATTAATATGTTTACACTCCCACTCTACATAACTCAATATCTTCTTCTCTCTCTTCAAGTTTTCTCTCCCCAAAAAAATCTTTTCCCCTTCCCCGGTCGCCGGACTCGCCGTCGGAACACCAACTGGAGTCGCCGTTCAGCGGATTCCAGCCAAAAAATATTTTTTTAGGGTTTTTGAGCTAACCGGTCTAGATCCACCGCAAAATATCAATTTAAACAAATTTGGAGTCACAAAACAATTCCGACCAAATTTCGGCTAAATGGACTCCGACAATTGTGATTATTTGAAGACATTAATTATGAGGTAAATAATTCTTTACACATTTTGCGTTGTTTTAATAATATTTACACATTTTAAAAAAAAAAAAAACATGTTTAAACTGGAAAAAAAAACTGGGGAAAAAACATACTGAAATAGAGAAAACAACACTGGAAAACGCCTGGAAAAAAACACCGCGTGCTAACATGACCATACGCTAGCTGACATCAGCGCGTACGCGTCTGCATGCGCTAGCTGGGTCAACTGCATGGTGACATCAGCACACGGTGTTTTATTTAATATTTGTTTGGGGAAAACATTGGCGTGTGTCCGCCTGTATGCGGTGTCGTGCAGCAGCCGCATGTCATTCTGCACGCGGTGGAATTTTTTTTCCAATAGCTAAGAATGATTCTTTTATGCAGTTTTAATTTATTTTGTTGATTTTTTGTTTTGTATTTATTGTAGGATCAAAGTTCAAACGAACCCGATAGTGATCTTGAAGAATTTCCCAATAATGAGGAAAATTGGCCTGATACGGGGGAAGTTTTTAGTCTCTATGGTGACTATGATTTTGAATCCAAGGAACGTTTAGTGGATTGTGTGAAAAAAAGGGGATAGAACATAAAGTTTGTATTGTGATTTGTCGCTCAAGAGAGGGACAAGATTATAGTGCACCCAAGTGTTATTTACGGTGTGAGCGTTCTGGTACGTACGTTGGGGCACCTTTTGGCAAGGGCGGTGAAGGGAGGAAAGTTAACCGGACAAGAAGGACTAAGAATGTAGATTTCCCATTTAAGATACTAGGGAAAAAGAATAAAATTGGTTCATGGAATTTCAGGTTAGCCAAGGAAAACATAACCACTTCTTGGGAAATTATTAGTTTGGTCATGCTGGGGCTCGTCGACTGGATAACGACCACGTTAAGTTGGTTGAGCAGTTGACTAAGTGCAACGTTGGGGCGAATGACATATTTAACACATTGAAGATGGAAAATCCTAAATTTTATGGAGGCAAGTCTACAATATATAATGCTAGGGTAAAGATCAAGAGACTTGATAGAAAATGTAAGACTGAATTATAAGATCTGATGTATCGTCTTACTGGAGCTGGCTATGTTGTAGAGTGTCGTCGTTATGTAAATAGCGGGAGTGACGGGACGGGTGTAGATGAATCTCAACAATATATTGGCGACTTATTATTTGCTCATCCGGACTCCATAAGACTTGCCAAGGATTTTTCCTATGTTATCCTTATGGGCAACACCTACAGAACAAACAAGTATGTTTTTTTGAAATTATTTATAAATATACTGTCATTTAAAATTATTTATATTGTTTAGAATATTGTAGATTTACTGATATAAATAATTTCAGATACAAAATGCCTCTACTTGCTGTTATTGGATTTACCTGCACCAGTCGGAATTTCACTATTGCATATCCATTCTTGCGTCAAGAAAAACAAGAAAATTTCACCTGGGCACTTGCTATAATTAGGGTATTATTTTATCCCAACCGAGTCCTTGGTGTTGTTGTAACGGATAAAGATATGCAACTTGTTAATGCAAGTAATGAGGTATTTCATGAAGCCAAACACATGTTGTGTAGGAGACACATTGGGAAGTGTGTCAACAAGAATGCTATTTCAATGCTTGGACCAGAACAAGGTACATAATTATCTAAAACCACTTGGGGGTCACTGGCTTATGCTAAAACAGATGATGATTATTATAAGAAGTGGTATGCTATTATAAATTGTTACAAATCTCAACATGGAAATGAATTGATAAGATATCTTCGAAAAACATGGATTGATAGATACAAAGAAATGTTTGTTCCGGCGTGGACAAACAAGTATCTCCACTTCGGTTCAAATACCACAAACCGAGCTGAGAGTTCATACTCCGCGTTTAAGAGGTATTTGGGAACATCTATTGGGGGTTTTATATATGTTTGGTAGAGGATCCACACTATGATTGTAAATCAAATTGATCAGATTAGGGTGAAAATGGAATCCTCTCGTATTTGGGACAAAAATTTAACTGACAACATATTTCTGAGGAGGTTGCAAGGTAGGGTTAGTTCTTGGGGATTAGAACTTTTGATAGAATACAAAAACATTGGGGATAAATGTGATTGCACTGTTAGATAAATTTATTGAATTCCATGTGCATGTTAACTACAAGCCTTATTAGGAAAGATGGGGGGGGGGGGTAAAATACGAGTTAGAAATCTTCACCTATTTTGGAGTTCTCTTTTAGTTGATACTTCTCCTCAACATCCTATATTTGGCGATTTACCGCCTCCCGAGGATAATTTGAATGGGCTTATGGACATGTATAATGAAATTTCTACCAGAGATCCTGAACAGATAAGACAATACAAAGGAAAGTTTGGCCAAATAATTTACCCTTACGAGACACACTTAGCAGAACCAACGGTCGTGGTTACCAAAGGTAGACCGAAATGATCATCTACAAGAAGGGACCCATCTTGGTGGGAGTACACATCGAAGACAAGAAAAAAAAACATTTAAGAAAACCTCTCCGGCTCGGGGAGGAAGTGAAGGGATTCAGGGCCGAAACTCGTTCTAAACACCCATGATTCGTCCCCGGAAGGATCCGCTCATGCCATGTGAATCGAAAAACATGCGAAAATACTTACGATTTTCGGTTAATGGTTTCTTACTTTTGATGGTGTGCTGCGACCACCAAAAGCCTTCCCTTGAGGAATCGCTCTCTACCGGTATCCACGCAACGAAAGGATGGCAAAAAATCACTATTTCGGTAAAAGGGTTTTGCGGTTATCAAAAAGTGTAGCTAGGGTTTCGGCCAAGAGAGATTATATAGACGCGAAAGTTAGTTCCGAAAACCAACTACCACGTAATCCCAATCTCTTCTGGTAGTGGGAGTTTTTATTGCCTAATAACGCTCACGTAATCCCAGCGAATACCAAATACCGAAAATGCCCATCCTTAATCTCTAATTCGAATAATAACATTTTATTATTATCAGAAAAATAAGTGTCAGATACAATGAACCTAGACACATTATCTCAATGAATCTGGACATAAAGCTCGTTAACTCTTCTAGGAGTGTGACCCTGTAGGTTCATATCACAATGGCATTGAAGACACACTTAGTAGTAGTATGTGTTAATAAATCACAAGTGGTCCCTAGCAAGACATTATGACTACCCCGAGTAAATGAATGTACGGTGGAACCTAATATCAATCCACTATTTAATCCATTTGTCTCGCGATATCGAAATTAAGCATAAGGCAAGGTAGTTGTCACCCTTATAAAGCTTATCTGTATTTATGGTCAATTTTTCCAGGTAGACTGTTCCAACAAATAGTATTTAATAACCACTTTATTAAATACATTTGAGCACGATCTTGCATTTAAACAGTCTTCCCTATCGAGGGGCCCATGGATATCTCTCTCTAATAAGAGAGGGACAAATCCCTTATGATGTCTCTCATATTCAAGCCATGATAGGATACTACATCCGATCATCAGTCATATTAATTACTCGATTAAAAGTAATGTCCGACTAAGTCAAAGCACAGCTCTATTCATGCTGGAAATGATGGAGGCATAAGGTCTAAGGATTCCAAATAGTGTTGAGGAAGTAATACTTATGACTGAAAGTACCATGAAGTATTACTTCTCTTTCGGATCACGCCCGATACAATATATCCCAATTTATTGTATCTATGATATGATATGTATCCATTACACATGATCAATAAAACATAATCATCAATCAAACATCATACTAGTTTTATTTCATTGTATTTACATAAAACCACGGACAATTAGAATAGTAATTGTGTAAGCTAATGAGTTTTACTATCAAATCACATCTTTGATGTTCAAAAGAAAATTTAACTATTCAAATGACATGCTCAAAATATATAAAATGTACAACATATGCTAATGGTCCTAAGGAACTACTAACAATCTCCCATTTTCCCTAGGTCCAATCATACATCATCCTTAATCCCATTTACCTAGTATGACTCTCATGTTTAGGTTGCGGGAGTGGCTTGGTCAACGGATCTGTAATGTTGTCGTCTGTATAAACTTTGCAAATTTTAACGTCTACTTTATCAATTATCTCACTAAACATTATCTTTGTGCATTGGCAATAGTTATTCTTACTTGTCACTTCTCCGATCAGTCACTATTTTTCGACCGTCAATTCTTCAAAGTTTCCATTTTCCCATTTTTCTTAAGGTAACGGAGATATTCCTTAGCCCCTCTGAAACGAAAAGAACTTGTCTTCGACTTCTTTTGGTTTCCGAACTCTGATCCGTTGTCGTCTAAGGTTTCCATTGTCGAAAATTTTCTCCGTCGTTGTTAGAAGTTTGTTATTTTTTTTAAGAGGATTATGCCCCCTAAGAGATCTGTACCATAAGGTAATAATCCACAACCTGATCCCCTTGTTAAGACAGAGGTTGTCGGTGATGTGTATATTGTCTCTACAGACATATCCATTAGGTTTCCCGGAAACATGCTCATGAAAATAGGTAGTAGAATGTCTCACCGAGAAAGGGGAGGAAGATACTGTTGGAGTACATTTAATCTAAGGTGCGCCAATTCGATTGGGCCGGGCCGGGCTTTGGGTCGGGATTGGATTGGGCCCTTAATCGGGTTGGGCCGACCAACCCATTTGGACCAACCTTATGGCTGGAAATAGAACCTTTATTTCCCAGCTTTTATCTCTTAGTAAAGTGGTGGAGAAAGTGGAGGAGTGGTTTCCTCCATGATCTCCCACTTCCCCCTTTCACTCTCCTCTCAAACCTTTGAATGACTAAGTCAGTTTTTCCATCTTTTGGAAGCTTAGAGAAGAGAGAAAAAGAGAGAACATTTAGTAAGAAAAGAAAAGACAGTTTTTCACATACTTGTTTTCTAGCTTAGGCTAATAGAAAAGAAGTAAGAAAACTGTTTCTTGTTCTTCTAAAAGGTCATACATACATACTCCATCTTGAAGAGTGTCTTGAAGACTTCTACAAGGCGTTGGCTAGCACCAAGCAGTAGAAGACCATCCCCGGAAGATCGAGTGGATACTATGAGAGACAGAGCCTGCATTGGTGGCGTTCCGTTCGTGACACTGAAACTGTTTCAGCTATCCTAGCACTTCTAAAGGTATAATACTATCCCATAGTCTTAGGTTCTTACTCGTGATAGATCCTATGAGAGGCGGGTCAGTTTATTTCCACTGCATAACTGATTTTGACCCTGGTTATTCCTCTAACAGTGGTATCAGAGCCACTCACGAGTACCCTATAGACTTAATTTGCTTCTGTGTTCGGATCAACCGAGAGGATGTTCGGTCGAGCCGAGTTGGTCTTCGGTCGACCGAAGTACCTATTTGGTCAACCGAGAAACTCTCTGTTTCTATTTCGGACGATAGGGAATTAAGTCGGCTCAACCGACTGGAAACCCGGTCGACCAAACTTGAGATATAATATTAAATGTTCATTTTACTGGTTGCTCGTTTTTCCATAAATTGTTATGTTAAATTGAGCATGATGCATAGTAGTCGCCTTTACCCTGTTGGTTTATTTTATAATACGATCTGCGTATCGTGCCTATATTTTTCTATCAAAAGTTGTAATTCTCTTCTCATCAAATCCCCTCGAATGTAACTCGAGGTTTCCTTAGAATCATGTAATTCTAGATTAAGAGAAGGTACAACTGTGATGATTTGGGGACAACCAACTGAAGGTCAAGACAGTGTAGAATATAATGTTTTCTTTTCACACCCTTAGATTGACTTCACGGTTTTTTCATTGGCTTGGAAAAACCGAATAGGATATGGCGATTACTATTGCATTTTATTTTATGTATTGGATGCATATGTATATAAGTATAAACTGTTTTATTTATGCTTTTCTGGTGAGATTGTTAAAAACAAAACCCCTCAATTAAATATTAACTAGTGCCTTCCTAAGTTTAGCCCTCGTCAAGGCCTAGATCGACATTAGTATGGGACATGCCAAAGCTGTACATACGTGTCTATCCGGGTGAGCCGCGAAGGTTAATTGTGATATCCGCCGGCAAAAATTAGGGTCCTAGTTAACTAGATTATCTCAATAAATGGATTGAGGATCTAAAGGCAAAAGAGTTGAGAAAAGTGTATAATGATACGCTTGAATAAATGTTATTCACTCAACTAACCAAGAATTACATAATTTGATGTAATTGGCAAACGTTGCCTACCTAAATAACTAAGTTTTGGGCGATCAGCCAAAGGCGACTTCGAGCGAGGTGAAATATGGATCTTGGCCCGCTAGAAAGTTAACGAACTTTCTGAGTTGATAATGAGGGTTATTCACTCGAAGAAAATAGTGGGAGAAATCATTAAAAAGATAAAGACCTAATAATGATTTTAATCGGTACTTACTTTGTATATGCATATTTTTTGTTGTAGAAAATGGAAAATTCAAACCAAACACTATCACTGCGTTCTGTCCTTGAGAAGGACAAATTAGAGGGAGTTAACTTCCTCGACAGGTTCAGGAACTTGAGAATCGTTCTCAAGCATGAAAGAAAGCTGTATGTTCTAGAACAGCCTATTCCTGCTACACCAGAGGCTCACGCTTTGACCGCTGAAAGAAATGCTTATCAGAAGCATGTTAGTGATGCTTTAGATGTGTCTAGCCTCATGCTTGTCACCATGAACTCTGAGCTTCAGAAGCAACATGAGGACATGGGGGCTTATGAGATCGTGTTGGCTCACTGAAGCAACTATATCGAGGGGCAAGCACGCCGGGGAGAGATTCGACGTATCGAAATCTCTCTTTCAGTGCAAAATGTCTAAAGGAATGCCAGTAGGAACTCACGTTCTTAAGATGATAGGTTATGTTCGAACCTTGAAAAGCTGGGGATTTCCTTTGGGACAAGAGTTGTCGACCGATTTGATCTTGTAATCGTTGCTCGAATCATACGATCGGTTCATTACGAATTATCACATGAATGAAATTGACAAGCCATTACTGAGTTGTTGAATATGCTTAGGACTGCCGAGAAGGAAATAGGCAAGTCCAAGTCCCACACCATACTGATGGTGCAAAAGGGCAAAGGCAAAGGTTTTGTGAAACCAAAAGGCAAACCGAAAAGTAAGCCCAAGGGCAAGCAAACCACTTTCAACAATGCCTCTGAAACCTAAGGGTGGTGTAGCCAAGGACTCTATCTGTCATCATTGTGGTGAGAAGGGTCACTAGAAAAGGAGCTGCAAAAGCTATCTTGCGGGAAAAAATCTTTGGGAAAAGGAGAAAGCAAATGTTGTTTCGAGCTCAGGGTATTTATGTTGTAGATATTAATATGATTGATATCAATTTAAATACAACTACTTCTTGGGTATTTGATACCGGATGTGGTTCTCACATTTGTACTAATGTGCGGGGGCTGCAAAGGAGTAGAGAGTTGGCAAAGGGTGAAGTGGAACTACGAGTTGGCAACGGAGCATTTGTTGCGACCACTAGTTTGTAGGGACTTGTACTTTTACTTTGACTTCGAGGGGCTTGTTTTGGGTTTAGAAAACTGTTTCTATGTACCTAGTTTAATTAAGAATATTATTTCGGTTTCTTGTTTGGACAAGAAAGGTTTTGAGATTTCGATCAAAAACCCAACGATTTGTCGTTATTTACGGATAATATGTTTTATGCAAGCGCCTCTTTGATTAATGGTCTATATGTTTTAGACCTTGATATGCCAATTTTAAATATAAATACCAAAAGAATTAAGACTAATGATTCTAATCCGATATACCTACGGCATTGTCGCTTAGGCCATATAAAGCGAAGACCGCGTATCAAACTCCGTAAAGATGGGTTGTTGGAATCATTTGACTTCATGTTTTATGATCGATGTGAATCTTGTTTGTTGGGTAAGATGACGAGCATCACCTTTCACTAAGCTAGGTGAGAGAGCCGATGCTTTATTAGGACTAATACATAGTGATGTATGTGGCCACTTTTAATATACATGCGAGGGGTGGTTACCTCTACTTCATTACCTTTACTTGATGACTTGGGTAGGTATGGATATGTGTTCTTGATGAAACACAAATCCGAAGCATTTGCTAAGTTTAAAGAGTTTAAACTAGAAGTAGAAAACCAATTTGGCAAGAGTATTAAGGTTCTTCGATCTGATCGAGGAGGAGAATACATGAGTCAAGAATTCTGTGACTATCTAAAAGATTGTGGAATCGTTTCACATCTTTCTCCTCCAGCTACTCCACAATGGAATGGTGTATCTGAAAGGAGGAACAGAACCTTATTAGATATGGTTCGTTCTATGATGAGTCACACGAGCCTGCCCAATTCCTTTTGGGGACACGCACTAGAGATAGTAGCTTTAACACTTAATCGCGTTCCATCTAAATCAGTTGCAAAGACGCCATACGAGTTATGGATTGGGTAGCATCCCAGTTTGTCTTTCCTCAAGATTTGGGGCTATGAAGCTTTTGTAAAACGCTCAGCTTCTGATAAGCTGGCTCCAAAATCTGAAAAGTGCATATTTGTAGGTTATCCTAAGGAAACTAAAGGATACTACTTTTATATCCCTAACGAGAACAAAATGTTTGTTGCTCGCACGGGAGTCTTTCTAGAAAAAGAATTTGTTTCTAGAAACACGAATGGGAGTAGCGTAGAACTTACTGAAGTTCCAGACTCTCAAACTAGCACCAATGATGAGATGGAAATTGAGCAGGACTCCATGAGTTATTGTGCGGCGAGTGCCACAAAGCAGTTGTGCGGCGAGTACCCGATTCAAGAAACACAAGAATTGCGTAGAGTGCGGTAGAGTTACGTCGTCCACCTCCCAGGAAAAAATTTGGATTTTTCATAACAGAAACATGGTGATGTTATGTTTGTGGATCACGATGAACCTTCGACCTACAAAGCGAGACAATTAATAGCCCAGATTCGAGAAATGGCTTGAGGCCATGAGATCCGAAATGGACCCCATGTACACAAACCAAGTCCGGATCTTGGTTGATCCACTGAAGGGTAACTCCCATAGGGTGCAAATGGGTTTTTAAGATTAAAACCGAGCATGGAAGGGAATGTACAAACGTACAAGGGCGGCTGAGTCGCGAAAGGTTTCAAACAAGTTCATGGTATTGACTATGACGAGATCTTTTCCCCTGTAGTTATGTTCAAGTCTATTGGGAATTTTGCTTGCTATTGCGGCTTACTATGACTATGAAATCGGCAAATGGATGTCAAAACCGCTTTCCTTAATGGAAAACTTGAAGAGGATGTGTATATGACACGGCTGAAGGTTTTGTCACTCCGAGAGAATCTTTGGAAAAAATATGTAAGCTTTCAGAGATCCATTTATGGACTCAAGCGAGCTTCTCGAAGGCTGGAATATCCGCTTTAATGATGTCAGTCCAGTGAGTTTGGCTTCATTAGAAATGAGGATGAGCCTTGTGTTTACAAGAAGGTTAGTGGGAGCTCAATCGTATTCATGGTTTTGTATGTAGATGACATACTACTCATTGGAAACGACATACCAACCTTAAAAGTCTGTCAAGGCTTGGTTGAGTACGTGTTTCTCTATGAAAGACTTAGGCGATGCCGACTATATTACGGGAGTCAAGATCTATAGAGATAGATCAGGGGAGACTCATTGGCTTAAGTCGAGTACATATATAGACAAGGTGCTAAAGCGGTTTAGCATGCAAGAGTCTAAGAAGGGCCTTTGTCCTATGGCACATGAGTGCTGTTACAGTCGAACAAACGGTGTTCTAAAACGCTGCCGAATTAGAACGCATGAAAGAGATCCCTTATGCTTCGCCATAGGATCCATCATATACGCCATGATATGTACTCGCCCTGAGATATCTCGTATGCCTTAAGCCTTACGGCGAGATACCCGATCTAATTACGGTGAACGTCCATTTGGATCTCGGTCAAGAATATCCTCAAGTACTTACGAAGGACTAAGGATACATTCTTGATTTATGGAGGGCGGATGAGCTCGTTGTAAATGGTTACACCGATGCTAGTTTCCAAACCGAGCGGAGATGATTTCCGATCGCAATCGGGATATGTGTTTAACTTGAATGGAGAGTGCTTTGTGGTGGCGCGATTCAAAGCAATCGACCATCGCGAGATTCTACGACAGAGGCGAGTACATAGCAGCTTGTGAAGCGGCTATGGAGGCGATTTGGATCGGGAAATTTATTTCCGACCTCGATGTGGTTCCTAGTATTGCGAACCCGATAGACCTCTATTCGACAACAATGGGGCTATTTCACAATCTAGGGAACCTAGATCCGACCGAAGGTCCAAACATGTACTACGGCATTTTCACCTAATCCGCGAGATTATAGAAAGGGGGTGATGTGCATATATGTAAAGTAGATTCGGCGGACAATGTCGCCGATCCAGCGAGCAAAGCCATCTGTCGCAGCAGCTGAGCATGATCGTCACACTAGCTCCATGGGTATCCGATATCTGGAGGGCTGATCTTTAGAGGCAGTCATTAGTATGCCCTAAAGACCATTTATTGTAATTTGGGTCTTTAGTGCAAGTGGGAGATTATTGTAATTGTACCGTATTTATGTAATTTTCATTTTGATGAATAAAAAGGCATTAATTCTAGTATTATTCATTAAGTTTTTGCGTTCTTAACAACATAAATAAATAATATGTCCTTAGAATAGTATTCATAATTGTTATGAGATACTATTCTGAAACATCCCTAGTCGAACATTATTATGGAATCTTCGAGGACAATAATAATGCGTAAGACTAGTATGTGCAGTGATTGATATAAGATATCGGATCGTCACATAGCTATATATGATTAGAGAATCATTATACAGGACAGACCCGACATGAGAAACACACAATGGGTTGTTATATAATAGTCAACGGTGTTTCTCAAATTTTTGACTGGGTTGTATATGAGATCCTTCGACTTGAGGTCTCACAAGAGTTCTTGCATGGCTAGTGTTATGCTTTGATAATGTTAAACGCTATCCGTAACAGGGTGAGCAATAAAGGCATTTATTGGGTATATCACGAATCTTGTTCAGGATGAGTGGGATGCAGAGAGAATTTGTCCCTCCTATATAGCAGGAGCGATATCTTGGGCCCCTTGATGGAGTCTTACTAATTCATGGCCATGAACAAATGAATCAGTATATGATATTGGTGTCATTTGATTAGTCTACTCGCGAATCAAGAAACTAAAAGATTGGACAATACAAGTGTGACTTTTCCATGACTTGTGTTCAATCTAGATATCAAGGACAAAAGGATTTAACTACAAATTTCAAATGTTGTGATTATGATAAATCACCAGATATTTATGAATTGGGGGTAATGATGCGTTGCTAGATACCTCTCATTACCTGTGATATATGATGTCACAGGCAACATCATAGATACCTCTTGGGTCGCACTCATAGATCAACTGGATTGGGCTTGTTGGAGTAAATTTTATCTAAGGTGCGCCAATTCGATCGGGTCGGGCCGGGCCGGGATTGGATTGGATTGGGCCCTTAATCGGGTTGGGCCGACCAATATGATTGGGCCGACCAACCCATTTGGACCGACCTTATGGCTGGAAATAGAACCTTTATTTCCCAGCTTTTATCTCTTAGTAAGGTGGTTGAAGTGGTGGAGAAAGTGGAGGAGTGGTTTCCTCCCTGATCTCCCACTTCCCCCTTTCACTCTCCCCTCAAACCTTTGAATGACTAGGGAAAATACTGATTTTTCCTAACATTCTAAGTTAGTTTTTCCAGCTTTTGGAAGCTTAGAGAAGAGAGAAAAAGAGAGAACATTTAGTAAGAAAAGAAAAGACAGCTTTTCATATACTTGTTTTCTAGCTTAGGCTAATAGAAAAGAAGTAAGAAAACTGTTTCTTGTTCTTCTAAAAGGTCATACATACATACCCCATCTTGAAGAGTGTCTTCAAGACTTCTACAAGGCGTTGGCTAGCACCAAGCAATAGAAGACCATCCCCGGAAGATCGAGTGGATACTGGGAGAGACGGAGCCTGCGTTGGTGGCGTTCCGTTCGTGACACTGAAACCGTTTCAGCTATCCTAGCACTTCTAAAGGTATAATACTATCCCATAGTCTTAGGTTCTTACTCGTGATAGATGCTATTAGAGGCGGGTCAGTTTATTTCCGCTGCATAACTGATTTTGACCTGGTTATTCCTCTAACAGATACTACCCAACAAGGGGAGGAATAAACTAGATGAGCATGAATGAATGTGAAACATCTATTATTTCGTCTGACTTAGATGAGTCCAGACTTAGGAGACTTTGGGATGATGCTCTCATTGCCCCCTCCACGAATGTAGAATATATAGTTCTCTCTCCCGAAGAGATAACTTGTTATCACTCTCGGGGATGTGCCATTATTT
The DNA here is from genome assembly GCA_026122235.1 of Vinca minor. NCBI lineage: Eukaryota > Viridiplantae > Streptophyta > Magnoliopsida > Gentianales > Apocynaceae > Vinca > Vinca minor. The sequence goes on along the minus strand of JAOCZM010000206.1, from coordinate 2,390,853 downwards.
ATTTTGAACAACTGCTGGGTGGTTTAACCATTCCACCTCATAAGCTTTTCTTAGACTTGAGTAGCTTTTATGAAATAAACCTTAGTCAAATGAGCCCCAATCTGGTTAGGGTTGTCATCTGTTTTATCCTTTTGTCCTACTCCTTTGATGTGCCCACAAAGTTAGAACATTTTAGGCATTTATTTGAAATAGTCCCCATGGCTAGGTAAGAGAGGATGCTCCCTTTTAGGTAAATAAAGGGTTGGAGTTTATCTGTAAGCACAAAGTTTTGTCCCCAAGTGAGAAACTGATATCTAAAGGGCCATCTTCTTTCATAAGCTCCGGAGGGATTTATTTGAGAGTGGAACATGTCCTGAGGGTTTCAAATGTAGATCCTGAGGGTTTAGTTACCTTGAGGAGATACGCCTTTGGGTGATTCTGAGGGAGTCGTGGAGTCCGGTCCATTTAGGACTTCATATACCAAAGTTCCTCTGATTGTACAACCCTGCGTTAGTACCTTTGTTTTGTCACATTATTGATGTATATAAATGTGCGTGTATATATCCTGGTTGTTAATATTTGCTTCCTTACTACATGTACAAGTCTGGCTGATGCCCTCCTAGGAAATGTTTAGACTGTGAGGCCTAGGGCAGCCAAGACTGGTCAAACTTCCAGAGGTAGCGAACCTTCTCGGGCGTATCCCCTGTGACTGAGGACAACCCAGATGAGACAGGTGTGGCATACTTTACCAATTTTTTTCATTCTTTACTCTTTGTTATGAGTTCAAATCCACATAAAACTCTGATCTCCTCTGCTTGCTAGGTGACAACCTTTCTACAGGGATGGTTGAATATTTGACTAACACTCATCCTTTTGCATGGGGTTTGTAGAAGCATGTTAGTGTTAGTAGTGCCCTATGATGATTAGCAATGTTGTATGTTTTACATATTTTGAGCATGTCATTTGAATAGTTAATTTTTCTTTTGAACATAAAATATGTGATTTGATAGTAAAACTCATTAGCTTATACAATTGATATTCTGGTTGTCCCTAGTTTTATGTAATGTTCTATACAATGAAATAAAACTACTATGATGTTTGATTGATGATCATGTTTTACTGATAATGTGTAATTGACACAAATCATAAAATATATACGATATATTGAGATATATTATATCGGACGTGATCCAAAAAAGAAGTAATACTTCATGGTTCTTTTAGTCATAAGTATTACTTCCTCAATACTATTTGGGATCCTTAGACCTTATGTCTTCATCTTTTCCCGCATGAATGTAGCTACGTTTTGACTCAGCCGAACGTTACTTTTAATCGAGTAATTAAAACGATTGATGATCGGATGTAGTATCCTATCATGGCTTGAATGTGAGAGGCATTATAAGGGATTTGTCCCTCTCTTATCTGAGAGAGATATATGTGGGCCCCTCGATAGGGAAAACTGTTTAAATGCATGGTCGTGCTCAAATGTATTTAATAAAGTAATTATTAAATACTATTTGTTGAAAAACAGTATACATGGAGATCGAACAGAAATATAATTAAACTTTATAAGGGTGACCACTACCATGCCTTATGCTTAATTTGGATATCACGAGACAAATGGATTAAATAGTGGATTGAGATTAGGCTCCACCGATCATGCATTCACCCTGGGTAGTCCCGATGTCCTGCTAGGGACCGCTTGTGATTTATGAGCACGTACTACAACTAACTATGTTCTCATTGCCATTGTGATATGAACCTACAGGGTCACACGCATAGACGAGTTAAAAAGCTTTATGTTCAGATTCAATGAATCTAGAATGTGTCTAGGTTCATTATATCTAACATTTAATTTTCTGAGAATAATAAATTGTTATTATTCGAATTTGATATTAAGGATGGGCATTTTCGGTATTTGGCTTTTGCTGAGATTACGTGGGAGTTATTGTGCGATAAAAACTCCCACTACTAGAAGAGATTGGGATTTACGTGAGAGTTGGTTTTCGAAACAATCTCTCACGCCTATATAATCTCTCTTGGCCGAAACCCTAGTGAGTTTTTATGTGAGCCTCAAAACCTATTACCGAAATTAAAATTTATGCCATCCCTTCTCTCTAGATTTCGAAACACTGGAAGGCTTTTGGTGGTTGCAGCACAACACCCAAAATCAGAAACCATTAACGAAATATTGTAAGTCTTTTTCGTCTATTTTTCGATTCCCAAAGTATGAGCGGATCCTTTCGGGGAGAATTTATGGGTGTTTAGAACGAGTTTCTGCCCATGAATACCTTCAGTGCTATAAGAGCCTTGTTCATACTATTCGAATTCGATAATGTTAGTCACATCATAACACGTATCAATCTCGATTTGGTGTGTGTATGTGTGAAACGAAAAAAAATTGTTTACGTGATTCTAATATATATATATATATATATATATATATATATATATATATATGTGTGTGTGTGTGTGTGTGTGTGTGTGTGTGTGTGTGAGAGAGAGAGAGAGAGAGAGAGAGAGAGATATGTTGATCTGATTAATATGTTTATTTACATGAATTGATATGTTATAAAGATGTTTATTTACATGAATTGATCTGTTATAAAGTCGATTAATATTGCATAAACTGCGATTGTATGCTTCCTGTCGTTAATGTGATTAATATCGCATAAACTGTTTTTGTATATGGATTACATTGTATAAACATGTTAATTCGATTATACATGTTCGGCGATTGAGGGTTAAATCGGGACAGAAAACTAATTCGATGAGCAGAAGGAAAATCCGATAATCGGGGCAGAAAACTCATTCAATGGTAAATAGCATGGTGAGTTTTATTATGCTTTACTTGATTTTATTATGCTTTATCTGAGTTTTAGCAGGATGAATAGCATGGCCTACTATACCCCCTCTTGTTTTACATTTAATGGGTTGTAATTTTATAATACGGTCAGCGAGACATTTTTCAATGCTGTAAATTTATAATTGCTTTAATATATTAGTTTTATTTCTTTATCTTGAAGGCTGGGTATGCCCATGCAATTATATAACAAGACTGGAGGACGTTGGATCGAAAATCCATGTGATGGGTATTGACTTAGATTGACCATTGGCTCCCACAAGGCTTGTGGGAGTCACCATAGGATTAGGCCATGCCATCTCACATTTACTTTTATTTATCTTGTATTATGCATGTGATGCTTAATTCTTGCCTTATGGGGTCTATCAACATATTCCTCAAAATAAAACTGTTTTAATTAAGTCTTAAAATGCCTATCATTTCCTAAGCACTTCTTGAGCTTTGATCATCATTTTGTCTGCTTTCCAAAGCAACAAATAAGTGGTTATCTAGGCAAAAGGAGACCGGAAAATAGTGATTTCCATAAGCATAAACATGGTTCGACTTAATTATGCTATCAAAATAGTTTTCAGCCTAGGGCATAACATGGGAAATAGCTGGGACATGTAGATGTCATTCCCATGGGTTGATTATCGCAAAATATTTTTTTCCACTACTTATCAAGTGTTGAAATTGTGTAAAGTTTTTGCTCAAAAAAATTAATTAATGACTTTGCAAATAATTATTTTTAATGTAGATAATGGAAACCAAAACTTCACATAATTCATTGTGATCTGTTCTTGAAAAATAAAAATCAAGTGGGTCCAATTTCCTTGATTGGGCCCGTAACTTAAGGATTGTACTTAAGCAAGAAAGAAAGATATATGTTATCGACATTGATATTCCTGAACAGCTTACAAACAACGACCCTAGAGCTGAGAAAGATGCTTGGAAGAAGCATGTGGATGATTCTAACGATGTGACTTGTCTCATGTTAGCCAGAATGAGCTCTGGGCTTAAAAAACAGTTTGAAGAGGTTGAGGCTTTCCAGATTATGGGCCATCTCAAGGAAATGTTCCAAGAGCAAGTCTGTCAAGAAAGGTTCCTCAACACAAAGGCGTTGAACAATTGCAATATGACACCTCTGTGAGTGCACATGTTATTAAAATGAAGGGCTATCTTGACCAACTTGAGAAACTTGGGGCTCCCGTAAGTCATGGCACGACCACATATATGATCTTGGGCTCACTACCACCTAAGTATGACCAATTTGTCATGAACTTCAACATGAATTCTATGGAGAAGTCCATACATGAGATACACGGGATGCTCAAACAGGCTGAACTGAACATTAAGAAGACCCATGTTGTCTTTAAGTAGGAATATTATTTCAGTTTCTTGTTTGGATATTGATGGTTTTGAAATAAATATTAAGAATAAAATTTGTACCCTTCATAAAGATGGTATCTTCTATGGAGATGCCTCTTTTATGAATGGCTTTATATTCTTAACCTCGATGAATCCATTAACAAGTCCATCTATAACATTAATACAAAGAGGTTTAAATCAAATGTCTTAAACCAAACCTACTTTTGGCATTGTCGTTTGGGCAACATCAACGAGAAACGCATATCTAAACTCCATCAAGATGGAATTTTGACATTATTTGACTTAGAGTCTTATGAGACATGTAATTCTTGTTTGCTAGGCAAAATGACTAAAGCTCCCTTTGCTGGACTAAGTGAGAGAGCTTCCGATTGATTGGGCCTCATACATACAGAAGTATGTGGACCAATAAACACTAGTTCTAGAGGAGGGTTTCAGTATTTCATCACATTCACACATGATTTTAGTAGATATGGCTATGTCTATCTAATGAAATATAAATCATAATCTTTTGGAAGATTCAAAGAATTCCAAAATGAAGTACAAAATCAACTTGGTAAAAGTATTAAAATACTTCGATCAGATCGAGGTGGTGAATACCTTAACCATGAGTTTGACGAACATCTTAGAGGTTGTGGAATTGTTTCACAATTAACTTCTTCTGGTAGACCACAATGGAATGATGTGTCAGAATGAAAAAATCGCACATTACTAGATATGGTTTGATCTATGATGAGTCAAACTAGTCTTCCAATTTCCTTTTAGGGCTACGCCCTAGAAACTGCTGCATTCATATTGAATAGAGTTCATTCTAAAGTGGTTCAGAAAACTCCATATGAGATATGGACTGGGAAATGACCTAGTTTGTCATTTATCAAAATTTGGGGATGCGAGGCGTATGTAAAACACTTTTTTTTTTCGGAAAATTGATCTTTATTAAAAAAGGCCTAAGCCAAAATTACATTGGTATCGGTAAAGAGCATATAAACCCAGTTCTTGATCAATCAAGAACGGTTACATAAAGGAGCAGCATATTTAATATGGCGAATAGATGGTATTCCATGCGGTGTAGATGACATAGCCCACGGATCCTCTGAGGCAGCTCCTGCAGTTGCAGATACTCGCAAGAAGAACGAGTATCAGATGCTATATTGGCTAGTCCATCCGCTACCTGATTTGCTTCACGAAAAACATGAATCACTTTATTGTCCTTTATGCTGCGTAATATAAGTTGGAAAAGCCCATCTAGCTTCCAAGATTTCATTCTACGACGTTGTATCGAGTCGCATAACATCTGTGAGTCTGTTTGTATATGTGCTATAGCATAACCCAAAGTCTCCAAAATTTTTTAATCCATACAGCATAGCTTCCATCTCTGCTTCATTGTTGGATACATCATCACCAAGGAATCTGTGATAAGCCGTAATAAACAAGCCATTCGAAAATCTGACTATGCCACCGGCACCCGCAAGACCCGGATTCCCTCTCGACGCTCCATCCATATTCAAAACTACCCTCTCATGTATGTAAAACACTTATTATCTGATAAACTCGCCTCTAAATCTGATAAGTGTTTGTTTATGGGATATCCTAAAGAAACTAAAGGATATTACTTCTATCTTCAATCAAGAGAACAAAGTGTTTGTTTCTCGAAATGGTTTATTCATTGAAAGAGAATTTATTTCCAAAAGGGATAGTGAGAGTAAGATCCATCTTGAGGAAATTCAAGATTCCCAAACAATATCTGAACCAACTTTGGAATTTTAGGTAAGCTCACGTGCTGGTACTGAGCTTGAATCTTCCTGATACTGAGCTTTAATCTTTGACACAAGGCCCAAGGAGGTCAAGTCGGGTACATCAACAACCTGAGAGATATGCATTTCTCGTAACTGATGATCATCACATTGAACTTATTGATCAAGATGAACCCACTTCCTACAAAAAGGCAATTCATAGTTCTGAGTTAGACAAGTGGCTAGAAGCTATGAAGTCTGAGATGCAATCCATGTACGATAACCAAGTATGGACTTTGGTTGACCCACCCAAAGGATGTAAGGTCATCGATATGGCGCTCTGAGTGGTGAGCTTAATGCCTAACTCATCTCAGCAAATCAACCAGGCTTTTTCAAGGGACGATTGATATCTGATTACATCCTCCTAGCCCAATAGCTGATTGAACATCTTGATCGCCGAGTACGCGGCGGAAATTTGATAATTAAATTGGATATGATGAAAGCTTTTGACATAGTCTCTCATGAATATTTATTACAGGTGTTGCGGAGATTTGGCTTGAACAAACATTTCTTAAATCTGGTACGCAATCGTTTGATATCGAATTGGTTCTCGGTACTGATTAATGGCTCGCCCTATGGTTATTTTAAGGCATAATTGGTGTAAAGAAAGGTGAGCCACTATCACCGATTATTTTCATCATCGCAGCGGAAGTGTTCTCAAGTGGACTGGACCGAGTTGTTGCATTACAGCAAATCCAGTCGTATGTTCTTCCCTGGTCTTCTATAAGTATCACACATTTGAGCTTTGCGGGTGATGGAATAGTTTTTACAAATGGAAATAAGCAAAATGTGAGAAATTTTGTGGCTTTTCTGCAACAATATGAATGTGTTTCAGGGAAACGTGTAAATGTGGGAATGTCGGGTTTCTATGTTTCTTCAAAGACGGGGGGAAGACAATCGAAGGTTATCCAAGATGCTACGAACTTTGCGCAATGGGATTTTCCGCTCACTCATCTTGGTTGTCTGTTGATCAAAACGCAAGCAAAAGTAGAGCATTTTGCAATATTGGTCGAGAAGGTCTCTACTAGGATAGAGGCAAACTAAGTTGCTGGATATGGCTGGACTTCATGTTTTGCTCAAGCATGTTTTCTACTCGATCACATTGCATATACTTGCAGCAGCTAACCCACCTATGCATGTTTTAAACAATATTGAAAAAGATGTTTTCTTGTTTTCTTTGGGGGGGACTCAAATGGGAAGAGGAGTAGGCATTGGATGGCCTGGAGGTTATTGTGCTTAGACACTTCTTCGAATTGACTTGGTTTGATTACAATGCAACATTACCGATAAGCTTATGCAATCAAGCTATGGTGGAGGTTCCAGACAGCGGACTCACTATGGGCGAGGTTTTTTTAGAGGACTATACTATCATGGGTAAGGACATGTAACGCTGGCTTCATGGGTCAAACTAGCTCCGTGACTTGGTAGTGTATGATTGCGGTTAAACAAATAGTTAAGGTAAACATTGGGTTGCTCATCCGAGAAGAGCAATCTTCCATTTTTTATGAAAACTTCATGTTGGTTGGCAAACATTGGGTTGCTCCAGAGACACTCAAGCAAGCACGGATCTGTGGTTTTCTAGGGCAAAAATGATGGGATAATTCTGCTTTAAGTGGCAGTGTACCTGGTAATTTAATGTGATTGCTTCCGCGAGTTAACACGCGAGATGGAAAGGACAAATGTGGATGCTAGAGCCTCGGGGTGACTTCTCACTAAGCACAGCGCTGAGTATTATTCATGAGAATGGGGCGGCTCAACTTACTAGACAGCTAGCTTAGAAGAAAGTTTTTCCATTAACTTTATTCGTTTTCTTATGGAAATTTCTAAACCATTTCTTTTTGTCAGAAGAGGTACTATGGAGGCAAGGTTTCAACACGATTTCAAGGTGTCAGAAATGGAGCGATTCATATCTACATGTTTTGATACGGTACTATCCGGAAAGCTTGATAATTAACTCATATGTTACAAATACGAGCTTCCGAATAAAGCCTTTGTTCCGGGTATTTAAAGTAATTAATATAAAGGCTCAAGAGACAAAGAAGCCTTCCAAGAATGCAAGGCACAAAGATCAAATACACCTAATAGCATTTGAAGGCAAAATACATAATTGGAAGGAAAACGGTAGAAAGGGTATTTTGGTCATTTGATAATTAAAGTCTATTCTAGACTTTAATTATATTTTCAGATTTATTTTATTGTTTAATTAGGCATGTTGGCCGAAATAAGCTAGCTAAATAATGGGACATGTTGTCCTTGATGTTAGGTAGTATTTTTAGTTATTTAGAAGTTGTAGAGTCCTAATCTTTAAAGGACTCTTATTTGTGTGTTCTTTTTTGGACGAAATTCCACTCTAGTTAAGAGGGATTTCAGCCATGTTATTATTAGACTTGATATGATATTTTAAGGTTATTCCTTAGTTACTTTGTGTTTGATTCTCTATGTAGAATTCATTCATCTCTTTGAGTTACTGTATCAATAAGTTTGGTTTATACTTAATGTGGTGTTTCAGCCCCCATTGATAATCAACCTTACAGGAGGATTGTTGATTATATCCCCCCCATAAACTGTTCAAGATAGAGAAAGATCGGACCTTTAGCCAAACCTTAGTATTATGTACTTTGTATCAGAGCAAAAGGTTTATCTCTATCTTGGTGTACCTTTATTGCTTTCTTTAAGTTTTTTTTTTGCAGGAAAATTACAAAAAAAATTACTGTTCATCCGAGAACAGAATCAGATTTTCCCTTATTGTTCATACTATTGTTCATCCGGATTGAGAATCATGAAAACCAAGAAATGTCAAGATTGATTCGAATTTATGGGGCTGCCAGCCTTGAATGAATTTTGACAAAGAGGCAGCCGTGAGTTCAAGATTTTCTAAAAAATCAAGAAGCTTAAAGACACCATATTTTTAAAGATTTCAACAAAATCATGCACAAGTTGAGGCAACAATTTGATCAAGAAGATGACAACTTTGGTTATGATGATAAAAGGTATGTCTTCCAACATACAACAAATTCAAGATATGATGATTCCTATTTGTTTTCTTGTGAGCCGAAATATTATGACAAAATTCAGCAAGTTGACAACTCAATTGGTACAATCAAGATCCCATCTTTTGAAGGTACGAATAGGCCTGAATTATTATTTGAATGGATACATGAATTTCACAATATTTTTGCTATTCATAATAATTCGGAGGGTAAAAAGGTAAAGATGGCAGCCAAGAGCTTTTTTAGTAAGGCATCAATGTGGTGGCAAGAGGAATGTATAATTAGGCAAAGAGCTGGTCAACGACCTATTAATAGTTGGAATGAGTTGAAAGCAGTGATGAAACGGAAATTTGTGACATATTACTTTGATGAACAAGCCAAACGTTTACAAAGGCTTACACAAGGTTCTTGATCGATAGTACCGTATCATGTTTTTATGGACTGTGAGATGGAAAAACATCTTTGGAACTATGCTACTATGAAATATGGCTTTGTAATTCCACCTTATGCATCCAATAATCCTTTGACAATGTTTCTTCCTTGGTGGATGCCGGGTAGTTGAAGAGAAATTAAAGTGCGGGTGCTTGTTTCAATTGCAACTCTTTGGCATTAATGCAAGGCGAGATGCACATATGTTTTTGAAGGACACGTTTCGAGCAAGAGATGGTTGGCTCAACAGCTTGATCACTATGTTGACTCACTGTGCAAGGTGCGTAATATTAGTCTTTTTTGGCCTCCAGCAGCGGTGCATCGAGTGAAAGTGGTCAGATGGCTTTTGGAGACTCTCGGTCCTAATGATGTTATTCTATATATTGACGGGGCTGCTCGAGGTAATCCAGGGGAAGCGGGCACTGGTTGTGTTCTACGGAGAAGCAATGGAAATTTTAGAGCAGCGAGTGGCTCTTATATTGGAGACAAAGTGACAAACACGAGAGCGGAAATTGAAGCTTTGGTATAAGGTCTCAAATTAGCAATGCGGATAAGTGTAAAAGTTCAAATGGTGCAAACAGACTCTCAAGTTCTTGCTCGGGCAGTGGAGCAGAGGGTTATATCGTCTTGGGCCATCGATACATATTTTCTCTCGACTGCTTCTCTAGCAAAGAATGTAGAGATTATTCACATATGTCGGGAAGTGAATAAGGTCTCAAACATGTTAACAAACATAGCGTGTGATGCGAAACAATGTTTTTCCTTTTTAAGTTTTTCTTCTCACCCTTTATAATTGAGAGACCTTATTAATATGGATTGCCAAGAGGTTCCCACTCTAAGAGTTCTTTGAGATCCTAATCTCCATATTTATTCATTATTGGGTCTCATTCCACGGCTCAATAAAGCATTTTTTTTTAAAAAAAACATTTCTAAAAAAGACCTTTTTTTGTAGGGGCAAACATGGCGTTGCCATGATTTTATTGGGCATGTCGTGGTAATCATTTATGAGATGACTACTATTCCTCCGTTGGTTATAAATAGGGAATTGTCCATCCCCCTCGACTTTCACAATTTTACTTGCTCTATCCTTTCTCCGTTATCCGTTCTTGTTCTTACTCTTAATCACCGATATGTCCTTCATGTCGCGAGGGCCGGCATTTGTTAGTTTGTTTTGATTCCGAGTCTGTTTGTCATTTAACTAACTAAGCTCTGTTAATTCGCCTTCTTCCATGCATATTTCATTTTGTACAATGAGTGTTCGTTCGTACTTTTTTTTCTTCTTCGAGCTCAATATTCTTGCTAGGATTCGAGGTACTCCCATTTCCCCAGAAATCCTAAGGCAAGGTTTGGTCACTCCATGAATTATACTTAGGATTTGAACTATGATTCTTGTTTGTTATTGCCTTAGGCAGTTTCCTGCATTTTATGGTGTATGTCCCGAGCATTTACTTTTGAGCCACCATGCATTTGTCGAGGGCGCCAGCGCAGCGAGTGAATGAAGCGGTTAGTGAAGGTAACAAGCACGAAAATTAGTCTCGAAAATGCGTCTGATCAACTGCGAGCTTACAATTAGGTTTCCTGAGGACCCTGTCGCGCTTACTCTGTGTAGCCCGAGACACATTGCTCGCACCGAGATTGAATTCCATAGTGTCTCTCTACGTAATTATGGTTACTTCTTCCGGACTGGAATCCAAGGTGGATTATATTAAGTCTCCGGTTACCCCTCCCAACTTAGACAAAATATATAACGAATATATTGTCCCTGTGACCTTTAAGCTTACCTTTCCTGATGAGCGTTTCGGGATCTTGCTCACCATATGTTGAGAGTTTAAAATGTGGTTTGATTCTTCCCCCTCACCCCCTTTTTTCCCTATATATATGAATTTTGGGGGATTAGTCTATCTAAACTGAGTCCGAGCTTGGTTAGACTTGTTGATGTGTTCATATTATTGTGTAGGACTTTTGGTATCCCCACCAGCTAGAGACTTTTAGGAATTCTTCATAATCCATTCGTTTTGGTCTTTAGAAATGAAGGTTTCCCGAGAATTGATACTAAATAGTTGTGGTGGGCTGGTTCTGACCCTGACATATTGGCGTTGTACTAGAAAACCCTTTGATAATAGGTAGTGAACCTTCCTCCCATGCTTGCAAAAACAAATTCATCTTTGGTTCCCCAGTTCCCTCAAGATTTGGCAAAGATTTGGTATTCTTCAGGCCTAGACGTTACGGTCGTTCAGCTTTTGAAGGACTGTGCGTTTTGCATGATCGTCCGTGATCGGTGGTCTAGAAACTTCCATGAATACCTACGCATGATGGATTGTGTATCGAATTTCATGTGTTAATACCTCTTCCTAGCTTTCTTTTTATATTTTGTTTTTCATTTAATTATTCTCACTTGCATCTTTGTTTTTATTTGTAGGAGAGTCCATAGTTTCCAACTTATATGCTAATGTCCAGACCAAGGATCATAAAAGCTCCTCCAATAAAGGTAGTGGTTCATCCAAAGTAGCGGTTCTAGTTATTGCCGAGATGGCTCTTTCCAGTGTTGGCATAATTGTCCTCGTAACCGTCATTGTTGGGGAGGGGCCCTTGCAGCACTTGCTTCCGTTGTTGATGGGGAAGGCTTCCCCATTGGCAGGGTTTCCGAGGTTACTGATTCAGGAGTGCTTTTGGCTGAGTCTCCGGCTTAGGATGAGTTAGCCAAACCTCTTCCCATTGCTAGGGTAACTCACGATAATTCCGGTATTTATGCTGGTGAATGCCAACTTCTTTCTGAGCCTGCTAAGACCCAACTCGTGGTCGAGGCCGCTAAGGCCATTGTGGCCGATCTTGATATTGTAGTTGCGGGGGTGCAACCTGCTGCTGAGGCTTCTGAAGTTTGTTCTACTTCTGAAGCTGCCATTGCTTTCTCTTCTAAAGTGGCCACGAGTGGCCAAGGTGCCAACGTTATTATAGCCCCGACCGCCGAGCAAAGTTTCTTCATTGTTGAAGTTGGTAAGGGGGTTCTTAGTATTTTTCCTTTGATACTTGTTGTTTTGTTCACTTCTTAACTCTTGATCCTTTTTGCAGTTAAAACTGGTGGCAGGAAAATTATGGATAGGAAAAAGGGACTTCCTTGATCAGTCTGAGCAAGCACCGTCCATAAGGCCAATGCAATTAGGTGCCTCTCATGGTAAGCGACTTTCCCAAAGATACGTGCTACTTCCACAAATAACAAGTTCTTTTCCTCAGAAGTGTGTCCTTCCCCCGAGGATACAGAACCCCTTTGTCGCAATTAGCTTTCTTGTTATACTCTATGCAATTAGCTTTCTGAGAAAGCTATCAGACGAGCTATTCCAACTCCATCTTAAGGCAAATCTCAGATTGGCAGTGTCTATTGGACGACTTGGATTACTTTGCTTACTTGGCCTCGACTTGGCCTTTTCATATATCCTCTCATGTCTCAGCTTAGGTCTAGTTTGACAATAACCGAAGTGACTTAGATAATTTTTTGTGTCAACAAATAATAAAATTATAAATCGACTTTTATGCCGACACTCAGGTAGTTCAATCAAATGAATAATTAGTACTATGGAGTACAACTTGAAAGTGCCCTTGATGTCCGAAACAATTTGAGAAAGATATTGAAAATTGATTAAATACTTACCATTAAATATGCACACGAGTAACCTAGCATTTTGAAACTGTTAACAAACAAACTGTGTTGATGTAAAAATAAGATTAGATGTTTAACTCATATTTGTGATATCTTATTCGTGTTAGATGAGTTTTTATTCAAACTTTTATCATATAAGAGTCAGATGTTTAATCAATATATTACACATTTTTTAAATGAATATTTTTAATTGTCAGTTCAAAATGCTTGTTGCCCCTTCCTAATCCACCTGGGACCCGAATCCCATTTACCATTTGAGATCAATAGCTTAGTGGAGAATCCAAATTCAAGCAAGAATATGCTGACTTTTTTATTTTTTTGAGATCACTTAAAATACTACATTTTCTATTATCAAATATTCAAAGCCTCCTCCAAAAGATAAGCCAATCTTTTCTGCTTTTCTTTCCCTATATATAAACTGCTCTTTCTCAACCAACTCCAAAGGAAATAAAACATAAAAAACAAACAAGCAAAAATGGATGCTGCTCTTGCTCCCACTTCTACTTCTTCCTCTATTCTTATTCAAGAACTTTTACAATTCCATTCAAGAAAACTATTAATTCCAACCCAAGATTCAGCAACACCACCAACACATGATCCCACTAATCCAAGACATAACAGTTTCGATGCAAATGTTGTTATGGTCCTTTCAGTCCTTTTGTGTGCCTTAATTTGCTCACTTGGTTTGAACTCTATCATTAAGTGTGCATTGAGGTGTTCAAGAGTAGTTTCATCTGAATCAGGGAATAGCCAATCTGCCCGGTTAGTCAACACCGGGATTAAAAAAAAGGCCTTAAAGACATTCCCTATAATAAGCTACTCAGCTGACCATAAACTTCCAGGCTTGGACACTGAATGTGCCATTTGTCTCTCGGAGTTTGCTCAAGGCGAGAAAGTTCGCGTTCTTCCCAAATGTAACCATGGATTTCATGTCCGATGCATTGATAAGTGGCTTAATTCACACTCTTCTTGTCCTACTTGCCGCCACTGCCTGATTGAAATAAGCCAAAAAATTACCGATTGCAATCGGGCTACCACATCAGTTCCGGCACCACCACCACCTCCGCCACCTCAAGAAACCTGTGTACGAATTGCTTCTTTAGTTCATGAAGGTTTAGTACGTAGTTATCAAACATAGATGGTAGGATTCTTCTTAGGTAAGCTTTGTTAGCTTTAAAAGTTTAGCAGTAGGGTTTAATTTAAAAAATATTCATTTCCCCAGAAATTGTAGTGAAAATGGGAATTGTATAACTGTGTATAAATTTTACTTTTTCATTAGCAATTTAAATATTTCATACTTCCATAACTTTCCATCAATCAAAATGTGGAACTAGAGTGGAAATATGTTAAAATACAGAAAGTGGAAATAATTATCAGAACAATGCAATCAAAAGAAGACAATAAACAAGTTCAATGTAATCCGAGTCAACAATTCATAATGCATTATTTGTTTTCTTTATAATTAAAAAAAATCTTGAATCTAAGTGATCCATTTATAGTTTAGTACTTTTTCAGCCATAACGTTTTAAATCAGGAGAATATTTGGGCTACTTCTGCCAATCAGGAGGAGCTAACGTTTTAAATCCTTATAGGCAATTATTTCCTTGATCTTCCTTTTCTCCTTATTTTCGTGAATCGATAACACTATTTTGTTTCTCTTCCTCTATTTGTAGCCAAACACGCTACTGTGAATATAGAATAAACAGACACTTTGATACTGTTAAGAAAATTATAGCAGATTTGGTATACTTAATTTATGAATCACAGAACATTAACATAACACAAAATAATATTATGATATAAATTACAAGAATACTAAAATAACTAAGACTGAAAAATCATTACATATGATATATTCTAATACATAAATTAAATGAGTATATGAAAGAGAAAGTCGGCTCGTGGGAGTCGTGGACAAAGTCACTCGTCCCTAAAGACGTGAAGACCTCCCTACGTGCGGGTGATAGCGGTCGATCACTGGCTCCAAGATAAAACCCAAATTCTCTTGCCTCCACAATGAGCACGTTCACTGGAAGACCTCTATAAGAACCAATTTGATCACGTTGCAAAATAAAATAAGAATCTTTAAATTTGAGACAGTATAAAATAAGAGAGAAAGCATCTAAATCTTTTTTTTTCAGGGGAATAAAATTCTCCTAACTTTCACCCTCCTTTTATAGTTGGAAAATAGGCTCCTCCATTACTCCCTCTCCTTTAAGAATTTAGGAGTTACGAAAATATATATTAAATTGTAAGAGTTACAAATAATTTGAATTTAAATTACAAAATTTAAAAGAATTAAATAGAGGAGTTTAAAGACTGACTATGAGTTACAAAATATGATTTAATTATATATTTAATTTTGAAGTTTGAAAGCTTTTCATTCACATTTTTTTTTAACAGTCCCCCACAAGTTTTAAAACTTCAAAATATTTTTTTTTCCAAGTTTAAAAATTTCAAAAAAACACCTTGATAATAAAATTGAAGTATAAAACTTGATTTTATAACACATTGGGTCAAAACAAAATATTCTCCACAAAAATTTACCTTAAAATAAATATTTCCGTCACAAGGTTTAAAACTTCAGAAAATATCATAAAGTTTTAAAAATTCAAAATAAATATTTGGGCAACATTATACTATGCAATAGGCATGGGTGTCTTCCGGACTTGAACCCACACTTAGTGTAAATTGTCTTAGCTTAAGAGAACCATAATGGACTAGGCCTTGAATTAGGTCTCTTTGACAAACTTTAACTAGGTACACACATAGTATCGATCAAATATATAGTTCTAAATGCGGGCAGCGCGGTTAATGGCCATGCGCTCTGATCTTGATTCTCGTGAGAGTCTCTAGAGATTGCCCAAAACCCATAGCCACGGCCTCATGGCAACTCTCACTTAGGTGAGTCCTCCAAGGGTATGTGTGATCTTTACCCCGCGAAAATATCCGCCTCGGTCTCATTAAGGGTTAAAACCCAACCTTAACATCACACTCCATAGCATCTCACCTTAGGGATGGGAATGAGTTGTATCAAGTACAATCTCCTAATATTTGATGCTATATAACGAGTCACGCAGTACGGGTTGTTCCTACCCATTGAACCTTCTCCATGGGATTACCACTCACAAAGGTTGGGTTACTCCCGGAGGTGACTCCCTTGTGGGCTTAAACCCATCCCCCTCGATGATTCAAATACACATTTTCTTGATAGCCCCTTTGTCAAACTATCAGCCAAATTTTCCTCAGACTTCACAAAGTCCAGGACCACAACATTTCTCTTGATCAGCGCTTTCACGGACTTGTTCCTGGCTTTAATGTGCCTGCTCATCTTTTTGTTAGTATGAGATTGTTTAACAATATCAATAACAGATTTACAATCACAATGAATTGATATAGCAGTCAATGGTTTATTTATAACAGGTATGTCTAACAAAAAATCTTTTATCCATTCTGCATTTGTACAAGTTATATCTAGTGGCGATTAACTCGGATTCCATTGTACTTCTAGCGATAATAGTTTGTTTTTTAGATCCCCATGTTATAGCGGCTCCACCCAAAGTGAATATAAAACCAGTAGTAGACTTAATTTCTAAATTGTCACTTATCCAATTTGCATCACTATAACCTTCAACCACATTAGGAAATGATTTGTACAAAATTGAATAATTATGTGTTCCTTTAAGATACTTAAGAACTCTTTCTAAAGCATTCCAATGATCTTTACTTGGATTGTGAGTATATCGACTAAGTCTACCAACAAAGATAAGCTGATATCGGGTCTAGTTCTATTCACAAAGTATAACAGAGACCCTATAATTTGAGAGTACTTCAATTGCGCTACAGGCTCTCCTAAATTCTTCTTCAAGTGTATACTAGAGTCATACGGAGTGGATACAGCTTTAACATCAAAGAATCCAAACTTTTTCAACATTTTTTCCATAGCTATAGTTTGGTCTAGCGAGATTCCTTCTTGGGTTCTACTCAATTTCATTCCTAAAATTATATTAGCTTCTCCCAAGTCTTTCATTTCAAAACACTTAGATAAGTATTGTTTTACCTTGTTAACTATAATGATACTTGTCCCAAAGATTAAAATGTCATCTACATATAAACATAGTATTGCATACTCTCCATCATCTGCTTTGGAATATACACACTTATCATGGTTGTTAGTGATAAAACCGTACTCTAAAATAGCCTTATCAAATTTCTCATGCCATTTCTTAGGAGCTTGCTTTAACCCATATAAAGACTTTACCAATTTACACACTTTATATTCCAATCCCTTCACCTTAAACCCTTCAGGTTGTTCCATATAAATTTCTTCTTCTAAATCTCCATTTAGAAAAGCAGTTTTTACATCCATTTGGTGTATAACTAAGTTGTAGATAGACGCTAAAGCTAGTAAAATCCTTATAGATGTGATACTTGCTACAGGTGAATATGTATCAAAATAATCAATTCCTTCTCTTTGTGAAAACCCCTTAACTACCAATCTAGCTTTATATTTGTCTATATTACCATCAGGTTTTAATTTCTTCCTGAAAATCCACCTACATCCTATTGCTTTACAACCTGAAGGTAGATCAACTAACACCCAAGTATTATTTTGTATGATTGATTGATATTCATCATTAATTGCCTCTTTCCAATAAGGAGCATCCACGGACATCATAGCTTCTTGATAAGTTTGAGGATCTCCTTCTACTAAAAAATGTAATAAATTCTTCACCAAACTTCTTTTTCCTTCCTAACTCTTTTACTCCTTCTCATTTCTTGTTCATCTACACCACTATTAGGAAAAATTCTAGAAGATTGTGCTTCACTAGAGATCCCAACTTCAACACTAGAGGGCTTATATAATGTTTTAGTCTTAAAAGGAAAAATATCCTCAAAATATGTAGCATCACGAGCTTCAATAATAGAATTAACTGTTATTCCACTAACTTCAGATTTTAAGACCAAGAATCTATTTGCGCTACTATTTTGAGCATATCCAATAAACACAGCATCAATAGTTTTTGGGCCTACTTTCTTTCTTTTAGGCTCAGGAATTGCTACTTTCGCTAAACACCCCCACACTTTCAAAAAATCAAGCCTTGGTGTTCTTTTTTTCCACAACTCAAAAGGAGTTTTATCATTTTCTTTCAAAGTCACTCGATTCAAAATATGACAAGATGTTAATAATGCTTCCCCCCACAAATTATCAGGAACTCCAGAGTTTATTAACATAGCATTAACCATATCAATTAAAGTCCTATTCTTTCTCTCAGCTACACCGTTTGATTGAGGCGAATATGGAGGCGTCACTTCATGAACTATACCACTATCTTCACAAAATTTTCTAAGTTCTTCTGAGGAATATTCTCCTCCCCTATCAGACCTTAATCTCTTAATCCCTTTTTCCAATTGATTTTCAACTTCTGATTTATAAATCTTAAATTTGCTAAAAACTTCATCCTTAGTCTTAATAAGGTACACATAACTATACTTAGAGTAATCATCTATAAAAGTCACAAAATACTTATTACCAGCTCTAGTAGGATTTCTATTAGAATCACAAACGTCACTATGAATAAGTTCTAAAAGATTTGTACTCCTTTCTATCGATTTGTAAGGTTTTCTGGGTTGTTTGGCTTGCACACATATTTGGCACTTATGATCTATATTCACCAAACTCTTAGGAATCAGGTTTAAGTTCATCAATTTTTTAATTTTCCTAAAATTCACGTGCCCCCAATCTTTCATGCCAAAGACTAGAATTCTCAACATTCAATATCACAGAATTAACTTGAAGAGAATCATTAACGACATTCAACTTAAATAAACCATCGGTTACATAGCCTTTTCCAATAAAAATATTATTCTTAGAAATTACAACTTTATTAGATACCATTACAAGCTTATAACCTTGTTTAACTAAAGATGACGCGCTAATTAAATTTTTCCTAAAATTCGGAACATGTTTCACATCTTCTAAAGTCAATGTTTTCCCGGAAGTCAACATCAAATCAACTCTACCAACTCCAAGTACTTTAACAGCTGAGTTATTCCCTAGAATTACACTTCCTCCACTTGAGTTCTGATAAGATTTAAACATTGAACGATCAAAACACAAGTTTATATTAGCACCTGAATCTAACCACCAATCTCTATTGTGAACAGAATAATTAACCAAAGAAGTATTAAAATCTGACCTAATTGAAGGTTCTCCCTCCTCTATCATATTGACTTGCCCTTGTGGTTTTGTAAATTTGGGTTTGTACTCTCCGGTCTTCTTGAAGAAACAATCTCGTGCCAAATGGTTAGCTCGTCCACAAACATAGCAAAGCTTTCTATCCTTCTGACCTTTGCTTTGATCATTCCTAGTCCCATGGACATTCCCTTTAAAATTCCTATGATAATTATGATTCCTCTTTGAATTTTTAAACTTATTACCTCTAGGTTTAAAATAAGGAGGATTTGAAACCTTGTTACTTTCTATCAAATTCACCTTGGCACTCATTTCATTACCTTGTTTTGTTTCTTTCCTGTGTTGATCCTCAATCCTCAAAGAATTAAAAACTTGAGTTAATGTCAAGGCTCCTTGTTTATGTCTAAGTTTTTTAGCAAAATCAGACCATGTAGGAGGAAGTTTATCAATGAGACAAGAAACCTTATAATCTTCACTAAAGTTTGATCCTTTCTTCTCTAAATGTCTAAGATAATCTTGAAACTCATGGATTTGATCATTAATAGGTTTTCCATCTACCATTACAAACTTGTTAAAAATCGAGGCATTAAAACGTTCAATTCCAGCGTCATCAATACCATATTCAGCTTCTAAACTATCCCATAATCTTTTAGCACTAGTAAAGTTTTGATAGACATCAAAGAGACGATCAGAAAGAGCACTCAAAATCCTATTTAGACAATGGAAATCAATTTGTTCTGGATTATACCATGTAGATGTAGATGTTTCATCAGACTCATTATTTCCATCCAAGGCAGAAACAAACCCCAAAACTGTAAGCCAATACCTCATTTGTTTTTGCCATCTTTTAAAGTTTAGGCCATCAAATTTCTCAGGTTTAACACTGTTAGCTTCTTCATGGGATGCCATTAAGACTAGGAAATACTAGCAAAATTTAAAGTAGAGTAAATCACTGTGGGAGTAAAACAAGCAAAGTCAGAAAATGTACCAAATTGTAAAAACTATCAAAACACAAATTATATATTAGTACGAATCACATGCAAATGAAAATAGGTAAATTATGCTACTGATCATAAGCAGACCTCTAGTCAGGATCTTAATATAATTTAATAGGTAAAACTAAAATTTTGAACTAAAAATAATGAAAGGAAAATTCTATTGTTTTCTATGCGCATCAACTGACACTTCTGTGACAAACTTTTCCAGATTGTGAGATTTCTTATTTATCTATTTGCAGACTTCAATCAGTTCTTCACGTCTTTAGATGTTAAGAAAATTATAGCAGATTTGGTATACTTAATTTATGAATCACAGAACATTAACATAACACAAAATAATATTATGATATAAATTACAAGAATACTAAAATAACTAAGACTGAAAAATCATTACATATGATATATTCTAATACATAAATTAAATGAGTATATGAAAGAGAAAGCTGGCCTGTGGGAGTCGTGACAAAGTCACTGTCCTAAAGACGTGAAGACCTCCCTACGTGCGGGTGATAGCGGTCAGTCACGGCTCCAAGATAAAACCCAAATTCTCTTGCCTCCACAATGAGCACGTTCACTGGAAGACCTCTATAAGAACCAATTTGATCACGTTGCAAAATAAAATAAGAATCTTTAAATTTGAGACAGTATAAAATAAGAGAGAAAGCATCTAAATCTTTTTTTTTCAGGGGAATAAAATTCTCCTAACTTTCACCCTCCTTTTATAGTTGGAAAATAGGCTCCTCCATTACTCCCTCTCCTTTAAGAATTTAGGAGTTACGAAAATATATATTAAATTGTAAGAGTTACAAATAATTTGAATTTAAATTACAAAATTTAAAAGAATTAAATAGAGGAGTTTAAAGACTGACTATGAGTTACAAAATATGATTTAATTATATATTTAATTTTGAAGTTTGAAAGCTTTTCATTCACATTTTTTTTTAACAGATACTACAATTTTGAAATGAATTAGAAGAAACATGGCTGCTGCATCTTCTTTCTTAACATTATAATAATATATGTTCGAGGGAAGTAGACATATTTCAATGTTGACCAAAAAAGTAATGAGGACGCTTACTTTCAGACATAGAGGATAGACTTTTGTCTGAATCTGCTGCTTCAAATTGTGTCTCATTATCTACAAATTATACTATGCATTAGTTTTTCATTTTAGATAATATATAATCTAAAGAAAAATGGTAAAATAAAAAAGAAAAGTGTAACATTTAACAATGAACTATAAATGAGATAGACAAGGAAACATGCAATTCTAATGTTAAGAAACGAAATTGTTAAAATAGAAAATAAAATTAAAAGCACAGGGAAGTCACTTGTAATATCAGGCAAAAGTAAGATTAAATTAGTTATCTTTCTATCAAAAAAATGTTAGTAGTGCCCTAGGACCATTATCATATGTTGTACGTTCTATATTCATTTGAGCATTTCATATGATTAGTTAATTTTGCTTATGAATATCAAATGCGTGATTTGATAGTAAAACTCATTTGCTTATGTAATTAATATTCTAGTTGTCCCTAGTTTTATGTAATCTATTTTACAATGAAATAAAACTAGTATGATGTTTGATTGATGATTGCGTTTTACTAATCATGTGTAATGATTACAAATCATATCATAGATGCAATGTATTGAGATATATCGTATCGGACGTGATCCGTTAGAGAAGTAATACTTCATGGTCCTTAGTCATAAGTATTACTTCCTCAATACTATTTTAGAATCATTAGACCTTATGTCTCCATTTGATTCTAGCATGAGTGGAGCCACGTTTTGACTCAGTCGTACGTTGCTTTTAATCGAGTAATCAATACGACTGATGATCGGATGTAGTGTCCTATCATGGCTTGAATGTGAGAGGCATTGTAAGGAATTTGTCCCTCTCTTATTAGAGAGAGATATCCATGGGCCCCTCGATAGGAAAAGACTGTTTAAATGCATGGTCGTGCTCAAATGTATTTAATAAAGTGGTTATTAAATATTGTTTGTTGGAACAGTCTACCTGGAGATCGAGCATAAATATAATTAAGCTTAATAAGGGTGACGACTACCATGCCTTATGCTTAATTAGGATATCGCGAAACAAAGGGATTAAATAGTGGATTGACATTAGGTTCCGTTGTAAATTCATTCACTTTGGGTAGTCACAATGTCCTGCTAGAGGCCGCTTGTGATTTATGAACTCACACTACTACTAAGTGTGTTTTCATTGCCATTGTGATATGAACCTACAGGGTCACACGCATAGACAAGCTAACGAGCTTCATGTCCAGATTCATTGAATCTAGAATGTGTCTAGGTTCATTGTATCTGACATTCACTTTTATGAGAATAATAAAACGTTATTATTGGAATTAGAGATAAGGGGCATTTTCGGTATAGCTGGGATTACGTGGGAGTTATTATCCGATAAAGACTCCCACTACCAGCAGAGGTCTAGGGGACATGGGAGTTTAAGACTCCCACTGCTGAGAGAGGTGGAGGACGTGAGAGTTGGTTATGGGAACAAACTCTCACACCCTATATAATCATCTCTCAGCCGAAACCCTAGCTACTTCTTGCTTCAGCTGCAATTAACCAAACACACCCGAAATTAGATTTCGGATTCTGCTTCTCCCTTTTCTCTCTAATTCCCAAAACTTGGAAAAGCGAAGAGCTACCAATCACTGTTCGTTTCGTCGCGTGGATACCGGTAGAGGGACATTCCGCAAAGGGAATTCTATTGGTGGCAGCAACGTATCCAAGAAACAGCATCTTCCATTCAAGAATCAGATTCTTGAACCCAAAACGTAAGTCTTTTCTTGTTGATTTCGATTCGTTTTGTATGAGCGGATCCCTCAGGGGAGGACTCATGGGTGTTTGGAACGAGTTTCCGCCCATGAATCCCTTCAGTGGTATCAGAGCCTTGCTCATACGATTCGAATTCGATATTTTTAATCACAACATATCACGTATCAATTTCGATTTGATATGTGTATGCGTGAAAAACATAAAAGATTGTTTCTTTGATTATGATATATGTGATATTTGCATAAACTGTTTTAGTGCGTTTAAAGATTGTTTCTTTGATCATGATATATGTGATATATTGCATAAACTGTTTATATTAAATCTGTTAATGCATAAACTGCTGTCGTATGTTATTAATAAGATTAATATTGCATAAACTGTTTCTGTGAATTCGATTATGCATAAACTGTTATGTGAATCTGTAATTAATTGGATTAATTCGGTTATTATAGATAAACTGATTGTATGTCTCCTGCTGTTAATTCGATTAACCAATGCATAATCCGATTATGTAAGTAAGGCAATTGAGGGGTAAATCGGGACAGAAAAACTCATTCGATGATAGAAAAACCGTCGTCTGCGTTGCGCAGATTCGCCGTTCCGCTGACCTAAGACTTTATGTATGTACTCGTTATTAATTTCATTGTGCTTTATGTGATTTTTAGCATGGTGAATAGCATGGCCTACTATACTTCTTGTTTTACATATTTTGGGTTGTAATTTTATAATACGGCCTGCGAGCCGTTTTTCAATGTTGTAAAATTGTAATCGCTTTCTTAGATTATTTTTACTGCTTTACATTGAAGGTTGGGTATGCCCATATAATTATGTAACAAGATTGGAGGACGCTGGATCGAAGACTTTATCCATGAGATGGATATAGACTTAGATTGACCCTTGGCTCCCACAAGGCTCGTGGGAGTCATCATAGGATTAGGCCATGCTATCTCA
Organism: Vinca minor; assembly: GCA_026122235.1. Taxonomy (NCBI): domain Eukaryota; kingdom Viridiplantae; phylum Streptophyta; class Magnoliopsida; order Gentianales; family Apocynaceae; genus Vinca; species Vinca minor. The sequence continues at coordinate 2,366,826 of JAOCZM010000206.1, read as the reverse complement.
CGTTTAATTTTATGCTTTATATGTTGCATGAGATGCTTGTATAATTGTATTACGCATTTTAATGTCTTATTCAAACCGAACGTTTTAACTAAGTCTTAAAATGTCTACCATACTCTAAGCACTCATTGAGCTTGGATGATCATTTTGTCTGCTTGCCAAAGCAACAGACATGTGGTTATCTAAGCAAAAAGAGATGGGAAAATAGTGATTTCCATAAGCTTAGACATGGTTCAACTTAGCTAGGCCATCAAAATAGTTTTGGGCCTAGGGCATAAAATGGGAAATAGCCGGGACATATAGATGTCATTCCCATTAGATGATTTTACTTTAATTATGGGTGATAAGCCAAAGCTTTCCTATAACTATTGTAAAATGTTTTTCCCCACTATTTATCAAGTGTTGAAATTGTGGAAAAGGTTTTTGCTCAAAACTAATAACTTTGCAAATAATTTAATGTAGATAATGGCAACTAATATTTCACACAATTCATTGCGATCCATCCTTGAGAAGGAAAAACTAAGCGGGACCAATTTCCTTGATTGGGCCCGCAACTTAAGGATTTTCCTTAAGCAGGAAAGAAAGCTATACGTTCTTGATACGGACATTCCTGAACAGCTTGCAAATAACGCCCCTTAGAGCTGAAAGGGATGCTTGGAAGAAGCATTTTTGATGACTCTAACGATGTGACTTGTCTCATGTTAGTCACAATGAGCACTGACCATCAAAAACAGTTTGAAGGAGTCGAGGCTTTCCAGATGATGGGCCAGCTCAAGGAAATGTTCCAAGAGCAAGCTCGTCATGAAAGATTCCTCACAACTAAGGCGTTAAATAGTTGCAAAATGACCCCTGGCACCTCTGTAAGTTCACATGTTCTTAAGATGAAGGGCTATTTTGACCAACTTGAGAAACTTGGGGATCCCGTAGGTCATGACATGGCCACAGATATGATCTTGGGCTCACTCCCACCAGAGTATGACCAATTTGTTATGAACTTCAACATGCATGCCATGGAGAAGACCATACATGAAATACACGGGATGCTCAAGCAGGCTGAACTGAACTTTAAGAAGACCCCTAGCTACTTCTTGCTTCAGCCGCAATTAACCAAACACATCCCGAAATTAGATTTCGGATTCTGCCTCTCCCTTTTCTCTCTAATTCCCAAAACTTGGAAAAGCGAAGAGCTAGCAATCACTGTTCGTTTCGTCGCGTGGATACCGGTAGAGGGACATTCCGCAAAGGGAATTCTGTTGGTGGAAGCAACGTATCCAAGAAACAGCATCTTCCATTCAAGAATCAGATTCTTGAACCCAAAACGTAAGTCTTTTTCTTGCTGTTTTCGATTCGTTTTGTATGAGCGGATCCTTCAGGGGAGGACTCATGGGTGTTTGGAACGAGTTTCCGCCCATGAATCCCTTCAAAAAACGTAAGAGAAAAAATGTGCAAGAGATAAATAAGAGGTTCAATCAAAATATCAAGGGATATGGATGCTGAGAGGGAAAAGCACCCTTTCATGTCAAAGTTATATATCAAAAGGAAAATTTTGTTTTATAGTATAGAAATATTGGGAAATTAATTATAGCTTTGACTCAAAACACCAAGAACTATATATAGTTAGAGGCTCACATGCAGCTTTATTAAGGGTTTTTGCTCATTTTGAGCAAGTTTTTGAAGAGTTTCACTGAAATGGGCATGATTTTTTACTAAGTTCTACAAAAGGCACAATGCATGGTGTGCTTGCGTTTTTAGGCGTGCATTTTGCAAAAGAACGCAAGATGCCCATGCGTATTTATTTAAAAACGCAAGAAGTCCATGCGTTCTTTATTCCAACCGTTCCCTTCTTATTTCCCTTCTATTCTTCAACTTCTTATTTTATTCCCTAATACTCTTTTCATCAAATTATTCTCTCAACTTATTCTCTTTTCTCTCTTCTTCTATATTCATCAACCCTAAATCCTAAATAAGAAACTATTTAGCCAACTTTCGTTCATCAAATCTTTTGTGAACTTGAATTATATTATGACAATAAATGAAATATAACATTTTCTAAAAACACCAATACCATTACTTGCAAAAGAAATATTACATGCTATTATAACATAAATTAACATAATACGTGCATAAACTAGATCGAAAAAAATACAACATTAATACAATCTAGGAGTTGCTAGGCTCGACATTGTTATTGTTATGGCAATTTCTTACGGTATGGATAGGCATATTACAATTGATACAATGACGAATAGCCCCGGTTCACGATAATCCATATCGCAACGTCAACGACAGAGTAAACCATCTTGCTAAAAACCATCTACAAAAGAGATTTTAAGGGCAGAGCCCTTACTTTTTTCGAAATACTATTTAGTGACTCAGATAGATTAGTAGTCATTATATCATGCATGTAACCACCATGGTGCACTAGTGTCCATTGCTCAAACCGAATTTTACTTAGCCAATTGAAAAGCTCCAACATTCCTTCTCTGAATTTCTTCCATAAACCGGTTAAACTTTTGAAGTTTAGTTGTCGTCCCTACAAGCCACATCAAAGATTTCAACACCATTTTCTTGAAACTCTATTAAAATTGGCCTTATATGTCTAAGACAGAATCTATGATAAACAAATTGTGGCTGACAGAGTCTTTGTTCAGTGACTGCATTAAGGATATCATTCTAACGATCATAAATGACACAAACTAGTCTTTTTTTCATAACAAATTCTTGGATGTTTTGAAGAAACCAATTCCAACTTTCTGCAGCCTCTTTGGCAACAATTGCAAATGCAAGGGGGAAAATGTGGTTGTTTGCATCCTGTGTGCTAGAAATTAATAGCACTCCCTTGTAAACTCCTCTTAAATGAGTCCCGTCAAAGGATGACATCGGGGTTTTGGACGATTGAAACGTCTCGAACAGAAAATTGAATACTTTCACAAATGGGTTTTGGTTTCATGGTGCACCCATCGAACAATTGTACCATTATTTGCATCATCTATTGCCTGTATGTACTGAGAAAGGTTTGTAAATGTGGATTACCAGTCACCGAATAACAACTCAATTGCAGCATTTCGAGCATACCACTATTTCTTGTAAGAGAATCCGACTCCAAAAATTTCACTAACCTCAATCATAATGTGTTTTACTGGTGACTCGGGATCTACCTACACAACATTTTTTATACGTCGGGCAATATTTTTAGAAGACAAGTTACAGTGTGAGTTATTGGGTCTTTTAATAGTGCAAGTGTGCGTGGGCTTGTAAACACTGGCATGCCAACTCCCATGTGTGGCCTTTTCCTTATGCTTATGTACCAAGGACACTTGTTTTCCTAGGTTGAATGTGCACACTTGGCTGACCATATGGTTTGACTGCTCATTGTATTTACAAACTCTACACTATTTTGAACATGCCATTGTTTAACTACCAACAATGCTTTAGCTTTGTCACAGACCCTCATATTTCTTCGGAGATGCTTTGTCTCGGAAGTCCAGTAATCTATGGTGACAGATCCTGTTCTTCTGACCTAGGATGTGGTTCGCTCAATGGGGTCTAGTACCCCTCGGTGGTTCTTTCATAGAGCTCTTTTGGTTCATCCAATTTTAATCGTTGGGTCCATCAGATTCATGATCACCATCCACGTTGGAAGTCAGACCTAGTGAGTTGGCAACAGCAGTTCCATTTATCATCGGTGGATTTGATGCAACATTTGTGTCACCATCGTGACATGAGGCGCCAGTTTGGCACCTATTCCACCGTATATACATTAAAACAATGTTGCTGGAATTGACATTGCGAGCTTGATCAAAACAATAAACTAGTATTTAGATCATTGTTGAAGTCAAATTCGTCGTTGGGTTGTATTAGGAACATTATTTGTTGAAATTTGATGTGTATGTGCGCATCAAAAGAAGCAAATTGTGGATTTATGACCCACATATCATTCATTTCACCATCATTGTTCACATCAACGTGAGAGTAAATGAAGCGTTGTCACTCCTCTGAGTAAAATGGCTGAGTAACCAAACTAGACTAAACCTCATCCCCTCAGACCTCCGTAAAAACCTCTGCTCTGGTGTGAGAAAATCATCAGCCACCTTATCATCCATCTAAGGTGGTGCAATATCAGAACTGCACCGATCGTATAATCTAGAGTGGCTACTCCAAAACTGTTACAGCCAACCCCAAAATAACTATGAGTCCAAGCGTTGGGTGTTTGCGTATATTCTTATTACCTAGTCACTGACTGCGGCCAATCATTGATTGTATCATTTGTCGAAGGTTCTTCATGAACTCCTGTCGGAGCTGCCTCTGGAAATGGTACTTGTGTCTGGTTTAGTCGCACGTCTTCGTGACCTCTCCGGGTGTCGTATATCCCCCCCCACCCTCCGAACTCTTGGCGCTCCTCGCTCCCAGATGGGCTACCATGGTGTACTAAAGGCGGTAAGAATCACTTCATCAGAAGAACAGGCTTCAGGTAGTAGAATGACACCCAAAAGCGCCTCAAACTTCTGTAATGTCTGTGGTACTTAGCTAATTAAAATTCAGAGAAATATGTGTATTTTTTCCCAAGTTAAACCCATTAAAAAAATGAAACATAAATTCTTGAAGTGAAACACAAAAAAAAATGAAACAAAAATTTTCAGGTGATTCTAAAATCACATACTAGTTGATGGCTCTTAAATTTCTTGCTTTAGCACTTGAAGAATTTGCTTGCCATGGTATAAAAAAGAAGTTAAATGAGTTTTATTGCAAAAGAATCCTTTAATATACATATATATATATATATATATATATATATATATATATATATATATATATGCTTTTGTTTGTTTTGGATTATATTATTTTTTAAACTAAATCGAAAGTTCATTTGTAATTTAGTCAAAACCGAAATCAATCCAATTCACCGCTCAAATCGAAAACTTGGGTTGGATTGATTTGGATCGGTTTGGATTGGCCCGGTTTCAGTTTTTTTGGAACACCCATATCTCTATACCCAAGAAAACAATAGTGCATCTAGGGTTTGAAGAAAACGCAAGGTAACCGTTCGTTTTTTAAAGGACTACGCAAACTCATATTTTGTTGTGCAGAACAACGCAAGTTGGCCCACGTTTTTTTAATAACGCACGGTAACCTTGCGTTGTGCCCACTCACAGAACGCCCACAAAAAAATAGTGCCCATTTCAGTGCACCTCGACAAAAACATGCTCAAACTGAGCAAACCCCCCTATATTGATGTAGTTTATGGAAAAGTACTAAACTATTAGAAGAACAATATCATGGTTGCACATTAAAATCGATTTCATACTCTCTCTGATTCAAAATAAATTAATTGTCAAGAATTTGTTTCGTAGAACATTGAGTTCGTTTGATGAAAACATGGCCTTTATAAACCATTTTCCCCTACAATAAGCTAAAGCTACTCAAGTAGTAAATGTAGTTATTTACAATATGCCTTTAGTAACTGAGCGTCGAGCTAAGAAACTGAGACGTCTGACTTCGTTTGAGCACATGGAAATGGTGACTTGGCTTATGCATTATTTCAAACAATTCCTAATGAAGAAAGGTGAGCCAAAGCCAATTGGACTAACTTTAAACTATAGTATGCGTTATTGGATTAGAATCCTCACGCAGAAAGCTTGGGCGTTCCAAAACGTTATGTCTAAAAAGAGATGACATTAATTGAAGTACGAATATCTGTAATAAAAAAAAAAGTACCGAAATCTATCATGAAAGTAAAAAAGGCAATTTTTAGAGTTGATAGTTGTTAGCCCAAATGGCAAAGTGATCAATCTTGTTTTGATGATAACAAACCATTGATAGTTCTAATGTTTGTGTGAGCATGTTCTTGATGATAGGATCCTTAGCACTCACACCAACATTGATGAAAATGGTAAGTTAGCTTCTTGTGTAAACTAAGATATGAATATTACACACAAGAAAGCTACACTTTGCAAGACTTCATAGCATAAAAAATGAAGTCAATCCACATGCTATGGAAGTACTTGCAAAGTCAATGAAGAAGGAAGATCTACATGTCAAGAGCTACACAATCATACAAGTACATCAAATGGTAGACTCATTGGCAAGAAGAAGTGTGAAGTCCAATACACAACATCAAGAATGCAAGAGGACTTCATCACTCAAGAAGATGTTGATGAAAGGCAGTCAAAGCTCCTAGAAGATTTCATCTACAAGACTTGAAGACCTCCAAGAAGATTAGTCTAGTCTACATAGGTATATTCTTTGTGACTAATCTTCCTTTGAGAATACTAGGTTATAAGAATGTTTAAAGCTTAACATTGCATGTTTTCAAAACCTCATGTTTTACTTTGTTCATTTATTTGAAAAGGTTTTTTAAAACATGTTGGTCAATGCCTAAGTACTTTAGAATGTGTATTGTATCTTTACAAAACACTTAGGCATGTGCATGAGAACATTAGACACTTAACTAAGTGTAAAAACCACATTGGGACTGTCTTCCAGTCGACCTAGGCTTTGCCTCGGTAGACCTGAGCTTTCGGTCGACCGACAGTGTTGATCCGATCGACCAGTGCGTTTTTGTCCTTAATCGAGTTTTGAATGTTCCAAAGCTCCAACGGCTATATTCTATCCAGGCGACCGAGATATTAGGTTGGTCGACCGACCTTTGCTTTGGTAGACCTGACCACTAAATTGCGGTCGACCGAGATAGAGACAGTAGGCCTTTAACCTTTGATTTAAGGTACTTTGGTTGACCTACTGTCTAGTAGCGGTCAACCGGAGCTGTCAATTCAAACACTCACCAAGAGTGAGGCTCTCTAAGAGCTTTTTTCTACCTCACAAAGAACTAGTTCTCAACAAAGGTATCAAATTTACTTTCTCATAACTTTACAAATTGATGTTATTAATAGTATGAGAAGTAAAATTGATGCTATTACTTGTACACTTGTTGATGTTGCATCATGCTATTTTAGTGATCCTTCACATGAAGATAACCTATTGCAAGAGCTTCATTCGTTTGATTTTTCTCTTGCTAAGGTATCTAAAACATGCAACATCACAAGATTGGATGATTCTTACTCTTACTTCTCATATAATGGGAATCATCCTAGTACTTGTAATAATGTTAATGTTGATCCAATTGCACTCACTTGCCACTTGAGAAAATTCTCTAACAATGTTGGACCTTTGCAAGAGGTACCATATGTTTGTCAAGTTTCCCTTGTAGGTTCCAAGAGAGATATCTCTCAATTCAAAGAAATGAACCCCAAGGAATGCTAAAGTCAAGCTAAGACTCCAAACAAAGAGTCATGTGCCAACGACAACAAGTTTGTGAAGAGTTCATCAAACGACAACAAGGAAAACATCTATGATGACTTCACAAACCAAAAGAAGATTGCTTCTAGTGCCACAAATGCATGCTCCTATTGCTAGTATTCTCTTTGAACACAAGCACGGGCTTTTACTTGGAATGGACCAATTTTTTTTACCAATGCACTGAAGTAGACACCTTTTTAGGGGGGTTCTTAAAATAGGCACAACGCACTATGGTTATGCGTTGTTAAAAGAAGAACGCATAATGGTCATGCGTTGTACAGAAGAACGCATTATGTGCATGCATTGTTGTTCAGAAAAACATTTCAAAAAAGAGCAGTGGATTGAGCAAATTAACATAAGTTTGGGCTTTAGACCTTTACCTACTGAGATTCGAGGTAATCAGTTGGTAAAGTCACGTTTAGAGGAGTTTGTTTTGACTCCTCTACCAGATGATCCTACTGATTTAGACTGTTCTAGGCTTGGCCGGGGGTCTTATTATGATGTTGTTAGGGGGACAGTTTTCCAGTGACCACAGCGGCAACCACGTCCCGTTGCGGTATCTCCAGTTCCTCGCTGATTTAGATCGCACACGATTGTATAGCTGGTGGAGCGGCGTACTAGCATATCTATATAGATCTTTATGTACAGCTTGCCTTGGAGTGGCCAAGGAAATTGTGGGGCCGATGACTCTTTTGCAGTTGTGGGCTTGGACTCGTATTTCAGTGGTTCGTCCGGTTATCAGGGGGCCGGTTGATGTCCTTCAGGGTGCGGCTTATTGTGGATGTTGGTCTTTTTCCCTGGACTTGTCTTTACTCCCGAGGCGTGTTCTCATTACATATCGCGATCAGTTAGATTCCCTACAACCGCAGCATGTGAGTTTTTGTTTTATCAAGTACTTATTAATTTTATGTTATTTTTTTTTATTTAATTAACATTTGGTTTTTGTGTAGTTTGATTGGCTCCCCTATAGGGACGTCGTTACGTATCCAGGTGATGGTGTTTGCCGTGCTGAGGTTCCTGTTATATGTTTTGAGATCGCGGAGATGCACCTACCCAGTCGGGTGATGAGACAGTACCGTTTCGAGCAGTATATACCTCAAAATCACGACACACTACCAGACTGGCACAAGCTTAAAACTCTAGGAAAGCCCAATGAGGATTGGAGTGCGGTGCATAGGCAACATATTGAACATTGGAATAATAGAAATCATTTTATAGTCACCGGCCATCTGATCAGAGATGTCCAGAGACCTAGGCCTGATTACATGGAGTGGTATATGGTTAGGACTCGACTCTAAGTTGGCAACGCGATGCATCGGTTACAAGTGTCAGATGGTTTTCATGCCACAACTGCAAGTGCTGTATTGTTGGTAAGAAATAATTAATTTCCGTTATATTTTTATATAAATTGGTCGATTTTAATCCTTAATGATCATTTTGAAAACTTGACAGGGAAATGTTGTTGTTGAATGCTATAACATAGCAAGGGAGGCAAACGAGCAAGCACCACCGCACATTCAGTCATTCTTGGAGAGGATAATGGTGAAGTGTAACAGAGGGCTAATGGCAGTCGGTGGCGCCTTAGGGTGTAGACCACCATCTAGAGCCGAATCTTCCGATGAAGTCCTTCCGACTCCTATTAGTACACCGAGATTACCGATTGCAGAGCGTGGTACGGCAGGAGTTAGAAGGGGTGGTAGGAGAAATCGTGAAGGGCGAGGAATTGATCGTTGTAGACATCGTATGGGTCAGCCTCCGCAGGTACCACAAGCAGAGCCACAGAATGAGCAAGTTGCAGCAATTTCGCCAGTTGTAGTTCCAGCTGTCGTCGACGATACTTTATATTCCCAATTTGGATAGACACCCTTTGACGCCTGGACACCTAGTCAAGCTGTTGTTACTGGTACTATTTCTGAAGCGAGGGCCATCTAGATATTCTGAACCTGGTAGTAGTGATTTTATTGACCAGTTATTTGGTGGGAATTCTCAGTTGAATAGTTAGTTGGAAGGTTTGACTCCTGAGGAGAGGCTTTTGCGCAGGTCTGACCGGGATAGGTTTGCGCCTGATCGATACACACCTGGCGATTATCCTTAAGATACATTTTGTTTTCCTGTAATTTATTTATTTATTTTATAACCTTTGGAGTTTTTTTTTTATGTTGGATATGTTATATAAATTAATTCATCTTAGCTTCTTATTCAATTTTTTTTTATTTCATAACATAAATAACAAAATTAAAATAACAATCCAAAATAATCCCAAAATACAATTCGAGTTCCTTCCATATGCGTTCCAACCTCCCAATCAAGGATATCGTTAGGAGCTGGATTGATATGTAGATATTCTTCGTTGCCACCATGTCCCATATCGTAAAAAGCAACAAACTCCAACCACCTCAGCAAAAGTAATCACCTTCATAGTCTGTACCCACGGGGAGTGACATTATGTGACCGGTCTTATCTCGCATGTGCAATACCCGCGGTATTCCAAACCCCATATCAACACGCCATTTTATGTACCTACGACCTATCTGTAGGCATGAACGAATAAAATAAAATAAAATAAATTTAAGGCATGACATAATTTTTGAAAATAGATATAGACAATCCGGCATACCAGTTTCTCCATTTTTGGGTTATGGTTCACATATATACTAAAATAATGGCGATAAAAAGCTCCATATGATGGATATGATCTTTCAACCTTAAAATGGCCAATTCCGGGCAAACACGCAGCCACATGTCTCTCGGACTTAAAATACACATCTATTATGTTATTGGGTGACTGTTGAAAATGTATAATAATCCTCTAGACCAAGATTGTTTTCAAGCACAAACTCTTCCAACCCAGATTCGAAATAGTAAATGCCATTGTCATTGGTTACAGAGATACACCACTCATTACCAATTTTGTCATGGAGATAGAAGTAATGTGGTACCCCGACACCATTTACCTCCATCCAGGTTGTGAATGACGATGGTATGGGCTGCAGAATGTAATTTGAGTTAGGTAATCAATTAAAATTATGATAAATAAAAAACACGTATCGTATCTAAGATATTACCATTCTACCATTTCGTCGATATCCGGCTAGAATTTCAAACTTATTATTCAAATATTGAACAAGTGGCGGATCCATATCGCTATTCATTTCAAAATACTTGTGTTTTTAAGGAAAATTGGGAGTAAGAGGGAAATTTATATGAACTGATAAGGAGATGTTGGTTAGTATTTATACAGAGAAAGATGCTAATATTTTCGAGAGAGCTTCACGTGGAAAAAGCTGCAAACGATAAGATTTTTCAAAATAAAGGTGGATGTCCTCTTGTGTAGAACGCATTTCCGTCATGCATTGTTCTGAAAGATGATAAGATTTTTGAGTTTTCTTCACGTGGAAAAAGCTGCAAACGATAAGATTTTTGAAAATAATGGTGGATGTCCTCTAGTGTAGAACGCATTTTCGTCATGCGTTGTTCTGAAATATGATAAGATTTTTGAGTTTTCTTCACGTGCAAAAAGCTGCAAACGATAAGATTTTTGAGATTTCTTCACGTGAAAAAAGAAGCAAATGATCTGCTTTTTCAAAATAATGGTAGATGTCCTCTAGTGTACAACGCATTTCCAAAATGCGTTGTTCTGAAAGATGATAAGATTTTTGAGTTTTTTTCACGTGGAAAAAGCTGCAAACGATAAGATTTTTGAAAATAATGGTGGATGTCCTCTAGTGTAGAACGCATTTCCGTCATGCGTTGTTCTGAAATATGATAAGATTTTTGAGTTTTCTTCACGTGCAAAAAGCTGCAAACGATAAGATTTTTGAGATTTCTTCACGTGAAAAAGACAGCAAATGATCTGCTTTTTCAAAATAATGGTGGATGTCCTCTAGTGTACAACGCATTTCCAAAATGCGTTGTTCTGAAAGATGATAAGATTTTTGAGTTTTTTTCACGTGGAAAAAGCTGCAAACGATAAGATTTTTGAAAATAATGGTGGATGTCCTCTAGTGTAGAACGCATTTCTGTCATGCGTTGTTCTGAAATATGATAAGATTCTTGAGTTGATGAACTCTTGGCAGCTATGATTGCACTCAAGAAATCTCCTAAGGTATGTGAAACCTTAAAGAAGAAGATAGACAAAAGAGGGCCTCAAGTGCAAAATGTGCAAGACTTGCCTCAAAATAAAGAAGGACAAGGAGATGACATTCATGTTGGAGTTGATGAAGAGAGGGATGTTCATGTAGAGAGTGGAGATCAAAGGGATACTCCAAGGGCTAATGTTGAAAGAAGACCTCATCCTCTTCAAAGATATGAAGATATATTCACACATCTACAAGAATTTCAAGATTACATCAAGAATGATTTGAAATTGATATTTGAGAAGATGTCAAGTATGGAGGATGATGTGAAGAATTTAAAGCATCAAGTTGGAGATTTGAGAATCAAATTCAATGACATGGACTGCAAGATTGATGATATTGACAAATATACCAAATCTAGAACATCAATCTTGGAAGCAAATGATGAGAAAGGAGAGGATAAGGAGGTAGAGGAAGAAGATGATGAAGAAGAGGAAGTGACTTTTGAAGAAGACTCCATCATTGGAAATGATGGAAGTAAAGAGGAAGAAGCACCCAAACATGTGATTAATCTTGAAGAAGTTGAAGGTAAGAGTGACGAGTGTTGAAGTTGGAAAGAAGGATTAAGAGGGTGATTTGGGTATTGAAGACAAAGAAGATTTGAGTGAAGAAGTTGAAGACAAAGGAGATGATCTACCAAGTGTTGAAACATCACCAAAGGAGCCAAATGATCAAGAAGATTGAGAAGATCAAAGGATCTCATTGAAGAATTTCAAAGTGCAAGAAGTCTCTCATCAAAACTCAATGAGAAATTTCTAAACTCAATCTTACTTTTTATTTCCTTGTATTCCCTTTTCATTTTCACTGTGTACCCTTAGAATAGCAATTATTGCTTTTTTTTTTTTTATCATTTCCTTGTATGAATTGCTTAAAGGGGCACCTTGATGCTTTTATAATATGTTTTGCACTGTAACTGCTTTGATGTTATGAGCATGTTATAGATATGAGATTAATGATTTGATCCTTATGATGAATGCTCATTTGAACCCCCTCCCCTCGATTCTTAGTGTCTTATGCTTTTGGGGAGTTTGTATATGCTATGTCTTGTTTTAACTTTATCCATATAGCATATTGGGGTTGTTTTTGTGTTTATATTCAAGTCAATAACATGAATCTTATGTGGTTAATGGTCTAGATGTTTGACTTAGGATATTAACTGTAATTGGGGCATTGCAAATGCCTGGTATGTGTTTATATGAATATTTTGCATGGATTAAACTGAGAATTGAAGGTTTTCCTCTTTTCTGTCAAAATTCCGGTTGACCGGACTCTAGGTATCAGGTCGACCGAACACATACGGTCGACTAGTAAAAGAATGACAAGTCGACCGGCACAGCCAAATTTCAGCAATTATTGAACTTCAACTTTTGTAATCTATAAGTTTTACTATTTTATTCATACAGACACATCTTTAGGGGGAGTTTTCAAATGTTTTCATCCCATACCCCCCTCAAAATATGTGATGTATGCTTAGTTTTCATATTTTACATCATCACATCACCTGTTGGCTTGTTTTTCATCTTTTAAATCTTATAGCAAACTTGTGTTAGTTATTTTAGGAGTTATATGTGTTATACTTGTTTATATTCTACATGTATTCTCCATAAATAACTATGAGATCATACTTTTCACTTTCATATCTTTTGTGATCTCATTAGAGTTTTTGGTCAGTCTTGCTTTAAGAGTTGTTATACTCATTTAGCTAACAATTAACTTAGTTGAGGAATGTACTCAAAGTGTTATCTTACACTTCCTCTACTTAATTTGGTTGTGATACATATGCTTAACTTATGTATCTATGGTATCACTTCCAATAGTACTTTGTTAGCTATATTTTCAAATTGTTTTTCATCTTAAATAGCTAACATGGTATGTTTTATTTTATTTTTAGAAAAGTCACCTGTTATGGTGGGGGGTTTGGCATGGACCCCTACCCGTTTATTGATAACGCCAGGAATAGGCAAGTAAAAGTACGTAGAGGGGGTCTAAAGGCAAAACCTCTAAGTAGTTGGAAACAAATCCACTTCATACAAAATAGAACAATGCAGGAAACTGATTCATTTATCACACGAATCAGGTGCTACAAAACTGCCTATATTAAGTAGGATGCAAAGCGATTATATCCATGGATATTTGGGGACGTCCTCGATCTAAAAGATATAAGATAAATACAATGCCAAAAAAAATAAGAAAATGAAAACTAAACAAGCAAGATTGCGCAACAAAATATAAAACTTAATCTATGTTGTACGCCTTAAATAAGGAGTCTCGCAATGGTCAATATGACACAAGCCACGAACCGAAGGCGGAAGCTCTTGATATGTCACAAAAGTTGAAGACCGTTTCTCATCACAGACAATATTTGCCAAACTATATGCCACTTTGTTAGCCTCGCGATAAATATGTTGAACTGGATTCGGACCATGAAGCTTCAAAAGTTGTTGAAATAAGCCATCCAATCGCCAAGAAGTAACTTTCCGAGCCTTGATAGAATCACTCAAAAACTTGGAATCCATCTGTATAAGAAACTGTGAGTAACCCAATCCAATAACAAATCTGATGCCATAAATCATAGCTTCAATCTCGGTTATGGAATTGGAGAGAAATTGCCCCAGAAAAGTCGCATCAGCCCCAATGAACTCTCCACTAGACCGCCGTAACACTCAACCTGCTCCTGCAACACCGGGATTTCCACGAGACACCCCATCTATATTCAAAATAAGACCATCCCCACTGTTGATCCACTAAACTGCCAATGCACTGCCCATTACGGGCAAATTTTTTGCGGATGGCATATTGAAAATATACAAGAGTCCCGCATTTTGTAACATGTGTATGGTAAAATATTCCATCTCTCTAAGCAAACTTCTTCCATTAGCATGTTCACCATCAAACACAAAATGACATCTACTACGCCATAAAAGCCAACACACGCTATCTAGAACAATAATATGAATATCATGCCACTTCCCCTTCCCCTTCCACCAAACAAATTTAATCAAGTCCAGATAAGAAGTGTGCCTTATGTGATCAAGTCTTAAGCCGGCCGAGGCCAATGCACGCTTCCAGAGTACTTGGGCTAAAGTAAAAATGTGGTCAAAAGTCTCCTCCCCCGTCCACATTGGCATTGTGAAGCTAGAGAAACTCCCCATTTCCTTCGAACCTCATCTAAAGCTAAAAATCTGTTGAGAAGTCGCCACATGAATAAACACAAGAAAATAGGCATTACCTTATTCCAAATATATCGGCGAGAGCATTGTATAATTCCATTGGGTTGTATGAGTTTCAAAACTGAGGTGATCGTGAAGAGCCCATTAGATTCTAACTACCAAATATGCTCATCATGGCTCGGATGCAGCAATAGATGAGGTAAAAGTCGACCTTGATCAGCTGCGAGGAGCCGTCTAGTCTCCAAAGCCCACTCGTCCTTGGCTATATGTTCATGTACCTGGGATGAATCCCAAGGCAGCCCACTCACCACTCTCAGGCAGCCTTGCAGTGTGATATCGTCATGCCAAAACGAAGAAGAGCCATCCCGAATCAAGATACCTATGTGTTGCTCAGCAGAATATCTTACCGCCAACATGCGTCTTCAAACTGGGGAATCAAATGAGGTGTGTTGGACCATGAATGGGCGTTGGTTATTAGAACAACACCATTCGTGCATAAAAGAACTCCAAATTGATTCTGTGGTCCTGAAACACCACCAAAGTTTGTATGAGAAAGCAATTTGAAAAGAGTTTAAAGAGAATAGACCCAAGCAATTTTGATCGATATCTCGACATAGGCGATCCCAAGACATCCAGTGTCGTCGCTCCCCGAACTCCGTCTTGCCCCACAAAAAATTGGAAAAAATCCTCTCAATATCACCAAGAACCTGTTTTGGCGGACTAGAAGCTGCTAAAATATGTAAAGTCATAGAAGTCAGCACAAACCGGATTAAGGTAAGTCGGCCGCCCAGACCAAGCAATTTACCCTGCCATCTCGCAACTCTAGAAGCCAATCGGTCAACCAAACCCGAGAAATAGACGGTCTTTGATCGCCCCGGAAAGATGGGGTATCCCAAATAGGTGTTGGGAAAAGAACCCTGTGAAAAATCGGAGATCCGAATGATTTTTTTAATTTGCCTGGGCGGAGATCTTGTAGAGACATAGAAAGCGGATTTATTATCATTGACCCGTTGACCCGAGCAAGACTCATACTGACTGATGTAATGTATAAGTGCCTGAAGCCCTCTCTTGCCTCCATTAATATAGGCAACCACATCATCCGCATAAGCCAAGTGAGAAACAAGAATATTAGAACGAGGCACCACAAAAGGTACCACAGTGCCAGACCGGACTAGTCGATCTAACCCGCAAAGAGAAAACATGCCGGCTAATATGAAGGGGGGTAAATGAGAGAGACAAACATGAAGTAAATCCACATGCTATGGAAGTACTTGCAAAGTCAATGAAGAAGGAAGCTCAACATGTCAAAAGCTACACATTCATACAAGTACATCAAATGGTAGACTCAATGGTAAGAAGAAGTGTGAAGTCCAATACACAACATCAAGAATGCAAGAGGACTTCATCACTCAAGAAGATGTAGATGAAAGGCTTCAAGTCAAAGCTCTTAGAAGATTTCATTTACAATACTTGAAGACCTCCAAGAAGATTAGTCTAGTCTACATAGGTATATTCTTTGTGACTAATCTTCCTTTGAGAATACTAGGTTATAAGAATGTTTAAAGCTCAACATTGCATGTTTTCAAAACCTCATGCTTTACTTTATTCATTTATTTGTAAAGGTTTTTTGAAAACAAGTTGGTCAATGCCTAAGTACTTTAAAATGTGTTTTCTATCTTACAAAACACTTAGGCGGTGCATGAGAACATTAGAAACTTAACTAAGTGTAAGAACCACTTTGGGACTGTCCTCCGGTTGACAGAGGCTTTGCCTCAGTAGACATGAGCTTTCCGGTTGACCAGTTTGTTTTTGTTTATATTCGAGTTTTTAATGTTCCAATGCTCCAACGACTATATTCTATATGGACGACCAAGTTATTAGGTAGGTCGACCGACCTTTGCTTTGGTAGACCTGCCACTAAATTGCGGTTGACCGAGATAGAGACAGTAAGCCTTTGACCTATGATTTAAGGAACTTTGATTGACCTACTGTCTAGTACAGGTCGACCGGAGCTATCAATTAAAGGGCAAAATTATAGCTGTTGTGACCAACAAAGCTAGTGTATTCTTGCCCTATAAAAAGCTTTCAAAGCTGAATTTTTCATAACTAATCAAACCATAAGAAGGCATAGGCATATACACTTTCTAAACACACAAGCTTACACTTTTGTACTTATTTGCAAAATCATTCAAATCAATGTGTTGAGCTTAAACTTCATCTTGCTTTATATTCTCAAAGAGTGATTAGAGCTTATATTGTAAATCCATTCCAATAGGGAATTCTTTGTAGTGAGCTAAATTGTAAATCTCCTTAAAAGAGATAGATTACCCTTTTCTTCTCATTTGTTGAGAACTAGTTCTTTGTGAGCTAGCAAAAAGCTCTTAGAGAGCTTCACTCTTGGTGAGTGTTTGAAAGTCCTAAGAGTAGGCACATGTCCTCTTTGTGAGGCAAAATACTCTTAGTGAGTGGAGTCTTCTTTGTGAAGCAAAAATCCTCATTTGTTGAGGCAATTGTAAAAGGTAGAACCCACCTTACATTTGTTGTGAAGGGTATCCATTAGTTGATGTTGAAATCTTTATGGTGTGCCCTAAGGTAGTGGATCTAGATTCTTTCTGAATCGAACCATAATAAATCCTTGTGTCAGTTTTCTCTATCCATACTCCTTTACTTCATTGTTCATATACTTGCTATAACTTGTATATTTGATTATATGATCATATGTGCTTAGGATAGAAAATATCACATGCTTCCATGCTTTATACAATTGCTTCACTTAAGTAATCTAAGTTGCCTTGATCATAATTGAATCACCTTATGTGCTTAAACAACATACTTGTTGTTAAGGTGAACACGTAGGCAAATGAAGTTTTAGAAAAGGTTAAAATGTTTTAAGAACCTAATCCACCCCTCCCCTTTAGCTTCTATACCCTCAAAGGGTATTTCATTAGTCGTGTCGTGTCTTCTTGATCTCTTTCTTTGATTTTAATTTACAACTGCTTTTTATTTGTCTTCCTACCTCAATTTGTGCCAATGACTAGCATGATCTTGCAAAATGTTCTTGTTTCTCGTGATGTGATTTTCATGGAGATCGTGGGTCGGCTACTCTAGCCTTGACCGACTACTGGTTGCGAGCTCCTATGCATTTTGGGTTGTCCGGATGTTACTTTGCCCTAGATTCTCTCCAAGTCATATCCCACTTACCCACATGTTGAACGATGTAGTTGAGGACTGGATAAGCCCTGGGACAAGGTAAAATTTGTGCATAACCAGTCTCCTTAAATATGAATCAGTTCGAACAGCTTGCCCGATAGTTAGGTTAGGTTACTGGCCTAGTCCCTTGCTATTAGCTTCTTGCTCTTGTTTCTTGTTCCCTGCATGTCCCTTTTAGCAAGCCCTATGATGAAAGGCTAGTTTTCTCCATACATGTTTACCCTTTTCACCCATTATACAATGGTTGATCCTCACTTTTCTTGTCGCCCGGGTAGTCTCGAATAGCCGAGGTATGTTTGGGTGTCAACGCTTTACCACCATTTGTTTATGAAGCGAGTTTGAGCGTGGGAAAACTCTGACTGTTAAACTTCCTCGCGATAAGTTTTGCAAGCTTGAAGAACACTTTTTTTTTTTTAATATTTAAGTATCTCATATTTCTTCTTTATTATCCATCTCATTAGAAAATTGCTAACCCTAATTTTCGTTAATCTCTCATTTAGGCTTGAGATGTTTTGTACAATCTTTTCCATTTCTTGCCTCATGCTTCTTTCTAATGGCCGTCGGCTCACATTCTTCTGATTTCCCTGTTCAAATGTTCACCATGGATAGGCGAATATATAGGCGAATATTGATCTTGATGTCGTCCTCAAACGAACACTAGAAATTGGACATGTGGCGCTCAATCGGAGAAAGCTCGGAATTGCTACTCCTAATCAATCCTATGAGCTTCAATATCTTGACTAACTAGCTTCCCTAATCAATCGGAGAAGTGGTCTGTCAAAATGAGGTGTTGGCTGTGATGTATTGATCGCTATCCAATCTGACTTGATTGAGTTTCAACCAAAGTTGAAGAATCATTGGAAGTCTTGGGGTATTTATGACTTCATCCACTTAACTCATTCAAAGATTGTCCGGACAAGCAACTCCTCTTAGCGAGAATTCCTTCCTAGGATCCTACCACAAATGGGTTCATCTTCCCATTTGGTATGATTTTCCCTACATTCCTAGAACTTTTAATTATTCCTCTTAATGGGAGACTAAGAAGTTACCATTTTTCCAGTGCCCTCCTCGTACCCCAGCCTTTCATCATGGTGGGATTTGAATGGTTACTCTACCTTGATAGCTGCTAATTGTAACGAATGAGAAGTTATTGATAATCAGCATCTCGCGTTACTCCTCCTTTGGGTTTTTTTCTTATTTGTTTCCTTAGGAATTATGATAAAGTACTATCATTATATGCAACTGATCATGTCTTGGGCTGACAGTGGGTTTGCCTGCCTTGATTCTGTCTTCAATGTATAAAACCATCTTTTCGTATCATGATGGGATGGTAGAGGGTAGGAAAATGGAATATGTTTTGGGACCGTAGTGGATCATGCAATGGTGGATGTACCAGTATTTAACTGATTTTGACTTGAGTCGTGTGATACATCAGGATAGATTAACTTTACGAAATGTTATCGGCTACCGCCTTAAACAGATCTCTGTTTACCTTAATGTCAAGGCTATAGATATTGTCAAATTCTTATTGACCAAAATGGAGAGGTCCCCTAAACATCTAGCCTCTTACAGTAGCAATCGTCTATTGAGAATTAAGCCAAAAGGGGTACTATTGATATATTGATCAGGTATGTGATCATTTATTAGTGACCAGGGTCTGTTTTGTGGCCCCAAAGCCTTCAAGACAATCCACTAAGGTATTTTTTTAGCCTTATAATCCCCACTTCTCTACCCCGCCAGTTTGGATTGATACGGGACATTCTAACTGACCTTGGCCATGGTATTCCATACACTGGAAGACCTTTTTGGAACATGAAAGAACTGCAAACTAGATCGAATAAGGTAAATGTAGTTCCACCCAAGCAATTTTTTTGTTGAACCACTTGATGTATTTCCTGAGCTTGAGACTAAGGCATCATCTTAATCCTCTGAAAAACCTCTTGCTTTTCGGAGATCCAGCAAAAGAACTACTATGGAAAACCGGGGTATTTCTTCTTTAGGTAACTTTCAATTTGTGTAGCTTTTTTATCGACCATACTTCCTTTTTTTTTAAAACTAATTTATTGACTACAGGAGGTTCATCAACTGCCGGCCCCACTGATGAGAATGAGCTTCCATCTTTCTCTTTTATGAATACAAAAGCGCAATGCGTCTCCCCTCTAGTCGCTCGGGTAAACATCTCTATTGAATTGAACTTGCCCATTTCTTCCTTATCATTCCTGATGTTCCAACTTTCTCCTACAGAAGAAGAAAGCCAGGAAGACTGTGATTCCGTTGGTGCAGTCGGAAACTCCTACTTTACTTGCTAGATATTGAAGCCCATATACTCTGCCATCAATCTCACAGTCGGCCATTCCTTCCATAATTCGAAGCCTTCCTACCTTGCCACCTAAAGAGCAGCTTGAGAATTTCTTCAAAACTCCAATTGGGCGAGCATAAGTGATTTTCCCCAGAGACATGGAATTCCTCTTAAATGCAATACAGTTAACGTTCCCTTCTAATAAGTAAACGATAAACTATTATATTCCATTGATACCCTGATGAGATTACTAGGTATCTTCGGTTGTACAGAGATGATGTGCCGATATTGTCGTGATGCTCTCCAGTCTACGAGTTGATCATACTCTTAGTGTAGCCCAACTAGTTGAGATCATCGCTCAACTGAGAGAGATTGATGGGCCAATGCCAAGTATGATCAATTCAGACAGGCCTTTGAAGAAACTTCTACTGCCCATGCTAAAGTGCAGGGCAGACTGCCAGTGAATGAAAAGAATGTCGCCTTTATTGTGTCTGTGGTGCTATTGGGTCTCTTGCTTGTACTCATTTTTTTACTATATATATATACTCTATCTGTAATACAGAGGACTTTATGCCTATGTCATTTGCGTGCCTTAAATTATTTTGGTATTTTAAAATTATTATTATATATATATATATACTCTATCTGGAATACAGAGGACTTTATGCCTATGTGATTTGCGTGCCTTAAATTATTTTGGCATTTTATATGTTTTACTATTTAATCACATGAATTGTATGGTATGTATTGTGACTACTTGATGTGTTATGTGTTATATTTTTGTTTTGTGTGTGTGAGGGCATGATTGTTATACTTGAAGAGTGTGGGGACATTTTGTGCAAATATTTGAAAGTTGATTGAGGGAGTTATTGCTGGGAAATCTTTGGGTAATGGTATTTACCAAAAACAAGAGAGGAAAAAAAGGAAAGAAGAGAGAAGAGAATTTCTAGGCAGAACTTTGAGTGACCAATTTAAGGGGCAAACGAAGTCCGTTTTGAGTGATTTTGATAGCGTTTCGAAGGTATTGCGATTTCGAGTTCGGAATTAGAAGTTATTGCACCGAGAACGGGGCTGGTTTTTGGATTTCGGATTTCTTTACTAATTTTGTGTAATTTGCTATCTTAACAAGTAAAGATCTTATACCTCTGTATTTTCTGTTGCAAAACTCATGAAATCAGTACTTTAATCATTTGTTATGAGCATGAACTGTTTATACATGTTTTAATGCATAAAATGGATGAAGTGTTGGTTGTATTTGCATATTATGCGGTTGATCGTAGTGTCTATTGCAATAGTGGATTTGATTTTTGTATTATGATTACTTGCTGTCCATATTTGCTTGTTGTTAAATTACTAGCTTTAATTGGTACTCGGGTCATTTGGTAGTAGTCTATGTGGTGTCGTTAGTTTTTCCTATGTGTAATAATGTCATAGTCGTGTCAATTTGGTTTTGGTCGACCGAGTTGTCGCCCCCATTTGAGCTCTTGTTTAGAAATTACTATATGGCAGGATTCATTCACTCTAGGCAGTCACAATGCACTGCTAGGAACCACTTGTGACTTATGAATGCATACTAATAAGTATGTTTTCATTACCATTGTGATATGAACCTACAGAGTCACACGCATAGTCGAGTTAACGAGCTTTATGTCCAGATTCAATGAATCTAGAATGTGTCTAGGTTATATGTACCTGACATTTATTTTTCTGAGAATAATAAAATTGTTATTATTAAAATTAGATGAAAATGATGGGTAATTTCGGTTTTAGTTTTAACTGGGATTTCGTGGGAGTTTGTTCCCGAGACAAACTCTCACGCCCTATATAATGAGCCGCAAAACCTAATCACCACAAAACATATTTCCGCCATCATTCTCTCTGGTTTTTCAGAACTTAGAAAACTAAAGAGCTAGCACTAACTGCTCGTTTAGTCGCGTGGATACCGATATAGAGCAATTCCGCAAGGGACGTCTTTTAGTGGTTGTAGCACAGCATCGTTGCTAGATCAGAAATAAAATCCAAGAAATTGTAAGTTATTTTTCATTCTTATTCTATTCTCATAGTATAACGGTTCCTATCGAGGATGATTAACGGGTTTTTGGAACCTGTTTCTACCTATGAATCCCTACAATGTGCCCCTATTATATTGATCGATCATGAATTATATTATTCTAGTGTATCGAGTTACAATAGTCTATACCTCACTGTGGGCATTTCGAGCCAACCATATAAACTCTAGTTGATTCACCTGGGTCATATGTGTTATTATGCAATTATTAATAGATAATAAATGATTGAAGAAAGTAAAGATTAAATATTTCCAATCTAATAACTATTTTATTTATTCTGTTATAGGAAAAATAATTATTTTTGGGTATAAACCCCAACACCCAATGCTGCAGAAAACCTTGGCACTGTTAGTTCGGTTAACCGCACTGTAACTATCTTGACCATATACTAGTCTTTTCTCCATGGTTATTTGGAAATTTATACCAATTATTTCCACCTTTGTATAAGCTTCTAGAGCTAATTAAGAGGTAAGAGAGTAGTGAAAAGTTCGGTCTAAATGGTTTCTATATTTTATATTTTCTCTGAATATTCCAAGCTTCCAATTGTGCCTATCGTTGTGATCCTTTCTTTGTGAGTGAAGAGTATGGTGTTATAGATTTCAAATCCATCACATTAGGGTGTGATTTATGAGCTGAAATATAATATTAATCTCATATTAGTGTGATCATGTGTACTATCTTTGTTTTCCCTCAAGTAAGGCTTAGTTGCTAGATCTCTTCATAAGTGAGACCTTGAAGAGGATCTAGTTACTCTTGGTGAGCTTGTTGTTGGGAGTTTTGGTTACGTGTAAAACTCTTAGTGAATTGTAATGTTGTAGTGGCTGTTGGTAAAACACTTGGTAAGTTTCAAAAACTAAGATAATTATTTGTCCACTCAAAGATAATTAGCCCCATAAAACTGAGGGCAATGCTTTCCATATTTTCTCTCCTACTTAGTCGGAGTAACTCCCTAAGTTTTATAAAAAAACTAGGGTTTTCTCGGCTCCGACTGTCTTACAAACTACTGTATTACGCTTCCACCACATGAAATGGTCTGCGTTCTAAGACAGCAGGTACGATTCGGAGCAGTGACAATCAAGCCATTGCTCCATCTGCGAGTAATGGCATGGTGGAGATGGTTGGCTGGAATGTGCCTGTTGTTGATCTAATTATGAAGGTTAAGAGGGAAAGGGAAGACTGCCCCTGTTTCTAGAGCAAAAAGGAAGGAGGGATGGGGGTTTTTCTGGAGGTTTGAGGGGGTAAAGAACTCTTGTCGTCGGGAATGACGGATGGCCGGCAACTTGATTTTAGTTTTAGGTGGACAACTAGGGCGAGGATGGGGTCAATCCGGGTCAAGATTTGAATAGGAAATTTGGGTGCGGGTTCCAGTGGTCTGAATGATGAGATATGGACTAGTATGGATGCAAGGCGAGTGGCCGGTACAGAGGACGGAGGTCGGCAATCGACGATTTTCGGCTTTGGGGAGTCGGGCTGCAAGAAGCCTAGTTGTACTGGGTCGGGTCGGAGGTCAGCAAACACTACCGGAAGTTGGCGGGTATACGGGTTCTAGTATGGATCAGGAGGTTGATGGGCTTAAGGGCTTTGGTGTAAGTGTGTACTTTATTGGGCCGGCCCATGATGAGGCTTCTATTTGGCAGGCTAGTTTCTATGATGTTGGGCAAGCTGTGCCAGCCCTGGTATGGGGGAATGCTTATTGGGTTGGGTCTGGCCATGATGGCCCAGCCTCTGGCACTTTTGACTTTGCAGGCCTAGATAATCCAGATTCTCCAATTTGGGCGCATGTTTCCGCAACAATTTGGTCTGAATATATGCTTGACGATGATAATATGGCGGAGGTCGCTGGTCGGCCCTGCCAAGACCAATGAGTTGTTTGATTTGGAATTGGCTGGGACTTCGCAACTCCTGGACAATTCAAGATTTAGTGCGCCTCAATATGACTCACAATTCTAGTAGTTTTTTATTTTTCGTTACAAAGTCGGTTTTAGACCTCATGATTAATATCATGGTAGTATTAGATTATATTTCATGTTTTAAATTAGGATTTATTTCAAGTTTTAAATTAGGATTTATTTCAAGCAATCAATGTGGGTGATTGCCTCAAAATTGGTGAAGCATTCCTCAAGCTAGAGTTTTATTACAACATGGCTTTGAATGGAGGATCATGAGCGGACATTCTGTTCGTATTTGGCGTGCTCGCTGACCAACTACCCTACGCGATTTTCAGCTGATCTCACCTCCTAATTTAACGTGTTTTGAAAGTTTGCAGAGAATAACTCTGGATGTTGTGGAAGGCCTCTGGTTTCTTCGTGACCTCGATTTTGCTATTTCCTTTTTACGGTCATAGAATTTTGTACTATATGGTACTTATTCTCTAGATTTTTGTATGACCGCGAGTCTTGTAATGTTCTGGCTCATTGGTTAGCTGGAATCTTTATAAGGCTTGATGCCTCATTTCAAAGGGTAAGGGATCCATTGGAATTCCACCTCCCTCATGTAGTTTCTAATATATATTAATGATATTATCTTTTTTTTTAAATAAAAAAAAGATAAATAGCCCAAAAAGTAGCCACTTCAAATATATATTGAAATATATATTGGGATAGAGGATGAGAAGGTGAGAAAAAGAAATCATAAAATGAGTATATGGCAAAGATTAGATTAAATCAATTAGCACAAAGGTGATCTTCAAATGATTAAATCAATTAGCACAAAGGTGATCTTCAAAGAATATTAGGCAATCTGCACTTTTAAGAAAGCAACAATTTGCAGCTCCGAAACATCCGTTTCATCGAAAAGGCAACACAATTAATCAACTTTAATCATCTGTATCATTAAAAGATAATGTAATCTTAGTTCAAACACTACTTGCCAAACCCCTAGTTGGCTATATACGGTACGGCAATTTCTCATTCTTAAATCATCATCGTTCATGTTACAAATATTCGCTGACGATTGCCGATCTCTCTTCTAATCTCTCAGGCCCGTCTAAGAAGGGGCTCAAAGTACCCTACTGAACAAGGCAGGGTCCTAATTTTTTGTCATATATATGTGTATTTTGTTGATGAAATTTGAGAATCTTTTGTATTTTCTCCAGAATTTGTAATCAACAAGTTAAATGTAGATTTTTTTTTTTTTTTTGTCCCAAAAACTTTTACACGAAAAAAATTATATTAAAATTATATTTGCCCCAAAAACTTTTACACTGAGTTCCTTTCTTTTTAGGTTTAAATGTTAATATTATAAAATATAATGTTAATTTATTATTTGTTAATCTATTAAAAAACCAGATCAAATATATTTATAAAAATCACGATTACTACTATTTGCTTTGGTTTTAGAAATCTAAATATCGTATTATAGTTTTTATAATTTAAAATTTTAAAAAAAAATTAAAGGTCTAACTTTAATGGACCTCAATATCGATTTGTAATCTCTATATGAAAAAACTGTGAAAGTCACCCCAAAGAGCGAGTAGGAAATCAGGATCCCAAGAGGCTTCACCAAGTTGTAATGCAAATCGTATTAAGTCTTTAAACAACTCTTAGTGGCTCACAAATAGAACCAGCATTATCTATTTTGATCTTGTAAAATTCTCTTTTATTATAAAGAATTCCATGTTAAATCATAAAAGGTTAAAGAGTGTTGTTTTCAATCTATATATCCATGCACAATTGTCTCAGAAAAGTTATTGGTCATGTGGCATGTAAAGTGCACTCCTACTAATCTGAATATACTAAATATACTTCCACAAAGTTAAATAAGACAACTACCAAGTAGGCATGTTCCAACCTCGCTTTCTCCATTTAATCCACAATTTTTAGAACACTTTCGTCATTGGGGACGGATGGAAAAACCATCCCGTATCAGGCGGGGCCCATTTACTACTGGAAAAAAGAGAGAATTGTTTTCATCCAAATTTCGATCAGCTCTTACTTGAGAAGTAAAGTGAGCTTTTTGACAAAAATCTGCCAAATATATACAACTTTTAAAAAAATATAAAAATTGTAAATAAAAAATATTTAATACATGTTAAACAAAATAACACTATCTAACAAGATACTAGTTTTCTATACAAAAAAAAAGACGGAGTTCCTAAAGGTTAACAGAGGAAGGAGTCTCCAAAGAATTTGAGAATTTTCAATGTCTTTTTTAGTATTTTTAGATATTTTAGATATTTTTCTATTTTTGTGTTGTATTTTAGGTAGGACATGCACCCGGCCCCGATAATGAGAGAAAATTCATCCCCACCCCTACCCTCCCCGATTTGTACCCTGAAATCCATGTCTCAACTAGGCTGGGCGGATCGGACCTCCGACTTAATTGAGTCCATTACCATTCGTACTACCAAGGAAAAAGGAAAGGCCGTCAAAGATATTTTCCTTTGGCCAAAACTTGTTAATTATTATTCTAAATAAATTAAAAAAAATGGATATTCAATATTAAACTGAAAAAATATTACTTTTACAAGTGCACATTTTTATGTCGGAATCTTGTACAAGGGCAGTTGAAAATCGTAATTTTTAAATACCTTTCTTTAACACATTTCTCAAAATTTGCAAACTATTAATTTAATGTGTGTAATATGGTGATAATTTCATTCGGAGAAAAATAATTATTTTTCAATTGTTTTGGGCTTACTTTTTAAGCACCCCTATTAGTATGTTTACACCCCCACTCTACATAACACAATATCTTATTCTCTCTCTTCAAATTTTCTCTCCCCAAAAAAATATTTTCCCCTACTCTCTGTCGGTCGCCGGACCCACCGTCGGAACACCAACCGGAGCCGCCGTTCACCGGATTCCGGCCAAAAAATATTTTTTTAGGGGTTTTGAGCTTACCGGTCTAGATCCACCGCAAAATATCAATTTAAACAATTTGTAGTCACAAAACAATTCCGACCAAATTCCGGCTAAATGGACTCCGACAATTGTGATTTTTTGGAAGACATTAATTTTGAGGTAAATACTTACACATTTTGCGTTATTTTAATAATATTTAAACATTTCCGAAAACAAAACATGTTTAAACTGGAAAAATTGGGGAAAAACACACTGAAATGGAGAAAACAACACTGGAAAATGCCTGGAAAAAACATTGTGTGCTAACGTCACCATGCGCTTGCTGACATCAGTGCATACACGCGGTGTTTTATTTTTTATTTTTTTTGGGAAAATATTGTCATGTGTCGCCTGTACGCGGTGTCGTGCAACAGCCGCGTGACATTCTGCACGCGGAGCTAAAAATGATTCTTCTATGCAGTTTTAATTTATTTTGTTGATTTTTTGTTTTGTATTTATTGTAGATTCAAAGTTCAGACGGACCCGATAGTGATCTTGAAGAATTTCCCGATAATGAGAAAAATTAGCCTTGTACGGGGGAAGTTTTTAATCTCTATTGTGATTATGATTTTGAATCCATGGAACATTTAGTGGATTGTGTGAAAAAAGGGGATATAATGTAATGTTTATATTGTGATTTGTCGCTCAAGGGAGGGACAAGATTATAGTGCACCCAAGTGCTATTTACGGTGTGAGCGTTTTGGTACATACGTTGGGGCACCTGTTGGCAAGGGTAGTGAAGGGAGGAAAGCTAACCGGAGAAGAAGGACTAAGAAGGTAGATTTCCCATTTAAGATAATAGGGAAAAAGACTAAAACTGGTTCATGGAAATTCCAGGTTAGCCAAAGCAAACATAACCACTTCTTGGGAAATTAATAATTTGGTCATGCTGGGGCACGTCGATTGGTTAACACCCACGTTAAGTTGGTTGACCAGTTGACTAAGTGCAGCGTTGGGGCCAATGACATATTTAACACATTGAAGATGGAAAATCCTAATTTTTATGGCGGCAAGTCTACAATATATAATGCTAGGGTAAAGATCAGGAGACTTGATAGAAAATGTAGGACTGAATTACAAGATCTGATGTATCGTCTTACTGGAGTTGGCTATGTTGTAGAGTGTGTCGTTATGTAAATAGCGAGAGTGATGGTACGGGTGTAGATGAATCTCAACAATATGTTGGCGAATTATTATTTGCTCATCCGGACTCCATAAGACTTGCCAAGGTTTTTCCTTATGTTTTCCTTATTGGACACCTACAGAACAAACAGGTATGTTTTTTTTGAAATTATTTATAAATATATTTTCATTTAAAATTATTTATATTGTTTAGGATATTGTAGATTTACCGATATAAATAATTACAGATACAAAATGCCTCTACTTGCTGTTATTGGATTTACCTGCACCTGTAGGAATTTCACTATTGCATATGCATTCTTTTGTCAAGAAAAACAAGAAAATTTTACTTGGGAACTTGCTATGATTAGGGGATTTTTTTATCCCAACCGAGTCCTTGGTGTTGTTGTAACGGATAAAGATATGCAACTTGTTAATGCAAGTAAGGAGGTATTTCTTGAAGCCAAACACATGTTGTGTAGGAGACACATTGGGGAGTCTGTCAAAAAGAATGCTATTTCAGTGCTTGGACCAAAACAAGGTACATAACTCTGTAAAGCCACTTGGGGGTCACTCTCTTATGCTAAAACAGAGGATGATTATTATAAGAAGTGGTCTGCTATTTTAAATTGTTATAAATCTCAACATGGAAATGAATCTGATAAGATATCTTCGAAAAACTTGGATTGATAGATACAAATAAATATTTGTTCCAGCGTGAACAAACAAGTATCTCTACTCCGGTTCAAATACCACAAACCGAGTTGAGAGTTCACACTCCGCGTTTAAGAGATATTTGGGAACCTTTATTGGGGGTTTTGTATATGTTTGGGAGAAGATCCACACTATGATTGTAAATCAAATTGATCAGATTAAGGCGGAAATGGAATCCTCTCGTATTTGGGACAAAAATTTAACTTACAACATATTTCTGAGGAGGTTGCATGGTAGGGTTAGTTCTTGGGGATTAGAAATTTTGATGAAGGAGTACAAAAACATTGGGGATAAATGCGATTGCACTATTAGATCAATTTATGGAATTCCATGTGCATGTGAACTAGAAGCCATATTAGGAAAGACGGGGGGTAATGTACGAGTTAGGGATCTTTACCCATTTTGGAGTTCTCTTTCAGTTATACTCCTCCTCAACATCCTATGTTTGGCGGTTTACCGCGTCCCGAGGATCATTTAAAGGGGCTTATGGACATGTATAATGAAATTTATACCAGAGATCCTGAACATATAATACAATATAAAGGAAAGTTTGCCCAAATAATTTACCCTTACGAGACACACTTACTAGAGCCACCGGTCGTGGTTACCAAAGGTAGACCGAAATGATCCTCTACAACAAGGGACCCACCTTGGTGGGAGTACAGATCGAAGACAATGAAAAAAACATTAAAGAAAACCTCTCCGGCACTTGGAAGAAGTGAAGGGATTCAGGGTAGAAACTCGTTCTAAACACCCATGAATCGTCACCGGAAGGATCCCTCATGCTATGGGAATCGAAAAACGTACGAAAATACTTACGATTTTCGGTTAATGGTTTCTTACTATTGATGCTGTGTTGCGACCACCAAAAGACTTCCCTTG
The DNA here is from genome assembly GCA_026122235.1 of Vinca minor. NCBI lineage: Eukaryota > Viridiplantae > Streptophyta > Magnoliopsida > Gentianales > Apocynaceae > Vinca > Vinca minor. The sequence continues at coordinate 2,337,090 of JAOCZM010000206.1, read as the reverse complement.
CGAAATTGGTCTCTACCAGTATCCACGCGACGAAACGAGCAGCGAGTGCTAGCTCTTAGTTTTATGTGTTTTGAAATCTAGAAAGAAGGGATGGCAGAAATCTCTATTTCGGTTAAAGGGTTTTGCGGTTATCAAAAAGTGTAGCAAGGGTTTCGGCCAAAAGAGATTATATAAACGTGAGAGTTTGTTCCGAAAACCAACTCCGAATCTATTCTGGTAGTGGGAGTTTTTATCGCATAATAACTCCAATGTAATCCAAGCGAATGCCAAATACCAAAAATGCCCATACTTAATCTTTAATTCGAATAATAACATTTTATTATTCTCAGAAAAATAAGTGTCAGATACAATGAACCTAGACACATTTTAGATTCAATGAATCTAGACACAAAGCTCGTTAACTCGTCTATGCGTGTGACCATGTAGGTTCATATCACAATGGCAATGAAGACACACTTAGTAGTAATATGTGTTCATAAATCAAAAGCGGTCCCTAGTAGGACATTATGACTACCCCGAGTGAATGAATGTACAGTGGAACCTAATATCAATCAACTATTAATCTATTTGTCTCGCGATATCCAAATTAAGCATAAGGCATGGTAGTTATCACCCTTATAAAGCTTATTTGTATTTATGGTCAATATTTCAAGGTAGACTGTTCCAACAAATAGTATTTAATAACCACTTTATTAAATAAATTTGAGCACGTCAAGGGGCCCATGGATATCTCTTTCTAATAAGAGAGGGACAAATCCCTTACGATGCCTCTCATATTTAAGCCATGATAGGATACTACATCCGATCATCAGTCGTATTAATTACTCGATTAAAAGTAACGTCCGACTAAGTCAAAACATAGCTCCATTCATGCTGGAAACGATGGAGACATAAGGTCTAAGGATTCCAAATAGTATTGAGGAAGTAATACTTATGACTAAAATAACCATGAAGTATTACTTCTCTTTCGGATCACGCCCGATATAATATATTCCAATATATTGTATCTATGATATAATTTTTATCCATTACACACAATCAATAAAACATAATCATCAATCAAACATCATACTAGTTTTATTTCATTGTATTTACATAAAACCAGGGACAATTAGAATAGTAATTGTATAAGCTAATAAGTTTTACTATAAAATCACATCTTTGATGTTCAAAAGAAAAATTAACTATTCAAATGACATGCTCAAAATATATAAAATGTACAACATATGCTAATGGTCCTAGGGAACTACTAACAATCTCCCACTTGTCGTAGGTCCAATCATACATCATCCTCAATCCCATTGACCTAGTATGACTCTCATGTTTAGGTTGCGGGAGTGGCTTGGTTAATGGATTTGCAATGTTGTCGTGTGTATGAACTTTGCAAATTTTAACGTCTCCTCTATCAATTATCTCTCTAAACATTATCTTGTGCATTGGCAACTATTCATCTTGTTTGTCATTTCTCCGATCAGTCACTATTTTTCGACCGTAAAATTTTCTAAGTTTTAATTTTTCCAGTTTTCTTAAGGCAACGGAGATAATACTTAGCCCCTCATAAACGAAAAGAACTTGTCTTCGACTTCCTTTGGTTTCCGAACACTGATCCGTTGTCGTCTAAGGTTTACATCTTCGAAAATTTTCTCCGCCGTTGCTAGTAGTTTGTTGTTTTTGTTAAGAGGATTATGCCCCCTGAGAGATCTGTACCATAAGGTAATAATCCACGACTTGAGCCCCTTGTTAAGACAGAGGTTTTCGGTTATGTGCATATTGTCTCTAGAGACATATCCATTAGGTTTCCCGGAAAAATGCGCATGATAATAGGTAGTAGAATATCTCACCATGAAAGGGGAAGAAGATACTACCCAACAAGGGGAAGAAGAAACTGGATGAGCATGAATGAATGTGAAACATCTATAATTTCGTCTGACTTAGATTAGTCCAGACTTAGGAGACTTTTGGATGATGCTCTCATTGCCCCCAATGTAAAATATATAGTTCCCTCTCCCGATGAGATAGCTTGTTATCACTCTCGGGGATGTGCCGTTATGTATTTTGAACAACTGCGAGGTGGTTTAACCATTCCACCTAGCTTTTCTTAGACTTGAACAGCTTTTATGAAATAAACCTTAGTCAAATGAGCCCCAAACTGGTTAGGTCTATCACCTGTTTTATCCTTTTGTCCTACTCATTTGAGGTGCCCACCAAGTTAGAACATTTTAGGCATTTATTTGAAATAGTCCCATGTCTAAGGTAAGAGAGGATGCTCCCTCTGAGGTAAATAAAGGGTTGGGTTGGTTTATCTGTAAGCACATAGTTTTGTCCTCAAGTGAGAAATTGATATCTCAAGGGCTATCTTCTTTCATAAGCTCCGGAGGGATTTACCTGAGAGTGGAACATGTCCTGAGTGTTTCAAATTTAGATCCTGAGGGTTTAGTTACCTTTAGGTGTTACGCCTTTGGGATGATTCTGAGAGAGTCGTGGAGTCCGGTCCTTTTAGAACTTCATATACTAACATTCCTCTGATTGTACAACCCTGCGTTAGTACCGTTGTTTTGTCACATTATTGATGTATATAAATGTGGGTGTATATATCCTGATGGTTAATATCTGTTCTTACTACATGTATAGGTCTGGTTGATTCCCTCATAGGAAATGTTTAGACTATGAGGCCAAGGGCAGCCAAGACTGGTCAAACTTCCAGAGGTAGCAAACCTTCTCGGGCGCATCCCCTTGTGACTTAAGACAACCCAGATGAGACAGGTGCGCAATACTTACCATTTTTTTGTTCATTCTTTACTCTTTGTATTGAGTTCTAATCCACATATAACTCAGATCTCCCCTGTTTGCTAGGTGACAACCTTTCTGCAGGGATGGTTGAATATTTGACTAACACTCATCCTTTTACATGGGGTTTGTAGAAGCGTGTTAGTGTTAGTAGTGCCCTAGGACGATTAGCATATGTTGTATGTTTTACATATTCTGAGCATGTCATTTGAATAGTTAATTTCTTTTGAACATCAAATATGTGATTTGATAGTAAACCTCATTAGCTTATACAATTGCTAATCTGGTTGTCCCGAGTTTTATGTAATGTTCTATACAATGAAATAAAACTAGTATGATGTTTGATTGATGATCATGTTTTATTGATCATGTGTAATAGATACAGATCATATCATATATACAATATATTGGGATATATTATATCGGACGTGATCCAAAAGAGAAGTAATACTTCATGGTTCTTTTAGTCATAAGTACTACTTCCTCAATACTATTTAGGATCCTTTGACCTTATGTCTTCATCGGTTTTTTTTTTTTTTTTTTGGACTTCACCAGAGGAGGGAGCCCATGTATGGCGGAAATTATATATATAGAAGAGCCTCACATTGGAGGTAGATAAGAAGATCGGCAGGCCGGTTAGCCCCATGAGGGGGAATATAAGTGCCTCACAGAGGAGGTTGATTAGAAGATCCATGTAGGGGAATATAAGTGCCTCACACAAGAGAGAACCCAAGAAAATGAAATTAAAGCATTCCCCTTTTGTGTGAGGAGGGTATCGAACCCACGACCTCACGGTCGTGGGCAGGCCATAGCCCCACTGGGCTATTGTCCTTATGATTCTCTTCAGTATGAATGTATCTACGTTTTGACTCGGGCGAATGTTACTTTTAATCGAGTAATTAAAACGATTGATGATCGGATGTAGTATCCTATCACGGCTTGAATGTGAGAGACATTGTAAGGATTTGTCCCTCTCTTATCTGAGAGAGATATATGTGGGCCCTTCAGTAGGGAAGACTGTTTAAATGCTTAGTCGTGCTCAAATGTATTTAATAAAGTAGTTATTAAATACTATTTGTTGAAAAACAGTCTACCTGGAGATCGAACAGAAATATAATTAAACTTTATATGGGTGACCACTACTATACCTTATGCTTAATTTAGATATCGCGAGACAAAGGGATTAAATACTGGATTGAGATTAGGCTCCACCGATCATTCATTCACTCTGGGTAGTCACGGTGTCCTGTTAGGGACCGCTTGTGATTTATGAGCACATACTACAACTAAGTATGTTCTCATTTCCATTGTGGTATGAACCTACAGGGTCACACACATAGATGAGTTACACTTTATGTCCAGATTCAATGAATATGTGTCTAGGTTCATTGTATCTAACATTTATTTTTCTGAGAATAATAAATTATTATTATTCGAATTAGAGATTAAGGATGGGCATTTTCGGTATTTGTTTTTGACGTGGGAGTTATTATGCGATAAAAACTCCCACTACTAGAACAGATTGGGATTTATGTGGGAATTGATTTTCGGAACAAACTCTCACGCCTATATAATCTCTCTTGGCCGAAACCCTAGTGAGTTTTTATGTGACCCGCAAAACCTATTAACTAAATTAAGATTTATGCCATCCCTTCTCTCTAGATTTTCGAATCTCAGAAAAACGAATAGCTAGCACTAACTGCTTGTTACGTCGCGTGGATACGGGTAGAGAGAAATCCCGTAAGGGAAGGCTTTTGGTGGTTGCTACACAACACCCGAAATCAGAAACCATTAACGAAAAATTGTAAGTCTTTTTCGTCTATTTTTCGATTTCCAAAGTAGGAGCGGATCCTTCCGGGGAGAATTTATGGGTGTTTAGAACGAGTTTCTGCCCATGAATCCATTCAGTGGTATAAGAGCTTGTTCATACTATTCGAATTCGATAATGTTAGTCACATCATAACGCGTATCAATCTCGATTTGGTTTGTGTATGTGTGAAACAGAAAAAATCATTTATGTGGTTGTGATATATATATATATATATTTGTGTGTGTGTGTGTGTGTGAGAGAGAGAGAGAGAGAGAGAGATATATGTTGATCTGATTAATATGTTTATTTACATGAATTGATCTATTATAAATTCGATTAATATTACATAAACTGTGATTGTATGCTTCCTGTCGTTAATCTGATTAATATCGCATAAACTGTATTTGTATGTGGATTATATTGTATAAACATATTAATTCGATTATATATGTTAGGCGATTGAGGGTTAAAACGGGACAGAAAACTCATTCCATGGTAAATAGCATGGTGAGTTTTATTATGCTTTATGTGAGTTTATTATGCTTCACTTGATTTTATTATGCTTTATGTGAGTTTATTATGATTTACTTGATTTTATTATGCTTTATGTGAGTTGTAGCATTATGAATAGCATGGCCTACTATACCCCCTCTTGTTTTACATTTATTGGGTTGCAATTTTATAATACGACCTGCGAGCCATTTTCAATGCTGTAAAATAGTAATTGCTTTATTAGATTAGTTTTATTGCTTTATATTGAAGGCTGGGTATGCCCATGCAATTATGTAACAAGACTGGAGGACGCTGGATCGAAAATCCATGTGATGGGTATTGACTTAGATTGACCATTAGCTCCCACAAGGGTCGTGGGAGTCATCATAGGATTAGGCTATGCTATCTCACATTTACTTTTATTTATCTTGTATTATGCATGTGATGCTTAATTCTTGTCTTATGGGGTCTAACAACATATTCGTCAAAATAAAATTGTTTTAATTAAGTCTTAAAATGCCTACCATTTCCTAAGCACTTCTTGAGCTTTGATCATCATTTTGTATGCTTGCCAAAGCAACAAATAAGTGTTTATCTAGGCAAAAGGAGATGGGAAAATAGTGATTTCCATAAGCATAAACATCGTTCGACTTGACTATGCTATCAAAATAGTTTTGAGCCTAGGTTATAACATGGGAAATAGTTGGGACATGTAGATGTCATTCCCATGGGTTGATTTTACTTTAATTATGGGTGATAAGCCAAAGCTTAATTATAATTATCGCAAAATGTTTTTTTCCCACTACTTATCAAGTGTTGAAATTGTGGAAAAAAAATTCCCAAAAAAATTAATTAATTACTTTGCAAATAATTTTTTTTAATGTTGATAATGGAAAAAAACACTTCACACAATTCATTGTGATCTGTTCTTGAAAAATAAAAACTAAGTGGGTCCAATTTTCTTGATTAGGCCCGCAACTTAAGGATTGTACTTAAGCACGAAAGAAAGATATATGTTCTAGACATTCATATTCTTGAACAGTTTGCAAACAACGCCCCTGGAGCTGCGAAACATGCTTGGAAGAAGTATGTGGGTGATTCTAACGATGTGACTTGTCTCATGTTAGCCACAATGAGCTCTGAGCTTAAAAAACAGGTTGAAGAGGTTGAGGCTTTCCAGATGATGAGCCAGCTCAAGGAAATGTTCCAAGAGCAAGCCCGTCAAGAAAGGTTCCTCACCACAAAGGCGTTGAACAATTGGAAGATAACACATCTGTGAGTGCACATGTTCTTAAAATGAAGGGCTATCTTGACCAACTTGAGAAACTTGGGGCTCCCTGTTAGTAGTGCCCTAAGACCATTAGCACATGTTGTGCGTTTTGTTATCTTTTGAGCATGTAATTGAATAGTTAATTTTGCTTTTGATTATCAAATGTGTTATTTGATAGTAAAACTCATTAGCTTATGTAATTACTATTCTAGAAGTCCCTAGTTTTATGTAATGCTTAATTACTATGAAATAAAACTAGTATGATTGTTGATTGATGATCTTGTTTTACTGATCATGTGTAATGGATACAAATCACGTCATAGATGCAATATATAGGGATACATTGTATTGGACGTGATCCGTCAGAGAAGTAATACTTCATGGTCTTAAGTCATAAGTTACTTCCTCAATACTATTTTAGAATCCTTAGACCTTATGTCTTCATTGATTCTAGTATGAATGGAGCCACGTTTTGACTCGATCGGACGTTACTTGTATGAGTAATCAATACGACCGATGATCGGATGTAGTGTCCTATCATAGCTTGAATGTGAGAGACATTGTAAGGAATTTGTCCTCTCTATTATTGAGAGAGATATCCATGGGCCCCCTCGATAGGGAAAGAATGTTTAAATGCATGGCCTTGCTCAAATGTATTTGATAAAGTGGTTATCAAATGCTATTTGTCAAAGCAGATCTACACGGAGATCGAGCATAAATACAATTAAGCTTAATAAGGGTGACGACCACCATGCCTTATGCTTAATTAGGATATCGCGAGACAAAGGGATTAAATAGTAGATTGATATTAGGTTTCGTTGTATATTCATTCACTTTGGGTAGTCACAATGTCCTGCTAGGGACCGTTTGTGATTTATGAACTCACACTACTACTAAGTGTGTTTTCATTGCCATTGTGATATGAACCTACTGGGGTCACACGCATAGGCGAGCTAACGAGCTTCATGTCCCAGATTCAATGAATCTAGAATGTGTCTAGGTTCATTGTATCCGACATTCACTTTTCGAAAATAATAAAGTGTTTATTATTCGAGCTGGAGATAGGGGCAATTTCGGTATTTTACCTATAGGCTGGGATTACGTGGGAGTTATTATCCGATAAGGACTCCCACTACCAGTGAAAAGTCTAGGGAACGTGGGATTACGAGACTCCCACTGCCGAGAGAAGTTGAGTAGAGGCGGGAGTTGTTCTAGTAACAAACTCTCACACTCTATATAACATCTCTTAGCCAAAACCTAGAAGGTTAATGCTTGACCGCAATTAAACAAGAAAACCGAAATCAGATTTCGATATTCTCGACCTCTCCCTTTTCTCTCTAATTCTCGAAAATCGAGAAAAAGACGAAGAGCTAGCAATCGCTGCCCGTATCGTCGCGTGGATACCGGTAGAGGGACTTTCCATGAAAGGGAGATCAATCGGTAGCGACATCCGATCCAAGAAAGCGTCAACCTCCATTCAAGAAGTAGCTTCTTGAATCCAAAAACGTAAGTTTTTCTTGCTGTTTTCGAATTGTTTCATATGAGCGGATCCTTCAGGGGATGATCCATGGGTGTTTGGAACGAGTTTCCGCCCATGAATCCCTTCACTCCCGTAAGTCATGACATGGCCACAGATATGATCTTGGGGTCACTACCACATGAGTATGACCAGTTTGTCATGAACTTCAACATGAATGCTATGGAGAAGTCCATGCATGAGATACACGGGATGCTCAAATAGGCTGAAGTGAACATTAAGAAGACCCCTGATGTTTTAATGGTTCAAAAAGGGAATTTCAGGAAGAACAAAGGAAAGGGAAATCCCATGGCGAAGAAGGGCAAAGGAAACAACAAGCCCAAACCCAAGCCCAAGCCCAAGCCCAAGGCACCAAAGGAATGGGTTTCCTTCCATTGCAATGAACCGGGTCATTGGAAACGAAACTGCAAGCTCTACTTGGAAGAGAAGAAAAATGAGAAAGCAAGTTTGACTGTCTCTCCAGGTATTTATGTTATTGAGATTAACATGTCTGCTCCTACTTCATGGGTATTTGATATCGGTTGTGGATCTTACATTTGTGCAAATGTGTAGGGGTTCAAAAGGAGTAGTTAATTGGCAAAAGGAAAAGTGGACATGCGAGTAGCTAACGGAGCAAGAGTTGTTGATGTAGTTACGGGGGCATTTAATTTAGTTTTTCCAGGTGGCCGTATTATTGAACTGAATAATTGTCTTTATGTTCCAACCTTGAGTAGGAATATTATTTCAGTTTCTTGTTTGGATATTGATGGTTTTAAAATAAATATTAAGAATAAAATTTGTACCCTTCATAAAGATGGTATCTTCTATGGAGATGCCTCTTTGATGAATGGGATTTATATTCTTAACCTCGATGAATCCATTAATAGGTCCATCTATAACATTAATACATAGAGGTTTAAATCAAATTACTTAAACCAAACCAACTTTTGACACTGTCATTTGTGCCACATCAACGAGAAACGCATATCGAAACTCCATCAAGATGGGATTTTGACATCATTTGACTTAGAGTCTTATGAGACATGTGATTCTTGTTTGCTAGGCAAAATGACTAAAGCTCGATTTACTGGACTAAGTGAGAGAGCTTCCAATTTATTGGGCCTCATACATACAGATGTATGTGGACCAATAAACACTAGTGTTGGATGAGGGTTTCAGTATTTCATCAAATTCATTTTAGTGGATATGGATATGTCTATCTAATGAAACATAAATCATAATCATTTGGAAGATTTAAAGAATTCCAAAATGAAGTACAAAGTCAACTTGGTAAAAGTATTAAAATACTTCGATCAGATCGAGGTGGTGAATACCTTAACCAAGAGTTTGACGAACATCTTAGAGGTTGTGGATTGTTTCACAATTAACTCCCCCTGGCACACCACAATGGAACGGTGAGTCAGAATGAAGAAATTGCACCTTACTAGATATGGTTCGATCTATGGCCTAGAAACTCCTGCATTCATATTGAATAGAGTTCCTTCTAAACTCCATATGAGATATGGACTGGGAAAGGACTTAGTTTGTCATTTCTCAAAATTTGGGGATGCGAGGCGTATGTAAAACACTTATTATCTGATAAACTCGCCCCTAAATCTGACAAGTGTTTGTTTGTGGGATATCCTAAAGAAACTAAAGGTTATTACTTATATCTTCCATTAGAGAACAAAGTGTTTGTTGCTCGAAATGGTTTATTCATTGAAAGGGAATTTATTTCCAAAAGGGATAGTGGGAGTAAGATCCATCTTGAGAAAATTCAAGATCCCCAAACAACATTTGAACCAACTTTAGAATTTCAAGTAAGCACACGTGCTGATACTGAGCTTGAATCTTTGACACAAGGCCAAATGAGGTCAAGTCGGGTACATCAACAACCTGAGAGATATGCATTTCTCGTAACTGATGATCATCACATTGAACTGATTGATTAAGATGAACCACTTCCTACAAAAAGGCAATTCATAGTTCTGAGTTAGACAAGTAGCTAGAAGTTATGAAGTCTGAGATGCAATCCATGTACGATAACCAAGTATGGACTTTGGTTGATCCACCCGAATGGTGTAAGGTCATTGATAACAAATGGTGTTTCAAAAACAAAATCGACATGCATGGTAATGTACACACTTTTAAATCTCAACTAGTAGTTAAAGGTTATAGACAAATTCTTGGTATAGACTATGATGAAACCTTTTATCATGTCGTTATGAGAAAGTCTATTACGATTTTACTTGCCATAGCCGCATATTATGACTATGAGATATGGCAAATGGACGATAAGACTGCGTTTCTTAATGGAAACCTTCTCGAGGATGTGTATATGACACAACCTGAGGGGTTTGTTGATACATCAAATCCTAACAAAGTGTGTAAGCTTCAAAAGCCAATCAATGGATTGAAGGAAACATCTCGAAGCTGGAATCGTCATTTTGATGAATCAATTAAAGAATTTGGTTTCATAAAAAACGAAGATGAGCCTTATGTTTATAAGAAAGTAACTAATAATGCAGTAGTGTTTCTTGTGCTTTATGTGGATGACATCTTACTTATTGGAAACGACATCCCCACATTACAAAGTGTAAAAGCTTGGTTGGGGAAATACTTTTCCATGAAAGATTTAGGCGAGGCCACCTACATTTTGGGTATAAAGATCTTTAGAGATAGATCAAACAAAATGATTGGCTTAAGCCAGACTGGATACATTGAGAAGGTACTAAATCGTTTCAGTTTGCAAGATTCCAAAAAGGGATTCTTGCCCATGTCACACGACATTAAACTCAGTAGAACACAAGGACCTTCCACAATGGAAAACCAACATCACATTAGTAAGATCCCATATGCTTCAGCCATTGGGTCTATTATGCATGACATATTATGCACTCGCCCAGATGTCTCATTCTCATTAAGTATGACTAGCAGATATCAATCTGACATTGGAGAGTCACATTGAACTGAAGCCAAGAGCATTCTTAAGTGCTTGAGAAGGACTAAAGACATGTTCTTAGTCTACGGAGGTCAGGAAGGAAGTCTGGTTGTAAATGTTGGCATAGTCGTAAGCTTTCAAACCGATGTAGATGACTTTAGATCACAATCTGGTTTTTTGTTTTGTTTGAATGAATGTGCCTCTGAAGCAGCTAAAGAAACTGTTTGGATCAGAATTTTGTTTATGGATTAGGTGTCATCCCTAGCACTGTGAACCCTGTTGACCTTTATTGTGATAATACTAGTGCAATTTCGCAAGCTTAGGAACCTAGATCTTACCAACGATCCAATGGTCAATGGGATTGAGGATCATGTATGATTGGACCTAGGGCAAGTGGGAGATTGTTAGTAGTGCCCTAGGACCATTAGCATATGTTGTACGTTTTACATATTTTGAGCATGTCATTTGAATAGTTAATTTTGCTTTTGAGCATCAAATATGTGATTTGATAGTAAAACTGATTAGCTTATACAATTTCTATTCTGGTTGTCCCTAGTTTTATGTAATGTTATATACAATGAAATAAAACAAGTATGATGTTTGATTGATGATCATGTGTAATAGATACAAATCATATCATAGATACAATATATTGGGATATATCGTATCGGACATGATCCAAAAGATAAGTAATACTTCATGGTTGTTTTAGTCATAAGTATTACTTTCTCAATACTATTTGGGATCCTTAGACCTTATGTCTTCATCGTTTCCAGAATGAATGGAGATACGTTTTGACTCGGTCGAACGTTACTTTTTATCGTATAATTAAAACGATTGATGATCGGATGTAGTATCCTATCATGGCTTGAATGTGAGGGCCATTGTAAGGGATTTGTCCATTTCTTATCTGAGAAAGATATATGTGGGCCCCTCGATAGGGATGACTGTTTAAATGCATGGTCTTACTCAAATGTATTTAATAAAGTGGTTATTAAATACTATTTGTTTGAACAGTCTACATGAAGATCTAGCAGGAATATAATTAACTTTATAAGGGTGACCACTACCATGCCTTATGCTTAATTTGGAAATCGTAAGACAAAATGATTAAATAGTGGATTGAGATTAGGTTCCACTAATCATTCATTCACTCTGGGTAGTCACGATGTCCTGCTATGGACCGCTTGTGATTTATGAGCACATATTACTTCTAAGTATGTTCTCATTTCCATTTTGATATGAACATATAGGGTCACACGCATAGACGAGTTAACGAGCTTTATGTGTAGATTCAATGAATCTACAATGTGCCTAGGTTCATTGCATCTGACATTTACTTTTCTGAGAATAATAAATTGTTATTATTCGAATTAGAGATTAAGGATGGCATTTTCGGTATTTGACTTTTGCTGGGATTTCGTGGGAGTTATTATGATATAAAAACTCCCAATAGCAGAAAAGATTGGGATTTACGCGGGAATTGGTTTTCGAACAAACTCTCTCGCCTATATAATCTCTCTTGGCCGAAACCCAAGTGAGTTTTTATGTGACCCGCAAAACCTATTACCGAAATTAAGATTTCTGACATTCCTTCTCTCTAGATTTCAACTCAGAAAAACGGAGAGCTAGCACTCGCTGCTTGTTTTGTCGCGTCGATACCGGTAGAGAGCAATTCCGCAAGGGAAGACTTTTGGTAGTTGCAGCACAACTCCCGAAATCAGAAACCATTAACGAAAAATAGTAAGTCTTTTCCGTCTATTTTTGATTCCGAGAGTATGAGAGAATCCTTCCAGGGATGATTCATGGGTGTTTAAAACGAGTTTCTGCCCATGAATCCATTATGTTAGTTCGTGGGCGAATTTACCCGAGCCTTCGTACAAGAGGGTTGCTACTCAAGCTGGTCGTTCGGGTAAAAATAGGGGTAAGCAATAGTAACCCCTATAACATGTGTGTATTCCCTTGTCTTCTCCTCTGATTCCTTTCAATTTAGTAATTATAGGTATCTCGGGCTTTGATGACGAAGATGTAGTATATGATCGTGTCAGGAGTAAGAACCCTGAGATCCCAGTTTTGGTCCTTGTCTCTCCTCGGGAGCTCATGATTGATCACTTACATCGTCCCTAGGCTCGTACTAGAGGAACTGTCGGAGTGACTACTCAGATCGCGCCCTCTGGTCGCGACGATGTACTCCAAAGAAGCTTCACAACAGCTTCCTTGGCGGTTGTACCAATGTCAGAGAGAGGACATGTGAGTGTCACCTTGAATTGGATAAAGGATATCTGTAAGTCTGGGGTGATCCTGGCCTCGAATGTGTTTTTGGAAAAGAGTGATGGGATTAGCTTTGCAGAAGATGAAATCTTCTCACCGGTAGGTTTGTGATCTTTATTCTCTTCCTGAACTGCACTCTTGTATGTTGTCAGTGTTTGAGGTTTTATTGATACTTACATTTATGTCTTTAGGTGAGCGGACTTCTTCAGACTGTATCCATGAGCTTGGTTGACCCTCCCCGAGCATTATTTGAGGTTTTTGCCGAGGTGGATCAACTGCGGACTCAGTTGGCGAAGGTTGAAGAGAAAAACCATTAGATGGTGACTGAGAATTCAAAGATTGGGCAGGAGAGGTACGAGGCGTCCAGAGGAGACCGGGAGGTAGGAATTCATTTTGCTACATCTGAACGTCATGAGACCAAACGGAACAAATCAGGGCCCTAACCGATGATACTGCGCTCAGAGAAGAATCCCTTCCTCAGCTTCAATATAAGTTTCTTAGAGTTCTGGATGGCATATAGTGTTTATGTGAGTATGTACTTTGCAACGAAATGAATAAGTACATGCGTCGGGGAGAGGTTCGGGCTGAGGTCATCCATACTGATCTTAAGTACCTGTGTCTTATCGTTCATGGGGTGGTAGCAAAGGCTCGGGCACATCAGCGGAAGCTAAAGTTTAGTGAGAGCATTGAGAGAGTTGTTGCAATGCATGAAGGCTCTACTACATTCTTCTGGACCGCCGAGGCTTTAATGTTTGAGGAAGTGTGTTTGGAAGAGGTAAGACGCCCTGGTGCTCTTCCTCCTCGTGACCCTATAGAAAGATATCCATATACAGCTAGTCCCTCCGGACAATCTTGACGGAGTCTAGGTATTAGGCCTTTTGTAATAATAGTTGCTTTTCCGGGCCACTACTTTTTGTAGTCCCATTTTTTTATTTTTGTTTTTTTAATATAAATTTCTCTTCTTCCATATGATTTGTTTTTATTCCATGCTTGAGTAAATTTCCTGTAGCCATATTTTCTGGCCTTCATGTCTTCTCTGAACTTTTAATTTTGTGATTCTAAGTACTGATGCTGTTCAATTTATTGTCCCCCGGAGATATTGCTTGGATTTAATCTTGATGGAATTGGGACTGGACTTGGTGAGGTTATTTTTGTAAATTTATTTTGTCCGGGGACTTTTGTTCTTCTACTAAACATTGGGGTTCAGGGTCTATCCTCATCCCCTATTTCCTTCTTTATTTTGTAGGTGTCTTGCACCTCAAGTTATACTCGAACCCAACCTTGGTGTTTTCATTGTTTCTCATAAGTAGCCAGGGTATATGTGTTAATTACAGTAAATTCAGGGCGTATCCATTGTCTTTTTGAAGGTTTTATCATTCCCAAGCTCTAGGGGATACCTCTGTCATTCACGTGCTCTGGAAGAAGACGTGTTAAAGGAAGGTGACATATATCCCAGAATGTTTAAATTCCTTGTCAACTTTGCTTGTTGTAAGATCGTTCTGGGAAAGCAGATTATGCTTGACATAATTGGACAATTTTAGGCAGCTCGTGCCATATGAGAAAGATGAGGATGACCACTGGAATTTTCAAAAAGATCAAATCGAAACCCATGATCCTTAACAATGAGAAACCTTGTGCCTGTAGGAAGATCGGGTCGGAACCCAGGATCTTAAATAGTAGGGCAACTTGTGCAAACTAGAAAGATCGAGTCGGAACCCAGGAACTTAAAAAGGGCAGCTTGTGTCATGTATGAATATCGGGTCGGAACAAAGGATCACAAATAGGGAATCTTGTGCCATGTTGGAAGATCGAGTAATAACCCTGGATCTTAAATAGGGTAGCTTATGCCAAGTAGGAAGACCAGGTCAAAATCCAGGATCTAAATAGGGCAGCTTGTGCCATCTATGATGATCATGTCGGAACCCAGGATCTTAAATAGGACAGTTTATGCCATGTAGAAAGATCGGGTTTGAACCCATGATCGTAAATATGGGAGCTTTTGTCATGCAAGAAGATCGGGTCGGAACCAAAGATCTTAAATATCACAGCTTGTGCTATGTAAGAAGACTGGGTCGCAACACATGATCTTAAATAGGGCAGATTGTGCCATGTTGGAAGATTGGGTCGGAACTTAGGATCTTAAATAGTGCAGCTTGTGCTATATAGGAAGATACGGTCGGAAACCAGGATCTTAAAAATGACAACTTGTGCCATGTAGTAAGATCGGATAGGAACCAGGATATTAAATATGGTAGCTTGTGACATGTATGAAGATCAGGTCGGAATCAAGGATCTTAAATAGGGAAGATTGTGCCATGTAGGAAGATCGGGTCGGAACCCAAGATCTTAAATATGGAAAATTTTGCCATTTAGGAAGAACGGTTCGGAATGCAGGATCTTAACTAGAGCCGCTTGTGCCATGTAGGAAGATCGAGTCGGAACCTAGGATCTTAAATTGAGCAGCTTGTGCCATGTAAAAAGATCGGGTCGGAACCTAGGATCTTAAATAAGGAAGCTTATGCCATGTAGAATGATTGGCTCGGAACCCAGGATTTTAAATAGGGCAGCTTGTTCCATGTAGAAAGATGGGGTTGAAACCCAGGATCTTAAATAGGTTAGCTTGTGCCATGTAGAAAGACGGGTCAGAACCCAAGATCTTAGATAGGGACAGTTTGTGCCATGTAAGAAGATCGGGTCGTAACTCATGATCTTAAATATGGCAGCTTGTGCCATTTAAGAAGATCGAGTCGGAACCCATGATCTTAAATAGGGCAGCTTTTGCCATGTAAGAAGATCGGGTCGGAACCCAAGATCTTAAATAATAATCACAACAAATTATATAATGAAAAATAAATTTTATTGCATATTGTAAGTCCTAAGGTCTAAATGTGATCAATCTAGTTTTGATAATAACAAACCATTGAGAAGTTCTCATGTTTGTGTGAGATTGTGTTTTGATGATAGGTTATTTCACTCATACTTTCATTGATGAAAATGGTTAGAAAGCTAAACATCAAAGGTTTCATCCTACAAGAAGAAGCTACATTTGCAAGGCTCCATGGCACAAACTTGAAGTGGACATCACAATGCTTTGGAAGTAGTTGCAATGCAAAGAATGAAGATCAAGATGTTAAGAGCCACTCAATTACAATTGTAGTTCATCCTGAAGTGAGTTTTTAACCTTGAAGTGAGTTCTTAACCCTGAAGTGTTGAAGTCCGTGGTGCTAAACCTTAGAAGACTACAAAGGACTTCATCACATGAAGAGGTATTTATGAAATACCCGAATGGGGGAACCTTAGATAGGGGTGAATAAGGTTCTCAATCTTTTTTAACTTTTCTACCATATTATTTTCGTAAGTGATCACCATAACAACAATTTTCCTAAGGTGAATTAAAGGATTATCATTTATATAACTTATGTGTGTAAATGCAACATATAGGAATACAAGACAATGAATATGATCAAGGATTGTCTAGGTCAAGATTCCTATATGAAAGTTTGTAAGAACAAACACACAAGTCATCAAGACTAGCATTTAGCAAAATATAAAAAGCTATCACTATGGCATATTTGGCTTTTGGTGGCACAGGATAAATGCCACGAAAAGTTGTTTAAGTGTCATAAAACTACTTTTGTGGCACTTGTGCGACACTTTTTGAATGTGCCCCCACAAGTGGTGTCGCTTTTTTCCGTGGCACTAATTAAGTGCCATAAATAAATTGGCGGCACAATTTGTGGCACTTTTTAAATGCCACAAACACATTGAAAATATGACATATTTTGCGGCACTTTTTGGTAAATGCCGCGAAAATAATTTACTGTTTTTAAATAATAAATAAAAAAAATTATTTATAAAGAAAATAAAATAACAAGAGGATCCTTAAGGCTTATCCATAGTCACACATTATCTATAATTTAATATTTGCGTTTGACAGGATTCGAATACTTAACCTCTCACTACAAACACTAACTCTCTAACCAATGAACCACAATGACTTTTGTTTTAATTTTAACCAAATTTATTTATATAACATAACAATAAATTTTATTTAATTACTTTTAAATTTGATATTTATATTTATTAATGTATATTAACAACAACCAATTAGAAATAAAACTCTTTTTTTTAAAAAAAAATTGAGTAGAAATAAAATACTAAATGAAAACTAGATACAAATTTTAATCTTCACATCATACGAATTATAAAATAAGTTATAAACTAATAAGTTTATTTATTATATTTTTTAGTTATATATATTATTGTTAATATAATATTTTTAAAATTGGATGACATGAATTCAATAACTAAATATTTTCCATTTCTTTTGTAAAACTTGAAAATGTAATAAAATTGATATAAGAAATGTATAATATAGAATATATGAAATTTCGTGCAATGTGAGTTTTTTTTTGTATTTCATCTAAAATATTTTGTTTAATAATTTTAAAATGAAAAAAATTAATTAATTTCATAGTCAATTAATTATAATTATTTATTATCATTAATAAAATATATCTTATTAACTTTTAAAATTGAAACACTCAAATAGTAATATCAATATTTTTTCTTTAAATTACTTTTAATATAAATTTCATTTATAATGTTTCATATCTTTATGAAATTAAATGGTTAATTATCTTATGGAATATTATGTGGTACTTTACATGCCACAAATTTTAAGGTAATAGTTTAAATTTTGATAGATTAGTCATAAATTTTACCATATATGAAATTTTGATAGATTGTCATAAATTTTGTGGCACTATATGTGGCAATTGAACAAATGCCACAATGTTTTGTGGTACTTTTTAAAAAGTGCCACGAAAATGTGACATTTTCCCAAAATTGCCATAATTATGTGGCACTTCATGAGGTAATTGAAAAAAATGCCATATATTTTGTAGCACTTTATGTGGCAATTGAACAAATGCCACAATATTTTGTGGCACTTGTTTAAAAATGCCACGAAAATGTGACATTTTTCTCAAAATTGCCATAATTATGTGGCACTTCATGAGGCAATTGAAAAAATGTCATAAATTTTGTAACCCTTATTATAAAGTGGCACAAAGCTATGGCATTTTCACATAAATGTCGTAAATAAATGACATATATCATAAGTGCCACAAGCTAAGTGCCACCAAAGCTCAATTTTGCCATAGTGTATTAAGATCACTAAATGAAAGTCCTATGCTCAAGCCAAGGGAAGATACATGCAATTAATCTAACTCCATATAATCAATTAAAGCTCATACAATTAGGTTCATGTGAAAATAAGAACAAGTATAAAGTAACTTGAAAGTAAAGAGATAGAGTTCGAAGATCAAACACGACCCAAGCATTTTGGCAAATTCCACTAGCTTGTCTTGAGAGAGCTTTATAAGGAAGGGCAAACTAACAAATGGTCTTTTACACACTCATGTAACCTTCCAAGCAAGGTTTTGAAACCCGGACCGGACATCGACCCGAAAAAGTTACTGGGTCACGGACCGGTCCGACCGTCATCGACCCGTTCATCAACCCGGTGACGTCATAAATATTAAAAAATATATAATATATACTTATTAATAAAAAAAAAAAGTTAATGTAAATTTTTTCAAATAAACATCTTGTTGATATAAACCTGGATATTAATATTAATGTAAAATTTAAAAATATTACAAATACAAAAGTGATATAATCATATAATTACAAAGTAAATAGTTTAGGACTTATTTGTAATATAATTATCTTATAGGATTTTATATGCTAATATTTTAATTGCACTCTTAGTCCTGAGTATATATATATCCTCTTAAGCCCAACCCTAAGAGAAGAAACCCAAAAATTCCTTCTTCCTCTCCTCATTTTCTTCCGCCGCCTCCCCCTCATCCTCTTCTTCGGCCACCTCTTCCTCCTCCTCTTCTTCCGCCGCGGCTCACCACCACCACCGCCGCTCTCTTCCTCTTCCTTTCTTCTCATTCTCCTCGTCTTCTTCCTCCGCCTCCCCCTCATCCTCTTCTTCCGCCGCGGCTCACCACCACCACCGCCTTTCTCTTCCTCTTCCTTTCTTCTCCTTCTCTTCTTCTGCCGCGGCTCACCACCTCCACCTCCTCTCTCTTCCTCTTCCTTTCTTCTCATTTTCTTCTTCCGCCGCCTCCCCCTCATTCTCCTCCTCATCCTCTTCTTCCGCCGCGACTCACCACCACCGCCGCCGCTCTCTTCCTCTTCCTTTATTCTCCTTCTCCTCATCTTCTTCTACCGCGGCTCACCACCACCGCCACTCTCTTCCTCTTCCTTTCTTTTCCTTCTCTTCCTCTCTTCTCTCTTCTCTCTTCTCTCCTCCTCTTCTTCCGCCGCGGCTCACCATCTCCAATCTCCTTCATTTCTTTGTGCCCCGGCCAGTTTTTCCAAAACCGTTCCGGTTTTCGGGTCGATCGGTCCGACCGGTCGGGTAAAACGGGTCAGTAAAATTAGAGCGGTTTTTAGCGTGTACGGGTTTTGGCACCTAACCGGACCGCTCGGAGGTCCGGTCGGACGGACCTCCGAGCGGTCCGGTCAGGGTTTCAAAACCATGCTTCCAAGGAAAATGCCAACTAATGGTCCTTTTATTTACATATGCAACCCTTTACCCACACTACAAGAAAACTGTGTAACAGGGACGGATATTTTCGTCGCTAAACTCATATAAGCGACCGAATTACGTGGTCGTGTATTTTTCGTCGCTAAGTAAATTACCGACGGAAAGTTTAGGGACCGAATATGCGGTCGCTATTTGCTGACCGAATACCGACCGAATGGTCAACATTGTTGACTTTCGACTTTGACTGGTTAACGACCGAATACCGACGGAAAGTTTAGGGACCGAATATTCGGTTGCTATTTTCCGACCGAATGGTTAACATTGTTGACTTTTGACTAGTTAACGACCGAATACCGACGGAAAGTCTTGGGACCGAATATTCGGTCGCTATTTACCGACCGATCGTAGGTCGTTATTTGCCGACCGAATACCGATCGAGAGGTCAACATTGTTGACTTTTGACTTTGACTGGTTAACGACCGAATACCGACGGACATTCTAGAGACAGAATGTGCGGGCGCTATGTACCGACCGAATAGTCCGTCGCTATGTGCTGACTGTATACCGACCGAATAGTAAACATTGTTGACTTTTGACTTTGACTGTTTCGGTCGTTATTCCGTCGCTAAATTGTTTTTTATTTAAAAAAAATAAATCGAAATTTAATTAAATCCCTATTATAAAAAAAAACGACAATATGCCCAAAAATACAAACCCGAAGCGAGTATTATTAATAAGATCCCCGAATAGAAAAAAATAATCAATAAACCCAAAAATAACATTACATAGCCAATTATCTTACTAAAAAACACACGTTTACACTTCTCAGTTACATTACAACACTCACAATCAAAGTGTGCACTTCTCTTTACATTACAACACTCACAATCAATTCCACACTTTGCATTACAACACTCACAATCAAATTGCGCACTTCTCATTACATTAAATACTCACAATCAAAGTGCAAACTTCAAATTACAACACTCACAATCAAAGTGTGCACATTACATTACAAAACTCACAATCAAAGTGCACACTTTGAATTATCAAAACTCACAACCAAAGTGTGCACTTCCCATAAACTCCTTGATGTCATTCATATGTATATCCTTGGAAATGCATGAGTTGCAATCTGAAAATTCAAGAATCAAATTATTTTATGACAATAAAATTACTACTTTGAATTATGTTAAAAAGTTATATAATATGAAAATTAATTTATGGTAATAAAGTACAAAAAAAACCAACAAATATTACTCACCTTCAATATGTGGAATTCCAAGAAGCGAGAAAAGCTTAATCATTCTAAATCATCATCCGTC
Source organism: Vinca minor (assembly GCA_026122235.1). Taxonomy (NCBI): domain Eukaryota; kingdom Viridiplantae; phylum Streptophyta; class Magnoliopsida; order Gentianales; family Apocynaceae; genus Vinca; species Vinca minor. Next base: position 2,316,113 of record JAOCZM010000206.1, on the reverse strand, counting down.
ATAAATTCATCCTCTTCTTCAGAATTGTCATCACCCAACATAATTTCATCATCATCTTCATGAACACGGCTCGTACCGGCCACAAGTACAACTTCAATTTCCCCTGACCGGTGTGCAAGTTGACCAACCTCAGTAATAGTTTGATCAATGCGTCTGGTCTCCTCCTCGTGTACTTCGTCCTGATGCGGTACCGGAACACCAGGAACGTCAAATAGACGTGTACCGGAACACCAGGAACGTCAAATAGACGTGGTTTGGAACGACATACAACCAACCAATCAGCCCTAGATGTTGTCTTACTACCCGGATAAGGTGAGTAGTAGACTTGTTGACATTGGGAAGCAAATACAAATGGATCGTAACCCTGGTAGGTTCTTTTCCTATGGATTTCTACAAGTTTATATTGAGGATGCACTCTTAAACCTCGATTTGGAGTAGAATCAAACCAGTCGCATTTGAAAAAAATTATTGTTTGGTCAGGTAGTCCAGCAAGTTGAACCTCAATTACTTGCTTCAACTCACCGTAATAATCTCCTTTAACCCATACCTCGCTGTTTGTCGTTCATTTTCCATTGTTGTGGGCTTTTGTGTGAAATCTATAACCGTTATCAAAGTAATCGGTGTATGACATCACTCTCCTTGACGGGCCCCAAGACAGATTTTTCAACAAACTTTGGAATGTTCCTGAAGGCTATGTATCTGTTGAGAACAACAAAAGTTAAATTACTTTAATTATGCATTCTTAAGACAAGAACATTTCTACACAATACCAACTTATTTACATGAGTTCCAACCCATTTGGAAAAATCATTATAAACCCGCTTTGAAGTTCTTCCTCCGTTATCTGCGGGGTTTGGTCATGTACTTCACTGACAAATTTCCAATTTTGTTGAATGACCACCCTTTCTAGAGTTACGACATAAAGTCGGGGAAGCCGTAGGTAATTAGTAGCCTTTCACAGCTTGCAATGCGCTCTAGATCAACAACTTAATGACTGGTGTTAATAGTTGTCTCAAACTATATACTTGTTCGCCAACACTTTCATCAATCTAATGCCTAATGGATGCCAAGGGTGTTGGTAAGGCTGGTGAGCTGGAGTTGTCCGATTGTTTTCCCAGGGTCTATTGAACCGAATGTAGGGATTCATGGGCGGAAACTCATTCCAAACACCCATGAGTCCTCCCCTGAAGGATCCGCTCATACAAAACTAATCGAAAAATTCAAAAAAAAGACTTACGTTTTGGGTTCAAGAATCTGATTCTTGAAAAGAAGATGCTGTTTCTTGGATACGTTAATGCCACCAATTGATTTCCCGTTGTGGAATGTCCCTCTACCGGTATCCACGTGACGAAACGAACAGGGATTGCTAGCTCTTCGTTTTTCTGAGTTTCGGGAATTAGAGAGAAAATGGAGAGAGCAGAATAGAAAATCTGATTTTCTAGGTCTTTTGTATTTCGGCTGGAAAAACCATTAACCTTTAGGTTTCGGCCAAGAGAAGTTTATATAGGGTGTGAGAGTTTGTTCCAAGAACAACTCCCACGTCCTATCCACCTCTTTTAGCAGTGGGAGTCTATAACTTCCATGTGCTCTAGACTTCTGTTGGTAGTGGGAGTCTTTATCGGATAATAACTCCCACGTAATCCCAGCTATACCGAAAATGCCCCTTATCTCTAATTCGAATAATAACGCTTTATTATTCTCAGAAAAATGAATGCCAGATACAATGAACCTAGACACATTCTAGATTCATTGAATCTGGACATTAAGCTCGTTAGCTCGTCTATGCGTGTGACCCTGTAGGTTCATATCAAAATGGCAATGAAAACACACTTAGTAGTAGTGTGAGTTCATAAATCACAAGCGGTCCCTAGCAGGACATCGTGACTACCCAAAGTGAATGAATATACAACGGAACCTAATATCAATCCACTATTTAATCCCTTTGTCTCGCGATATCCTAATTAAGCATAAGGCATGGTAGTCGTCACCCTTATTAAGCTTAATTGTATTTATGCTCGATCTTCAGGTAGACTGTTCCAACAAATAGTATCTGATAACCACTTTATCAAATACATTTGAGCACGGCCATGCATTTAGACAGTCTTTCCCTATCGAGGGGCCCATGGATATCTCTCTCTAATAAGAGAGGGACAAATTCCTTACAATGCCTCTCACATTCAAACCATGATAGGACACTACATCCGATAATCAGTCGTATTGATTACTCGATTAAAAGCAACGTACGACTGAGTCAAAACGTGGCTCCATCCATGCTAGAATCAATGGAGACATAAGGTCTAAGGATTCTAAAATAGTATTGAGGAAGTAATACTTATGACTAAGGACCATGAAGTATTACTTCTCTAACGGATCACGTCCGATACGATATATCTCAATACATTACATCTATGATATGATTTGTACTCATTACAAATGATTAGTAAAACGTAATCATCAATCAAACATCATACTAGTTTTATTTCATTGTAAAATAGATTACATAAAACTAGGGACAAATAGAATAGTAATTACATAAGGAAATGAGTTTTACAATCAAATCACGCATTTGATGTTCATAAGCAAAATTAACTATTCATAAGAAATGCTCAAATAGATATAAAACGTACAACATATGCTAATGGTCCTAGTGTTGGAGTACATTTAATCTAAGGTGCGCCAATTCGATTGGGCCGGGCCGGGATTGGATTGGGCCCTTAATCGGGTTGGGCCGACCAATATGATTGGGCCGACCGACCCGTTTTGGACCGACCTTATGGCTGGAAAATTGGACACATATTTTCAGCTCATATGTCTCTTATCTAGAGGTTAAAGGAGTGGAGAAAGTGGAGGAGTGGTTTCTTCCATGATCTCCCACTTTCCCCTTTATCTCTCCCCACTCTCTCTTGATAGACTAAGGGAAAAATACTGATTTTTCCCATTCATATTAATCAGTTTTTCTCCAGCTTTTGAAGCTTAGAGAGAAGGAGAAAAAGTGATTTTTTAGAGAGAAAAGAAAAGATAGATTTCTAGACTTGTTTTCTAGCTTTTTGCTAATAGGAAAGAAGTTAGAAATCCTGTATCTTATTCTTCTGATAAGGTCTGAAATACATACTCCATTGAAGAGTGTCTTCAAAGCTTCTACAAGGCGTTGGCTAGCACCAAGCGATAGAAGACCATCCCCAGGAAGATCGAGTGGATACTTTGGGAGAGACGAGCACTGCATTGTGGTGTTCAGTTCGTGACAACATACCGCTGAAAGCGTTTCAACCATTCTAGCATCAATATAAGGTAAAACACTATCCCATAGTCATAGGTTCTTACTCGTGGAAGATCCTGGTAGAGGCGGGTCAAGTTTTATTCCGCTGCGCATTTATGTGTGACCTGGTTATTCCTCTAACAGTGGTATCAGAGCCACTCACGAGTACCCTATAGACTTTATGTGTTATAGTGTTTCAATATAGATTATGAATCTATGTTATGCATGGATTAGGATACTAGAAATGTTGTAAATCATGTATGACATGCTTTTCCAGTTTTCTATATGTATGTCTGTTGAGAATTTCCAGTTTTGAAGTCATTCAAAAGCAGGAAAAACTCTCAGTTTCTAGCACTTCGGTCGACTGGGACTCATTTTTGGTCGACCGAGGCAAGACAGAAGCTAAATAATTTGGGTTCGGATCAACCGAGAGGGTGTTCGGTCGAACCGAGTTGGTCTTCGGTCGACCGAAGTGCCTGTTTGGTCGACCGAGGTACTCTCAGTACTTTTTCGGTCGACCGAAGTGCTGTTTAGTCGACCGAGGTACTCTCGAGTACTTTTTCGGTCGGCCGAAAGCTTGATGGCGGTCAATCGAACCCAGGGCGAGAATATGAAATGTTCATTTCTTGTTTTGCTCATTATTTTTCATAAATTGTTATGTTAATTGAGCATGATGCATAGTAGTCGCCATTACCACTGTTGGTATTATTTTATAATACGATCTGCGTATCGTGCCTATTTATCATTCAAAAGTTGTAATTTTAATCTCATTAAATCCCCTCGAATGTAACTCGAGGTTTCCTTAGAAATTTTGTAATTCTAGATTAGGAGAAGAGTACAGTGAGATGATGAAGATTTGGAGGCAACCAAGCTGAAGGTCAAGACGGTGTAGAATAGATGTTTTTCTTTTTTACACCCTTAGATTGACTTCACGGTTTTTCCATTGGCTTGGAAAAACCCGAATAGGATCTTAGCGATTACTATTGCATTTTATTTTATGTATTGGATGCATAAGTATATAAGCATAAAGCTATTTTATTTATGCTTTTACGGTGAGATTGTTAAAAAACAAAATCCCTCATTTAAAATATTAATTAGTGCCTTCCTAAGTTTGGCCCTCGTCAAGGCCTAGATCGACATTAGTATGGGACATGCCAAAGGCTGTGCATACGTGTCTATCCGGGTGAGGCGCGAAGGATAAGTTGTGATATCCATGGCTAAAACTTAGGGTCCTAGTTAACTAGATTATCTCAATAGATGGATTGAGGATCTAGAGGCAAAAGAGTTGAGAAAAGTGTATAATGATACGCTTGAATAAATGTTATTCACTCAACTAACCAAGAATTACATAATTTGATGTAATTGGCAAACGTTGCCTACCTAAATAACTAAGTTTTGGGCGATCAGCCAAAGCTGACTCAGAACGAGGTGAGATATGGATCTTGGTGTAAGCCCTAAGGGCGAACAAACTCGATTTTTGATAATAGACAAACATTTGATGTTATGTTTAATGTCTTACATCTTTTTGATAGAATAATGAAACTCATTGTGGAAGCACTAAGTACTTCAATCAAGCTACAATCAAGATCTTCAAGGCACATATCAACAAGATTGAAGATTGAAGATTGAAGACTTAGGTTTGGTTAGGAAAGCTTCTAGTTTTATTTGTCGTTATCTTACAAGCTCTAACCAAAATGCTCTTATGAACTTAAGCATACAACACTAAAGTCTTGCACGTTTTATAAACTCGTTTTCAAAGGATAAAGTTTCAAAATTGATCTTATATTCAAAAAAGCCCTTGATTTTCAAAGTTAAGTCCTTTAGAAAAGTTTTCCAAGTATTCTTTTTATTACAATTTGGGAAAACCTTTTTAGACTTCAAGAGATTTCAAAACAAAGGTCAAAACATCATCTCTCATACTACGAAAAGTCGGTCAACCGAGATTTTCTCGGATCAACCGAAGGATTTCTTGAGAGTTGTTACTGTCAAAAGTTCGGTCGACCTAAGCTTGGGTCGGTCGACCGAGATTATGGTTCGGTCGACCGAGTTTTCGGGTCGGTCAACCGAGTTGCTCCAAGTCGGTCATCCGAGACTTGTTTCGGTCATCAGAGCTCTGCAAAAAACTAGCCAGTTATCGACCGTTTTAAAGTCGTTTTTTTGGACGTTTTTGAAATCTATAAAGACCACTAAAAGCTGAATATTCTTCTAACAAGAACCTTGACAAATCTACATTGAATATTCTTAAAAGCTCTAGCTATCAAAAAGCATTTATTCCTTTTTGATGATTTGAAAAGTCCAAAATCAATCTTTATACAAGCAAGACAAAAAGTGTTGAATACAAAAGTTCAAGAGCATTAAAGTAAAGATCTTCAAAGGTATATTTACTCCACTTTTGAGTGAAGAACTTGTATCATTATATCTTCATCCTTCCCTTTCTTAGTGATAGGGTATTCTTGTGTCTAAACCTACTTAGTGTGGGAAAGTACTCTTTGTGAGTGAGTAAATTGTGGTTGTGTGTAAAACTCTTAGTGAGTTAGCCACAAGTGTAACAAGCCTTTTTCTTAGTGAAATTGTTGGAAATCCTTGGGAGATACTCAAGGTAGTGGACGTAGATTCTTTGTGAATCGAACCACTCTAAATCACTTGTCTTGCTCTCATTGCTTCATTTCTACAAAGCTTCATATATTAGTTCCATATATCTTTATCTCAAGAAAAAAGAAGCAAATTTGTATAAAAACCCAATTCACCCCCCTCTTGTGTTTTTCAATTGGTATCGAGCCTCGTCTTCATCTTTAGTTTAATCACTAGAAGAAAAGATAATGGCCATGAATTCCGCTTTAGCTTATCTAGAGGGATCTTCCACAAATCGACCACCTCTTTTTTGATGGAAATAATTTCAATGCTTGGAAAGACCGCTTCAAGATTTATGTGTGTTCTATAGACTATACTTTATGGCATATCTTTGAAGAAGGTCCTTATGTTCCTATGAAGTTGGTGGATGGTGTTCAAATGCCAAAATTGGACAATGAATTAAATGAAGATGAGTCAAAGAAAATGACTCTCAATTATAGAGCAATGAACATCATTAGTTGTGCTCTCAATCCGGATGAGTACAATAGAGTTCGTGGAAGCAAATCCGCCCACAAAATGTGGAAAACCTTGGAAGTCACTCATGAAGGAACAAATCAAGTGAAAGAATCTAAGCTCAATATGCTTGTGAGGGAATATGAGCTTTTCACTATGAAGCCAAGTGAAACTATCAATGAGATGAATACTCGGTTCACAAATGTGGTAAATGGGTTGAGGTCATATGGAAAGGAATATTCAATGGGTGAAATGAATAGAAAAAATTCTCAACTCTCTTCCAAAAAGTTGGGAAGGCAAAGCTCTTGTCATTGAAGAAGCCAAAGACTTGAAAACATATCCAACGGAAGAGCTCATTGGTTCTCTTCTCACTTATGAGCTTACTCATAAAAAGGATGATCATGTTGAAAAAAGCAAAGAAAAGTCTTGCTCTAAAGACTATTCTTGATCTAGATGAATCCAATCAATCAAGTGATGAAGAAGATATAAATTTAGATGATGAGACAATGGCTTTAGTTGTAAAGCGCATGAAGAAAATGTTTTCAGGAAAAGGAAGGAGATTCCTCCAAAAATAAAAGAAAACAAAATCCAAATGGCATGAAATGTTATGAATGTGGAAGCAACCAACATCTCATAGGAGAGTGCCCATCCATCAAAGAAAGAGAGTCAAAGGAAGATAAAAAAGAAAAAAATTCTTCAAATCCAAGAATGCCAAAGGCTTGATAGGCACATGGGATCAAGATGGAAGTGAAAATGAAGAAGAAGAAGAAAATGCAAATATTTGCTTCATGGCCTTTCGGTAATGAGGTACATCTTTCTCCTTCAATTTCAAATTCTTGTGATGATAATGAGGATGATCCTAATGAGCTCTTATGTGACATGTATGATCAATTAAGAAAATGTGCAAAGCAAAACTATGAAATGAAGTTAAAAAATTGATTCCTTGCTTGAAGATAAGTCTAGATTGTTTGATGAAAACAAAAAAACTATGTGATGATGTTGATTGTTTTAAAGTTGAAAATGAGAAACTTATTGCTACATGCAACTCCTCATCTTTAAAGTATCTTGAAGCATATGATAAATTATCTTCTCTAGAATCCAAGCTTGTTGAGTTTGATAGCTTGAAAAGCAAAGTTGTTGAACTTACTTCTCTTGTTGATAAGTTCTCAAAAGGAACAAAAGATCTTGATCATCTTCTTTGTATGCAACGGACTTCCAATGATAAACATGGATTAGGATATTCACATCCTAGTCATATTGATATTACTAGCTCTTCTAGACCATCTAGAAATCATTTTGTGCATGCTAGTACTTCCCATAAACATGGAGTAGGATATTCACATTCATGTCATATTGATATTGCTAGCTCTTCTAGACCACCTACAAATCACTTTGTGCTTGCTAGTTCATCACATAAACAAAAGAGATACCATGAGCATAGTTACAAATATTATAAGCCATCTATTCGTTGCACTTATTGTGGTAAATTTGGTCACACTAGCAATAGATGTTTTGTGAAAAGAAAGATTGAAATGGGAGTTAAGACTATATGGAGAATCAAGCGTATCGTATCTAACCCCCCAAGGACCCAAACAAATATGGGTACCAAAAGTCACTCCTTCTTTTTTGTCTTAGGTACTTTCTAGCAAAGTAAACACTCCGGCTCAATGGTTCCTTGATAGTGGATGTTGTCGCCATATGACCGGAGATGCCGCATTAGTCAAAGACATGGAGCCCATCCATGAAGGTTATGTCACTTTTGGAGACAAAAAGAAAGGTAGAATTCTTGGCATTGGGAATGTTGGTAAAGATTCTTCAACTCTTGTTAAGAATGTTCTTCTTGTTGATAGTCTTAAATATAATTTGCTTAGCATTAGCCAACTTTGTGATAATGGGTTTGATGTTACATTTAGTAAAAAGACTTGTTCTATAATTGATAGCTCATCTCATGAAAATGTACTAGTGGCAAATAGAACCGGAAATGTTTATATGCTTACCTTGGATGATCTTATTGCATGTGATTTTAAATGTCTATCCATAAATGAAGATGATGCCTTCTTGTGGCACCGTCGGCTTGGTCATGTAAGCATGGATCTCTTAAATAAGCTTTCCTCAAAAGAGCTAGTGCGTGGGCTTCCAAAAAATGAAATATGTGAAAAACCGTATTTGTGATGCATGTCAATTTGGCAAACAAACAAAAAACGTCTTTTAAGCTCTAAACAAATGGTTTCCACCTCTAAACCTCTTGAACTTGTTCATCTTGATCTTTTTGGACCAATGAGGACCACTAGTTTAGGTGGTAAGAGGTATGTATTTGTAATTGTGGATGATTTTTCAAGATTTACTTGGGTACTTTTTCTTGCACACAAAGATGACACTTTTCATGAGTTTTCAAATCTTTTCAAAAAGGTACAAAATACTCTTGAGCTAAAACTTGTTTCCTTGAGAAGTGATAATGGAGGAGAATTCAACAATAAATTCTTTGAAGAGTTTTGTAATGAATATGGCATTTCTCATAATTTCTCGGCTCCTCAAACGCCTCAACAAAATGGAGTTGTTGAAAGGAAAAAATAGAACTCTACAAGAAATGGCTAGGTCTATGCTTTGTGAAAATTCTTTACCAAAATATTTTTGGGCGAAGCCGTGAACACCGCTTGTCATATTGTAAATAGAGTTTTTATGAGACCTTTTGTTGGAAAAAACTCCTTTTGAGATTATTTTTGGAAAAAATTCCCACAATATCATATTTCAAAGTTTTTGGTTGCAAATGCTTTGTGCTCAACATCAAAGATAGCCTTGGAAAATTTGACAAGAAATCCGATGAAGGAATATTTCTTGGCTATTCTTCTAACAAAAAAGGCTTATAGGGTATACAATAAGAGAACCATGTGTATTGAAGAGTCCATGCATGTATCATTTGATGAATCTAACATTTACACATCTACAAAAGATGATGATGATATAGGTATGCCTTTGGAAGGTGTAAATCAAATCCAACAAGCTCCTATGGTTGATGATAATCCTAAGGATAAGGAGGACTTTGAAATCACTCAAGATAATCCCCATATTACTCAAAGCAATGATCCTTCAACAAATGAGCTACCAAAGGATTGGATTTACAAGCAAGATCACCCACAAGAGCAAATCATTGGTGATCCATCCGAAGGTGTCAAAACAAGGCGGTACTTCATTGACAATCTTGCTTTACTTTCATCTATAGAACCTAAGAACATTCATGAAGCATTATGTGATTATTTTTTGGATTTTAGCTATGCAAGAGGAACTAAATCAATTTGAAAGAAATCAAGTTTGGACTTTAGTTCCTAGACCTATTGATCACCTTATTATTGGAACCAAGTGGATCTTTCGTAATAAACTTGATGAACTTGGTGAGATCATTAGAAACAAAGCTAGACTTGTTGCCCAAGGATTCAATCAAGAAGAGGGTATTGATTTTGAGGAATCTTTTGCTCCCAGTGGCTAGACTTGAATCCATTAGAATGCTTCTTGCTTTTGCATGTTTTAAAGGTATCAAACTTTTTTCAAATGGATGTTAAAAGTGCATTTCTAAATGGTTTTATTGAGGAGGAAGTATATGTTGAACAACCTCCCGGGTTCTTGCATGAAAAATTTCCAAACCATGTTTATAAACTTACAAAAGCTATGTATGGTTTAAAACAAGCTCCTCGTGCTTGGTATGAGCGTTTGAGCAAATTTCTCATTTCTATTGGTTTTTCAAGAGGACTTGTAGACACTACACTTTTCATTAAAACAAATGCATCTCATGATATTTTACTTGTGCAAATATATGTAGATGACATTATTTTAGTTCTACTAATGAAGTGCTTTGTGAAGAATTTTCTAAGCTTATGCAAGATGAATTCGAAATGAGCATGATGGGAGAACTCAATTATTTTCTTGGATTACAAATCAAGCAAACCGATGAAGGAATTTTCATCAACCAAGCCAAGTACACTAAAGAACTACTCAAAAGGTTTGGTATGGATGGTGCTAAGGAAAGCAACACACCTATGAGTGCTACCATCAAGCTTGACAAGGGATGAAAAAGGTAAAAGCGGTAGATGAAACAAGGTATAGAGGTATGATTGGTTCTCTTCTTTATCTAACCGCTAGTAGGCCGGATATCATGTTTGCCGTATGCTTATGTGCTAGATTTCAAGCTTGTCCTAAAGAATCTCATCTAGTTGCCGTTAAGCGCATATTTAGATATCTTATTGGTTCATATGATTATGGGTTATGGTATCCTAGAAGTGCATCTTTTGATTTGATAGGTTATTCGGATGCCGATTATGCGGGATGTCGTATTGAGCGCAAAAGCACTAGTGGGCATTGTCAATTTCTTGGTCATGCATTAGTCTCTTGGTATAGCAAGAAACAAGCAAGTGTATCTCTTTCCACCACCGAAGCGGAATATATAGCCGCCGGTAGTTGTTGTGCTCAAATCTTATGGATGATGCATACACTTGTGGACTTTGGGCTTGCATTTCATCATGTCCCTATCTTGTGTGATAATACTAGTGCAATCAATTTGACAAAGAATCCCATTCAGCATTCCCGAACTAAGCATATAGAAATCAAACATCATTTCATTCGTGATCATGTTGTAAAAGGTGATGTTTGCATAAACTTTATTTGCACCGATGAACAACTTGCGGACATATTCACAAAGCCCCTTAGCGTAGAAAGGTTTGAATATTTAAGGCGTTGCCTCGGAATCACAAAATTCGGGGACTGATTTGTGTATTAAGTGTGCGGGAATATGATGAATATCTCGGACGACCCGAGCACGAGTCGGTCGACCCGAATTGTGACCTTGGTCGACCGAATTTAGAGAACCCTCGACCGAAGATGCTCTCTGGAATCATCTCGGTCGACCGAAGATAGGAGCGGTCGGCCCGAAAGTGCAGCCGAGTCGGGGATATAAACCGAGAATCTCTTTCTTATTTCATAAACCCTTTCATCTTCAAAATCAGTTTTCTCTCTAATTCTTTGTCTCTAAAACCTAAATTATCTCTACCCAAGCCAAATTAAACCCTTATATCAACATCCAATCTCTTCTTATTACTCAAGAGGGTAAATTATCATCGATTTTGCCTCAATTTTTTCTTATCTCGGATTACCAAAGTATTCCCACTTCAAAATCAAACGAAATTCGAGATGGTTCGAACCAAAAACCACTAACAAAGGAGGGAATGATGATGATACTACTCCTCCTCGGAAAAAATCCACCAAGAAATCTTTCCAAAAGACCCCCTTGAAAAAGGGATTTCACTCAAAGAACCATCTCAAGCTCCATCAAAGAAGAGGGTCAAGCAAATTGCTCACAAAGTTGTTGGAAAAGGGAAGAAGATTCAAGAGGATGATTCTAGTCATTCGGAGGACGATTACTCGTCTTCACCTTCAAGGGGTGTCACCTCCTTCAAATTTTGAGGTTGGAGGATCTTCAAACTTCTACACTACAAAGGTAACGAATTCCTTTCACAATGCTTCGACTAAGAAGTTGTTTGAGTCTCTTAATTCATCAAAAAGAGGTTTTATGACTACCTATATTAGGGATGAAAGCATGTTCTTTCAAGGAAAAGGTTTAGATGTTGTTATGGGTTTGTTCGATGATATGGGTTGGGTCAATCTTTTTGATGTTGATGAACCTATTTACCCCTCCTTTGTATATGAATTTGGTGCTAATCGAGGAGAGAAGTAAGTGGCGAGGATGAGGATTTAATTCAATATAGATCTTGTGTTAATAAAATGGAATTTGTTTTCTCGGAGAGGATGTTTTGTGAAGCCATTGGGGGTAAAATATGTGGATTATGCTAAGAGGTTTTACAAGAATACCGTTAATTCGGATGATATTGAGCTATTTAACTTAAAGAACTTTAAATCCGAATTTAGTATTCATGGTAGTTTCTCGATGCTAAGGAAAGGGAGATAGACAAGTTGGATGAGTTTGGTCGGATTTTGCACTTCTTTGTATCCAACCTTGTTACTCCGGTGAAAGGGCACAAGTCTTCAATTACTTTCCTGCAAATGGTTATAATGCAACATCTTATTGAAAGGAAAGCATTAAATTTTGCTCATCTTGCTCTTCAACATTTCTGGTTTGCAATCAAAAGCTCAAGAAATTTTATTCCCTATGGAAATGTTCTTAGTAGGCTCTTTCTTAAGTTTGGACTTAATTTACATAATCCTTTGAAGCAAAGGGGTTATCAAAATAGATGAAGCTTGTTTTCACCGATTGAAGATGATATATATTGATAATCAATGGAAATTCATTCGGAATACAACCAATGAAGAACTTGGAGCTTCGATCCTTGCAAGAAATGTGTCCCCATATATGCTCAAAACACTTATCAAGATTGAAAAGCAAAGGGCTCTTGAAGGAACTAGGGTTGGAGCATCTTCTCAACCAAGAAATGATGAGCAAGAAGACTTTGAAGCACCCAATCCACTTAGCTCAAGTGAACATTCCTCATCCGAAAAGAGTCAACAAGGTCAATCCCATTCTACATCACAAGGATCATCAAAAGGCACTCCTCCAAAGAAGTCTAAAATCAAACAAATATTTGCCTTCATGAAGAATATGGCAAAACAAATGGAGAACATAACAAAGGAGATAGGGTGTATAAAAGACGATGTTCGAAAAGTGTCCGACAAAGTGGACAAGTTAGCTGAGGATTTGAGTCTTTCAAGTTACGATAAAGAAAATCAACATTGAGACTTGAAACCTTTGATTTGTTATTTTTGCTTATGCTTATGTTTTTTTGAACTATGAATGTTTTATGCTTGTTTTTTAAACTATTTATACTTTGGTGATTGAATTCTTTTTGATTATGCCAAAGGGGAGAAATATTGTTTTATCTTGCTTAATTGTTTATTGAAAAGCCGACTTGTTTGTGTGAAAGTTATTGAAAGAAAGTTTCGGGAGTCGAGCTTTGTTGCGGCGAGAATCTTTGCAGAAAAATTTCCCTTGCTTGGTCGACCGAAGTTGAGGTACCAGAAGCTCGGTCGACCGAGATCCATGCAGTTTCAAAATTCTTCAAAATTCAATGTTGATTTTTTTTCTGCTATCAACTGCTGGAGCCTAAGGAAGTTTTCTTTATATATTCTTCTTTGTTTTTATCTTTAATATGGCATGTTTTGAGGGGGAGCATTTAAATGTCTTAATATAGTAATTTTCTCAAAACTGTCTTGTTGTCGTTTTTGGAAGGAAGGAGGAAAGGAGGATGGTAGGTATTTAGGGCTCTTCTAAGAGTCCCTAATGTGATGGCAAAAGAAGTTAATATACTAGTGTTTGTATTTCTCTCAAGTTTATCTTCTAAAACACTAGTCTTCACTCTTATTTGTTTTTAAAACCTTTTTGCCATACTTCCTTGTTCTTACTATTGTTCGTATTCTATCTAATTACATCAAAGTTTGTCATAATCAAAAAGGGGGAGATTGTAAGCCCTAAGGGCGAACAAACTCGATTTTTGATAATAGACAAACATTTGATGTTATGTTTAATGTCTTACATCTTTGTGATAGAATAATGAAACTCATTGTGGAAGCACTAAGTACTTCAATCAAGCTACAATCAAGATCTTCAAGGCACATATCAACAAGATTGAAGATTGAAGATTGAAGACTTAGGTTTGGTTAGGAAAGCTTCTAGTTTTATTTGTCGTTATCTTACAAGCTCTAACCAAAATGCTCTTATGAACTTAAGCATACAACACTAAAGTCTTGCACGTTTTATAAACTCGTTTTCAAAGGATAAAGTTTCAAAATTGATCTTATATTCAAAAAGCCCTTGATTTTCAAAGTTAAGTCCTTTAGAAAAGTTTTCCAAGTATTCTTTTTATTACAATTTGGGAAAACCTTTTAGACTTCAAGAGATTTCAAAACAAAGGTCAAAACATCATCTCTCATACTACGAAAAGTCGGTCAACCGAGATTTTCTCGGATCAACCGAAGGATTTCTTGAGAGTTGTTACGTCAAAAGTTCGGTCGACCTAAGCTTGGGTCGGTCGGCCGAGATTATGGTTCGGTCGACCGAGTTTACGGTCGGTCAACCGAGTTGCTCCAAGTCGGTCATCCGAGACTTGTTTCGGTCATCCGAGCTCTGCAAAAAACTAGCCGTTATCGGCCGTTTTAAAGTCGTTTTTTTGGACGTTTTTGAAATCTATAAAGACCACTAAAAGCTGAATATTCTTCTAACAAGAACCTTGACAAATCTACATTGAATATTCTTAAAAGCTCTAGCTATCAAAAAGCATTTATTCCTTTTGATGATTTGAAAAGTCCAAAAATCAATCTTTATACAAGCTAGACAAAAAGTGTTGAATACAAAAGTTCAAGAGCATTAAAGTAAAGATCTTCAAAGGTATATTTACTCCACTTTTGAGTGAAGAACTTGTATCATTATATCTTCATCCTTCCACTTTCTTAGTGATAGGGTATTCTTGTGTCTAAACCTACTTAGTGTGGGAAAGTACTCTTTGTGAGTGAGTAAATTGTGGTTGTGTGTAAAACTCTTAGTGAGTTAGCCACAAGTGTAACAAGCCTTTTTCTTAGTGAAATTGTTGGAAATCCTTGGGAGATACTCAAGGTAGTGGACGTAGATTCTTTGTGAATCGAACCACTCTAAATCACTTGTCTTGCTCTCATTGCTTCATTTCTACAAAGCTTCATATATTAGTTCCATATATCTTCATCTCAAGAAAAAGAAGCAAATTTGTATAAAAACCCAATTCACCCCCCCTCTTGTGTTTTTCACTTGGCCCGCTAGAAAGTTAACGAACTTTCCGAGTTGATATTGAGGGTTATTCACTCGAAGAAAATAGTGGGAGAAATCATTAAAAAGATAAAGACCTAATAATGATTTTAAAATCGGTACTTACTTTGCATATATTTTTGTTGTAGAAAATGGCAAATTCAAACCAAACACTATCGCTGCGTTCTGTCCTTGATAAGGACAAATTAGAGGGAGTTAACTTCCTCGACTGGTTCAGGAACTTGAGTATCGTTCTCAAGCATGAAAGAAAGCTGTATGTCCTGGAACAGCCTATTCCTGCTACGGCCGCTAAAAGGACTGCTTATCAGAAGCATGTTAGTGATGCTTTAGATGTGTCTAGCCTCATGCTTGTCACCATGAACTCGAGCTTCGAAGCAACATGAGGACATGGGGGGCTTATGAGATGCTTTGGCTCACTCGAAGCAACTATATCAGGGTAAGCACGCCAGGAGAGATTCGATGTATCGAAATCTCTCTTTCAGTGCAAAATGTCTGAGGGAATGCCAGTAGGAACTCACGTTCTTAAGATGATAGGTTATGTTCGGAACCTTGAAAAAGCTGGGATTTCCTTTGGGACAAGAGTTGTCGATCGATTTGATCTTGCAATCGTTGCTCGAGTCATTCGATCAATTCATTCTGAATTATCACATGAATGAAATTGACAAGCCATTGCCTGAGTTGTTGAATATGCTAAGGACTGCCGAGAAGGAAATAGGCAAGTCCAAGCCCAGCACCATACTGATGGTGCAAAAGGGCAAAGGCAAAGGTTTTGTGAAATCCAAAGGCAAACCGAATGGTAAGCCCAAGGGCAAGCAAACCACTTTCAACAATGCACTGAAACCTAAGGGTGGTGTAGCCAAAGACTCTATCTGTCATCACTGTGGTGAGAAGGGTCACTGGAAAAGGAATTGCAAGAGCTATCTTGCAACAAAAAGGCTACAAAAGGAGAAAGCAATTGTTGTTTCGGGCTCAGGTATTTATGTTATTGATGTTAATATGATTGATATCAATTTAAATACAACTACTTCTTGGGTATTTGATACCGGATGTGGTTCTCACATTTGTACTAATGTGCAGGGACTTCAAAGGAGTAGAGAGTTGGCAAAGGGTGAAGTGGAACTACGAGTAGGCAACGGAGCACGTGTTGCAGCCCTAGTCTGTAGGGACTTGTACTTTTACTTTGCCTTCGGGGGCTTGTTTTGGGGTTTACAAAAGCTGTTTCTATGTACCTAGTTTAATTAAGAATATTATTTCAGTTTCTTGTTTGGACAAGAAAGGTTTTGAGATTTCGATCAAAAACCAACGATTGTCGTTATTTCTGGATAATATGTTTTATGCAAGCGCCTCTTTGATTAATGGTCTATATGTTTTAGATCTTGATATGCCAATCTTAAATATAAATACCAAAAGGATTAAAACTAATGATTCTAATCCCACATACCTCTGGCATTGTTGCTTAGGCCACATAAACGAAGATCGCAATCCAAACTCCATAAAGATGAGCTATTGGAATCATTTGACTTGAGTCTTATGATCGATGCGAATCTCGTTTGTTAGGGTAAGATGACAAAGCATCACCTTTCACTAAGCTAGGTGAGAGAGCCGATGCTTTATTAGGACTAATACATAGTGATGCATATGGCCCTTTTAATATACATGCAAGGGGTGGTTACCTCTACTTCATTACCTTTACTGATGACTTCAGTAGGTATGGATATGTGTTCTTGATGAAACACAAATCCGAAGCATTTGCTAAGTTTAAAGAGTTTAAACTTGAAGTAGAAAACCAACTTGGCAAGAGTATTAAGGTTCTTCGATCTGATCGAGGAGGAGAATACTTGAGTCAAGAATTCTGTGACTATCTAAAAGCTTGTGGAATCGTTTCACAACTTTCTCCTCCAGCTACTCCACAATGGAATGGTGTATACGAAAGGAGGAACAGAACATTATTAGATATGGTTCGTTCTATGATGAGTCACACGAGCTTGCCCAATTCCTTTTGGGGACACGCACTAGAGACAATGCAGCTTTTAACACTTAACCGCGTTCCATCTAAATCGGTTGCAAAGACGCCATACGAGTTATGGGTCGGGAAGCGTCCCCGGTTTGTCTTTCCTCAAGATTTGGGGTCGTGAAGCATTTGTGAAACGCTCAGCTTCTGATAAGCTGGCTCCAAAATCTGAAAAGTGCATATTTGTAGGTTATCCTAAGGAAACTAAAGGATACTACTTTTATATCCCTAACGAGAACAAAGTGTTTGTTGCTCGCACGGGAGTCTTTCTAGAAAAAGAATTTGTTTCTAGAAACACAAGTGGGAGTAGCGTAGAACTTTTTGAAGTTCCAGACTCTCAAACTAGCACTAATGATGAGATGGAAAATTGAACAGACTCCACAAGTTGTTGTGCAGAGAGTGCCACAAACAGTTGTGCAAAGCCCAAAGCACTGATTCAAGAAACACAAGAATTGCGTAGAGTCCGGTAGAGTTCGTCGTCCCACCTCCAGAAAAATTTGGATTTTTCATACAGTAACATGATGATGTTATGTTTGTGGATCACGATGAACCTTCAACCTACAAACGAGCAATTAATAGCCCGGATTCGAGAAATGGCTTGAGGCCATGAGATTCGAAATGGACTCCATGTACACAAACCAAGTCCCGGATCTTGGTTGATCCACTGAAGGGGTAACTCCCATAGGGGTGCAAATGGGTTTTTAAGATTAAAACCGACATGGAAGGGAATGTACAAACGTACAAGGCGGCACCGGTCGCGAAAGGTTTCAAACAAATTCATGGTATTGACTATGATGAGACCTTTTCCCTCGTAGTTATGTTCAAATCCATTCGGATTTTGCTTGCTATTGCAGCTTACTATGACTACGAAATCGGCAAATGGATGTCAAAACCGCTTTCCTTAATGGAAAACTTGATGAGGATGTGTATATGACACGGCTGAAGGTTTTGTCACTCCGGAGAATCGTCGGAAAAAGTATGTAAGCTTCGAGAGATCCATTTATGGACTCAAGCGAAAGCTTCTCGAAAGGCTGGAACATCCGCTTTTAATGATGCCGTCCGTGAGTTTGGCTTCATTAGAAATGAGGATGAACCTTGTGTTTATAAAAAGGTTAGTGGGAGCTCAATTGTATTCCCTGGTTTTGTATGTAGATGACATACTACTCATTGGAAACGTACATACCAACCTTAAAGTCCGTAAAGGCTTGGTTGAGTACGTGTTTTCTCATGAAAGACTTAAAGCGAAGCCGACTATATTCTGGGGAGTCAAGATCTATAGAGATAGATCCAGGAGACTCATTGGCCTAAGTCGAGTACATATATAGACAAGGTGCTAAAGCGGTTTAGCATGCAAGAGTCTAAGAAAGGACTTTGTCCTATGGCACATGGTACTCGTTTCATCAAAGGAACAAGTGTTCTAAAACGCTCGCCGAATTAGAACGCATGAAAGAGATCCCTTATGCTTCGCCATAGGATCCATCATGTACGCTATGATTTGTACTCGCCTGGATGTCTCGTTTGCCTTAAGCATTACGAGCGGATACCGATCTAATTAAGGTGAACGTCACTGGATCTCGAGTCAAGAATATCCTCAAGTACTTACGAAGGACTAAGGATACATTCTTGATTTATGGAGGGCGGATGAGCTCGTTGTAATCAGTTACACCGATGCTAGTTTTTCCAAACCGACAGAGATGATTTCCGATCGCAATCGGGATATGTGTTTAACTTGAATGGAGGTGCTTTGTGAGCTGGCGCGATTTCAAAGCAATCAACCATCGCAAATTCTACGACAGAGGTCGAGTACATAGCGGCTTGTGAAGCGGCTAAGGAGGCAGTTTGGATCGGAAATTTATTTCCGACCTCGATGTGGTTCCTAGTATTGCGAACCCGATAGACCTCTATTGTGATAACAATGGGGCTATTTCCCAATCTAAGGAACCTAGATCTCACTGCGAGGTCCAAACATGTACTACGGCGATTTCACCTAATCCGCGAGATTATAGAGAGAGGTGATGTGCATATATGTAGAGTAGACTCGCAGACAATGTCGCTGATCCACCGACGAAAGCCACTCGTCGCAGCAGCAGCATGATCGTCACACTAGCTCCATGGGTATCCCGATATCCGGAGGACTGATCTTTAGAGACAGATCATTAGTATGCCCTAAAGACCATTTATTGTAATTTGGGTCTTTAGTGCAAGTGGGAGATTATTGTACCAGTATTTAATGTAATTTTCATTTTGATGAATAAAAGGCAATTAATTCCAGTATTATTCATTTTGTTTCTGCGTTCTTTACATCATAAATAAATAATATGTCCTTAGAATAGTATTTATAATTGTTATGAGATACTATTCTGAAACGTCCCTAGTCGAACATTATTTTGGAATCTTCGAGGACAATAATAATGCATAAGACTAGTATGTGCAGTGATTGATATAAGATATCGGATCGTCACATAGGTATATATGATTAGAGAATCATTATACTGGACAGACCCGACATGAGAAACACACCATGGGTTGTTATATAATAGTCAACGGTATTTCTCAAAATTTTGACTGGGTTGTATATGAGATCCTTCGACTTGAGGTCTCACAAGAGTTCTTGCATGGCTAGTGTTATGCTTTGATAATGTTAAACGCTATCCGTGAATCGGGTGAGCAATAAAGGCATTTATTGGGTATATCACGAATCTTGTTCGGGATGAGTGGGATGCGAAAAGGATTTGTCCCTCCCTATATAGCAGGAGCGATATCTTGGGCCCCTTGATGGAGTCTGACTAATTCATGGCCATGAACAAGTGAATCAGTATATGATATTGATGTCATTTGATTAGTCTACTCGCGAATCAAGAAACTAAAAGATTGGACAATACAAGTGTGACTTTTCCATGACTTGTGTTCAATCTAGATATCAAGGACAAAAGGATTTAACTACAAGTGTCAAATGTTGTGATTATGATAAATCACCAGATATTTATGAATTGGGGGTAATGATGCGTTGCTAGATACCTCTCATTACCTGTGACATATGATGTCACGGCCAACGTCATAGATACCTCTTGGGTCGCACTCATAGATCAACTGGATTGGGCTTGTTGGAGTACATTTAATCTAAGGTGCGCCAATTCGATTGGGCCGGGCCGGGCTTCGGGCCGGGATTGGATTGGGCCCTTAATCGGGTTGGGCCGACCGACCCGTTTTGGACCGACCTTATGGCTGGAAAATTGGACACATATTTTCAGCTCATATGTCTCTTATCTAGAGGTTAAAGGAGTGGAGAAAGTGGAGGAGTGGTTTCCTCCATGATCTCCCACTTTCCCCTTTGTCTCTCCCCACTCTCTCTTGATAGACTAAGAAAAAAATTACTGATTTTTCCCATTCATATTAATCAGTTTTTCTCCAGCTTTTGAAGCTTAGAGAGAAGAGAGAAAAGTGAGTTTTTAAAGAGAAAAGAAAAGATAGATTTCTAGACTTGTTTTCTAGCTTTTTGCTAATAGGAAAGAAGTTAGAAATCCTGTATCTTATTCTTCTGATAAGGTCTGAAATACATACTCCATTGAAGAGTGTCTTCAAAGCTTCTACAAGGCGTTGGCTAGCACCAAGCAGTAGAAGACCATCCCCGGAAGATCGAGTGGATACTGGGAGAGACGGAGCCTGCATTGTGGTGTTCCGTTCGTGACAACATACCGCTGAAAGCGTTTCAGCCATTCTAGCATCAATATAAGGTAAAACACTATCCCATAGTCGTAGGTTCTTACTCGTGGAAGATCCTGGTAGAGGCGGGTCAAGTTTTATTCCGCTGCGCATTTATGTGTGACCCCGTTATTCCTCTAACACCTAGGGCACTACTAACAATCTCCCACTTGCCCTAGGTCCAGTCATACATGATCCTCAATCCCATTGACCTAGTATGACTCTCGTGTTTAGGCTGTGGGAGTGGCTTGGTCAATGGATCTGCAATGCTGTCGTCTGTATGAACTTTGCAAATACTAACGTCTCCTCTGTCGATGATCTCTCTAATCAGATGGAAATGCCTGAGAATGTGTTTGGATCGTTGGTGAGATCTAGGTTCCTTAAATTGTGAAATGGCACCAGTACTATCACAATAGAGGTCCACTGGGTTCATAATGCTAGGGACGACACCTAATTCATCAACAAACTTCCTGATCCAAACAGCTTATTTAGCTGCTTCAGAGGCAGCTAGATACTCAGCTTCTGTTGTAGAGTCGGCCACGGTTTCTTGCTTTGAGCTCTTCCAGCTCATAGCACCTCCATTCAAACAAAACATAAAACCAGATTGCGATCTATAATCATCTACGTCGGTCTGGAAGCTTGCGTATGTGTAACCATTTACAACCAGACTTCCTTCATGACCTCCGTAAACTAAGAACATATCTTTAGTCCTTCTCAAGTACTTAAGAATGGTCTTGACTGCAGTCTAATGTGACTCTCCAGGGTCAGATTGATATCTGCTAGTCATACTTAAAGCAAATGAGACATCTTGGTGAGTGCATGTCATGGCGTACATAATAGACCCAATGGTTGAAGCATATGGGATCTTACTCATGCGCTCTTGGTCCTCCCTTGTGGAAGGTCCTTGAGTTCTACTGAGTTTAATGCCATGTGACATGGGCAAGAATCCCTTTTTGGAGTCTTGCAAACTGAACCGTTTCAGTACCTTGTCAATGTATCCACTCTGGCTTAGGCTAATCATTTTGTTATATCTATCTCTATAGATTCTTATACCCAAAATATATATAGCCTCGCCTATGTCTTTCATGGAAAAGCACTTCCCCAACTAAGCTTTTACACTTTGTAATATGGGGATGTCATTTCCAATCAGTAAGATGTCATCCACATAAAGCACAAGGAACACTACTGCATTATTAGTTACTTTCTTATAAACACAAGGCTCGTCTTCATTTTTGATGAAACCGAATTCTTTAATACGTTCATCAAAGTGACGATTACAGCTTCGAGATGCTTGCTTCAATCCATAAATGGACCTTTCAAGCTTACACACTTTGCTAGGATTTGTTGGATCAACAAACCCCTTAGGTTGTATCATATACACATCCTCGAGAAGGTTTCCATTAAGAAACGCAGTCTTAACATCCATTTGCCATATCTCATAGTCATAATATGCAGCTATGACAAGTAAAATCCTAATAGACTTCATCATAACGACAGGAGAAAACGTTTCGTCATAGTCAATACTATGAACTTGTCTATAACCTTTAACTACTCGTCGAGATTTAAAAGTGTGTACATTACCATCCATGTCGGTTTTCTTTTTGAAACACCATTTGTTATCAATGACCTTACACCCTTCGGGTGGGTCAACCAAAGTCCACACTTGGTCATCGTACATGGATTGCATCTCAGACTTCATAGCTTCTAGCCACTTATCTGACTCAGAACTACGAATTGCCTTTTTGTGGGTAGTGGGCTCATCTTGATCAATCGGTTCAACTCTGATGATCATCGATCCACGAAATCCATATCTCTCAGTCGTTGATGTACCCGACTCGACCTCCTCGGGGCCTTGTGTCAAAGATTGAAGCTCAGTATCAGCACGTGAGCTTGCTTGAACTTCCAAAGTTGGTTCAGATGTTGTTTGGGGATCTTGAATTTCCTCAAGATGGATCTTACTCCCACTATCCTCTTTGGAAATAAATTCCCTTTCAAGGAATAAACCATTACGAGCAACAAACACTTTGTTCTCTGAATGGAAGATAGAAGTAATATCCTTTAGTTTCTTTAGAATATCCCACAAACAAACACTTGTCAGATTTAGGTGCGAGTTTATCAGATAACAAGCGTTTTACATACGCCTCGCATCCCCAAATTTTAAGAAATGACAAACTAGGTCGTTTCCCAGTCCATATCTCATATGGAGTTTTCTGAACCGCTTTAGAAGGAACTCTATTTAATATAAACGCAGCAATTTCTAGGGCGTAGCCCCAAAAGGAACTTGGAAGATTGGTCTGACTCATTATAGATCGAACCATATCTAATAAGGTGCGATTTCTCCGTTCTGACACGCTATTCCATTGTGGTGTGCCATGAGGAGTTAATTGTGAAACACCTCTAAGATGTTCGTCAAACTCTTGGTTAAGGTATTCACCACCTCGATCTGATCGAAGTATCTTAATACTTTTACCAAGTTAATTTTGTACTTCATTTTAAAATTCTTTGAATCTTCCAAAAGATTCTGATTTATGTTTCATTAGATAGACGTAGCCATATCTACTGAAATCGTCTATGAATGTAATGAAGTACTGGAACCCTCCTCTAGCACTTGTGTTTATTAGTCCACAAACATCTGTATGTATGAGGCCCAATAAATCGGAAGCTCTCTCACTTTGTCCAGTAAAGGGAGCTTTAGTCATTTTGCATAACAAGCAAGAATCACAAGTCTCATAAGACTCTAAGTCAAATGATGTAGAAATTCCATCTTTATGGAGTTTTGATATGCGTTTCTCATTTATGTGGCCTAAACGACAGTGCCAAAAGTAGGTTTGGTTTAAGTCATTGGATTTAAACCTCTTAGTATTAATGTTATAGATGGGCCTTTCAATGGATTCATCGAGGTTAAGAACATAAAGCCCATTCATCAAAGAGGCATCTCCATAGAAGATACGATCTTTATGAATGGTGCAAATTTTATTCAGAATATTTAATTCAAAACCTTCAATATCCAAACAAGAAACTGAAATAATATTCCTACTCAAAGTTGGAACATACAGACAATTATTCAGTTCTATAATAAGGCCACTTGGCAAAACTAAATTAAATGTCCCGGTAGCTACAACAACAACTCTTGCTCCGTTTGCTACTCTCAGGTCCACTTCTCCTTTTGTCAGTGATCTAATCCTTTTGAACCCCTGTACATTTGCACAAATGTGAGATCCACAACCGGTATCTAATACCCATGAAGTAGGAGCAGACATGTTAATTTCAATAACATAAATACCTGGAGAGGCAGTCAAACTGGCTTTTCCCTTTTTCTTCTCTTCCAAATAGAGCTTGCAGTTCCGTTTCCAATTACCTGGTTAATTGCAATGGATGCAAACTCCTTCCTTTGGTGCCTTGGCTTTGGGCTTGGGCTTGTCATTGCCTTTGCCTTTGCCTTTGCCTTTCTTGGCATGGGCTTTCCCTTTCCTTTCTTCTTGAAATTCCCCTTTTGAACCATTAGGACTTCAGGGGTATTCTTAATGTTCAATTCAGCCTGCTTGAGCATCCCGTGTATTTCATGTATGGTCTTCTCCATGGCATGCATGTTGAAGTTCATAACAAATTGGTCATACTCCGGTGGGAGTGAGCCCAAGATCATATCTGTGGCCATGTCATGACCTACGGTAGCCCCAAGCTTCTTAAGTTGGTCAAAATAGCCCTTCATCTTAAGAACATGTGCACTTACAGAGGTGCCAGGGGCCATTTTACAACTATTCAACGCCTTAGTAGTGAGGAATCTTTCATGACGAGCTCGCTCTTGGAACATTTCCTTGAGCTGGCCCATCATCTGGAAAGCCTCTACTCCTTCAAACTGTTTTTGAAGGTCAGTGTTCATTGGGACTAACATGAGACAAGTCACATCGTTAGAGTCATCGAAATGCTTCTTCCAAGCATCTCTTTCAGCTCTAGGGGCGTTGTTTGCAGGTTGTTCAGGAATGTCCATATCAAGAACGTATAGCTTTCTTTCCTGCTTAAGGACAATCCTTAAGTTGCGGGCCCAATCAAGGAAATTGGTCCCGCTTAGTTTTTCCTTCTCAAGGACGGATCGCAGTGAATTATGTGAAGTGTTGGTTGCCATTATCTACATTAAATTATTTGCAAAGTTATTAGTTTTGAGCAAAAAAACCTTTTCCACAATTTCAACACTTGATAAATAGTGGGGAAAAACATTTTACAATAGTTATAGGAAAGCTTTGGCTTAACACCCATAATTAAAGTAAAATCATCTAATGGGAATGACATCTATATGTCCCTGCTTTTCCCATTTTATGCCCTAGGCCCAAAACTATTTTGATGGCCTAGTTAAGTTGAACCATGTCTAAGCTTATGGAAATCACTATTTTCTCATCTCCTTTTGCTTAGATAACCACTTGTCTGTTACTTTGGCAAGCAGACAAAATGATGATCCAAGCTCAATGAGTGCTTAGAGTATGGTAGGCATTTTAAGACTTAGTTAAAACGTTCGGTTTGAATAAGACATTAAAACGCGTAATACAATTATACAAGCATCTCATGCAATAAATAAAGCATAAAAAATTAAACGTGAGATAGCATGGCCTAATCCTATGATGACTCCCACGAGCCTTGTGGGAACCAATGGTCAATCTAAGTCAATATCCATCTCATGGATAAAGTCTTCAATCTAGCAACCTCCAGCCTTGTTCATATGATTCGAATTCGATATTGTTAATCACAACATATCACGTATCAATTTCGATTTGATATGTGTATGCGTGAAAAACAGAAAAGATTGTTTCTTTGATTATGATATATGTGATATATGCATAAACTGAGGGACAAATTCCTTACAATGCCTCTCACATTCAAGCCATGATAGGACACTACATCCGACCATCAGTCGTGTTGATTACTCGATTAAAAGCAACGTATGACTGAGTCAAAACGTGGCTCCATTCATGCTAGAATCAATGGAGACATAAGGTCTAAGGATTCTAAAATAGTATTGAGGAAGTAATACTTATGACTAAGGACCATGAAGTATTACTTCTCTAACGGATATGATTTGTACTCATACACATGATTATTAAAACGTAATCATCAATCAAACATCATACTAGTTTTATTTCATTGTAAAATAGATTACATAAAACTAGGGACAACTAGAATAGTAATTACATAAGCAAATGAGTTTTACTATCAAATCACGCATTTAATGTTCATAAGCAAAATTAACTATTCATATGAAATGCTCAAATAGATATAAAACGTACAACATATGCTAATGGTCCTAGGGCACTACTAACACTGAATTCATATTCTCGTTATGCTTGCAAGATCTAAGTTGCATCCAGGGAAGACACACAGGAGCAGCGTTCCAAGACGTGTAGCAACAAAAGCCATGGTCGAACGTCGGGCTGGAAAACTGAGTCGACCGACTTTATTTTCACACTTGAGATTTATTCTCTCAAGATGATTTACACTTAGATAAAGATGACTCGGACAAGTATGCATTATTGAAAAATAACTCCTCACGCACTAAGCTGGTCTGGAGCCAATTGGACTATCTCAAACATGAGTATGTGTTATTTAAAAAAAAAAAAACACCGTTGTACAATAAGTTAAGTCTAAGGGGTACGATTCTACATAGGTATGCATTATTGAACCGAAATCCTCATGCAGTAAGTATGTCTGATTCCAAAAAGCTAAGTCTAAAGTGTCTACATGAATTTTAGTGTGAAAAGTGTAAGCAATGCTTAAAAAGACAGTATAAACGAAGATAAAAATGCATGTTGAATGTTGATTGTGATATCCTTGGTCTCCTTCCTTGTCTTCTATTTATAGACGCTTCTTGGAATGCCCTCCCACCTTGAGTTCTGTCCATTGCGGCCACGATTTTGTGAAGTGGACATGATTTTCATTTCACGGCTGTTACAAACAACATGGGCAAAATCCCCGAGCTTCGGCTGACTGGTGATTGCACGTTTCTCGCAATTTCAGGGATTGTCCGGTTGTTGCTTGGTGCTAAAAACTCTTCTAGTCGTATATCATCCCGTGGTAATGGAAGAAAATATAAGACAAAAGACATGGTCAAAGAAGTGGTAAACTGATTTCCTAATGTCAGGGGTGCTGTTTGACTCTTGGATCCTGTTTTCCAATAACTATTCGCGGCCCAGTTACCATTTACAAACCTTTTCCCTGATCGTTTATCTTTTCTTGATACTCATTCTAAATCTCGACTGATTTGTTTTGTCCGCCTATTGAGTGGTCCAAGTTAGCTAAGATTTTAAGTGACAACACAAGGTGATCGACATTATCAGAAATTCATTCATATCAGAAGTTGTCGCAATCTCGCAGGGCTAGTGGAATAAAAATGTTTCTTCTGTTTCTCTATTTTCATGTTGGGTGTTGAGTTTTCTTGAGTTTGAGTTCAAAAAAGAAAGACACCATGAGATTAGTCATACATCAAACATTACCATGAACTACAAAGTCCTAACCTCTTCACAAAGATTGTCAAATATTTCACAAATATGTTGAAACACAATATAAATTTATTAATATGTAACTTGAAATGATATTTTTATTTGCCAAACGAATAATCTAATGATTTACTGACTAATTCCTTAAACCTACTACTTTTAATGCATATTCATGATAGTGGACAAGATTAGTGAAAATTAAAATATAAATTTTTTTTTGAACGGAATAAAATTGTGATGTTATATATCTTCTGTATAGAAGCACGTACTCCAAATATAGCCGTACTAAATTAAATATAGCCTTTAAAATACCTCTAGTTGAGGGCTAATGCTAAAATACCGTGCTTTATAATTAAGATCTTCCACTGAGAACGTCATATGCCTCACATTACTTAAACACCTTAAAAAATACTATTATAATCCCAATTTGGCGCTTTCACTAATATCATTTTCATGTGTGGGTCCTTAAGGGCCAAAAATCCTCTGTGTGTGTCACCAACCAATCACAGTTTACCATGTGTATATATAATTAAAAAAAATATTTATATAATAAATTATGATTAGTCGGTGACAGGATTGGGGATAGTACCACTGATTGCCAACCCACCAAAAGATAGGCTTCCAAGTTCCAACTGCCTGTTGGTACTTGTATGTTGCTAGCAAAAGCAAACGCAAAAGGAAATCCTGATTAGGCAAATAATGGATAATTATTCTTTTTATTTTTTTTCTCTTTTTGAATCATAAATTAACATTTAATATTAGACAAATAAAATATGGACCGCACCTTTCCTTTTTCCGTATAAAATAACATTATGTAAATACATTTACAAGCAATACTGATAATTTTTCTGGAACAATTGTCCATACATATTAGATTGAAAACAAACCTTTTTAACTTTTTATGATTCTAACTAAAAAAGAAGGAATTCTCTATTGTAACAGAAAATCCTACAAGATTAAAGTAGATATTGTTGCTTTATTTGATAGCCACGAGAGTTGTTTAAAGACATGATATGATTTGCATTAGTACAACTTGGAGCCCCTAGATCCTATCGACTTTCGATCTTTTGAGGTGCTTTTCGAAGATTTTCACGTACGGAGATTGAGAATCGTCAGCGAATATTTTTAATATGAACCAAGCCGTTCACTTTTCATGTAAAAATCCCTCAAATTGATGTAAAAGGAAGTGAAGACTTGTTTATGGCAACTAGGTTTAACTAGTAGTATGTGTGAACTGGGTGTTGGAAATGAAATTTAATTTGAATGAGAAAATAGTTTCTCTAGTGGTTGGAAAATATAAGTTAAACTAGTGGGTTTACTTACATCTTACACGGGTTGCATATGAAAGTGGGTTTCACTTTATATGTAAAAGCGGTTTACTTAGATTTAAAATATCTTGCTAAAATTATGCCTCATGCTAGATACGCAAGGGATGTGAATCCAAGGTTCGTCAAAACCAAAATAGCTTGGACTTGTGTGTGGGGGTGTGACCTGCGTACACGAATGTCGGAGAAAAACTCGCAGCCTGAGAAACGTACGTTTTGCTACTAGTATTAATATTTTTTCAAATCAAGAGATTTACATGAAAGGTTTGTAACAACTGAATTCATTGGATGTGAATTGAATAGAATGTAACTGTGCATTAAAGAGCCTTTTGAACTCTGTATAATTTATTCTACGATTGTAAATGCTCACTCCTATCAGCCTATAAAAAGAGGCTCTTTCCAATGATTCTAATACAATTCGAAAACTCTTCTGATACTCAAAAGCTTTCTAAAATGCTTTGTTTTTTGTAAACTTCTGCTGTTCATCAACAGTCCGAGTTGTAGTTCGCCCGTGGAACTATTTAGGGAAAACTAGTTCTGCATTGCCATTGTATCCTGGGAGACAGACACTTCTCGAAACTCCAGCAATAATCCGGGAGGAGGCGAATCTATTTTAAGGAAATTGTATCGAACACAAACCTCGGTTTATCTCCCTGTTTACAGAGTTTTCCTTTGTCATTTACATTTTTTGTAATCTTGTTGTAACACCTGTTAAATCTGAAACTAACAGATGTTAAGTCTTTAAATAACAGTTGTTAAGTCTTTTTCTATAGTGGTTATTTCATTTTCTAACAGCTATTAAATATGTCACTAACAATTGTTATTTCATTTTGTAACAATTAAACATTTCGCTAACGGCTGTTAAGTCTATAGTTTAAAGTTGTTGGGTATTGTATTAACAGTTGTTTTGTAGTTCGCTAACAATTGTTGAGTTTGTATCTTACATTTGTTAGATAGTATATTAACAGTTGTTGTGAAAGCTCCAAACAGCTGTTGTAGCCCATTTTTGCCAACAATTTTTAAATAATCATTCATTTTAATCCTCATGATAACTGAAAATCAAACTACTAGCGTTGATGCTTCCAACGGTATTGTTGTTGTTACTGCTCCTACTGCTCCTACGATACTCCATACTGTTCCAACAAGTTTTATGGAGAAACCAGAAAAGTTAAGTGGTGTGAACTTTAAGAGATGGCAGCAAAAGATGATGTTTTACTTGACAACCTTGAGTTTGACCAAGTTCTTGAAAGAAGATGCTCCCAAGATACTTGAAGGGGATGCTGATGCACAAACGCTAATGGTTGTTGAGGTGTGGAAACATTCTGAATACTTCTGTAAGAATTATATTCTGAACAGTTTACATTACTCTTTATATAATGTCTACACTGCATACAATACGGCTAAAAAATTGTGGGAATCTCTTGATCGTAAATATAAAATGAAAGATGTTGGCACAAAGACATTTGTTGTCGGGAGTTTCCTTGATTCTAAATGGTGAATATCAAGACTAATGATCAGTCAAGTGCAAAAACTTCAAGTAATTCAGCAAGACATCCATTCTAAGGGGATGATGTTGAGTGAGGCCTTTGAAGTGGCTGTTGTGATAGAGAAATTGCCTTCAGGCTGGAAGGATTTCAAGAACTATCTCAAGCACAAACGCAAGGAAAGGTCCTTGAGGGATCTAATTGTCAGACTTCGTATTAAATAAGACAACCGGATTTCTGAGCGCAAGGCTTTAAATCCTATGAATGCTAAAGTCAACATATTTGACCACGAAAAAGGCCAAAGTTCTAAAAAACAAGGGCATTAACAATGTGTCCAGCAGAAGTATAAATTCAAAGGAAAATGCTTCAACTGTGGCAAACTAGGTCATAAGTAAACTGATTGTCGGTCACCTTGTATTTGCCAAAGAATCGAATGAACCTTGTATTTGGATTCTTGTTAAACAATTATGGCTTTCGCATCGTGTTCAAATCAGATAAGCTCAGTTTGAGCAAAGCTGAAATATTTGTAGGGAAGAGGTATGCAACCGATGGGTTGTTTAAATTTAATGTAATTACGATTATGAATAAAGATACCTCTTTGATTTACTTGCTTGAGTCTTGTCATTTATGGCATAAATGACTTGGTCATGTTAATAATAATTCGTTGTGATGATTAATTAAAATAAACCATATACCTATATTCCAAATCGATTTGAGTGATAAGTGTGAAATTTGTATTGAAGCAAAATTAATAAGGTATTTGTTTCACTCAATAAAAAGAAGCACTGAACCACTTGAATTAATTAATAGTGATGTGTGTGATTTGAAATCAGTTCAAACACGATGAGGCAATAAGTATTCATGACAGCACGAAATATTGTTATGTGTATTTGCTAAAGAGCAAAGATGAAACTTTTGAGAAATTTTGTTCTCTATAAACCTGAAGTTGAAAAATAACTTGATAAAAAGATCAAGTGATAGAGGTTGTGAGTATGAGGAACTACTCGTGGATACCGATCCCTTCCTAGTTGTTGATGTTAACAAGGTATCATCTATAGGTAAACATCTTAAAGAAGTTAAGAATGAATGGATAGTCAAGAAAAAAAGATAAGCCAAAAGAGGTAGGCATGAGAGATCATACATTAAAAGAGAAACTCAAACCCCAGTCCGGCCAACTAGCCAAAAGCAAGTTAGAACAACAAACAGACCAAGAAATAAGATGAAGCTCAGGTTGATGAAACCAAATGCTTACCAACATGCTGACCGCTCATCAGTATTTTGGAGTTAGAATACCCATAAGAAATACAAACCCGGCCTTCCGTATTGCTGAGTTTTCGGTGGAAGAAGGAATCATGATCTTGTTGTTTTCTCCTACCAAAGTTCATAAATCCCTTGACCATTAAGTCAAATAGGCTAGCAATTATGCCCGACAAACTCCTTAAAAGAAGATGAATAAATGGTCGAAGGGGCTGACTCCTACTCTATAGAGGAGTCTACAGAAGAAGTTTTTTTCCCAATTACACAAATTGATGGAGCGACTGGAAATGGATGACCAACTTGACTCAGTCGGTACAATAAGCGCGATAATGTGTTACCTGAACATTTTGGTCATGATTGCATATATACTAAATTGGCTGGAGATATTGCAGTAACCGAACCAACCAGTGCTTAGTGGAAAGATTATCAGGAGGATGAAGAAGAGAGCCCAGTTCTAGCACAGTTTCTGAAGCTAACTAAGGAAATGACTAATCACCTCCGACCACTCTATGTAAAATCCAAAGTGGCTAGAAGCGAGATAAACCGAGTGTTTGTGGATGGAGGAGTTGTACTCAATGTCATGCCAGTATCTACCCTAAAAAATCTTGGTAAGACAACGCCTAATTTGTTTTCTTCAAACATGCAAACGGTAAATTTCACAGGGGAAGCTACCTCGACCTTAGGTATTCTAAAGGCCGATCTTACTATTGGAACTAAGACCAATCCTACTACCTTGTTCGTGGTGAATGCTAAGAAATATTTTACAGTGTTGCTAGGAATAGATTGGATACATACCAATCAATGTATCTCATCTACCTTGCAAAAAAAAATACTATTTTGGGATGGTAATCGTGCCGTTGAACTTTTAGTAAAAAAAATTAATGGTTTTGACTTTTTTTCCTAGTGCAATTATTGCATATAATTTTTTTGTTGACTATTCACGTGACTGTTATATCTACAAAAAAACAAATTTCTAAATTTAAACTGTTGAAGTTATTTATGTGTACTATAATGTCACAAAAAAAGACAATGTTGAAGCGAGCTCAAAAGTCGAATGAATATAACCTTGATGATTTTTGTTTGGGTGATGATTAGATTGTTGATGAGAATTTTGAGTTGGATTTGGAAAGAGACAATGTTTTTTCCCAGCACTTATTTTTGGAAGTTATATATGTTTTGAGTTGAATATAACCTAAGCACTCTGTTTTTTTCCCAATTTTCTTTTATATCACTTTTCCTCTTTTTTTCTTATCGTTTTCCTTTCCACTCATTGTAACTGATTTTTCCTTAACTCCTTCAGCCATAAACCCCTCTACTTCTTTTTAAATCCTTTAAACACAAGTCTCCCAACTTATAAAACATCTAATACGCCCGTTAAACACTTGTACCACTAACATGTATCATATAAAACATGTATTCAAAATTCATCACACCAAAATCAAATACAAGACATGCAAAACACGTATGCTAAAAGTTCCGGGTATCATATACTTCCCCCTTACGTAAGTTTCTTCCTCGAAACTTACACTCCCCAGAAACCGTATATACAAGAACCCTCTCACTAGATGCAGTGGTACAATATGCAAATGTACTAGGTAAGAAATAAAACGCTATATCCATATAACACACAAATGTACATGTCACCATACCCGTGGAATTTTTAGCTCTCGGTTGCGTAAGTACAAACATTCAGGCATTAGGTCTCTAATTTCCCACATTATGCGCAATTGGCCCATTTTGACCATTTCCTCGACCCATCATCGGACACTGATTAATGCGGTGATTCATGTCCATGCACTTGAAAAAAGCCTCTTACCTCCAACAACACTCTCCCGGGTGCATCCGTCCACAAACAACTCATTTCTTCAAAATCGGATATGAACTTGACCCCGTTGCCAATCCTTTAACTCCATTCAGAGTAGCCCATGTCCTTGCTACTTGCCAAGATCCAAGTGTTGGTCTAGCTGATAAAAATATCCTTTTACGGGTGGCAAAAGGTGATGAGGTTGTAGACATGTCACTTTGTCCTGGTGTCATCTCTTAGTGGGATCTCTTCCCCACAATCTCTTCATCAGTCCTAAAAAACTCGGCATCAATGTCTAGGCTCCTTTTGTAAGCGTCCATATAGGTGGTAGGACGGTAACTCGAGAGCCTTCCTCAAATCTTGATGAACAAGCCTCTAACAAATCTCTAGGTCCTCATACCTAGATTTTGGATGACAGAAGTGTCATACTTGCCCAGGGCATTATACTTTCCCGCATACTCTGAAACCGACACCTCAATCTGTTTTAGTTCAAAAATATTCTTCTGGTGTTCCATCTTAAATGTTTCGAAAAAATAGTGATCCATGAACACCTTTTTGAATTGATCCCATGTAACTGGTCGTCCCCTTTGCTCATAAATAGGGTCAACACCCTTCCTCCACTGGGCGGCCTCAACAGTTAGGAATGTTATGACCACAACAGTCTTAGCATCCTTTGGAACTCCCATGATTGAGAAGTGTAGTTCAATATCTTCCAACCAAGTTTTGGCCTGATCCGGCACCATGTTTCCATCAAATTAGGCCATCCCCATTTTCTTCATCCACTCAAAGTATACCATCAGATCTATCTTAGCCCTCGGTGCTCTTTGCACACCTACATTCTAATTTTGCTGCTGATTCTGAAGAACATGAGCTAGAATAGCAAAGGTGGCTTCCAACTCGGTAGGTGCCCCTATGTTAACCGGTGGTGGGGGAGCCACATACTCAACCACATACCCTATTTCAGTTGTCGATGCTCCTCGTTACTGTGATGATTCTGGTTGATCTCTGTCAACCATTGCAATGTTCTAAACTTTGTTATTCCCGGGACATCGACGTGCATAAGTGATTACCAATATGTCGAGTCGTTGTCCCCATTGTTGTTCCTTTCTTGACGGTCCATCTTAATCCAGGTGACAAATCTACATGAACTCACATATAACATATAAATAGTAAGAACCAAATAGCACAATTTTAAACACATCACATCTCGATTAAACATGTAGCACATAAGCAATAAGATTCATAACATCATCTAACTTAAATAGAGCAACAAATGAGGTTATCATTGTGATACAGTTAAACTAATTTACACTAAGTTAACATGTTAATACAGTTCATAACACATGATGTAACATCTGAGGAAAACATGGCATGACATATCAACAATGACATATAAAGCGATAAGTAACACATATGTCCTATTTCAAGAGTCTGTACCCAATGATCACATCTTAAGTCATCTATTGAATCCTTCATATGTTAATTCCAAACTTAATTTTTAACTACAGGTTAAGCCTAAGGTTCGACCTGCTCTGATACCACTTATGTCACAACCCGTAATCTGGAGGTGACCTGGCAGTGCCTCATCTACCCACGAGACACCGAACCCAACACAGATATACTATAAATCTGAATAAACTTCAATACATAACTTAAAGCAAAACATAAAGGTTCTTACATATTACTAAATACTTCAAAATATAACTTGTTCTTACATGTAAACATAAACATAAGCGTTCAACGTAAACATAACTAAACTAGCTATTACATAGGTTCCTTAAGGCTACTCTTCAACCCAGGTATCATCCAAGGTACCATCAACGTCATAATATACAAAAGAGGATAATGAGTGAGCTACTACACTAGCCAGTAAGGTTTGACCACTATTGGGATGAAGCATCGTTATACTCGAAACATTTTCCCGACCTTCCCAAATCATATGAAAACAATGCTTAACTTTACTTGAAATAACTCGACTTTGGTAGACACTTGAAATACACTTGCAAAAAACTTTACATAAACTATAACATACTAGGCTTGAAAAAGGAGCAAAACAAAAATCAAAATGGATCAAAACAGGACCTCAGATGGAGCCCCGGATGATGCATTGTTCGGACGATCTAGGCTCTTGGTCCGGTCGATCAGAGATCGTTCGAGATTCGAACAGTATCCCCGGTAGTTTGGTCTGGACGAATTGTTTCTGAACCGGTCGACCGAAGTGGTCGTCCAGCGATTCAGAACATGTCATTTTAATGCATTTTTACAAATGAACAATCATTTTCTGAAATACCCAAAATACCAACTTGACAACTCAATTATGAACTTTAACACACATACACACACACACACACACACACACACATATATATATATAACATCAAACATACAAATTCCAATACATTCACACATTTCAAATACTTTCAAAACATAGTACGCTTTTACTTTCAAAAACTTTACACTTTGAAATCCGGTACTCCGAGTACTTTACTTTTCAGACACACACACAAACACATACTCACACGTAACACATCATATACACAATCGAACCTAATTATACAATACAGACTCTATAACAACCTTAAAAGGGTCACACATATCATTAAACCTTATACACATTAGTTGCCTCGCTTGTACTAGACAAACTGTTCTTATACACATTAGTAGGTTCGCATGTACTAGACAAACAGTTCTTATACACATTAGTGACCTCCAATGAACCTTAACTTGGCAACTTAATCAAATTCTTCCAATGAAAACAAGAACTCCAAATCCCAGAAAAACTAGCCTACTTCCAAAGACAATTACTTTCTACTGGACCATTAAAATGAGAATCCCACCGTACAGGATGTAGCCTTATCAGTTTTCTTTCTAACGCAACTGGATCGCTCCGATCCGACTCTGTTTGGTCACTCTATTATGGGCAAAACCAAACAACGCTTTGTTTTTCCCAGCTTTACTTTTCTCTCGTTTCCTCTATTTTTCTTACCGTTTTACTTTCCACTCCTTGCAACTGATTTTTTCTTGACTCCTCCTGCCATATTCATTTTTAAATCCCTTACACACAAGTCCCACAACTTCGTAGCTTTCACACTCAAGTCCCCCAACTTCTAAAACACCCTTTAAACACTTGTACGGCTAACATATATCACATAAAACATGTAATCAAAATTCATCACACCAAAAACAAATACAAAACATGCACAATATGTAAGCGAAAAGTTTCAAGTATCACATTTCGTCTCCGGAACATATTGACCAGTGGCTTTGCTAAATGGGTACTCTTCTAGCACAAATGTTTCATTACTCTTCATTTTTTTATTTTTTTTAGTAAAGCCACCAGCGTGGTGGGGCGATCCCCCGTTTATTAATAAAAGCCGAAGCAAAGATACATAGAGGGGGGCTTAATACCAAAACCTTTAAGTTGGTGGAAACAAATCCACTTCATACAAAAAGAGACAGTGCATAACTAAACCAATTATAACATGGTTCAGGTGTTACAGAAGTTCCTATTTTAAATGATGTAATTGAACCTACAAAAGCAAGTAAAAGCTTATTGAAGCCGTACATAAGGAGTACCACACCTATCAAGTGGCAATAAACCGCGAATATGCAAAGGTAGTAATGCAATGTGATGCAAGGTTTGAGAGATTCGTGTACTAAACGCCAAATTTGCCAATACATCAGCCACAGAATTCACCTCTCTATAAACATGCTCAATCCTACAAGACCCCTGAAGATGCAAGATTCGACGAAATAAGCGATCCATTGACCAATTAGTGATCGTACCTTTAGTTAGTGCCTTGGCCAATACCAAGGAATCCGTTTGAATGGATAAATCCAAGATGCCGAGTCTTTGTACTAGAGTCAAACCTTCGCGTAATGCTTCCATTTCAGCACATAGACTTGTGCATGAATCACCCAGAAAAACCGAAAATGCAGCAATAAAAAGACCCCCTCGGCAACAAATGACGCCTCCTATGCCGGACGGCCTCGGATTACCTTTCGAAGCACCATCAATGTTCAATACGTATTTCTCAGTCCCATTAATACCCCATTTGACAATCAAAGTTCTTCATTACTCTTCATTTCTTTTAGAGAGTGATTCACAATGTCTACTTGAGTGAATTAAAGATAGAGAGGAAGATTTCTTAGAGCTTGGTCCTATAGTTCATTATTTCGTGCTCTTTTAAATAATCTAAGAGCAACTATTGGCTATGTAAAGAGAAGTGAAAATTTGGCTGCTCATTCTCCTGCCAGACAGGCTCTGGATAAGTATTTATCTAATCAACTGGATGTATAATTATGCTTTTGTTATTTCTTTTACTATTTTTGCAAACAAGAAAATAATTTGATTTCCCCCCTAAACAAATCTGGAAATTTGCACTTTTGTAAGGCTTGGAAGTGGTATGAATCATCCCACTACAACACTCTTTTTCCATGTACCTTAGCATTGTGATGATTTTGTATGATCTTATTTTGACTGCTGGAAGGCATGCAATAATCCGTGTGGACAAGTATATTTCCTTCTCACTCATCTTTTTTCTTCCCTGAATATATATATATATATATATATATATATATATATATATATATATATATATATATATATATATATATATCTATTAAGAGTATAACTTCATGACTTTTCACAAATCAGTTCCTTCTTGTTTTAAATTGAATATCCACATTATTTAACTTATTCAAGAATTAAGAAGAGTAGTTTAACTTATGAGTAAGTAATTATCATAATACCCTTAAATATAGAATGATTCGTTTTAGTTGAGTTTACATCCTTAAATATTAAATATTTGGGGTTAGTTAAGGGAGTGTAAGGGGATGATACATCCATTTTAAGAAAATTGATATTTAATTTTTAACAGGAGAAAATATACACTTAATTTGGCTGGAGAGAGTATTAGATACAAATAGGTTGAGCTCACGTGTCACATTTTTAAAGCTCTATTCTTCTTAATTGTATTCATAAGGCTTTGTACTGCTTTTATATACACTAGCTGTGAGCCTCGCGCGCTGTACGGTTTTTCTTACTTCATTTCAAAAGACATTATAAAAATAATTTAAAGTAAAGTAAAGTTTCATACAAGGTCAACAAATATGTTTCAAATCCATCAATTTTTTATTTGAAGTGACCTTTAATAGATCTAATCACATTTAGGCCACAAATACATGTTAGTTACTTGATCATTGATAATATCTTAGAGTAAAATAAGATGATTACTCTGTTATAATAATGTAAAAATTATTAGAGCAAAAAAACAATTCTTGAAAATCATGCTAAATGTCAAGTTGATTATAATTTTTTTTTTCTCGATGATAGGTGAAATAAAAAAGTAAAGAGAGCTAAAAATGTTAAATATTAATTTTACCTTCAACTGATTAAAGCTTGTCTTTCACTTGGAACTTTGACTTACTTGTCGGATGGACTATTTTTTGGAAACACTATTTTCCAATACAATGTTTTCCTATAAATTTGAA
The DNA here is from genome assembly GCA_026122235.1 of Vinca minor. Lineage (NCBI taxonomy): Eukaryota > Viridiplantae > Streptophyta > Magnoliopsida > Gentianales > Apocynaceae > Vinca > Vinca minor. The sequence goes on along the minus strand of JAOCZM010000206.1, from coordinate 2,277,421 downwards.
AATCATGCTAAATGTCAAGTTGATTATAACTTTATTTTCTCGATGATAGGTGAAATAAAAAAATAAAAAGAGCTAAAAATGTTAAATATTAATTTTACGTGCAAATGATTAAAGCTTGTCTTTCACTTGGAACTTTGACTTACTTGTTTGATGGATTATTTTTTGGAAACAATATTTTCCTATAAATTTCATAAAATATATATTAAATTTTTTTGAAAAGAAATCGATTTCAACCATACCTAAGAGAGGGACAAATCCCTTACAATGCCTCTCACATTCAAGCCATGATGGATACTACATTCGATCATCAGTCGAATTAATTACTCGAGTAAAAGTAACGTTGTACTGAGTCAAAACGTAGCGTCATTAATGCTGGAAACGATGAAGACATAAAGTCTAAGGATCCCAAATAGTATTGAGGAACCATGGAGTATTACTTCTCTTTTGGATCACGTCTGATACAATATATATCCCAATATGTATCTAGGATATGATTTGTATCCATTACACATGATCAGTAAAACATGATCATCAATCAAACACCATACTAATTTTATATAACATTTCATAAAACAATGGACAATTAGAATAGTAATTATGTAAGCTATTGAGTTTTACTATCAAATCACATATTTGATGTTCAAACGCAAAATTAACTATTCAAATAACATGCTCAAAATATATAAAAACATACAACATATACGCTTATGGTCCTAGGGCACTACTAACAGGCTCATATTGAGATTTTGTGTAATTACGTGACGAAAGATTTCATCAAAGCCCATCAGAAAATCATGCAACTGTTTTTTTTCTCTCATGGACTTGTATATTGGCTAGAGCATAGGTACATTTTTGCAAACACATTTCGGCACAGGTGACAATGACTCCATCTCCTCCCGCAACTTCTTTAATTTAGTGTAATAAGCGGAGACATATAATTGTTTTTGTTATAGTAGATTGTCTCAATTCATACAGCCTAGGCGAGCTTCTTTTGCCGAAGCAACCCATGAAGTTGTTCTAGATTTGCATGTAAGATTTTGCATAGCGAATGCTTCTACAAAAACGAAGTATGGATGTAACATTGTCGTCATGTCCATAGCTACAAAACCCATCCATGAGACGTTCCATTGACAAGGACCGAAAACCAATTAGAACGCAAAGAAATACATAACATTGTTGTCATGTCCAGAAATCCATTACTGCTCTTGGTCCTTATCAATGGAACATCTCCTGGATATTGTAATGCTACACGGGGAGTAAAACAAGGTGATCCATTGTCTCTATTACTTTTCCTACTCTCGGCTGAACTGTTGTGAAGGGGGAGGAATTATTTATGTTATGCTAGCATTGTGGAGCCTTATTATGTGCCGCGACAACCCACTATTTTTTCTCATCTTGCCTTTGTGGATGATATATTGATTTTCACAAGGGCCAGCAGAAAGAGCATGGAAAATCTGATTCAATTCTTGAAAAGTTATGAAAGGGAATCGGACCAATGCGTTAATGTGAACAAGAGTAGATTCTATGCTTCCTCCAAAACTAGTGCGGCTCATAGGGTGTCTATTCAAGAGGTGACTGGTTTTCTAGAACAAGATTTTCCCTTGACATATCTTGGCTGCCCCCTTTTCCCATGACGAGCAAAGGTACAATACTATCATAAATTGGTTGATGCAGTGGCAACACAGATTGAAGGTTGGCAGCAAACATTTCTCGGGATAGGAGGCCGGCTTTTACTAATTCGTCATGTTCTCTCCTCGATGACCTTGCACATTCTGGCTGAAGGGATTCATGGGCGGAAACTCATTCCAAACACCCATGGATCCTCCCCTGAAGGATCCGCTCATATGAAACAATTCGAAAAACAGCAATAAAGAACTTACTTTCTTGGATTCAAGAAGCTACTTCTTGAATGGAGGATGACGTTTCTTGGATTCTTTGCTGCCACCAACGGAATTCCCTTTGCGGAATGTCCCTCTACCGGTATCCACGCGACGAAACGGGCAGCGATTGCTAGCTCTTCGTCTTTCTGAGTTTCGGAATTATGAGAGAAAAGGGAGACCAAAAACTGAAATCAGATTTTAGAGAGTTGGTGATTTTCGGTTGGAAAATTCATAGGCTAAGGTTTCGGCCAAGAGATCATTATATAAGGTATGAGAGTTTGTTCCCACAACTAACTCGCACATCCTCAACTCCCACGTCCACTAGACTTTCGCTGGTAGTGGGAGTCCTTATCGGATAATAACTCCCACGTAATCCCAGCTATAGGTAAATTACTGAAATTGCCCCTATCTCTAATTCGAATAATAAAAACTTTATTATTTTTAGAAAAATGAATGTCAGATACAATGAACCTAGACACATTCTAGATTCATTGAATCTGGACATGAAGCTCGTTAGCTCGTCTATGCGTGTGACCCTGTAGGTTCATCTCACAATGGCAATGAAAACACACTTAGTAGTAGTGTGAGTTCATAAATCACAAGCGGTCCCTAGCAGGACATTGTGACTACCCAAAGTGAATGAATATACAACGGAACCTAATATCAATCCACTATTTAATCCCTTTGTCTCGCGATATCCTAATTAAGCATAAGGCATGGTGGTCGTCACCCTTATTAAGCTTAATTGTATTTATGCTCGATCTCCAGGTAGACTGTTTCGACAAATAGCATTTGATAACCACTTTATCAAATACATTTGAGCACGACCATGCATTTAAACAGCCTTTCCCTATCGAGGGGCCCATGGATATCTCTTTCTAATAATAGAGAGGGACAAATTCCTTGCAATGTCTCTCACATTCAAGCTATGATAGGACACTACATCCGATCATCGGTCAGTATTGATTACTCTGTTACAAGTAACGTCCGACTGAGTCAAAACGTGGCTCCATTCATACTAGAATCAATGAAGACATAAGGTCTAAGGATTCTAAAATAGTATTGAGGAAGTAATACTTATGACTTAAGACCATGAAGTATTACTTCTCTGACGGATCACGTCGATACAATGTATCCCCTATATATTGCATCTATGATGTGATTTGTATCCATTACACATGATCGGTAAAAACAAGATCATCAATCAACAATCATACTAGTTTTATTTCATAGTAATTAAGCATTACATAAAACTAGGGACTTCTAGAATAGTAATTACATAAGCTAATGAGTTTTACTATCAAATCACACATTTGATAATCAAAAGCAAAATTAACTATTCAATTACATGCTCAAAAGATAATAAAATGCACAACATGTGCTAATGGTCCTAGGGCACTACTAACACTAGCGGCTTCTTGTACACATATGTTGGTCTTGTTGAATATTGAGCGAATGTTTTCATGTTTTTTATGGAGCAGTTCCAAAGGGGTTGAAAGGAGGACATGAATGTTTTGGAAATGAATGTGTAGGCCGAGACATTGTAATAGACTTGGGGTTGTCTCGTTATCTCATTATTACATGGCTTTCTCTTATAAAATGGGGTGGCAATTTCGCTCAATGGATACCTTATGGGCCGAGTTTCTGCGTAATAAGTAATGTGCTAAATTGGACCATGTCAAGCAGGGTAAAGTAATTTCGGGCTACTCACCAACTTGGTGGAGAATGGTGTCGGTAAATGATCAAGTATAGGAACTAACATGCTTGTTAGATTGAGGGGGTAATTCTTTGCTCCTATATGAAAATTTCAGTTAGCATGCAAGTTGGGATAAGAGTATTTTGGCACAAAATCAGCAGCTACGGAGTGCCCGGATTAATGATTTGTGCGGCCATGACAGGTGAGACAATCAGCGTCTTTTCCATTCTGCTTCCGCAGATTGTGTTGTTCAATTACCATATACTTATGTGCTTTGTGTTGAGAAGGACCGTTTAGTATGGATGGGAGAGATGTCCGGATGTTTTACACTCACTTCCGTCATTAAAACGCTCCAAGGAGGACATACAATTCAAGATACGCGGAAGTGTATCAAGTTGAAGGTAATACCACTTTCGATCTCCATATTCATGTGGAAACTATTAAATTCATATTTGGCACTAGATAAGGATAGGATGAAGTAGGGGATCCCTCTGGTCTCGAGATGTAGTTGTTTGCAAGGACAGGAGTATAACGAGCATTTTTTTCTCACATGTTCGAGAGCAAGAGCTCTATGGATCTTTGCGGCTTCTAGGCTTGGGATAACAATGAACTTTCACACGTATAGGTCTGTTAATGGACTATTAATGGCATGGTGGACATCGGGATCTTCTCGGAAGTACAAGGTGAGAGTCATTACTTCTTGTTATGTTTGTTGGATTGTATGGAAAGCGAGGTGTAGTTTTGTATATGAAGGGGAAACTAGCTCTACTCAGTCTCTATTCGCTCAATTACAGGGTGTGATGGATAGGGTTCTTGCTGTGAAAGGGCTGCACATTGGGAATACAAGGACATCTCCGAGGCTGCCTAGTCTTCCTATTATATTGTGATGGAGATGTTTAAATGAGACTGATATTTTTCTCAACATTGATGGCGCATCTAAAGGTAATCAGGGAATTGCGAGATTTGAGGTATCTTACGCTTTGGTGATGGTCTCTTTCTATCGTCTTTTGTTGCGTATCTTGGAAAGAATATTACCAACAATCGGGCAGAATTGGAGGCATTACTCAGTGGATTGATCATGGCACAAACTATGGGACTAAGCCCGCTTCATGTGCAAACAGATTCGATGATTGTAGCAAATGTAGTGACACGTCGGAATGTTAACTCATGGGAGTTGGACTCTTTGTTTCGTATGGTACTTATTAAACTGGGGAGTAATAAAGTCATTCATGTTTATTCAGAGGTAACTTAGCATGTGAAACACGATCTACATTGAGTTTCTCCTCATTTATAGATCTTCCTCCCACAATTAAGGGATTATGTAATCTAGATAGGATGGGAATTCCGTATTTTTGGAATCCATAATGTTTTCATATTGTTGTAATGGCTGCGGTTTCTTGGAGAGCAAAGGGCCTTTTAAGCCGAAATCAATAAAGATCATGATTTAATTTGGAAAAAAAAGTCCATAATCCACTATACGTAATTGGTTTCCTTCAATAATTCTATGACGAAGGCCTGGTCCGGATTTTGCGAATGGTGGATATAGTATGCGTGTCACGCCCCGTGCCCGTGGGCCCGCAACGCGACACATGGGTCTAACAGTACCCACGATCAACTACATGGCAATAGGACTTGCTATGCCAAAAGGGATATCCCGAGATGATAGTGGGTACTTAGGCCCACCTTATATACCAGTCAAAACTTTCAGAGTTATCCCATGTGGGATGGGGTTTCACATTCACCCCTCCTTAATGCCCTAGCGTCCTCACTAAGCTCCCAAAACATACTTAGCCCATGACCAACCAAGTGTCCAGGATTCTAAAGGTGGTCCCTACCACTTACGGTGTGGCACTTAGCTCTCACACGTCCGCCTGGTCACCGGATCTGATACCACTCTTTCACGCCCCGTGCCCGCGGGCCCGCAACGCGACAATGGGCCTGACAGTACCCACGATCATCTACTTGGCAACCGGACTCGCTATGCCAAAAGGGATATCCCGAGATGATATTGGGTACTTAGGCCCACCTTATATACCAGACAGAACTTTCAGAGTTATCCCATGTGAGATGGGGTTTCACAATGCGGACATTGGATCCGCAACTTCTTGTCACGGTGGTCTCAATTTATACAGCCTAGGTAAGCTTCATTTGCCAAAGCAATCCTTAAGGTAGTTATAGATTTCGCGAAAGTTGCAACAGCTGGAACATTCCATAGAGTTCTGAAGCTAATTGTGCACCATTGTTTCGCTAGGGATCCAATGTGCTAAATCTAAGAAGATGTATCGACATAGTAATTGTACCATCTACAAAATCCATCTTAATTTTGCCACATAACGTTGTCATCATGTCATGTCCATAATCCACTATTCGTAATTGGTTTCCGTCAAATTCTATGACAATGACCTGACCCCCGATTGTGAGAATTGCGGATATAGTATGCGGACGTTGGATCAGGAACTTGTTGTCTCGATGTTGCCTTAACGGCATCATGGTGCTACGGAAATCTGAACGCCTAAGCTAATGAATAATTTTTTTAGTTTTGTGATAAAGAAGGAAGAAATAGTGCACGCGAAAAGTGCATTTTTGAACCTTTCGAATCCCAGTCACAAAATACTCATTTTTTTTTTTTTTTTTTTGCAAATGCACATATAATAACAATGCCAAAACAAGAACAACTAAGCTATAAATCGTACTCGTCAAAATCCAACATCTATACATCGGAAATGTGACACAAGCAGCATGTGTTCCTCATCCCAACATACGGACATACACAACATTAGACTCTTCGAATACGATTCATGTTATGAGTCAAGAAATCACACGTTTGAGCTTCATTGTCTATTCACAACCCTAAAGCAATTACTACAATGGCTCCCAACTTATAGCCAAGAAAGGAAAGGAATCAGAGAATGCAGAACATGGGTTCATTTTCTCCCCGAACGAAGGGCTCTTAATTTAAGGATTCATTCATATTGTGTCATTGCCCACCACTGTGGACTCCACAAAGACAGTTTGTAGTCCCTAACATTTTCCCAATTATGAACGGGCTTAGAGACAGATACAGAGAATCGTAAAACCCCAGGTTCACCGACAACACACACATATGCAGAGAATGAATCATGCAATGGGATCAATTCTAGACAAGAGCTCAAGACCATTGATAACTCCAAATATCACATAGCCTATACAACTTCCTAAAGCAGTCATATCAACATGGTATAAACATGATAGAATGCTACAACAACATACACAATTATATTAATGCTTCAACATACAAGTATGAATAATTCGACATTTCATCCTATGCAATAAATCATGCTTTAAATCCTTTTAGCACAAGTTCTCCAGAAGTTTAAACACCACATTTCACGAGTTTCTGGACAGAAAAGACAAGGGTGAAGATCCTAACTTGTGATTCTTAGCAAGCAAGCAAATTGCATACAATCCAGAAAAACGCAGCAACTTCAAATCCAAATTACCATTCGGTGGAAACTCAAAACGCAATTATGTCAATTCCCATACATAGCCCTTTCAAAGACGTTCGAAACAAACTAAAGAAATCTTACACCCGACATCGTTTACCCCTCCAAATGATCAATCTCTCACAGGCTATCTAATCTGCCATGTTTTCTTTCTCTCTTCTTTTCCCTCTCTTCTCTTCCTAACTTATTTTCTCTTTTTTTTATTTTTTTATTTTAAATTCGAATTTTATTGATAAAGGCAAAAGCCAGAACAATACAGCATAATAACCGCCTCACTGTGATGGCAGGTTCAAAATGGAGCCTTTATCTAAATTATGGCCTTTGCCGAAATCGCAGATTTGGCAAACCATTCCTATCAGATATACACTGGAATTGAATTGATAAAGGTAATTGTAAAAAAGTAGAAAATTCACAAGAAGCATTAGTGTCACAAGCCTCATTAGCAAGCATGTCCGCAACCTTATTGGCTTCTCTATAAATGTGTGTAATTACGTGTTGATTAATGAGCTTGAACAAATTCTGAAATGGCACATCTAATTTCCAGCTATGAATGTGCCGAGAATGAATTGAATCCACCAAGAATTTGGAGTCTGATTGAATAGAAATCTGAGTGTGTCCCAAACTAGTAGAGAGTTGAATCCCCGGCACCATTGCATGTATCTCAGCTTCAGAATTTGTAAGGTCATCCCCCAGATAACGATAATAAGCAAAGACAAACTCACAATTACTGCGACGCAAGACTCCACCTGCACCTGCACATCCGGGATTGCCTCTAGAAGCACCATCAATATTTAGTATGAGCAACCCCGATGAGCCTGCATCCAACCATTTCACCGCCAAAGCCATACCTCTAATGTTCCAGGTTGGTGATCTCCGACCTATATAATGGTCATACAATCCCACTGATTGTAGAATTGGGGCAATAAAATTCTCGAATTCTTTCAAGAGCCCTCTTTGATTTATAATAGTTCCTTCATAAATAAATCGACATCTAGCACGCCACAACATCCAACATATTCCTGGACTAACAATCACATAAATATCCCGCCATTTCCCTTGACCTTTCCACCGTAACATTTTGATAAGAGAAACCAGATTGTCATGATGTAGTAAACGCCAATCCACACCCATAAACCCACAACATTGCCGCCACAAAAAACTAGCCAAAGGACAGTCTATAAATATATGCATAATACTATCTACTCCCCTCCCACAACTACACCATGAAGCCAAAGAAACACCCCATGCTTGTCTAATCGTATCAAAAGCGAGAAAGCCATTAAAGAAACGCCACATAAATACACACAAGAACAAAGAAAGATGTGAGTTCCATAATATACGACGAGTACCTTGTATTATAGAAAATGGTTGTAGCTCTTTCATGGACGATGTAATCTTAAACTTGCCTCCCGACTTATGCTTCCACACCCATTTATCCTCTCATTCACCAGTCACTATCCTCGGTAGATTTCCGCGCTGCCCCAATGGTAGAGTAGACGGCAAAGAAGACCAACCACTCTTGCTAAGGAAGTCGCTGATCTTTGCAGAAAAATCGTCTTGGCAGACCATAGATAATCGACCCTTCAAAGTGAAATCGTCATGCCAAAAAGAAGAGCCACCACCTTGGACCAACACTCTCATATTCACCTCAGCACACTCACGGTGCTTGAGCATTCTCCGCCAGATAGCCGAGTCTGCAGTGGTTAATTGAACTAGAGTTGGATGTGGATGATCCCTGCAATATTTATCAAAAAGCAAATCTCGCCATATAGAGTCAGTTGTCCGGAATTTCCACCTCAATTTAATAGAGAATGCCCTTTGAAGATCCTGTAATGAAAATAATCCCAGCCCACTATTTAACACATCAGTACTCAGTCGTGACCAAGACATCCAATGCTTCTTATTACCATATATTGATTGACCCCATAAGAAATTAGACAAGATTCTTTCAATATCATCTAAAATCTTTTTGGGTGGATCAGTTGAGGCTAATATATATAAATTCATTGAAATCAAAACATGGCGAATCAAAATTAAACGGCCTCCAAATCCTAACAACTTCTGTTGCCAACCCTCAACCCGCTTCATCATTTTTTCCACAAGCGGAACATAATATGAGACCTTCGACCTCCCCGTGTACAAAGGACAACCAAGATAGGTGAAATGAAGGGTACCTTGAGAAAAACCTGTAACCTGAGATACCATGTGTATTTGAGCTTGTTGTGTTCTGCTTGAGATGTAAAAGGAACTTTTGACTGGATTGATCTTCTGTCCCGAAGCTTGCTCATAGGATTCAATAAATCGCATCAGATTCTGCAGTCCTCGTTTTCCTCAATTTAAAAAAATGATGACATCATCTTCATATGCTAAATGAGAAACAACCAAAGTGGAATGTGTTAGTAGTGCCCTAGGACCATTAGCACATGTTGTGCGTCTTATTATCTTTTGAGCATGTAATTGAATAGTTAATTTTTCTTTTGATTATCAAATGTGTGATTTGATAGTAAAACTCATTAGCTTATGTAATTACTATTCTAGAAGTCCCTAGTTTTATGTAATGCTTAATTACTATGAAATAAAACTAGTATGATTGTTGATTGATGATCTTGTTTTACTGATCATGTGTAATGGATACAAATCACATCATAGATGCAATATATAGGGATACATTGTATTGGACGTGATCGTCAGAGAAGTAATACTTCATGGTCTTAAGTCATAAGTATTACTTCTCAATACTATTTTAGAATCCTTAGACCTTATGTCTTCATTGATTCTAGTATGAATGGAGCCACGTTTTGACTCAGTCGGACGTTACTTGTAACAGAGTAATCAATACGACCGAGATCGGATGTAGTGTCCTATCATAGCTTGAATGTGAGAGACATTGTAAGGAATTTGTCCTCTCTATTATTAGAGAGAGATATCCATGGGCCCCTCGATAGGGAAAGACTGTTTAAATGCATGGCCGTGCTCAAATGTGTTTGATAAAGTGGTTATCAAATGCTATTTGTCGAAACAGTCTACCCGAGATCGAGCATAAATATAATTAAGCTTAATAAGGGTGACGACCACCATGCCTTATGCTTAATTAGGATATCGCGAGACAAAGGGATTAAATAGTGGATTGATATTAGGTTCCGTTGTATATTCATTCACTTTGGGTAGTCACAATGTCCTCGCTAGGGACCGCTTGTGATTTATGGACTCACACTACTACTAAGTGTGTTTTCATTACCATTGTGAGATGAACCTACAGTGGTCACACGCATAGACGAGCTAACGAGCTTTATGTCCGCATTCAATGAATCTAGAATGTGTCTAGGTTCATTGTATCCGACATTTGTCTTTCTGGAAATAATAAAGTGTTTATTATTCGAATTAGAGATAGGGGCAATTTCGGTATTTTACCTATAGCTGGGATTACGTGGGAGTTATTATCCGATAAGGACTCCCACTACAAGCGTAAGTCTAAGGGACGTGGGAGTTGAGGACTCCCATTGCCGAGAGGAGTTGAGGACGTGAGAGTTAGTTCTGGGAACAAACTCTCACACCCTATATAATAAACTCTTGGCCGAAACCCTAGACATCAATTCTTTTAGCCGAAATTAACCAAGAAACCCGAAATTGGATTTCAGCTTTCAGCCTCTCCCTTTTCTCTCTAATTCCCGAAAATGCAAAAGACGAAGAGCTAGCAATCGCTGCCCGCTTTCGTCGCGTGGATACCGGTAGAGGGACTTTCCGCAAGGGAGATCAATTGGTGGCGATTAGCATCCAAGAAACGCCATCCTCCATTCAAGAAGCAGCTTCTTGAATCCGTAAAATGTAAGTTTTTACCGCTATTTTCGATTCGTTTCATATGAGCGGATCCTTCAGGGGAGGATCCATGGGTGTTTGGAACGAGTTTCCGCCCATGAATCCCTTCAGAATGAGATGTAACATAAGGATCAAAGAACCGTAATCCGACCAATTGATTCAAACCTCGCGAGAAAACCTCAACAGCGAGAATAAAAAGAAGAGGTGACATGGGATCTCCTTGTTTAACCCCCTTCTCAGACTTGAAAAAACCATATGGACTTCCATTTATCAAGACCGAAAACCAATTATCACATAAAAGGCGTTTTGTCATATGAAGGAAATGAGAACTAAAACCAAACCTCCGAAGAACGAGAAGCGAGAATGTATGCGAGACACGATCAAAGGCCTTCATCATATCTAATTTTATAATCATATTCCCCCTCCCCCCGGACTTTCTTATTAAGAGCCCACCATTTCCGTAGCTAGCAAAATATTGTCAGTAATTGCCCTACCGCTCACAAAACCAGTTTGATTAATACTGATTAAGGAAACCTGCGAGACGATTTGATAGGACCTTTGAAATTACTTTGCTTGAGAAATTACATAAAGAAATAGGTCTGAACTCCGCAAAGGATGTTGGATGGGTAGCCTTTGGAAGAAGGACTAGAAAAGCACTAGCCATGGATTTCGGAATATGAAGTCCTGCCCAAAAGTCCTGCACCGATCACGTAACATCGTCACCTACAATCTCCCAGTATGACTGGAAAATTTGCCTATGAAACCGTCCGGTCCCGCAGCACTTGTCGGGCAAAGCGCAAAAACAGCTGACTTGACCTCCAACCGAGAAGGCAGTTGGTCTAGGCTTTTGTTGTCGTCTTCCGAAACAAGCGCCGGGATCATTGACACCAACTGATCCACAGACTGCTCCTCTGAGTCACAGCTGAGCAGATGCCGAAAGTAAGCTGCCCCAGCCGCCCCAATATCCTCCATATTTGACAAAATATCACCTTCATTTGTAGTAATTTGTGATATATGCATGTGTTTTTGTTTGTTTCTGCAAAAAGAATGAAAATAAGAAGTGTTAGCCTCACCCTCCGTCAACCACCTACTGCGGGATTTTTGTCTCCAAAAAACCTCCTCCCTTTTTAACGCCTCTACATACTCCCTCTTAGCAACTTCCAACTCCTGCCAACTAGCTTCACTATGACTTGCATCATACACCCTCTCCAAATTCTCCAACCTTTCCAAAGCCGCCTTCAAGATTGTGGCATTGTTGCCAAATTCGTCCTTATTCCATGTACTTAGAGCAACTTTCAATCTTTTCAATTTCACCTGGAGTTTCAGCATACCCGAACCTGCCATATCCTGCCTCCAACTATCCTCCACTACCTTTTGAAAATTTCTATGTTTAATCCACATCTCCTGAAATCGAAATGTCGAGCCACGCCGCTCTGTTGTAAGACTAATTGAGACTAATAATGGACAGTGGTCTGAAATGGTACGCGTCAAGTGCTCCACTATTGTTTGCTGAAACATCAAATTCCACTACGTATCAACCATAACCCGATCCAACCTTCGTTGTAAAGGTCTCACCCCTCCTCTATTCCATGTAAAAGGACTACCAATATAAGGAACCTCCAGCAAACCGCAATCATTAACAGTTTCCAAAAATTCCGAAATTAGCAACATAGCTGGAATGGAGCCCTGACTCTCCGTCTATCACATAACCACATTAAAATCACCTCCAATGAGCCACGGTTCTACCTGCTACTCTCTAAACCGTCTCATTTCCTGCCACAACTCCCTGCGATGAACATGTGAACATTTTGCATGCACAAATGAACAAACAACAGGCGTACCAGAAAAAACATCTATCCTAACATGCACCACCTGCTCCATATCCCCCAATATATCCAATCCCAAAACACCATTCCACAACACCCATATTTTGCTAGAACTATTACTATAACTAAAATCAAATCCTAACTTGCGAGCATACGAAGACAAAACATCCGACCGAACTATTGGTTCCAACAAAACCACCAGATCCAAAGAGCATTTATTTTTAAGTTGCCGAATGTTAACCATAGTACTATCATTCGCTATACCCCTTATATTCCAAAACAACCAATTCATGATTAAAACAAAAATAGGGACAAGTATGAGTAGCACAAAACAGACTATTGATCACGAGTCGCGCCTTTTTGAGCGATTCTCGGTGAACGTCGCAAAGGTTTGTCCTTAGGCATAGTAACATTATCTTTTGCTACCTTAGTTTGAATCAGGTTACCTGGCAGCTGTAAATAGACGGATACAAGAGGAATATCCCTTGGTTTTTGCCTTTCTGCAGGCTGTTGCATAACTTCTGACCCGCCAACTGCAGGCTGCTGCAGAGCTGCTGACCCGGGTAAATCCCCTATTTTTGGGCCTACTGCAGGTAGTGGCAGATTTACTGACCCGGTTTCACCATCTACTGACCCAGAAACATCTGAATTTGCACATACTGACCCGAAAGTCTCTGTTCCAGATGCTTACAGTGGAGAAACTGACCCAGAAACCCCTGTTCCGGGTCCCACACTTGCAACCTGGGTTGTGTCCTCCTGACCTAGCTCCTCATCAGAAACCCTATCAGCCGCTGCCTCCTGTACCACCGACACAGCCAGAGACACTTCTTCTTCAGCTGGAATGATGGTTGCCACTAGTTCTGGCACCGAGTCCCCAGCCTGTAACGTCGATTCCATTGTGACCTTTGCCGCCTCCATTTCTTTTGCAAAAAATTTCAGAGAAATAACATCTTTTTCTCTGGAGATTTGAGGAGGTTTTCCTCTATTTTACGACACCACCTTTCTCGATTCAATAATTGGGGAATATCCATTCTTCCCTATTCCGATGTCATCCGTACTAGAGGCAATTTTCTTGACAGAAATTAGATGTTCCTCCAGTGTCGAATCATCCACTACTACTACAACATCATCCGGCACCACCACCGCTACTTGATTGTCTGGGATTGGCACAACCACAGGCGGAATCAGATCATTGTCAATGATCTTCTTCCCCGTCGGCTTCCATATTTCAGAACTAGTCCCAGGCGCAGATACCACAGTCCCCGATTTTAAACCTGTATTTACCAGATTTTCATTCATAGGTGGCGGTGCAATAATCTCTTTCTTGCTTTTTTCCATCGGTTTTGGCACTGTCGGGTTCTCCATAATGCACGATTGACACCTCCCCTGACCATGCCCAATCCGCATACAAATAGTGCAGTATTCCGGAAGATCGTCATATTGTATTGATTGCCAAAATCCTTTTCCAGTTTCGTCATGAGTAATTCGGACACGACTTGGAAAATCCCCCAACAAATCTACCTCTACGCAAACCTTCGCAATACTTGGCCTGGTAGCATTTGCTGGCGGGGCATCCAAAGTTAAAGGATTTCCAACAGCCTTAGCCAAAGAGAACAATTTCGATTTGTTAAACAAATGTATTGGAAGCCCTTCAAAACCAATCAAAACAGGGACGATCGAAGGCTCCTCATGAACATTAAAATCGTATGTCCATTTGAAAACCCTCATCATCAATCCGCAAAAAGTCTAAGAACCCTGTCTCCATAATCTGCAGTAATCTTCTTCCAAATCAAACCTTATGAGGACATGTCTAGGATCCATCCATCCAATCCAAAAACTACCCCTAAATCCGACGCGATGAAACACTCTCTTGAGAGACTCCATATTAGGGGCGTGTTTATGGAATTTTCCAACTAAAGAAAATCTCCACGGGGACATCAAAGCCTCGTGTTCATCCGCGGAGATCGAGAGATTCAGTTCCCCTTTGAAGGTGTTCAAATGAGTGATTGGGAGAGTGTGTGTAATAGAAAGACTCGCAAGAAGATCCGCGAAGGATTTCTTAGGCCACATAGCAGCGCCCCCAGCGGCTTCAGTAGCTGGAGGACTGGCGGCCAAGGCTGCCAGTCAAGAGCCGTGTATCAGAAGGAAAGAGAAGATAATTTTTAGGAGCCAGAGAGAATTTTTTTACCGACCTAACTTTTTTTTTTAATAAAGCCACCAGCGTGGTGGGGCGGTCCCCCATTTTATTAATTAATTGCCAAATCGGCAGAAGTGATGAGAGGGGGACATAAAGCCTAACCTCCCAATACAATAGAATATGCAAAAAGTGCAACCTTGGGCAATCATATATATATGCACAAGGGTGAAACAATATATGGCTAAAATAATATGCAAAGCAGTAAAACTCTAAAGCAATCAGCTATACAATACTAGTATCCATTAAAACTAAGATGCTAACGAGTTTATCCTTTGGTTTTCCGTAGATATGGAGTCCCTGCGTGATCCAGAAAACACTTACCTCTAGTGATACGAGGTAGTGACGAAAACTGTGAATAAACAACCGTATTTCGAGAATCACATGCTTCATTTGCCAAACTGTCCGCGACCTGGTTCGCTTCCCTGTAAATATGGTGAACTCTTGCTGATCTAGAAATGCGGAGTAAACATTGAAAAAGAGAATCAAGCTTCCAAGAAGAAATTCGCCCTTTGTTAAAAGAATCACATAAAAACTTTGAATCCGATTGAACACATATGTCATTAAAACCCAATGAATTAACATACCGTATACCAATGATCATTGCTTCCATTTCAGCCGCAGATTTTGAGAGATTTAAACCAAGGAAATTAGAGAAAGCACCAATAAAAGAGCCCAAAGAATTGCGAACAATACCACCCGCACCTGCAGGACCCAGATTACCCCTAGAAGCCCCATCTATATTTAGAACAACCGAGGGTGCCAAACTACCCCTCCAAGTAATGGCCTTAACTCGTCTCAAACCTATAGAGTATGTGCCTCCCGTAAACGCCTCAAACAAACCAGCACATTTCAACAAAGATATATAGTGACTGTCAAATTCACGTAAAAGGCTCCTAAATACCGATTTTTTACCATAAAAAATGAAACGGCAACGAGCCCTCCAAAGGACCCAACAGACACTAGTAAAAATAATGAAGTTAATATCTCACCACTTTTCTCTTCCTTTCCACCACAACAATTTCAAAAGGGATAAATAAGAGTCAAACCTGAGAGTATTCCATGCAATTTCAGCCAAAGCACATCCATACGTCCACAATCTTGTAGCCATTTGACATTCTGTAAAAATGTGCGCGAAAGTATCCTCCCCATGTCCACAATGACACCTTGAGACCAAAGATACACCCTAACGTCTCCTGACTTCATCTAGTGCTAAAAAACCATTGAGCAGCCGCCAGAGAAATAGTTTCTGCGCCAATGGGAGCAAGGACTGCCAAACTTGTGTGCGAGAGAGCTGAGAAACTCCACTTGGTTGTAAAGTCTGCAAAATAGAAGAAACTGTAAATTTCCCAGTTGGGACAAGGCTCCATATATGAATATCAGGACCTGGGGACATCCGAACCAGTTGAAGGTCCTGTTGTTGAGACATCGTCAAAGTCTCTACTGCTGACCAGCCATCGTCACCCAAATGTTCTCTAATGGCCGAAGAATCCACTGCTGCGCCTACTATCCGCAATAAAGATCCCTGCAACGTGAAATTTTCATACCAGAACAAAGACCCACCATCTCGAATCAGGAGGCCCATGTGAGCCTTTGCCGAAGCGCGGACCGTAAGAAGCCTGCGCCAAACAGGAGAATCCATAGGGCGAGAAGGAACGATAGTAGGATGAGGATACGATTGACAATATTTCTCCACCAGAAAATCTCTCCACAGAGACGTCGAAGTCCTGAAACGCCACCACAATTTGTGAGAATAAGCAATTTGATAAGACTCTAAAGTAGAAATTCCCAAACCATTTTGTGAAGTACTATGACAAAGTTTCTTCCAAGACATCCAATGACGGCGTTCCCCATACTTCATTTTCCCCCATAGAAAGTTAGCAAATAACCTTTCCATATGAGCAAGTACCTGTTTTGGCGGACTAGACACATCAAGGATGTGCATAGGCATGGATAATAATACATACCGAATTAAAGTGAGGCGTCTTCCTAGATCAAGAAATTTCCTTTGCCATCCCGACAGGAGAAGAGTGATTTTATCAATAATAGATGAATAATAAATTACATTTTGTCGCCCAAAAAAGACGGGACATCCGAGATATATCATGGGAAGATTGCCTCGAACAAAACCCGTCACCCGATTGATCATTTCCAACTGTCGGGGTTGTGTTCTCTCCGCCACATAAAAGGAACACTTATGATCATTGATGCGCTGCCCTGAGGTGTCCTCATATTGCCGAATGAATTCTATCAAAGCTTGTAGACCACGTTTAGCTCCATTCAAGAAAACAACTACGTCATCTGCATAAGCTAAATGAGATATCAAAACAGATGAGTGTGGGACCACATACCTTCCTATGCTCCCCGAATTTACCAGTCTATCCAGACCCCTGGAAAAAACGTCTGCTGCTATAATAAACAATAAAGGCGACAAAGTGTCTCCTTGTTTTACTCCACGCCCAGAACGGAAAAAACCATGAGGAATACCATTAATAAGGACTGAAAACCAGTTATTAGTCAATAAGTTGCGGATTAGGTGAATGAAATGTGGACTAAAACCAAACTTTTGAAGCACGGACAAAAGAAAAACATGAGAAACTCGGTCAAAAGCCTTCATCATATCCAATTTTATGATCATGTTACCTCCTCTCACCTTTTTATTTAATGCATTTGCCAATTCCATTGCTAACAAAATGTTATCTGAAATGACCCTCCCCTTGATAAAACCAGATTGATTTTTGCTCAAAATCCTAGGAAGTAATTTTGCCAGTCGAATAGCCATAACTTTAGAGATAATTTTACTAGAGAAATTGCACAAAGAGAGTGGACGAAACTCACCAAAAGTTTCCGGGCAGTCTGTCTTCGGAATGAGGACTAAAAAGGAACTCGCAATTGCCCGTGAAAGAGGTATACCTGCCCAAAAATCCCTAACCGCCTGAATCACATCATCTGCCACAACCGCCCAACATGTCTGGAAAAACCTCCCCGTGTAACCATCGGGGCCCGAAGAACTAGAGGGGCTCAAAGCAAACACAGCCTCTTTAACCTCCAAACCTGTAGGCAAAGAATCTAAATAATGGTTGTCAGTATCATCAACCTGCTTTGGTAGCAAATCGAGTAGGTGAGTGTCGGGACAATTGCTTGCATCGAAAGCAAATAAGTTCTCTTAATAACTGACTCCAGCCGAGCCTATGTCATCTTGTCTTGTATAAATAGTTCCATCTGCCCCCCGTATCTTATTAAGAAATAATCTCCTTTGTTTATTCCTGCAGTAAGAATGAAAGTAACTTGTATTAGCATTTCCCTCATTTAGCCATTTCTGACGAGCCTTTTTGTGCCAGAACATTTCCTCCAATTCAAGATTACTCTCGTGTTTTAACTTTGCCTCCATTAACTGGGCTTGCAAATGAGAAGTAGGTCCCAAATCATGTAGTTCTTCCAACCTTAGTACCTCCCTTTCGGTTGTCTTAACCCGGGTGTGCATATTACCAAAAGTTTCCTTGTTCCAGGTCCCCGAAACCCGTTTCAGACGTTTCAATTTACCCTGCAAAATTATTATTCCTGTACCAGACAGATCATCAGCCCAAGAATTATGAACAACATCCATAAACGTGGAATGTTTTACCCACATATATTGGAAACGGAAAGCAGAACCACTGCGATCAGTTGTTAGACAAAAATTAATTAAAAGAGCACAATGATCAGATATAGTTTGTGGCATATGTGTAACAGTGTTATGTTGAAAAGTAGCATTCCAATCATTAGAGACAAGAAAACGATCTAACTTTCTGAGCAAATGATGTACTCCCCCATGACACCAAGTGTAAGGACTTCCTGAAGTAGGAACTTCTAGTAAACCACAATCATGCATTGTATCACCAAATTCAGTCATAGGTAGTAAAGCCGGAACAGACCCCTGACTTTCGTTCAAACGTAATACAACATTAAAATCTCCTCCTACCGACCAAGGACTATTATTTGGTTGAAAGGTGCATAATTCCGTCCATAATTCTCGCCTTTGGACATACGAGCATTTAGCATACACAAATGAGCAATATATAGGGGAAGCCGAAAAAATATTAATCTGACAATGAATGACTTGCTCCAAATCCTTAACAACCACAATATCCACCCTGTCATCCCACAAAACCCAGATTTTGCTGGTACAATTCCCAAACCAGAAATCAAATCATAATCGACGAGCATACATAGCAATTTCAGACAAAGCCACCATCGGCTCCAACAACACAACAAAGTTAAGTTTATGATCCCTTTTTAACTGCCGAATGTTCGAAATAGTACCTTCATTAGCAATCCCTCTAATATTCCAAATGATGTAATTCATTAAAATATTGAGA
Source organism: Vinca minor (assembly GCA_026122235.1). NCBI lineage: Eukaryota > Viridiplantae > Streptophyta > Magnoliopsida > Gentianales > Apocynaceae > Vinca > Vinca minor. Next base: position 2,258,169 of record JAOCZM010000206.1, on the reverse strand, counting down.
TGAGGTAAAATATGAGTGAAGCATTAAACAGTATTAGGAGTCGATCCCGCAAGTCTAGGAGATCGTCTCAAAAGGAGTTGATGATGCTTATCTTTCTTGCCCTTCTTTTTAACTATGGGGATATCCACAATAATATTGGAAAGTGCATTAACTGGAGTAATACCTGCCACATCGGTAATTACCTGTGTCGGAGGAGAGATAATGGCCTGATCATCCACTGTACTTTGAGTAATATCTTAGTCCTCCATTGATCCGGGTAGAACCAGAAAATGACCCTCTTCACCTGCAGCAAGTTCTCAAGTTCATCCGGGTACTCCGGGGCTTCATCGTCCTTCTCGGTTCCCACTTCAACTTCAGGTATCCGATCCGGGTCTTCTATACCTGGGACCAAATTTCCAAAACTGGCTCCCAGGCTTCCCAATACATTCATTCCGTCCACCCCCTGTATATCCGAGCCGAGTTCAACAGGTGTAGCAGCTGTGTTCTGTGAAGCGGGATGCTTCAAACTAGGTACAAAAGAGCGTAGTTTGGCTAGAATTACCTCCATTGGCTTTGTCGATTTGCCGCCATCAGATAGTGTAAATCGCGAATTAAAAGGGGATTTGGCACATCCTACAATAATATCATCAATACCCCTAGGACTCAACACAACCGGATCAATTTCCAAGCTATATTTCTCTTTTGAGACTGTTTTTTCACATCCTGGCAGCCCTGTTATTTCTGGGCAGATTGCAGATTTTGGCAGTGTGAAATGCCCTGTTTCCCCTGTTTCCAGCGCCAGAATTGGTGCAGACTGCTGTACCCGCGGCTGTGAAAACACTGCAACGGGGCTGTCCGCGGCCAAAGGTTCCCGCGGCCCATTCTGTGTCGGTGCAATGGTGCTGTTCTCGGCCAGAGGTGCCGCAGCAGTATGCTTTTTCTGCTGTACAGTTACTTTGTCTCTAATTACCAATGCAGTTCCCGATGGACCCGGTTCTCGCCGCGATCGCACCGGAACCCACTGATTATTGGGAGCCGTGACTACTATTCAAGATTTGAGAATTCGGGGCTCCGCAACCACGGCTTGCTTGCCTTTGATTTTTGCGGACTGCACCGGTTGAACAATATGAGGTTTTTCCAATTCAACTGGTTTTTTAGAGTTACATTGTTGATTATGATGACCAATTCTCTTACATTTGACACAATATTCCGGCAAATCGTCATATACAATTGATTGCCAAAATCCCTTTCCCGTATGAGCATGTGTGATACGTATACGCTTAGGTAAATCTGATAGTAAATCTACCTCAACACATACCTTCGCAATCACCGGTCTGGAGGCTGCGGCTGTAGGGGCGTCTAACTCAAGCGGTTGTCCAACCGCCTTTGCGAGTGAGAAAATCTTAGATTTGTTATACAAGTGAATCGGTAGACCCTCAAAGCCAATCCATATTGGTACTATTGACGGTTCTTAATCGACATTGAAATCATAGGTCCACTTGAAGACCCGCATTGTAATTCCATAGATATTCCATATTCCTTGTCGCCAAAATCGACAATAATCTTCTTCAAGATCGAATCTAATCAATACGTGACGTTGATCCATCATTTCAATAGAAAAATTTCCTTTAAACCCAATTTTGTGAAAGGATTTCCGCAAAGAGTCAATAGACGGGACATATTTGTGGAATTTGCCAACCAAAGCAAATCGCCAAGGCCGACTCAAAATGTCAATTTCATCCGAAGGGATGATTAGATGAGGTTCCCCTTTAAATACCTCCATTTTTGTAGTTGGAAGTGTGGGTGAAGCAATTGAAGGACCGGTTTGAAGGCATTCATGGGCGGAAACTCGTTCCAAACACCCATGGATCCTCCCCTGAAGGATCCGCTCATATGAAACAATTCGAAAAACAGCAAAAAGAACTTACTTTTTCTGATTCAAGAAGCTACTTCTTGAATGGAAGATCACGTTTCTTGGATTCTTTGCTGTCACCAATGGAATTCCCTTTGCGAAATATCCCTCTACCGGTATCCACGCGACGAGACGGGCAGCGAGTGCTAGCTCTTCGTCTTTCTGAGTTTCGGAATTATGAGAGAAAAGGGAGACCAAAAACTGAAATCCAATTTCAGAGAGTTGGTGATTTTTCGGCTGGAAAATACTTAGGCTAGGGTTTCGGCCAAGAGAGCATTATATAAGGTATAAGAGTTTGTTCCCACAACTAACTCTCACATCCTCAACTCCTCTCGGCAGTGGGAGTCCTCAACTCCCACGTCCCCTAGACTTCTGCTGGTAGTGGGAGTCTTTATCGGATAATAACTCCCACGTAATTCCAGCTATACCGAAAATGCCCCTTATCCCTAATTCGAATAATAACACTTTATTATTCTCAGAAAAGTGAATGTCAGATACAATGAACCTAGACACATTCTAGATTCATTGAATCTGGACATGAAGCTCGTTAGCTCGTCTATGCGTGTGACCTTGTAGGTTCATCTCACAATGGCAATGAAAACACACTTAGTAGTAGTGTGAGTTCATAAATCACAAGCGGTCCCTAGCAGGACATTGTGACTACCCAAAGTGAATGAATATACAACGGAACCTAATATCAATCCACTATTTAATCCCTTTGTCTCACGATATCCTAATTAAGCATAAGGCATGGTGGTCGTCACCCTTATTAAGCTTAATTGTATTTATGCTCGATCTCCAGGTAGATCTGTTTTCGACAAATAGCATTTGATAACCAATTTATCAAATACATTTGAGCACGGCCATGCATTTAAACAGTCTTTCCCTAACGAGGGGCCCATGGATATCTCTCTCTAATAATAGAGAGGGACAAATTCCTTACAATGTCTCTCACATTCAAGCTATGATAGGACACTACATCCGATCCTCAATCGTATTGATTACTCGTTACAAGTAACGTCCGACCGAGTCAAAACGTGGCTCCATTCATACTAGAATCAATGAAGACATAAGGTCTAAGGATTCTAAAATAGTATTGAGGAAGTAATACTTATGACTTAAGACCATGAAGTATTACTTCTCGACTGGATCACGTCCCAATACAATGTATCCCTATATATTGCATCTATGATGTGATTTGTATCCATTACACATGATCAGTAAAACAAGATCATCAATCAACAATCATACTAGTTTTATTTCATAGTAATTAAGCATTACATAAAACTAGGGACTTCTAGAATAGTAATTACATAAGCTAATGAGTTTTACTATCAAATCACACATTTGATAATCAAAAGCAAAATTAACTATTCAATTACATGCTCAAAAGATAATAAAACGCACAACATGTGCTAATGGTCCTAGGGCACTACTAACAATCTCCCACTTGCCCTAGGTCCAATCATACATGATCCTCAATCCCATTGACCTAGTATGACTCTCATGTTTAGGGCCGTGGGAGCGGCTTGGTCAATGGATCTCGCAATGTTGTCGTCTCGTATGAACTTTGCAAATACTAACGCCTCCTCCGTCGATGATCTCTCTAATCAGATGGAAACGCCTGAGAATGTGTTTGGATTGTTGGTGAGATCTAGGTTCCTTAGCTTGTGAAATGGCACCAGTACTATCACAATAGAGGTCCACTGGGTTCACAATGCTAGGGACAACACCTAATTCATCAACAAACTTCCCCGATCCAAACAAAGCTTCTTTAGCCCTGCTTAGAGGCAGACTAGATACTCAGCTTTTGTTGTAGAGTCGGCCACGGTTTCTTGCTTTGAGCTCTTCCAGCTCACAGACACCTCCATTTAAACAAAACACAAAACCCAGATTGCGATCTATAATCGTCTCACGTCGGTCCCGGAAGCTTGCGTCCGTGTAACCATTTACAACCCGGACTTCCTTCACGACCTCCAGTAAACTAAAAACATATCTTTAGTCCTTCTCAAGTACTTAAGAATGCTTTTGACTCGCAGTCCAATGTGACTCACCGAGGTCGATTGATATCTCGCTAGTCATAGTTAAAGAAAATGAGACATCCCAGGGCGAGTACATATCATGGCGTACATAATAGACCCAATGGGTCAAGCATATGGGATCTTACTCATGCGCTCTTGGTCCTCCCTTGTGGAAGGTCCATGAGTTCTGCTGAGTTTAACGCCATGTGACATGGGCAAGAATCCCTTTTTTGGAGTCTTGCAAAGCCGAACCGTTTCGAGCACCTTGTCAATGTATCCACTGCGCTCAAGCCAATCATTTTGTTAGATCTATCACTATAGATTCTAATACCCAAAATGTATGTAGCCTCGCCTATGTCTTTCATGGAAAAGCACTTCCCCAACCAAGCTTTTACACTTTGTAATGTGGGGATGTCATTTCCAATCGGTAAGATGTCGTCCCACATAAAGCACAAGGAACACTACCGCATTATTAGTTACTTTCTTATAAACACAAGGCTCGTCTTCGCTTTTTGATGAAACCGAATTCTTTAATACGTTCATCAAAGCGACGATTCCCGACTTTCGAGATGCTTGCTTCAATCCATAAATGGATCTTTGAAGCTTACACACTTTGCTAGGATTTGTTGGATCAACAAACCCCTCAGGTTGTGTCATATACACATCCTCGAGAAGGTTTCCATTAAGAAACGCAGTCTTAACATCCATTTGTCATATCTCATAGTCATAATATGCGGCTATGGCAAGTAAAATCCTAATTGACTTTATCATCACGACAGGGGAAAAGGTTTCGTCATAGTCAATACCATGAACTTGTCTATAACCTTTAACTACTAGTCGCGATTTAAAAGTGTGTACATTACCATCCATGTCGGTCTTCTTTTTATAACACCATTTGTTATCAATGACCTTGCACCCTTCGGGTGGGTCAACCAAAGTCCATACTTGGTTGTCATACATGGATTGCATCTCAGACTTCATAGCCTCTAGCCACTTATCTCGACTCGTAACTACGAATTGCCTCTTTGTAGGTAGTGGGTTCATCTTGATCAATCGAGCTCAACTTTCGATGATCATCGATCACGAGAAATCCATATCTCTCAGTCGTTGATGTACCCGACTCGACCTTCTTGGGCCTTGTGTCAAAGATTGAAGCTCGATGATCGGCACGTGAGCTTGCTTGAACTTCCAAAGTTGGTTCAGATGTTGTTTGGGGATCTTGAATTTCCTTACGATGGATCTTACTCCCACTATCCTCTTTGGAAATAAATTCCCTTTCAAGGAATAAACCATTACGAGCAACAAACACTTTGTTCACTGATGGAAGATAGAAGTAATATCCTTTAGTTTCTTTAGGATATCCCACAAACAAACACTTGTCAGATTTAGGAGCGAGTTTATCAAATAACAAGCATTTTACGTACGCCTCGCATCCCCAAATTTTGAGAAATGACAAACTAGGTCGTTTCCCAGTCCATATCTCATATGGAGTTTTCTGAACCGCTTTAGAAGGAACTCTATTTAATATAAATGCAGCGAGTTTCTAGGGCGTAGCCCCAAAAGGAAATTGGAAGATTTGTTTGACTCATCATAGATCGAACCATATCTAATAAGGTGTGATTCCTCCGTTCTGACACGCCATTCCATTGTGGTGTGCCAGGAGGAGTTATTTGTGAAACAATTCCACAACCACTAAGATGTGCGTCAAACTCTTGGTTAAGGTATTCGCCACCTCGATCTGATAGAAGTATCTTAATACTTTTGCCAAGTTGATTTTGTACTTCATTTTGAAATTCTTTGAATCTTCCAAAAGATTCTGATTTATGTTTCATTAGATAGACGTAGCCATATCTACTGAAATCATCTGTGAATGTGATGAAGTACTGAAACCCTCCTCTAGCACTAGAGTTTATTGGTCCACAAACATCTGTATGTATTGAAGGGATTCATGGGCGGAAACTCGTTCCAAACACCCATGGATCCTCCCCTGAAGGATCCGCTCATATGAAACGAATCGAAAATAGCGATAAAAACTTACATTTTACGGATTCAAGAAGCTGCTTCTTGAATGGAGGATGGCGTTTCTTGGATGCTAATCTGCCACCAATTGATCTCCTTCGCGGAAAGTCCTCTACCGGTATCCACGCTGACTAAAACGGGCAGCGATTGCTAGCTCTTTGTCTTTTTTGCTTTTTCGGGAATTAGAGAGAAAAGGGAGAGGCTGAAACTGAAATCCAATTTCGGGTTTCTTGGTTAATTTCGGATAAAAGAATTCAGGTCTAGGGTTTCGGCCAAGAGTTTATTATATAGGGTGTGAGAGTTTGTTCCCAGAACTAACTCTCACGTCCTCAACTCATCTCGGCAATGGGAGTCCTCAACTCCCACGTCCCTTAGACTTCTGCTGGTAGTGGGAGTTCTTATCGAATAATAACTCCCACGTAATCCCAAACTATAGGGTAAAATACCGAATTTGCCCTCTATCTCTAATTCGAATAATAAACACTTTATTATTTCTAGAAAGACAAATGTCGGATACAATGAACCTAGACACATTCTAGATTCATTGAATCTGACATAAAGCTCAGTTAGCTCGTCTATGCGTGTGACCCGTAGGTTCATCTCACAATGGCAATGAAAACACACTTAGTAGTAGTGTGAGTCCATAAATCACAAGCGGTCCCTAGCAGGGACATTGTGACTACCCAAAGTGAATGAATATACAACGGAACCTAATATCAATCCACTATTTAATCCCTTTGTCTCGCGATATCCTAATTAAGCATAAGGCATGGTGGTCGTCACCCTTATTAAGCTTAATTATATTTATGCTCGATCTCCGGGTAGATCTGTTTTGACAAATAGCATTTGATAACCACTTTATCAAACACATTTGAGCACGGCCATGCATTTAAATGAGTCTTTTCCCTATCGAGGGGCCCATGGATATCTCTCTCTAATAATAGAGAGGGACAAATTCCTTACAATGTCTCTCGCATTCAAGCTATGATAGGACACTACATCCGATCATCAGTCGTATTGATTACTCGTTACAAGTAACGTCCGATCGAGTCAAAACGTGGCTCCATTCATACTAGAATCAATGAAGACATAAGGTCTAAGGATTCTAAAATAGTATTGAGGAAGTAATACTTATGACTTAAGACCATGCAGTATTACTTCTCTGACGGATCACGTCCAATACAATGTATCCCTATATATTGCATCTATGATGTGATTTGTATCCATTACACATGATCGAGTAAAACAAGATCATCAATCAACAATCATACTAGTTTTATTTCATAGTAATTAAGCATTACATAAAACTAGGGACTTCTAGAATAGTAATTACATAAGCTAATGAGTTTTACTATCAAATCACACATTTGATAATCAAAAGCAAAATTAACTATTCAATTACTTGCTCAAAAAGATAACAAAACGCACAACATGTGCTAATGGTCCTAGGGCACTACTAACATGTATGAGGCCCAACAAATCGGAAGCTCTCTCACTTTGTCCAGTAAAGGGAGCTTTAGTCATTTTTCCTAATAAGCAAGAATCACAAGTCTCATAAGACTCTAAGTCAAATGATGTTAAAATTCCATCTGTATGGAGTTTTGATATGCGTTTCTCGTTTATGTGGCCCAAACGACAGTGCCAAAAGTAGGTTTGGTTTAAGTCATTTTATTTAAACCTTTTAGTATTAATGTTATAGATGGGCCTTTTATTGGAATCATCGAGGTTGAGAATATAAAGCCCATTCATCAAAAAGGCATCTCCATAAAAGATACGATCTTTATGAATGGTGCAAATCTTATTCAAAATATTAATTTCAAAACCTTCAATATCCAAACCAGAAACTAAAATAATATTCCTACTCAAAGTTGGAACATACAAACAATTATCCAGTTCTATAATAAGGCCACTTGGCAAAACTAAATTAAATGTCCCAGTAGCTACAGCAACAACTCTTGCTCCGTTGGCTACTCTGAGGTCCACTTCTCCTTTTGCCAGTGATCTACTCATTTTGAACCCCTGCACATTTGCACAAATGTGAGATCCATAACCGGTATCTAACACCCATGAAGTAGGAGCAGACATGTTAATTTCAATAACATAAATACCTGGAGAGACAGACAAACTGGCCTTTCCCTTTTTCTTCTCTTCCAAATAGAGTTTGCAGTTCCGTTTCCAATGACCTGGTTCATTGCAATGGAAGCAAACTCCCTCCTTTGGTGCCTTGCCTTTGGGCTGGGTCTTGGGCTTGTCATTGCCTTTGCCTTTGCCTCTCTTGGCCATGGGCTTTCCCTTGCCTTTCTTCTTGAAATTCCCTTTTTGAACCATTAAGACTTCAGGGGTCTTCTTAATGTTCAGTTCAGCCTGCTTGAGCATCCCGTGTATTTCATGTATGGTCTTCTCCATGGCATGCATGTTGAAGTTCATAATGAATTGGTCATACTCCGGTGGGAGTGAGCCCAAGATCATATCTGTGGTCATGTCATGACTTACGGGAGCCCCAAGTTTCTCAAGTTGGTCAAAATAGCCCTTCATCTTCAGAACATGTGCACTTACAGAGGTTCTAGGGGCCATTTTGCAACTTTTTAACGCCTTAGTTGTGAGGAATCTTTCATGACGAGCTTGCTCTTGGAACATTTCCTTGAGCTGGCCCATCATCTGGAAAGCCTCAACTCCTTCAAACTGTTTTTTAAAGGTCAGTGCTCATTGTGACTAACATGAGACAAGTCACATCGTTAGAGTCATCGAAATGCTTCTTCTAAGCATCTCTTTCGGCTCTAGGCGTGTTGTTTGCAGGCTGTTCAGGAATGTTCGTTTCAAGAACGTACAGCTTTCTTTCCTGCTTAAGGACAATCCTTAAGTTGCGGGCCCAATCAAGGAAATTGGTCCCGCTTAGTTTTTCCTTCTCAAAGACGGATCGCAATGAATTGTGTGATGTATTGGTTGCCATTATCTACATTAAGTTAATTGCAAAGTTATTAGTTTTTGAGCAAAAACATTTTCCACAATTTCAACACTTGATAATAGTGGGGAAAAACATTTTACAATAGTTATAGGAAAGCTTTGGCTTAACACCCACAATTAAAGTAAAATCATCTAATGGGAATGCCATCTATATGTCCCGGCTATTTCCCATTTTATGCCCTAGGCCCAAAACTATTTTGATAGCCTAGTCGGACCATGTCTAAGCATTATGGAAATCACTATTTTCCCATCTCCCTTTACTTAGGTAACCACTTTATCTGTTGCTTTGGCAAGCAGAAAAATGATGATCCAAGCTTATGGAGTGCTTAGGTTATGGTAGGCACTTTAAGACTTAATTAAAACCATTTGATGTGACGTTTAAAATAAATCCATCCAGACATAAAATAAACATCACATGCAGGATATGAAGCGTAAATGTAAATGTGATATAGCATGGCCTATTCCTATAATGACTCCCACGAGCCTTGTGGGAGTCAAGGGTCAATCTAGGTCAAAATCCATCTCATGGATAATGTCTTCGATTTAGCACCTCTAGCCTTGTTACATATTTGCATGGGCATACCTAGCCTTCAATGTAAAGCAGTAAAGCTAATCTAATAAAGCGATTACAATTTTACAACATTGAAAAATGACTCGCAGGTTGTATTATAAAATTACAACCAAGATATGTAAAACAAGGGGTATAGTAGGCCATGCTATTCACCATGCTAATATCACATAAAGCACAATGAAATTAACCACGAGTACATACACAAAGTCTTAATTCGGGGGGAACGACGAATCGGGGCGACGCAGCCACTAGGCATGGTGGTCGTCACCCTAAGGCATGGTGACTACCCATAGTGACTACCCATAGCAGGACATTGTGACTACCCATAGTGAATGAATATGTGGTGGAACCTAATATCAATCCACTATTTAATCACTTTGTCTCGCGATATCCAAATTAAGCATAAGGCATGGTAGGTGTCACCCTTATACAGCTTAATTGTATTTATGCTCGATCTCCTGGTAGACTGTTCCAACAAACAGTATTTAATAACCACTTTATTAAATACTTTTGAGCACGACCAATCATTTAAACAGTTTTCCCTATCGAGGGGCCCATGGATATCTCTCTCTAATAAGAGAGGGACAAATTTCTTACAATGCCTCTCGCATTCAAGCCATTGTAAGATACTACATTCGATCATCAATCGTAATGATTACTCGATTAAAAGTAACGTCCGACTCAGTCAAAACGTAGCTTCATTCATGCTGGAAACAATGGAGGCATAAGGTCTAAGGACTCAAAATAGTATTGAGGAAGTAATACTTATGACTAAAGAACCATGAAGTATTACTTCTCTAACGGATCACGTCCGATACAATGTATCCCAATATATAGCATATATGATATGATTTGTATCCGTTACACATGATCAGTAAAACATAATCATCAATCATACATAATACTAGTTTTATTTCATTGTAAAGAACATTACATAAAACTAGGGACAATTAGAATAGTAATTGCATAAGCTAATGAGTTTTACTATCAAATCACACATTTGATGTTCAAAAGAAAAATTAACTATTCAAAGACATGCTCAAAAAAGATATAAAACGTACAACGTATGCTAATGATCGTAGTGCACTACTAACAATCTCCCACTCGCCCTAGGTCCAATCATACATGATCCTCAATCCCATTGACCAAATATGACTATCATGTTTAGGTTGCGAGAGTGGCTTGGTCAATGGATCCGCAATGTTGTCGTCTGTATGAACTTTGCAAAATTTAACGTTTCCTCTATCAATGATCTCTCTAATCAGATGGAAACGCCTAAGAATGTGTTTGGATTGTTGGTTTGATCTAGGTTCCTTAGCTTGTGAAATGACACCAGTACTATCACAATAAAGGTCAACTGGGTTCACAATGCTAAGGACGACACCTAATCCATCAACAAATTTCCTGATCCAAACATTTTCTTTATATGCTTCGTAGGCAGCCAGATACTCAGCTTCTATTGTAGAGTCGGCCACGGTTTCTTTTTTTGAGCTCTTCCAGCTCACATCACCTCCATTCAAACAAAATCCAAAACCAGATTGCGATCTAAAGTCATGTACGTCGGTCTGAAAGCTTGCGTCTGTGTAACCAATTACAACCAGACTTCTTTCATGACCTCCGTAAACCAAGAACATATCTTTAGTCCTTCTCAAGTACTTAAGAATGCTCTTGACTGCCGTCCCAATGTGACTCTCTAGGGTCATATTGATATATGCTAGTCATACTTAACGCGAACGATACATCCAGGCGAGTACATATCATGGCATACATAATAGAACCCAATGCCTGAAGCATATGGGATCTTACTCATGCGCTCTTGGTCTTCCTTTGTGGAAGGTCCTTGAGTTCTGCTGAGTTTAATGCCATGTGACATGGGCAAGAATCCCTTTTTGGAATCTTGCAGACTGAACCGTTTCGTACCTTGTCAATGTATCCACTCTGGCTTAGGCCAATCATTTTGTTAGATCTATCTCTATAGATCCTTATACCCAAAATGTATCTAGTCTCGCCAATGTCTTTCATGGAAAAGCACTTCCCCAACCAAACTTTTACGCTTTCTAATGTGGGGATGTCATTTCCAATTAGTAAGATGTCATCCACATAAAGCACAAGGAACACTACTGCATTATTAGTTACTTTCTTATAAACACAAAGCTCGTCTTCATTTTTTGATGAAACCAAATTCTTTAATTGCTTCATCAAAGCGACGATTCCAGCTTTGAGATGCTTGCTTCAATCTATAAATGGACCTTTGAACCTTACACACTTTGCTAGGATTTGATGGATCAACAAACCCCTCGGGTTGTGTCATATACACATCCTCGAGAAGGTTTCCATTAAGAAACGCAGTCTTAAAGTCCATTTTCCATATCTCATAGTCATAATATGTGGCTATGGCAAGTAAAATCCTAATAGACTTTATCATAACGACAAGAGAAAATGTTTCAGCATAGTCAATACCATGAATTTGTCTATAACCTTTAGCTACTAGATTTAAAAGTGTGTACATTACCATCCATGTCGGTTTTCTTTTTGAAACACAATTTGTTATAAATGAGCTTACACCCAAAGTCCACACTTGGTTATCGTACATGGATTGCATCTCAGACTTCATAGCTTCTAGCCACTTATCTGACTCAGAACTATGAATTGCCTCTTTGTAAGTTGTGGGTTCATCTTGATCAATCAGTTCAATGTGATGATCATCAGTCACGAGAAATTCATATCTCTCAGGTTGTTGATGTACCCGACTTGACCTCCTTGGTCCTTGTGTCAAAGATTGAGGCTCAGTATCAGCACGTGAGCTTGTTTGAAGTTCCAAAGTTGGTTCAGATGTTGTTTGGGGATCTTGAATTTCCTTAAGATGGATCTTACTCCCACTATCCTCTTTGGAAATAAATTCCCTTTCAAGGAATAAACTATTTCGAGTAAATTGGTCATAAACGAACGAACACTTGTCAGATTTAGGGGCGAGTTTATCAGATAATAATTGTTTTACATACGCCTCGCATCTCCAAATTTTGAGAAATGAAAAAATACGTCGTTTCCCAGTCCATATCTCATATGGAGTTTTCTGAACCGCTTTAGAATGAACTCTATTCAATATGAATGCGGCAGTTTCTAGGGCGTAGCCCCAAAAGGAAATTGGAAGGACTGGTTTGAGTCATCATAGATCGAACCATATCTAGTAAAGTGTGATTCCTTCATTTTGATACACCATTCCATTGTGGTGTGCCAGGAGGAGTTAATTGTGAAAGAATTCCACAACCCCTAAGATGTTCGTCAAACTCATGGTTAAGGTATTCGCCACCTCGATCTGATCGAAGTATCTTAATAATTTTCCCAAGTTGATTTTGTACCTCATTTTGAAATTCTTTTAATCTTCCAATAGATTATGATTTATGTTTCATTAGATAGACGTAGACATATCTATTGAAATCATCTGTGACTGTGATGAAGTACTGAAAACCTCCTCTAGCACTTGTGTTTATTGGTCCACATACATCTGTATGTATGAGGCCCAACAAATCAGAAGCTCTCTCACTTTGTCCAGTATGAAGGGATTCATGGGCGGAAACTCGTTCCAAACACCCATGGATCCTCCCCTGAAGGATCCGCTCATATGAAACAATTCGAAAAACAGCAAGAAAAACTTACGTTTAGGATTCAAGAAGCTACTTCTTGAATGGAGGATGACGTTTCTTGGATCGGATCTTTGCTACCGATTGATCTCCCTTTGCGGAAAGTCCCTCTACCGGTATCCACGCGGCCAAGCGGGCAGCGATTGCTAGCTCTTCGTTTTACGAGATTCGGGAATTAGAGAGAAAAGGGAGAGGCAAGAATAGAAAACGGTTTTTCGATTCTATGTATTATTTCGGCTGAAAACATTAGTCATCTAGGTTTCGGCTAAGAGATGTTATATAGAGTGTGAGAGTTCGTTACTAGAACAACTCCCACCTCTATTCAACTTCTCTCGGCAGTGGGAGTCTCAGAATCCCACGTTCCCTAGACTTTCGCTGGTAGTGGGAGTCCTTATCGGATAATAACTCCCATGTAATTCCAGCTATACCGAAAATGCCCCTTATCTCTAATTCGAATAATAACACTTTATTATTTTCAGAAAAGTGAATGTCGGATACAACGAACCTAGACACATTCTAGATTCATTGAATCCGGACATGAAGCTTCGTTAGCTTCGTCTATGCGTGTGACCCACAGTAGGTTCATCTCACAATGGCAATGAAAACACACTTAGTAGTAGTGTGAGTTCATAAATCACAAGCGGTCCCCTAGCGAGGACATTGTGACTACCCAAAGTGAATGAATATACAACGGAACCTAATATCAATCCACTATTTAATCCCTTTGTCTCGCGATATCCTAATTAAGCATAAGGCATGGTGGTCGTCACCACTTATTAAGCTTAATTGTATTTATGCTAGATCTCCGGGTAGATTTGTTTCGACAAATAGCATTTGATAACCACTTTATCAAATACATTTGAGCACGGCCATGCATTTAAACGAGTCTTTCCCTATCGAGGGGCCCATGGATATCTCTCTCAATAATAGAGAGGGACAAATTCCTTGCAATGTCTCTCACATTCAAGCTATGATAGGACACTACATCCGATCATCAGTCGTATTGATTACTCTGTTACAAGTAACGTCCGATCGAGTCAAAAACGTGGCTCCATTCATACTAGAATCAATGAAGACATAAGGTATAAGGATTCTAAAATAGTATTGAGGAAGTAATACTTATGACTTAAGACCATGAAGTATTACTTCTCCGACGGATCACGTCCCAATACAATGTATCCCCATATATTGCATCTATGATGTGATTTGTATCCATTACACATGATCAGTAAAACAAGATCATCAATCAACAATCATACTAGTTTTATTTCATAGTAATTAAGCATTACATAAAACTAGGGACTTCTAGAATAGTAATTACATAAGCTAATGAGTTTTACTATCAAATCACACATTTGATAATCAAAAGCAAAATTAACTATTCAATTACATGCTCAAAAGATAATAAAACGCACAACATGTGCTAATGGTCCTAGGGCACTACTAACACAGTAAAGGGAGCTTTAGTCATTTTGCCTAACAAGCAAGAATCACATGTCTCATTAGACTCTAAGTCAAATGAAGTCAAAATTCCATCTTGATGGAGTTTTGATATGCGTTTCTCGTTGATGTGGCCCAAACGACAATGCTATAAGTAGGCTTGGTTTAAGTAATTTGATTTAAACCTCTTCGTATTAATGTTATAGATGGGCCTTTTAATGGATTCATCGAGGTTTAGAATATAAATCACGTTCATCAAAGAGGCATCTCCATAGAAGATACGATCTTTATGAAGGGTGCAAATTCTATTCATAATATTTATTTCAAAACCATCAATATCCAAACAAGAAACTAAAATAATATTCCTACTCAAAGTTGGAATATAAAGACAATTATTCAGTTCAATAATAAGGCCACTTGGCAAAACTAAATTAAATGTCCATGTAGCTACACCATCAACTCTTGCTCCAATAGCTACTCTCAGGTCCACTTCTCCTTTTGCACGTGATCTACTCCTTTTGAACCCCTCACATTTGCACAAATGTGAGATCCACAACCGGTATCTAATACCCATGAAGTAGGAGCAGACATTTAATTTCAATAACATAAATACCTGAAGAGACAGTCAAACTAGCTTTCCCCTTTTTCTTCTCTTCCAAGTAGAGCATGCAGTTCCTTTTCCAATGACCTGGTTCATTGCAATGGAAGCAAACCCCATCTTTTGGTTCCTTGGCCTTGGGCTTGTTATTGTCTTTGCCCTTCTTGGCCAAGGGCTTTCCCTTTCCTTTCTTCTTGAAATTCCCTTTTTGAACCATTAAGACTTCAGGGGTCTTCTTAATGTTCAGTTCAGTCTGCTTGAGCATCTCGTGTATCTCATGTATGGACTTCTCCATGGCATGCATGTTGAAGTTCATCACAAATTGGTCATACTCCGGTGGGAGTGAGCACATGATCATATTTGTGGCCATGTCATGACCTACGGGAGCCCCAAGTTTCTCAAGTTGGTCAAGATAGCCCTTCATCTTAAGAACATGTACTCTTACAGAGGTGCCAGGGGCCATCTTGCAACTATTCAATGCCTTAGTGGTGAGGAATCTTTCTTGACGGGCTTGCTCTTGGAACATTTCCTTGAGCTGGCCCATCATCTGGAAAGCCTTAACCCCTTCAAACTATTTTTGAAGGTCAGTGCTCATTGTGTCTAACATGAGACAAGTCACATCGTTAGAGTCATCACAATGCTTCTTCCAAGCATCTTTCTCAGCTCTAGGGGCATTGTTTGCAGGCTGTTCAGGAATATCCGTATCAAGAACGTATATCTTTCTTTCCTGCTTAAGGACAATCCTTAAGTTGCGGGCCCAATCAAGGAAATTGGTCCCACTTAGTTTTTCTTTTTCAAGAACGGATCGCAATGAATTGTGTGAAGTATTGGTTGCCATTATCTACATTAAATTATTTGCAAAGTCATTACTTTTGAGAGAAAAACTTTTCACAATTTCAACACTTGATAAATAGTGGAGAAAACCATTTTACGATAGTTATAAGTAAGCTTTGGCTTAACACCCATAATTAAAGTAAAATCAACTCATGGGAATGACATCTATATGTCCCGGGTATTTCCCATTTTATTCCCTAGGCTCAAAACTATTTTGGTAGCCTAGTTAAGTCGAACCATGTCTAAGCATATGGAAATCACTATTTTCCCATCTCATTTTGTTTAGATAACCACCTATCTGTTGCTTTGGCAAGCAGACAAAATGATGATCCAAGTTGAAGGAGTACTTAGGTTATGGTAGGCATCACTACAAAAAAAAAACTACCTATTATGACGAACCTTTCGTGACGAAGTCATTTTTCGTTACGAAAGGTATACTTTTCGTAACGAAATTTGGAATCGTTACGAAAAGTTGACTTTTCGTAACGAAAAAAATATTCGTTACTAAAAGTAGTAGTTTCGTTACGAAAGGTATAACTTTTCGTGACAAAACCTTTTTCGTTACGAAAGGTCAACCTTTCCTAACGAAACAAAAATTTGACACGAAAAGTTTCGTCTTAAATTTTTAAGAATATACATATATAAGTATGATATAATTTAGAATATAATTTTAATTTTTATATTTGTTTAGTCTTTATATTAAAAGTATTACTAAAAAATAGTATATATGCAACTAGAATAATTTTATTCTGATTTTTTATAACAACTTAATACACAAATACATTGACGAAAATGTATTAATTTTAATTTTATTTATAAAAAAAAATCACCAAACAAAGAGAAATTAAAATAATTAAAGGTTCAAAATACAAAACTTCATTATAAGAAATATAATAGGAACAATAAGTAACAAATGACCAACGTAGCTCAGTGGTTAAGTGCATGACATACAAGTTGGAGGTCTTGAGTTCGATTCCCACTTCTATGTAAATGTGGAGACTTTATTCCACATTATTGTAGAGGGGCTCCAATGGGTGAACAGGGGCACGGCTCGGAACCGGCTCCATGGCTTTAAATTTTAAATTTTTTGTAAAACTTTTAGTGCCGAAATATTTCGTCACTAAAGGTCACCTTCCTAACGAAACGCGGTTGTTACTAAAGACCTTTACTAACGAATATCATTATTCGTTAGGAAAGACCTTTAGCGACGGGGCTCTCAGGACGAACTTGGTGACAAACGATTTTCGTTACTAAAGGTCTTTAGTAACGAATTTTTTGACCTTTCCTAACGAAAATTTTCGTTACTAAAGGTCTTCTTTTTTTGTAGTGCATTTTAAGACTTAATTAAAACAATTTTGTTCGAATAAGTTGTTAAACCCCATAAGACAAGAATATAAGCATCACATTCAAGATATAAAAACATAAATGTAAACTTGAGATAGCATGGCATAATCCTATGATGACTCCCACGAGCCTTGTGGGAGCCAAGGGTCAATCTAAGTCAATACCCATGTCATGGATAATGTCTTCGATCCAGCGTCCTCCAGTCTTGTTACATAATTGCATGGGCATACCTAGCCTTCAATGTAAAGCAATAAATCTAATCTAAGAAAGCAATTACAATTTTACAATATTGAAAAACGACTCGCATGTCGTATTATAAAATTATAGCCCAATCAATGTAAAGCAAGATGGGGTATAGTAGGCCATGCCATTCACCATGCTAAACCTCATATAAAGCATAATGAAAATAAGTAACGAGTACAGATACAAAGTCATAGGCGTTGCCACTACGCAGAGCAGTCGAAGGGATTTATGGGCAGAAACTCATTCTAAACACCTATGAATCCTCCCCTGAAGGATCCGCTCATACCATAGGAATCGAAAAATAAGAAAAATGACTTACGTTTTACGCTAAATATTCTGTTTTTTCGGGTGCTTAGCTACAACCACAAAAGTCCTCTTTCTTTTTCTGATTTTCGGAATCTAGAGAGAAATGAGGCAGAAAATCTGATTTTCGAATTTTAGGGTTTTTTTTATTGCGGCTCAAGCAAAAACTTCAACTAGAGTTTCGTCAAAGAGAGGATTATATAAGGTGTGAGAGTTTGTTCCAAGAACAACTCCCACGTCCTATCAACCTCTTTCGTCAGTGGGAGTCTTTAACTCCCACGTCCTATAAACCTCTACTGGTAGTGTGAGTCTTTATCGCATAATAACTCCCACGCAATCCCAGCTATAACCAAACACCGAAAATGCCCCTCCTTTAATCTCTAATTTGACTAATAACATTTTATTATTCTCAGAAAAATAAATGTCAGATACAATGAACCTAGACACATTCTAGATTCATTGAATCTGGACATGAAGCTCGTTCACTCGTCTATCCCGTAGGTTCATATCACAATGGCAATGAAAACACACTTAGTAGTAGTATGTGTTCATTAATCACAAGCGGTCCCCTAGCAGGACATTGTGACTACCCATAGTGAATGAATATGTGGTGCAACCTAATATCAATCCACTATTTAATCCCTTTGTCTCGCAATATCCAAATTAAGCATAAGGCATGGTAGTTGTCACCCTTATATAGCTTAATTGTATTTATGCTCGATCTCCAGGTAGACTTTTCCAACAAACAGAATTTAATAACCTCTTTATTAAATACATTTGAGCACGGCCATTCATTTAAACAGTCTTCCCTATCGAGGGGCCTATGGATATCTCTCTCTAATAAGAGAGGGACAAATTTCTTACAATGCCTCTCACATTCAAGTCATGATAGGATACTACATTCGATCATCAGTCGTATTGATTACTCGATTAAAAGTAAAACAATGGAGACATAAAGTCTAAGGACTCAAAATAGTTTTGAGGAAGTAATACTTATGACTAAAGAACCATGAAGTATTACTTCTCTAACGGATCACGTCCGATACAATATATCCCAAAATATTGCATCAATGATATGATTTGTATATGTTACACATGATCAGTAAAACATAATCATCAATCATACATCATACTAGTTTTATTTCATTGTAAAGAACATTACATAAAACTAGGGGCAGTTAAAATAGTAATTGCATAAGCTAATGAGTTTTACTATCAAATCACACATTTGATGTTCAGAAGCAAAATTAACTATTCAAAGACATGCTCAAAAAAGATATAAAACGTACAACATATGCTAATGATCCTAGGGCACTACTAACATTTAAAAATGGAAATAGGCTAAATGTGAGAAAGTTTGTGGCTTATCTGTAACAATATGAAGGTGTTTCAGGGAAGCGTGTTTTGCTCAGGCTTGTTTTCTTGTAGTAGCTAACCCACCTATGCATGTTTTAAACAATATTGAAAAGATGTTTTCTGGTTTTCTTTGGGGGGGGACTCGGATGGAAAGAGGAGTAGGCATTGGATGGCATGGAGGTTATTGTGCTGAGACACTTCTTCGAACTGACTTGGTTTGATCACAATGCAACATTATCGACAAGCTTATGCAATCAGGCTATGGTGGAGGTTCCGGACAACGGACTCACTATGGGCGAGGTTTTTGAGAGGACTATAATGGCATGGGCAAAGGCATGTAACGCTGGCTTTCATGGGCCAAACTAGCTCCGTGACTTGGCAGCGTATGATTGCGGTTAAACAAATAGCCGAGGCAAACATTGAGTTGCTCATCCGAGAAGGGCAATCTTCCATTTTTTATGAAAACTTCACATTGGTTAGCAAACATTGGGTTGCCCTAGAGGCAATCAAGCAAGCACGGATATGTGGTTTTCTAGGGCAAATAGGGATGGGATATTTCTTCTTTAAGTGGCATTATATCTGGTAATTTAATGTGATTGCTTCCGCGAGTTAACATTTGAGATGGAAGAGACAAATGGATATGGATGCTAGAGCCTCGGGGTGACTTCTCACTAAGCACAGCGCTGAGAACTATTCGTGAGAATGGGGTGGCTCAACTTACTAGACAGCTAGCTTAGAATAAAGTTTTGCCAATAACTTTATTCGTTTTCTTGTGGAAATTTCTAAACCATTTCTTTCAGTTAGAAGAGGTACTATGGAGGCAAGATTTCAAGGTGTCAGCAATGGAGCGATTCATATCTACATGTTTTTATGGACTGTGAGATGGCAAAACATCTTTGGCACCATGCTACTGTGAAATATGGCTTTGTAATTCCATCTTATGCATCCAATAATCCTTTGGCAATGCTTATTTCTTGGTGGATGCCGGGTAGTTGCAGAGAAAATAAAGTGCAGCTGCTTGCTTCAAGTGAAACTCTTTGGCATTTATGGAAGGCAAGATGCACATATGTTTTTGAAGGACACGTTTGGAGCAAAAGATGGTTGGCTCAGCAGCTTGATCACCATGTTTACTCACTGTGCAAGGTGCGTAATATTAGTCTTTTTTTGCTTCCAGCAGCAATGCACCGAGTGAAAGTGGTCAGATGGATTTTGGAGACTCTCAGTCCGAATGATGTTATTATATATATTGACGGGGCTGCTCGAGGTAATCCAGGGGAAGCGGCACTGGTTGTGTTCTACGAAGAAGCAATGGAAATTTCAGAGCAGCGAGTGCCTCTTATATTGGAGACAAAGTGACGAACATGAGAGAGTAAATTGAAGCTTTGGTACAAGGTCTCAAATTGGCAATGCGGATAAGGGTAAAAGTCAAATGGTGCAAACAGACTCTCAGATTCTTGCTCGGGCAGTGGAGCAGAGGGTTATATCGTCTTGGACCCTCGATACATGTTTTCTCTCGACTGCTTCTCTAGCAAAAAATCTAGAGATTATTCACATATATCGGGAAGCAAATAAGGTCTCAAACATGTTAGAAACATAGCGTGTGATACGAAACAATGTTTTTCCTTTTTAAGTTTTTCTTCTTACCCTTTATAATTGAGAGGCCTTATTAATATGGATTGTCAAGAAGTTCCCACTCTAAAAGCTCTTTCACATCCTAATCTCCATATTTATTCATTATTGGGTCTCATCCCACAGTTCAATAAAGCATTCTTTTAAAAAAAACATTTCTAAAAAAGATATTCTGTTTGTAGGGCCGAACATGGCGTTGTCGTGCTTTTATTAGGCATGTCGTGGCAATCATTTATGGGACGGATACTATTCCTCCATTGGTTATAAATAGGATGGATACTATTCCTTCATGTCGCGAGGGCTGGCATTTGTTGGTTTCTTTTGATTCCGGCGTTTGTTTGTCATTTAACTAGCTAAGCTCTGTTAGTTCACCTTCTTCCATGCATATTTCATTTTGTACAATGAGTGTTCGTTCGTACTTTTTATTCTTCTTCGAGGTACTCCATTTCCTTAGAAATCCTAAGGCAAGGTTTGGTTACTCCATGAATTATACTTAGGATTTGAACTATGATTCTTGTTTATTATTGCCTTAGGCAGTTTTCTGCATTTTATGGTGTATGTCTCGAGCGTTTACTTTTGAACAATCCATGCATTTGTCGAAGGCGTCAGTACAGCGAGTGAATGAAGCGATTAGTGAAGGTAACACTCGAGACCCCGGTGTAATTTACCACGGAAATTAGGCTAAAAAATGCGTCTGATCAACTGCGAGCTTACAATTAGGTTTCCTGAGGACCCTGTCGCGCTTACTCTGTGTAGCCCGAGACACATTGCTCATACCGATATTGAATTCCATAGCGTCTCTCTACGTAATTATGGTTACTTCTTCCGGACTGAAATCCAAGGTTGATTATATTAAGTCTTCGGTTACCCCTCCCAACTTAGACAAAATATACAATGAATATGATGTCTCTGTGACCTTTAAGTTTACCTTTCCTGATGAGCGTTTCGGGATCTTGCTCACCATATGTTGAGAGTTTAAAATCTGGCTTGATTCTTCCCCCTCATCCCCTTTTTTCTCTATATATATCTTTGAATTTTGGGGGATTAGTCAATCTAAACTGAGCCCGAGCTTGGTTAGACTTGTTGATGTGTTCATATTATTGTGTAGGACTTTTGGTATCCCCACCAGCTAGAGGCTTTTAGTACATTCTTCAAAATCCATTCGTTTTGGTCGTTTAAAATGAAGGTTGCCCGAGAATTGATACTATATAGTTGTGTTGGGCTGGTTCCGACCCTGACATACTGGCGTTGCACTAGAAAACTCTTTGATAATAAGTAGTGAACCTTCCTCCCACGCTTGCAAAAACAAATTCTTCTTTGGTTCCCCAGTTCTCTCAAGATTTGGCAAAGATTTTGTATTCTTCCTGCCTAGACGTTATGGTCGTTCAGCTTTTGAAGGACTATGCGTTTTACATGATCGTCCATGATCGGTGGTCTAGAAACTTCTATGAATACCTATGCATGATGGATTATGTATCAAATTTCATGTGTTAATACATCTTCCTAACTTTCTTTTTATATTTTTTTTTTCATTTAATAATCCTCACTTGCATCTTTCTTTTTATTTGTAGGGGAGTCCATAGTTTCCAACTTATATGCTAAGTCCAGGCCAAGGAACATAAAAGCTCTTCCAATAAAGGCAGTGGTTCATCGAGGAAATTTGGGAGTTCGTCCCAAAGTAGCGGTGCTAGTTATTGCCGAGATGGCTCTTTCCGGTGTTGGCATAATTGTCCTCATAACCCGCAGTTGTTGGGCCGGGCCCTTGCATCATCTGCTTCCGTTGTTGCTGGGGAAGGCTTCCCCATTGGCAGGGTTTCCGAGGTTACTGATGCAGGAGTGATTTTGGCTGAGTCTCCGGCTTAGGATGAGTTAGCCAAACCCCTTCCCATTGCTAGGGTAACTCACGATAATTCCGTTATTTATGCTGTGAATGTCAACTTCTTTCTGAGGCTGTTAAGACCCAACTCGTGGTCGAGGCCGCTAAGTTCATTGTGGCCGATCTTGATATTGTAGTTACGGGGGTGCAACCTGCTGCAGAAGTTCGTTCTATTTCTGAGGTTGTCGTTGCTTTCTCTTCTAAAGTGGCCACGGTGCCAACCTTATTATAGCCCCGGACGCCTGAAGTTTGTAATGGGGTTCTTAGTATTTTTCCTTTTATACTTGTTCCTTTGTTCAGTTCTTAACTCTTGATCCTTTTTGCAGTTAAAACTGGTGGGGAAAACTATGGATAGGAAAAGGGACTTCCTTGATCAGTCCGAGCAAACACCGTCCATAAGGCCGATGCAATTAGGTGCCTCTCATGGTAAGCGACTTTCCCAAAGATACGTGCTACTTCCACAAATAACAAGTTCTTTTCCTCAGAAATGTGTCCTTCCCCCGAGGATACAGAACCCCCTTGTCGCTCGGTCTTTGTTGACGGGTAAAGGTGTCCACTTTATATATGTCGTTGAAGGTGGACAATCGAAGGACAACTCAGATGCGGGCCCAAACCCCTCAGCTGTTGGACTGCCTGACTTACTCAGTCTTTTCAATGACTTTTCCATTAGTTGATTATGGAGGTTTTGAGGACATTGTGGAATGGAACTAGGTCATTGCTGGCAATTAGAAGCTTCCTTATATAATCTACAGAAAATTCCAAATTCTTGTTATACTCTACGCAATTAGCTTTCTGAGAAAGCTATCAGACGAGCTATTCCAGCTCCATCTTAAGGCAAATCTCAGATTGGCAGTGTCTATTGGATGACTTGGATTACTTTGCATACTTGGCCTCGACTTGGCCTTTTCATACATCCTCTCATGTCTCAGCTTAGGTCTAGTTTGACAATAACCGAAGTGACTTAGATAATTTTTTGTGTCAACAAATAATAAAATTATGAATCGACTTCTATACTAAATTTTTGCGAGATTTGGGATGGAGACGCTTCTTTATTGAAATGACCTAAATATCACATCCCACAATCGATATGATATATGATTTCTCTCCTATTAGATAAAAGGAACCGAAAGAAAATAAAAAGGTGGAGGAAAGGGAAAGATGATTTGCATGATAAACACCGGTGTTCATATTAAGTGATAGACGTTGTACCTCTTTTGAAAACAATGGTGGGTTTAGAGTTGTTCATAATCTTGGGAGCTGCCAGCGCACTAAGATTAGACATGAAAATTAAAGGAAAGTAAAGAAGTTCAACTAACAAAGTTCTTTAAGAAATTCACATATTTTTTTTAGTTACAATCTAAAATCCCATAAAATGGAAACATTATACCCACTTTTACAACCGAATTAAAAGTTTATTAATGATGCTTCATATTATGTATGAAATAATAATGAGCAACCCACGACATAAAGAGGAACTAAGAAAGTTGAACAACAGTCATTTAATTTCCTTTATATAATTGGATAGAATACACTTTTATGCCGACACTCAGGTAGTTCAATCAAATGAATAATTGGCAAGGTTTTAAAACCCGGACCGGACCGGCCGGTCGGACCGGTCCGACCGTCGACCGGACCTCCGAGCGGTCCGGTTAGGTGCTAAAACCCGTTTTCGTCAAAAACCACTCTGATTTCACTGACCCGGTAGACCCGGCCGGTCGGACCGTTCAAACCGTAAACCGGAACGGTTTTGGGAAAACCGGCCGGGTCACAAAATGCATTTTTTTTAAAAAAAATTTCTGTATTAAAAAAATAAAGAAGAAGAAAAAAAGAGAGGGGCTGTGGCGGGCCGGTGGCGGCGGGCGGGCGGTGGCTGGGCAGAGGAGAGGAGAGGAGAAGGAAAAAAAAAAAGAGAAGGTGGCGAGGCGGTTCACGGCAGAGGAGAGGAGAAGGGAAAGAAAAAAAAGAGAAGAGAAGAGAAGGACGCCGGAGAAGGAGAAGAGAGGAAAGGGGAAAGGGCGCCGGAGAAGGAGAAGGGCTGTTCATGGCAGAGGAGAAGGAAAAAAAAAGAGAGAAGATAAGAGAAGGAGAGCCGGAGAAGGAGAAGAGGGGAAAGGGGAAAGGGGGAGAAGGAGAAGGGAGAAGGAGAAGGAGAAGAGGGATGCGCTGGGGGGGAGAAAAGAGGAGAAGGGGGTTGGGGGGCGCTGGAGAGAAGAAGGAGAAGAGGGAAATGTAGGGTTTTTTTCTTCTAGGGTTGGATTAGGAGACTTTATATAGGTAGGACTAAAATAGCAATTACAATATTATCATATAAACCTTAAAAAATAATTATAGTACAAACAAGTCCTAAAAAAAATCTATTTTCAACATTTAGTTGGATATTAAAATTAAAGGAGATATTTTTTATTAATAAGTATATATTATATATTTTTTAATATTTATAACGTTGACCGAGTCGTTGACCGGGTCGATGACGGTCCGACCACCGGTCCAACCAGTGACCCGTGACCCAGTGACTTTTCCGGGTCGATGCCCGGTCCGGGTTTCAAAACCTTGATAATTGGAACTATGGAGTACCACTTGAAAGTGCCCTTGATGTCCGAAACAATTTGAGAAAGGTATTGAAAATTGATTAAATACTTACCATTAAATATGCACACGAGTAATTTAGCATTTTGAAACTGTTAACAAACAGACTGTGTTGATGTAAAATTAAGATTATATATTTAACTCATATTTGTGATATCTTATTCGTGTTAGATGAGTTTTTAGTCAAACTTTTATCATGTAAGAGTCAGATGTTTAATCAAAATATTACACATTTTTTAAATGAATATTTTTAATTGTCACTTCAAAATGCTAGTTGCCCCTTCCTAATCCACCTGGGACCCGAATCCCATTTTCCATTTGAGATCAATAGCTTAGTGGAGAATCCAAATTCAAGCAAGAATATGCTGATTTTTATATTTTAGGTTTGAGATCACATAAAATACTACATTTTCCATTATCAAAAGCCTCCTCCAAAAGTTAAGCCAGCCTTTTCTGCTTTTAGTTCCCTATATATAAACTGCTCTTTCTCAACCAACTCCAAAGGAAATAAAACATAAAAAACAAACAAGCAAAAATGGATGCTGCCCTTGCTCCCACTTATACTTCTTCTCCTTCTTCCTCTATTCTTATTCAAGAACTTTTACAATTCCATTCAAGAAAACTATTAATTCACACCCCTTTATATCCAACCCAAGATTCAGCAACTCCACCAACACATGATCCCACTAATACAAGACATAACAGTTTCGATGCAAATGTTGTTATGGTCCTTTCAGTCCTTTTGTGTGCCTTAATTTGCTCACTTTGTTTGAACTCTATCATTAAGTGTGCATTGAGGTGTTCAAGAGTAGTTTCATCTGAATCAGGGAATAGCCAATCTTCCCGGTTAGTCAACACCGGGATTAAAAAAAAGGCCTTAAAGGCATTCCCTATAATAAGCTACTCAGCTGACCTTAAACTTCCAGGCTTAGACACTGAATGTGCCATATGCCTCTCGGAGTTTGCTCAAGGCGAGAAAGTTCGCGTTCTTCCCAAATGTAACCATGGATTTCATGTCCGATGCATTGATAAGTGGCTTAATTCACACTCTTCTTGTCCTACTTGCCGCCATTGCTTGATTGAAATAAGCCAAAAAATTATTGGTTGCAGTCAGGCTAGCACATCAGTTCCGACATCACCACCACCTCCGCCCCCTCAAGAAACCTGTGTACGAATTGCTCCTTTAGTGCATGAAGGTTTAGTACGTAGTTATCAAACTTAGATTGTAGGATTCTTCTAGGTAACTTTGTTAGATTTAAACGTTTAGCAGTAGGGTTTAATTTCAAATATTCATTTCCCTAGAAATTGTAGTGAAAATTTGGAATTGTATAATTGTGTATAAAATTTACTTTTTCTTTAGCAATTTAAATATTTCATACTTCTTTCCATAACTCTCCATCAATTAAACTGCTCAACTAGAGAGTGGATGGGGCGTTTTTTTGTTTCTTCTTAAAAATCAAGATTTTCTTTAAAATAACGTTAAACTTTACAATATAAAATTTCTTTTAATTTGTACCTCAATATATAGTTTCTAGTTGTATCCTGATCAAACAAACACATCAAATACAGAAAGTGATAAAAAAAAATGCAAACAAGTTCTTGTGTAGTCTGAGTCAACAATTCGTAATGCAAGATTTCACTACTAGAAATATAGGTTTTTGTGTCGAGAGTGTTTGCGTCGGGCGTGTATCATTACAAATAACTGTTATTTGCGTCAGGATTGACACATCAACGCAAATAACGGTACGACGTCGTTTACTGATATGCGACTGCTAATTAGTATTAGTGTCAGCAAATTAATTTGTCGTGAAAAATGAATTATTTGCGATGGGGTTCAATCGACGCAAGAAGTTTCGCCGCAAATAATCACAATTTGCGATGAGATTCTCCTGGCGCATAGAAAGTCGCTGCAAATGACCATGTTTGCGACTAGTATGTTTCGCCCCAAATAATCAAAATTTGTAATAGGATTCTCCCGTCTTATAGAAAGCTGATGCAAATTACCAGATTTTTATTATTAGTTTGGTGGTGGAATTTCCCGCCCTAAGATAATCATGTTTTTAAAAAAAGATTGTTACTCTAAAGTAAGTATGATATGAATTGGCAAGATTTGAACACAACCCTTCTCATTTGGAAATCAAATGTTGTAACTAATAGACCACAAGAACTTTCATCATATATTTTAACTATATATGTATATAACATAACTATATTTATTTATATAACTAATTGTTTGACAATGTTGTTTTGTAAAATTCGAAAACATTATAAATTTGATATACGAATTTTGAAAACATAATAGATTTTATATAATACAGTACAATGCATTTTTACAATGCATTTTTTAATTTAAAATATAAATTATTTTTAATGAAAGATAAAATTTAATTATTCATAGTCACTTGATTACAATTAGTCATGATCATTAATAGATATATCTTAATAAATTTAATAACTAAAATACTCCATCAGTCATATCGTCAAGATATTTTTATTTAATTTATTTAACTTTTACTTTCATTTTTAATATTATTTTTATAAAATTTGTCATATATATAATGTCACATTATAAGGCACTTTTACGTATATGCCAAAAATTTGGGGCACTTGTTAGAATGAATTTAGATTAATATGATAAAAGTAAAGTTTAATCAATATTATGAAAAAGGAAAGTGGCATTGCAACGGAAATTGAGGGAAAGTATAAATAGCTTTTGTTTGTGTAGGTAAATATGCTATAATCTAGAATATAATTTTATTTTTTATACTTGTTTAGTAATACATTAAATTTATTACAAAAAAATAATATACATATATAATAATTCTATTCATATTTTGATAACAATTTCGTACACAAATACATAGATTACATTTCTGAAATATATTTTGAAAGAAAAGTTAAATACATTTAATTAATTAAAATTTAATGAGAGTGTATTAATTTTAATTTGATTAATAAAGTAAAGAAAATCAAAACATATATAGAAATTTACATTAGTAAATGATCCCAAAAAAAAAACTCCATTATAATAAATATAATAGAAGGAACAACAATTAACAAATGATCAACTAGCCCAGTGGCCCATCACACGACATACATGCGGGAGGTCGTGAGTTCATGTCTGATGCATTGATAAGTGGCTTAATTCACACTCTTCTTGTCCTACTTGCCGCCACTGCCTGATTGAAATAAGTCAAAAAAATTATCGGTTGCAGTCAGGCTACCACATCAGTTCCGGCACCACCACCACCTCCGCCACCTCATGAAAGAATTGTCCCTCTAGTGCATGAAGGTTTAGTACGTAGTTATCAAACTTATATGGTAGGATTCTTCTAGGTAAGCTTTGTCAGCTTTAAAAGTTTAGCAGTAGGGTTTAATTTCACACATTCATTTCCCCAGAAATTGTAATGAAAAATGGAATTATATAATTGTGTATAAAATTTACTTCTTCTTTAGCAATTTAAATATTTCATACTTCCTTCCATAACTTTCCATCAATCAAACTACTGAACTAGAGGGCGTTTTTTCTTAAAATGCAAGATTTTCTTAAAAATAAATGTTAAAAATTACAATATATATTTTGAAAAGGACATTCGTTTATTAATATGCGGCCGAATAGCCAAAAATTACATGAAGGAGGAAGTTGCCAATACTTTCAAAAAGTGGAAACAAATCCACTCCAGAACAATAGGAAAACATATGGGGAGCGGTAGTGCTAAGGGCACATTTTCTTTGCAAAAGGCATGAAAACAAACAGAGCATTGTGCATCCTCACCATAATCCATTAGCTCTTTGTATGCCGAATATAGGTGACGCCTTGAATTACCTCCATTGGTAGCTATTGAAAGGATGTGTATGTTGTATGAGTGTATTCATCACAAGCCACATTTGCCATTTGGTCCGCAATCTTATAAGCCTCTCGAAAGATATGTGTTACCATTGTCGAGCCTAGCAATTGGAGAGCATGTTGAAATAGTGTGTCCAAGTGCCAGTGACGAGATTCCCGCGAAGCTCAGCCTTCGAGTTGGTTCCCTCTGATCCGACGAAGCAGTGGAACGCTGCACTGAAGTCACCTTTTGCATTTCTTAGCACTCCACTCACTCGCTAGACCCCTAGGTTGCCTCGTGATGTGCCGTCCACATTAAGAATGATAGTGGCCTGCGATAATGATAAGATGAGCCATCTAACCTGTGAAACCCCATCTCATATGGGATAACTCTGAAAGTTCTGACTGGTATAAAAGGTGGGCCTAAGTACCCACTATCATCTCGGGATATTCCTTTTGGCATAGCGAGTTCGGTTGCCAAGTAGATGATCGTGGGTACTGTTAGGCCCACGTGTCGCGTTGCGGGCCCGCGGGCCCGGGGTGTGACATAACCAATGTCATAGATGATTTGAGACCCCAAGAAGGCATGAAATGCCCCATATATGCATCATATACTCCGGCTACTTGCAATATGGATTCAACTCTTGCATCTAAATCAAACTTGAGTCCATGTGGGCTACCAATTTTACCCTCGAAAACAAACCGACACCAAACTTCAACAGTTTAATAACTTAAAAGGAAATACATTATCCATCAGTTGGTTACATCATAAAGGAATTACTAAGTTTGAAAGGAAATACTAAAATAGTAAAAGTTTACAAGTTCGACATTATAACGATTAACTAAACTAGGCATTATCCTCAAAGTACTCCTCCTCGTAATTCTCATCTATCGCTCCATAAAGATACTCATCTGCAAAACATTCAACAAATAAGGGTGAGCTAAAAGCTCAGTAAGCATCGATCACCCTTGGGATGAAGCATCGAATAAGACTCGAAAACGTTTCCCGAATCCCAAAACATTTGAAATATACCGAGGCTGAGGTCCGCGGACAAAGTTGCAAACGAATGCTTCGTCCGCAGAAGATTGCCATGAACTGCAGACGAATGAATCGTCTTATGTATCGTCTGCAATGATCGCCCGCCAAAAAGTTGCTCCAGTAGTTGTGCGGACAAACCCGCGGATTAAGTTGAGAATGAATGCTTCGTCCGCAGGTTTCAGAAAATCGTTTTTCATGTACAAATTTGTACATGAAAATACCATTTATGCACAACCTATTTTCAACCCAGAAAATGCAATATTTTTTACTCTCAAACATACATTAAAACAAATACAAAACAACAACTAACAACTCAACTATATCCAACAAATCTAACACAAACGAATCGGAAATCGTTCTACGAGCACCATGATTACTCATACACTTCAAACAGATTTTCGTGTCAGATTAGCGAATACAATTCAAAGCAATATAAACACATATAATTTATACAATTGAGCTCAACATCTGGAAATGACTTTATATCCCCATTAATAGCCTTTAACTATTAAGTTACCCCTTAAGAAGGGCTTGAATACTTAACATGGATTCGGATATTACTACCCTCCGAACGACAGGACCTGATGTTTAGGGATGCGTCTGTTATTTCATCGCTCACCCTTGTGAACTCCACAACGACTGTTAACGTCTCTACTTTTTATTCTCTTTAGGAACCGAGTCTAAACTAAACTAACTGGTAGTGCTCCCGGGCACTTTAACTGAACAATGTCGACGGTGTCTTGGATTAGGATCATCGACAGATACGAGCTCTAATTTGGATTATAAACACATAACACTCCAACAAAGAAATCAATCAAGAACAAATACCAAGCACAACAAATCCAACAATCGATCATACCACAATTAGGCAATTTACATCAACACTTCATCCATTTTTATATATATTGAAAACATGAATGAAAACCAAAACAAAGCAATTCAATAAGTTCTGCAAAATTACAATTCATGATGTTTTTAAGGACTGAAATTCTAGGTTAAAGGATCCTTACTTGTCAATCTGAAGCAAAATTTTCCAAAAACCCAAAAATCTCCAAAGATGGCAAAACCAGCTGTTCAAACCGAAATTCCTCTTTCTACAGGACTCAAAATCAGAATCTGTCAAGTCTCCTATGTAGCCTAGTCAATTAGCTTCGAAACCCAACTAGAATGACTCAATTCCGACCTCTGTAGCTATGGTAATTGATCAGTAAAACTCCCAGCACTCAAAAAATATGCACTCTTCTCTTCTCTATCTTACACAACCGTTACTCTTCATTCTCTTTCCTTTCAAAATTTTCAGCCATAACTCTCTTTCCAAAACCATTCAACTCCCATTCAGTTCAGCCCTAAAGTTTCTTTAAACGTACACTTAAATCCCTCAACTCACAAATATGACTAAAACGCCCCTCATACTAAATGTACCACATATAACACATAAACATGTTGTAATGTCACATTAAGCACACAACCAAATTACATATCACATAATATCATGCTATAGCAATTAATGAACACATATATGCAAAATTAAAGCAAGACACGCGAAATTATTTTTCTAAAAGTCCCGGGTATCACATCCTTCCCCCCTTACACAAGTTTCGTCCCCGAAACTTCATTGACCTTGGTTTTCAAACAAGTGCAGATATTTTTGCCAGGCTTCTTTCTCATGTTCCCAAATAGCCTCCCGCTCGGTATAATGTGACCACTGTATCTTCACATAGGGAATGGTGCAACGCCTCAAGACTTGATCCTTTCGGTCCACAATTCTAACTGGTACATCAACGTATGTCATATCCTCTAGCAATTCCAACGGTTCTTCTTCAAGTACATGGCTGGGATCCGGCACATACCGCCTCAGTTGCGACACATGGAATACATTGTGTACCCGTAACAGTGTTGGTGGTAGCGTCAAACGGTAAGCTAGCTCATAGACCCTTTCCAAAACCTCATAAGGGCCAATGTATCTAGGACTCAACTTTTCACTCTTCCTGAATCTCATAACACCCCGAGTTTGTGAAACCCGTAGATACACTTTGTCGCCAATTTGAAATTCCAACGGTCTTCGTTTACTGTCTGCCCAGTTTTTTTGTCAATCTTGCGCGGCCCTGATTCTTTCCCGGATTAACGGAACCATTTCCATTGTGACTTGTGCCAATTTCGGCCCAGTTACTGTCTTTTCCCCGATACCGTCCCAACAAACCAGTCACCGGCGTTTCCGACCATATAAGGCTTTATACGGTGCCATACCTATACTCGCATGATAGCTGATGTTATAGGGAAATTCCACCAAAGTGAGATGATCTGCCCAACTGCCTTTTAAGTCCAAAACACACACCCGAATCATGTCTTCTAAGGTCTGAATCATTTCCAAACAAGAATCTCAAGCGGTTTCAACAAGCCGACGGGTCGTTGATGTTCCGTCTTTACTTGTTGACACACAATACATCTAGCCACAAACTCGGTTATGTCTCGTTTCATACCTCTCCACCAAAGGTTACCTTTCAGCCCTTGTACATTTTGGAAGACCCTGGATGCACTGCTAACTTCGAGTTAGGAGCTTCTTTCAACACTTCCAATATGAACCCCGAATCCGCCAGTACACACAATCTGCCCCGAAATCGTATATTGTCGTCTTCATGAATCTGAAAATCTGTTTCGGCCCTCGACAATTGTTAGTAGTGCCCTAGGACCATCAGCATATTTTGTACGTTTTATATATTTTGAGCATGTCATTTGAATAGTTAATTTTGATTTTGAACATCAAATATGTGATTTGATAGTAAAACTCATTAGCTTATGCAATTACTGTTCTAATTGTCCGTAGTTTTATGTAATGTTCTTTACAATGAAATAAAACTAGTATGATGTTTGATTGATGATTATGTTTTACTGATCATGTGTAATGGATACAAATCATATCATAGATGCAATATATTGGGATATATAGTATCGGACGTGATTCGTTAGAGAAGTAATACTTCATGGTTCTTTAGTCATAAGTATTACTTCCTCAAAACTATTTGGAATCCTAAGACCTTATGTCTTCATTGTTTCTAGCATGAATAGAGCTACATTTTGACTCAGTCGGACGTTACTTTTAATCGAGTAATTAAAACAACTGATGATCGGATGTAGTATCTTATCATGGCTTGAATGTGAGAGGCATTGTGAGGGATTTGTCCCTCTCTTATTAGAGAGAAATATCTATGGGCCCCTTGAAGGGATTCATGGGCGGAAACTCGTTCCAAACACCCATGAGTCCTCCCCTGAAGGATTCGCTCATACAAATTCGATTCGGTAAAAGCAATGAAAAACTTACGTTTCTTGGATTCAAGAAGCTAATTCTTGAATGGAGGATGACGTTTCTTGGATGCTAATCTGCCACCAACGGAATTCCCTTTGCGGAAAGTCCCTCTACCGATATCCACGCGACGAAACGGGCAGCGATTGCTAGCTCTTCGTTTTTCTGAGATTCGGGAATTAGAGAGAAAAGGGAGAGGCAGAAAAAATCCGAAATCATATTTCGGGTGAATTTTTTAATTGCGACTGAAGCAAGGGATGGACTAGGGTTTCGGCTGAGAGTTAATTATATAGGGTGTGAGAGTTTGTTCCCATAACCAACTCCCACGTCCTCCACTTCTCTCAGCAGTGGGAGTCTAAACTCCCACGTCCTATCAACCTCTTTTGGCAGTGGGAGTCTATAACTCCCACATGCACTAGACTTCTGTTGGTAGTGGGAGTCTTTATCGGATAATAACTCCCACGTAATTCCAGCTATACCGAAAATGCCCCTTATCTCTAATTCGAATAATAACACTTTATTATTCTCAGAAAAGTGAATGTCAGATACAATGAACCTAGACACATTCTAGATTCATTGAATCTGGACATGAAGCTCGTTAGCTCGTCTATGCGTGTGACCCTGTAGGTTCATATCACAATGGCAATGAAAACACACTTAGTAGTAGTGCGAGTTCATAAATCACAAGCGGTCCCTAGCAGAACATTGTGACTACCCAAAGTGAATGAATATACAACGGAACCTAATATCAATCTACTATTTAATCCCTTTGTCTCGCGATATCCTAATTAAGCATAAGGCATGGTGGTCGTCACCCTTATTAAGCTTAATTGTATTTATGCTCGATCTCCAGGTAGACTCTTTCGACAAATAGCATTTGATAACCACTTTATCAAATACATTTGAGCACGGCCATGCATTTAAACAGTCTTTCCCTATCGAGGGGCCCATGGATATCTCTCTCTAATAATAGAGAGGGACAAATTCCTTACAATGTCTCTCACATTCAAGCTATGATAGGACACTACATCCGATCATCAGTCGTATTGATTACTCTGTTACAAGTAATGTCCGACTGAGTCAAAACGGGACTCCATTCATACTAGAATCAATGAAGACATAAGGTCTAAGGATGCTAAAATAGTATTGAGGAAGTAATACTTATGACTTAAGACCGTGAAGTATTACTTCTCGACGGATCACGTCCAATACAATGTATCCCTATATATTGCATCTATGATGTGATTTCTATCCATTACACATGATCAGTAAAACAAGATCATCAATCAACAATCATACTAGTTTTATTTCATAGTAATTAAGCATTACATAAAACTAGGGACTTCTAGAATAGTAATTACATAAGCTAATGAGTTTTACTATCAAATCACACATTTGATAATCAAAAGAAAAATTAACTATTCAATTACATGCTCATAAGATAATAAAACGCACAACATGTGCTAATGGTCCTAGGGCACTACTAACACCCCTCGATAGAGAAGACTGATTAAATGCATGTCCGTGCTCAAATGTATTTAATAAAGTGGTTATTAAATACTATTTGTTGGAACAGTCTACCTGGAGATCGAGCATAAATACAATTAAGCTTTACAAGAGTGACGACTACCATGCCTTATGCCTAATTTGGACATCGCGAGACAAAGGGATTAAATAGTGGATTGATATTATGTTACATCGTACATTCGTTCACTTTGGGTAGTCACAATGTCCTGCTAGGGACCGCTTGTGATTTATGAACACATACTACTACTAAGTGTGTTTTCATTGCCATTGTGTTATGAACCTAAATGGTCACATGCATAGACGAGTTAACGAGTTTTATGTCCGGATTCAATGAATCTAGAATGCGTCTAGGTTCATTGTATCTTACATTTAGTTTTCTTAGAATAATAAAATGTTATTATTTGAATCAGAACCTTTAACGAAAAATTGTAAGTATTTTTCGTCTGTTTTTCGATCCCTATGGTATGAGCGGATACTTTAGGGGAGGATTCATAGGTGTTTTGAACGAGTTTCTATCCATGGACCGCCGCCTGCTTCTCGGACCCCACCGGGGGCACTTCCCCTGGGACCCCGTTCGGTGGGGCAGCCCTAATACTTTGTATTTGTACTCGTTACTTGATTTCATTATGCTTTATGTGAGTTTTAGCATGGTGAATAGCATGACCTACTATACCCCCTCTTGCTTTACATTTACTGGGTTGTAATTTTATAATACGATCTGCGAGCCGTTTTTCATTGTTGTAAAATTGTAATTGCTTTCTTAGATTAGTTTTATCTCTTTATCTTGAAGGCTAGGTATGCCCATGCAAATATGTAACATGACTGGAGGACGATGGATCAAAGACACTATCCATGAGATGGGTATTGACTTAGATTGACCCTGGCTCCCACAAGGCTCGTGGGGGTCATCATAGGATTAGGCCATGCTATCTCATGTTTACATTTACGTTTTATATTTTGCATGTGATGCTTATATTCTTGTCTTATGGGACCTAACAACATATTCGTCAAATTAAAAAAAATATATATTTTAATTAAGTCTTAAAATGCCTACCATATTCTAAACACTTCTTGAGCTTGGATAATCATTTTGTCTGCTTGCCAAAGAAACAGATAAGTGGTTATCTAACTAAGCAAAAGAAGATGGGAAAATAGTGATTTCCATAAGTTTAAACATGGTTCGACTTAACTAGGCTATCAAAATAGTTTTGAGCCTAGGGCATGACATGGGAAATAGCCGGGACATGTCACTACAAGAAAATAGGGACGGCCGTTTCCGTCGGTAATCGGTCGCTAACCTAGGATTAGCAAGCGATTACCGGCTGAAACATGTGGTCGTGTATTTTTCATCGCTAAGCCAGTTAAAGACCGAATACCGACCGTATCTGGGACGACCGACCATTGAGTCTCCATATAGCGACGGAATAGCAACCGAATATAATACATTGTTGACTTTTGCCTTTGACAAGTTAACAACCGTTGGCCGACGGAATGTGTAGCAATCAATTATTTCGTCGCCATATAACGACGGAATACCGACCGCTTAGTCAATATGGTTGACTTTGACTTTGACTTCTGAACGACTGAAGGCCGACGGAATTGTAAGAGACCGATTATGCAGTCGCAATATAGCAACGGAATACAGAGTCGCTATATAACGACGGAATACCGACCGACCAGTCAAACATGATTGACTTTGACCTTAACTACTTAACGACCGAAGACCGACGGCCATGTTGCGACGGAATATTCCGTCGTTAATTACCGACGGATTTGCGACCGATCGGCAAGTGTTCCATCACATGAAAAAATCCCGGAGGAAATATTCTCTCTAACTTGCGCAATAAAATAGCGATAGTGTCCTCTAATTCTTGCATATGCGCTACATTCATTTGGGGAACACAAATCTCTATAGAACAGACTAAGTTCAGCCAAGTGTCCCCAAACATTTGTCGGTAGTACTTCTCTAAGTGCTATAGGGATAAGTCTCTCCATGAATAAACGATAATCGTGACTCTTCATTTCAGACGTTTTCAACTCTTTTATATCAACGCATCGCGCCAAATTCGATGCATATCCATCTGGGAGCCTTAATTCATTAGCCCACTGCAAAATCATCTCTTTTTGTGCCTTGGTAAGAGTGAAACATGCCTTCGGTTTCGTTGCTTTACCTCGGGCATCGTGTTTAATATTCAATTCCGGCCAACTGCAATACCTTTCAACATCCGCTCTAGCCTTAACATTGTCCTTAGTTTTACCCTTCACGTCCAACACGATGTTAAAGACGTTATCAAACGCATTTTTTTCATTATGCATGACATCAATGTTGTGTCTTATCAAAAGTGTCCGCAAATAAGGTAAGTTCCAAAATATGCTACATTTGGCCCAACTGTGATCCCAACCCCTGCCTTGCTCTTTACCAATCTCATCAGCTGTATCGGTAATTTTTGGATAATCTCTAACTCTAAACTACATTTCATCACCAGTCAGGCGAGATGGCGGGTCTGCTCTCTCCTGTCGCATCTCTTCTAAAATGATGATTAGGTGACAAGAAGCATCTGTGGCAATCAAACTACGATTGTTTTCCGCCAGCCTGCAAATGGAACGCTTGTGTTTTCTCTATACAATATGGACAAGTGTCAATGCCAACTGTACTCCATCCACTCAACATTCCATATGCTGGGAAATCACTAATTGTCCAAAGTAATGAAGCCCTCAGTTTAAAATTTTTCTTTTTGGATATGTCATAAGTTTTCGCACCTTCACCCCACAGCTTATTCAATTTATCGATGAGAGGCTGCAAGTACACATCAATCTTGTGTTTTGGATTTTGGGGTCCAGGTACAATGATAGTTAATAACATTACATTGTTCCTCATACACATCCAAGGGGGAGATTATAAGGTGTAAGGAGAACTGGCCAAGAAGAATATTGCTTCCCTGACATGCCGAAAGGTGCAAAACCATCTATACATAACCCAAGCCTTACATTCCGAGGTTCCGCTGCAGAATCGGTATGTGTTCTATCAAAATGTTGCCAAACTTCCCCATTCCCTCTTCCTTCTCACTGCCTGAGTGTCATGTCATGTGTCTTGTGGTTTTCTCAAATGCATACAATCTTTGCAATCTCGGGGTAATTGGAAAATAATACATCTTTTTGCAAGCAATCTCTTTTTGTCGTGTATTTTTTCATTTCTTTTTCTTCATGTACCTACCATGACCACAAAACTTGCATTCTCTACTCTCAACATCATCTTTCCAGTACAACATGCAACCGTTAAAACAAACATCAATCTTTTGCACCGGTAATCCAAGGCCTTTAACCAATTTCTTCATTTGGTAAAAGTCTTCTAAAGCATTATTTTGTGGAGGAAGCGCCTTTTTCATCAACTTGCCAAATTTATCTATAGTAGATTTAGATAAGTTATCTTCGGACTTGATACTCAACATTCTAGCCGTCATTGATAATTGTGAATGGTTTGTACAACCTTTGTACAGTGGGCTATCAACAGCCTTCAACATGTCATAGAACATTTGTGCCTCTGGATTGGGAGGTTCTTCCACGTTCCTATTTTCCGGCTCATTAAAACTTGGTCCGGCAGCATCAAGAATCGTCTCTCGATAATTGTTGTGTGTCATATGCCTTCTAGAATTATCCATAATATGAGAGGTTTCATGAATAAACGGAATTTGAGGCATTAGAAAGAATGCCTCGCCGTGACATGTCCAATTAAAATAGTTAGACAAAAATCCATTCATAACAAGATGATACTTGACCATATCAGGCATATGAAAATCCTTATTTTTACAAACCCCACAAGGACACCCAATCCCATCAATTTGTACATTTGCAGACATACTAATAGCAAAATTCACAAATCGTTTCACTCCCGCTATAAATTATGGACAATGACGGGGTCCACCGTTAGATGTCGAATCCATATACATCCAACTACGGTCCTCCATTATAAACACAATATCTGCATATATCAAGTCTTCATAAGTAAATGCATAATAACTTTGAACCTTATCTTTGATGATTTTGAACTTTTTTATGTACTATGTTATTAATGGCATCTTATCTGAATTTTTGAACTGTTCTATTATCAGTTGTTTACTGATTGGAAACTAAAAATAAAAAAACCGGGGAGATAATACAAAGAAGCAAAAACAGGGGGAAAAAGCGAAAAACAAAGAAGATCCTTCAAAGGCTTTCGAAAACGCTAGTACAATGAAATTTACAATGAAATTTTACAATGAAAGTTTACAATGAAAGTTTATAATGAAATTTTACAATGAAATTTACAATAAAATTTTACAATGATAAAGTGTAAAAACACCAACATCCAAGAGCAACATAAGCTCCTTCATTGTCAATGTCATCAAAAGACACAATTATCTCATATTAGAACAACTACATTAAGAGTTAAAAAGTGTTACAAGGCCGACTCTCTAACCCGCCTTCAAAAACTATCCATTCAACATCTCTAGTTTCCTAGCATATAGAATAAAGTTCCGAATTTTAACCCTTTCAACCACTTTACGCAACCTCAACATACATTATTCTCAACTAATTTTATGACATCAAAATCAAATCAAAGAACACCAAGCTTATCATAATTGGGGCACTTCATAAAAAAATTCTGGGTTTTTAATACCAATACGAAGCACAAATTCACAAAAAAAATAAAAAAATAAAAAAAAATATCAAAGTTTATTCCAAGCAAAGAAACCTTGGTCCATTATAAATAAAGTTTATTCTAAGCATATTTTTAGAATCGTTTATGGACATAAACAAATTGAATCCTTAATTTCGAAAAAAAGAAGAAGAAGAAGAAATGGATAGGCCCTAGCTGCTATACTTCACAGTGGTGGCGGAGCACCTAATTCAGAGTGGTGGTGGATCGCCGGCGGAGATGGAGGTGTCGCAGAGGAGGGGGAGGGTTTTGCAAGGGAGAAGAGGGTTTCGCGGGAGGGAGTTTCGGATTTGTGTTATTTTACAGAAATTAAAAGACAGAACGATGTCGTTTCACATAAACAGCTAGCGACCGCTTATCGACCGCGTTGACTATTCGGTCGGTATTCGGTTGCCCCGTAAACAAGTACACGACTTCGTTTGGTGGTATCTAGCGACCGAATACCGACGACCCTGATGAATTCGGTCGCCCCCCTAGTAAATCAGTGACCGAATTCATCAAGGCGGTCGGTATTCGATCCCTATCAGGAAACTTTCTTTTTAAAAAATAGCAGAGTTCTTTTCAATGGATATATAGAAACATTTTAGTAATTATTTGTTCAAAATGAGAATACGAACTAATATTAATATTTTAGTAATTATTTTTTTTATTAATTAATAAACATTTATTCAAATTTTAACAACATTACGTAATGATTCACGTAAATGTATACACTGAATTGTTCTCCTTTGATTCTATTTAGGTATTTTATGAATAAGTATAAATTATGGACTATGACTATTCATGTTAATGTGTGTATATATATATATACCTAAGATAG
Organism: Vinca minor; assembly: GCA_026122235.1. NCBI lineage: Eukaryota > Viridiplantae > Streptophyta > Magnoliopsida > Gentianales > Apocynaceae > Vinca > Vinca minor. The sequence continues at coordinate 2,217,644 of JAOCZM010000206.1, read as the reverse complement.
TTATATCTCTTAAAAAGAACCCCAGCTATTTTTTTTTAAAAACGATCATGCTTAATGATTAGCGATCAATTTGCGACCAATATGAAGAAGTCGGTTGCTATTCGGTCACCTCCGAGTAAACCAGCGACCGAAATTGGTAAAATGACGTCGTTGTATATATTTGGTCACTATTCGGTCGCCAAACCCTAACCCTATACCCTATGAAAGGTCGCTAGTCCATCGCCATTCGGTCGTTAAAAATCCAGTATTCCAGAAACATAATGCTTAAAACTCAGTATACACCCTGCCACAATTCAATAGAAAACATGCTCAAATAAATTCAATACTAGCAGAAAACTTAACTTGTTCACCATTATACAAATAACATAAGTAGTACACAACATACAATAGTGATAACACAAAAACAAACATACAATAGTGATAACGCAAAAAAAAACATACAATAGTTCAATATTATACCAAAAAAAACATAACAAAAGTGAATAATATACAAAATAAACTACAATATCTATTGACTGCCCAATACATCATCTACAGCTAAGGGATCATCGTCAAAGTCTGAATCTAACTCATCGTTATCTAAATTTCTCAATCTAGCTTCTAGCTCAGAGGGACTTAATATAGTGTCATTATTTGAAAACATATCAAATAAGGTACTGCTAATGCCTTATTTCTCTTATTTTCCCTACGCGCATAATCTCTTCCTTTCTCTTCAAATTTCTTCTTCCATTCTTCGTTCATTTCTGTCCGCATTCGTTCCATTTCTGAATGAGAGACCGACTGGCTACCTTCCCTCATTTCCTTAACCACATCGGAGAAGGAACCGAGTCCTTGGACTCGTCCCTTTTTTAGCCCTCCACTGCCTCAGTAGAGAGCGCAATCTGAGTCGGCAAATCAGGAGGAGGATGGCTCGCTTGAGTAGCTTCGGTTGCGGCGTCGTTATAAACAGAATGGAAAACCCTATGTCAACTAAAATGTTAGGTTTACATATAAAATGTAAGGTTACAGATAAATGCAAGTAAATAACTAATCTAAAAATAGGGGAACCAATATTGAAATACTTACAGATAAGTATCTAGAATCGTCATCAACATATTCCCCTTTCTTCGGGCCGGCATGATGTTGATGCGTCCAATCGTAGCTAATTGGGAATGGGATTGAACGTCCAGGCTCATTAAAGTTTCAAATACACTTACCGTGAACTCTTCCCACCACATATTTTCTTCTTCCATGGGCACATCCTTTAGGGTGCTATATGCTCCCTTTAAACGCCCCTGGAATATAGCGGTAATGGCAGAGGATCTCAAGCGACAAAATTTAATTAGAGATTATAATGATTATAAGAATTATAATTAACTTGATTTATAAAGGAGATAAGTTTGAAATTAACTTATGTGTCATAAGTAGGCTGCAGGAGAATCCGAGTATCTAGTGCAATCGCTTCTCCACCAATACTGGTATCAGTCGCCGTCTCGAGACAGCAGACTGGTGAGTCGTTGAGCCAACTACCGGCGCAGACTCAGTGGGCGGTGCTGACGCAAACATATCCCGAGATACATGTGCATCGGCAAACTGTGACGGAGGTGTCATACCAGTCACAGTGGCAGATGGCAGTGTCGACTGCAAATCAGATGATGAACTTGGCTAGGAGGTAGGGGCGCTGCATACTATGGTGCCTGACTAAATGGTAAGGACAATCGAATAGATTTCTTTGGAGGCATCTCTGAAATACAAATTAAGCGGATTAAGAAGTAGCAAATTACCGATCGTTTTAAAAAATGGAAAGTCTAGGTGTTTCATTATCTTTCTTTATCAAATTACCGATAGTTTTATAAGATGAAAAGTTTGTTCTTTGGTCAATTTGTTCATTGTATATGAGGAGTCTTTGGTCAATTTGTTCTTTCTATTTGATATCCAAGCTTCACATATTTTCGTTTAACAGATTGTTGGAAATCTAGAAGCCTCCTTCTTAAGGATGATGGCATCAATGGTTATGTGCTTGAAGAATTCAAATCACTCATCTCCAATTTTTTTTTTTTTTAAGAAAAAAAAAAAAACCTTTTTAACTCCCAAAAATTTGCTCAAAATTGCAAAAAAAATGACTTAATTCAACTGCTGAAGATAACAATTTTTTTCCGAGGATGTTCTTGATATAATGGCTAGAGGAATGCTAAGATCCAAGAATTTAGGATGATAAAAAAAAACAAAAAAAAAAAAATCCAAGATTATAAAATCCCAACAAAAACCCACAAAAAACTAGAATACATTTAAAACCCAACAAAAATAAGAAATAAATTCATAATCAAGAAAGATTATAGGAATTTCCAGTACTAATAATGTACTAAAAAGCACAAACAAAACCCAAAAAAATTAAAAAAATTAAAAACTGAAAAAACAAATTAAATTATTCCCTAGCTCATATCAGAGGAAAAAGTACCTTTGGATGAATAAATAGAGTTGTTGTTTGGTCAACGGGACCGATATGGTCGACGGAATAACGACCGACTGGTTGTTGGTTTCTATTCGGTCGGTATTCGGTCATTATAGGAGCACTACAAAAAAAACTACATGTTAGGACGAACTTTTCGTGACGAAGTCATTTTTCGTTACGAAAGGTATACTTTTCGTAACGAAATTCGAAATCGTTATGAAAAGTTGACCTTTCGTAACGAAAAAAATATTCGTCACTAAAAGTAGTAGTTTCGTTACGAAAGGTCTACCTTTCCTAACGAAAACACATTTTCGTCACGATAGGTATAACTTTTCGTGACAAAAAGCTTTTTCGTTACGAAAGGTCAACCTTTCCTAACGAAACAAAAATTTGTCACGAAAAGTTTCGTCTTAAACTTTTTAAGAATATACATATATAAGTATGATATAATTTAGAATATAATTTAATTTTTATATTTGTTTAGTCTTTATATTAAAAGTATTACTAAAAAATAGTATATATGCAAATAGAATAATTTCATTCTGATTTTTTATAACAACTTAATACACAAATACATTGACGAAAATATATTAATTTTAATTTTATTCATAAAAAAAAATCACAACACAAAGAGAAATTAAAATAATTAAATGTTCAAAATACAAAACTTCATTATAATAAATATAATAGGAACAATAAGTAACAAATGACCAACGTAGCTCAGTGGGCAAGTGCATGACATAAAAGTTGGAGGTCTTGAGTTCGATTCCCACTTGTATGAAAATGTGGAGACTTTATTCAACATTATTGTAGAGGGGCTCGGCTCCAGTGGGTGAACTGGGGCACGGCACAGAACCGGCTCGGCTCGGCTCCATGGCTTTGAATTTTAAATTTTTTGTAAAACTTTTAGTAACGAAGTTTGATACTTTTAGTAACAAATATTTCGTCACGAAAGGTTACCTTTCCTAACGAAACTATTTCGTTACTAAAGACCTTTAGTAACGAAAATAAATATTCGTTAGGAAAACCCTTTAGCGACGAGGCTCTCAGGACGAACTTGGTGACAAACGATTTTCGTTACTAAAGGTCTTTTTTTTTTGTAGTGGAGGCACCGAATATTTCAGTCGCTAATTTCGGTCACTATTTAACTGTTTTCTTGTAGTGTGTAGATGTCATTCTCATAGGTTGATTTTACTTTAATTACGGGTGATAAGCCAAAGCTTACTTATAACTATCGTAAAATTATTTTCTCCACTATTTATCAAGTGTTGAAATTGGGGAAAGTTTTTTTGCCCAAAAACTAATTAATGACTTTGCAAATAATTTTTAGTGTAGATAATGGCAACCAACACTTCACACAATTCATTGTGATATGTTCTTGAAAATGAAAAACTGAGTGGGTCCAATTTCCTTGATTGGTCCCACAACTTAAGCATTGTCCTTAAGCAGGAAAGAAAGCTATATGTTCTCGACACTGATATTCCTGAACAGCCTGCAAACAACGCCCCTAGAGCTGAGAAAGATGCTTGGAAGAAGCATTATGAAGATTCTAACAATGTGTCTTGTCTCATGTTAGCAACAATGAGCTCTGAGCTTCAAAAACAATTTGAAGAGGTTGAGGCTTTCCAGATGATGGGCTAGCTCAAGGAAATGTTCCAAGAGCAAACCCGTCAAGAAAGGTTCCTCACCACTAAGGCGTTGAACAAGTTGCAAGATGGTCCATGTCACCTCTGTGAGGACACATGTTCTTAAGATGAAAGGCTATCTTGACCAACTTCATAAACTTGGGGCTCCCATAGGTTATGACATGGCCACGGATATGATCTTGGGCTCACTCCCACCTGAGTATGACCAATTTGTCAATAACTTCAACATGCATGCCATGTAGAAGTCCATACATGAGATACACGGGATGCTCAAGCAGACTGAACTGAACATTAAGAAGACCCATGAAGTCTTAAAGGTTCAAAAAGGGAATTTCAAGAAGAACAAAGGAAAGGGAAAGCCCATGACCAAGAAGTGAAAATGCAATAACAATCCCAAGCCCAAACCCATGGCCAAGGCACCAAAGGAAGAGGTTTGCTTCCATTGCAATGAACCGTGTCATTGGAAACGGAACTGCAAGCTCTACTTGGAAGAGGAGAAAAGGAGAAAGCCAGTTTTACTGTCTCTCCGGGTATTTATGTTATTGAAATTAACATGTCTGCTCCTACTTCATGGGTATTAGATACCGGTTGTAGATCTCAGATTTGTGCAAATGTGCAGGGGTTCAAAAGGAGTAGATCATTGACAAAAGGAGAAGTGGACCTGAGAGTAGCGAATGGAGAAAGAGTTGTTGTTGTAGCTACAGGGACATTTAATTTAGTTTTTCCAAGTGGCCTTATTATTGAACTGGATAATTGTCTTTATGTTCCAACTTTGAGTAGGAATATTATTTCAGTTTCTTGTATAGATATTGATGGTTTTGAAATAAATATCAAGAATAAAATGTGTACCCTTCATAAAGATGATATCTTCTATGGAGATGCCTCTTTGATGAATGGGCTTTATATTCTTAACCTCGATGAATCCATTAAAAGACCCATCTATAACATTAGCACAAAGAGGTTTAAATCAAATTACTTAAACCAAACTTACTTTTGGAATTGTCGTTTGGGCCACATCAACAGGAAACTCATATCAAAACTCCTCTTGACATCATTTTATTAAAAAAAAAAATGCAAATAAAAAATCCATCAAGATGGAATTTTGACATCATTTTACTTAGAGTCTTATGAGACATGTGATTCTTGCTTTTAGGGAAAATGACTAAAGCTCCTTTTACTGGACAAAGTGAGAGAGCTTCTGATTTACTGGGCCTCATACATACATATGTATATGGACCGATAAGCACAAGTGCTAGAGGAGGGTTTCAGTACTTCATCACATTCACAAATGATTTCAGTAGACATGGATATGTGTATCTAATGAAACATAAATCAGAATCGTTTGAAATATTCAAAGAATTCCAAAATGAAGTACAAAATCAACTTGGTAAAAGTATTAAAATACTTCAATCAGATAGAGGTGGCGAATACCTTAACCAAGAGTTTGACGAACATCTTAGAGGTTGTGGAATTGTTTCACAATTAACTCCTCCTGGCACACCACAATGGAATGGTGTCAGAACAAAGAAATCGCACCTTACTAGATATGGTTCAATCTATGATGAGTCAAACCAGTCTTCCAATTTCCCCTTGGGGCTACGCCCTAGAAATTGTTGCATTCATATTGAATAGAGTTCCTTCTAAAGCGGTTTAGAAAACTCCATATGAGATATGGAATGGGAAACGACCTAGTTTGTCATTTCTCAAAATTTTGGGATGCGAGGTGTATGTGAAACGCTTATTATCTAATAAACTCGCCCAAAAATCTGATAAGTGTTGTTTGTGGGATATCCTAAAGAAACTAAAGGATATTACTTCTATCTTCCATCAGAGAACAAAGAGATTGTTACTCGAAATGGTTTATTCCTTGAAAGTGAATTTATTTCCAAAATGGATAGTGGAAGTAAGATCCATCTTGAGGAAAATCGATCCCCAAACAACATCTGAACCAGCTTTGGAACTTCAAGCAAGATCATGTACTGATACTGAGCTTCAATCTTTGACACAAGGCCCAAGGAAGTCAAGTTGGGTACATCAACAACCTGAGAGATATGAATTTCTCGTAACTGATGATCATCATATTAAACTAATTGATCAAGATGAACCCACTTCCTACAAAGAGGCAATTCGTAGTTCTGAGTCAGACAAGTGGCTAGAAGCTATGAAGTCTGAGATGCAATCCATGTACGATAACCAAGTGTGGACTTTGGTTGACCCACCTGAAAGGTGTAAGGTCATTGATAACAAATGGTGTTAATGTACACACTTTTAAATCTCTACTAGTAGTAAAAAGGTTATAGACAAATTCATGGTATAGACTATGAAGAAACCTTTTCTCCTGTCGTTATGATAAAATCTATTAGGATTTTACTTGCCATAGCCTCATATTATGACTATGAGATATGGAAAATGGATGTTAAGACTGCGTTTCTTAATGGAAACCTTCTCGAGTATGTGTATATGACACTACCTGAGGGAATCCTAACAAATTTTGTAAGCTTCAAAGATCCATTTATGGATTGAAGCAAGCATCTTGAAGCTGGAATCGTCGATTTGATGAAGCAATTAAAGAATTTTGATTCATAAAAAATGAAGACGAGCCTTGTGTTTTTAAGAAAGCAACTAATAATGCAGTAGTGTTCCTTGTGCTTTGTGTGGACAACATTTTACTTATTGGAAACGACATCCCCACATTTCAAAGAGTAAAAGCTTGGTTTGGGAAGTGCTTTTCCATGAAAGACTTAGGCGAGGCTACATACATTTTGGGTATAAGAATCTATAGAGATAGATCCAACAAAATGATTGGTCTAAGCCAGAGTGGATACATTGATAATGTACTGAAACATTTTAGTTTGCAAGATTCCAAAAAGGGATTCTTGCCCATGTCACATGTCATTAAACTCAGCAGAACTCAAGGACCTTCCACAAAGGAAGACCAAGAGCGCATTAGTAAGATCTCATATGCTTGAGCCATTGGGTCTATTATGTATGTCATGCTATGCACTCGTCCGAATGTCTCATTCGCATTAAGTATGACTAGCAGATATCAATCTGACCCTGGAAAATCACATTGGACTGTAGTCAAGAGCATTCTTAAGTAGTTGAGAAGGACAAAAAATATGTTCTTAGTTTACGGAAGTCAAGAAAGAAGTCTAGTAGTAAATGGTTACACAGACGCAAGCTTCCAGACCGACGTAGATGACTTTAGATCGCAATCTAGTTTTGTGTTTTGTTTGAATGGAGGTGTTGTGAGCTGTAAGAGCTGTAAGAGCTCAAAGAAAGAAACCGTAGCCGACTTTACAATAGAAGCTGAGTATGTGGCTGCCTCTGAAGCAGCTAAAGAAGCTGTTTGTATCAGGAAATTCGTTGATGGATTAGGTGTCATCCCTAACATTGTGAACCCGGTGGACATCTATTGTGATAATATTGGTGTCATTTCACAAGCTAAAGAACCTAGATCTCACCAACGATCCAAACACATTCTCAGGCGTTTCCATATGATTAGAGAGATCATTGATAGAGGAGACGTTAAAATTTGCAAAGTTCATACAGACGACAACATTGCATATCCATTGACCAAGCCACTCCCGCAACCTAAACATGAGAGTCAAACTAGGTCATTGGGATTGAGGATCATTTATGATTGGACCTAGGGCAAGTGGGAGATTGTTAGTAGTGCACTAGGACCATTAGCATATGTTGTACGTTTATATATTTTGAGCATGTCATTTGAATTGTTAATTTTTCTTTTGAACATCAAATATGTGATTTGATAGTAAAACTATTTAGCTTAGCTTATGCAATTACTATTTTGATTGTCCCTAGTTTTATGTAATGTTCTTTAAAATGAAATAAAACTAGAATGATGTTTGATTGATGAATATGTTTTACTGATCATGTGTAATGGATACAAATCATATCATAGATGCAATATATTGTGATATATTGTATCAGATGTTATCCGTTAGAGAAGTAATACTTCAGGGTTCTTTAGTCATAAATATTACTTCCTCAATACTATTTGGAATCCTTAGACCATATGTCTTCATCGTTTCCAGCATGAATGGAGCTACGTTTTGACTCAGTCGGACGTTACTTTTAATCGAGTAATTAAAACAACTGATGATCGGATGTAGTATCCTATCACGGCTTGAATGTGAGAGACATTGTAAGGGATTTGTCCCTCTCTTTTTAGAGAGATACATCCACGGGCCCCTCGATAGGAAAGACTGTTACATGCATGGTCGTGCTTAAATGTATTTAATAAAGGGGTTATTAAATACTATATGTTGGAACAGTTTACCTGGAGATCGAGAATAAATACAATTAAGCTTTATAAAAGTGACAACTACCATGCCTTATGCTTAATTTGGATATCGCGAGACAAAAGGGATTAAATAGTGGATTGATATTAGGTTCCATCGTACATTCGTTCACTCTGGGTAGTCACAATGTCTTGCTAGGGGCCGCTTGTGATTTATGAACACATACTACTACTAAGTGTGTTTTTATTGTCATTGTGATATGAACTTACAGGGTCACACGCATAGACGAGTTAACGAGCTTTATGTCTAGATCAATGAATCTAGAATGCGTCTATCTTCATTGTATCTGACATTTAGTTTTCTGAGAATAATAAAATGTTATTATTTAAGGATGGGCATTTTCGGTATGTGGCTTTTGCTGGGATTCCGTGGGAGTTATTATACGATAAAAACTCCCACTACTATAAGAGGTTTATAGGTCGTGGGAGATAGTTTTGGGAACAAACTCTCACGCCTATATAATCTCTTTTGGCTGAAACCTTAGGGTTAGACTTCTAAGAGCCGCAAAAGCCCAATTCCCGAAATCAGATTTCTGCCCTTCTTTTCTCTCAAGATTCCCGAAACTCATAAAAGAAGAGCTAACACTCGCTGCTCGTTTCATCGCGTGGATACCGGTAGAGAGCAATTCCACAAGGGAAGGATATTGGTGGCAGCAGCACAACATCCAAAATTAGAACCTTTAACGAAAAATTGTAAGTATTTTTCATTTGTTTTTCGATTCCTATGATATGAGCGGATCCTTCAGGAGAGGATTCATGGGTGTTTAGAACGAGTTTCTGCCCATGAATCCCTTCAACAGTATCAAATCTCTTTCCTTTCTGAAATCTGAATTCGTCAATTGTGCTTCTTTAATATGCACCAAAAGTGTAGGTTCCGCTACTAAAGCTGCCAATACACAACTCGTAGACTTCACGATTTAATTTTTAACTTGTCAAATTCGACTTTTAACTCCCGCTGATCGTTGATTAACGCCGCTAGTTGAACCTCGAACATTTCCTACTCAAGGCATCAGCCACCTTATTAGCTTTCCCGGGGTGGTAGCTAATAGTGAGGTCATAGTCTTTCAATAACTCCAACCAACACCTTTGCCTCATGTTCAATTCATTTTGGGTGAATAAGTACTTAAGGATTTTGTGGTCGGTAAACACTTCACACGGTTCACCATATAAGTAGTGTCTCCAAATCGCAAACACGACCGCTACCAACTCCACGTCGTGTGTATGATAGTTTTTTCTCATATGGTTTCAGTTTCCTAGACGCATAGGCGATGACCTTTCCATTTTGCATCAACACACAACCCAAACCAATGTCAGATGCATCATTGTAGATGGTGAAACCCCCAGATTATGTCGTTAGTGCCAATATCTGTGCAGTGGTCAACTTCGAAAAACTGTTCTCATATTCTGCACTCCACTCAAACTTAACCCGTGTTTGTGTTAAACGAGTCAATGGTGCATCTATTCTTGAGAAATCTTTCACGAACTTTCTGTAGTACCCACTAACCCCAGAAAACTGCGAATATCTGCCTCGGTCTTCGGTGTAGGCCATTCAACAATAGCCTCGATCTTGCTCGGGTCAATTGACACCCCTTCTGCTGAAACAACATGCCCTAGAAATGACAAATTCTTCAACCAAAATTCAAACTTACTGAACTTCACATTCAACTTTTGTTTCCTCAAAATCTCCAACGCCAACGTTAAGTGTACCTCGTGATCTTCATCCGACGGTGAGTAGATGAGGATATCGTCGATGAAAACCACCACGAACTTGTCAAGATAATCCCGAAACACTGAGTTTATCATATCCATGAATGTCGTCGGTGCGTTTGTCATTCCAAACAGCATTACAAGGAATTCATAGTGCCCGTACGAAGTTCGAAAAGCACTTTTCGAAATATCATCGGGTTTGATTCTCAATTGGTGGTAACCCGACCTCAAGTCTATCTTCGAGAACACAGTGTTCCCCCTTCAACTGGTCAAACAAATCGTCAATGCAGGGCAGCGGGTATCTATTCTTAATCATAATCTTGTTCAGCTCTCGGTAGTAAATGTACATACGCATACTTCCATATTTCTTCTTCACAAACAAGACTGGAGTGCCCCAAGGTGACACGCTCGGTCTAATGAACTTCCTATCAAGAAGCTCTTGGAGTTGACTCTTCAGCTTCTTCAACTCCGTCATGGCCATACGGTGTGGGGCCTTAGAGATAGGCTCCGTACCGGGTTGTAAGAGAATCTCGAAATTGATCTCCCGGATAGGTAGGATGCCCGGCAGCTCGTCGGGAAACACATCTTCAAATTCCCTAACAATAGGAATGTCCTCAAGTCGGACTTACTTGTCCTCAAGTTGGACTTACTTGTCGTCTTTCAACATAGCATAGGCAAAGTAACCTTCACAACCCTTCTTCAAACACTTCAGAGCCCTGATTGCTGAAATAATGGGCAAACTACCCTCATTCTTTGTCCGTTCAGACGCCCCACAAACTCTAACACTTCTCAGTTTTCACAAGTGAACTGTATTTTCTTCTCACGACAATCGACAAGTGCGTGATGTGTGTACTACCAATCCATCCACAAAATTACATCAAAATCTACCATATTAAGATGTATGAGATTTGCTTCTAACACTTTAGAGTCTATCTCTACCCGACATCCATTGTGTACAAAATGAGACTCTAAGACTTTCCCACTAGGAACCTTAAGATATGCATCCATAATTCAAGCACGGAAAGTCTTAGAGACTTTAGCAAATCTACGTGACACAAATGAGTGGGTAGCTCCATAGTCGAATAGAACATAGGAAGGCACTGAATTAACTAGGAGCATACCTGTCACCACATTTGAAGCTGATCCCGCCTCTTGTTGAGTCAATGCGAATACTCTGGCATTGGGTACCGTCTTGGTATTACCCACCTTCAGTGTAGTTGCAACTACTTGACCATAAACCTTATCTGGCTCAAGAAACTGCCCAATCTGATGACCTGTCTAACCATAGCGGAAACAACCCCCGGTCATCCAACGATATTCACCTGAATGTCTTCTACCACATGTAGCACAAAGAGGAGTAAATGTTGAAGGGATTCATGGGCGGAAACTCGTTCCAAACACCCATGAGTCCTCCCCTGAAGGATCCGCTCATACGTAAACGAATCGAAAACAGCGGTAAAACTTACATGTTTCGGATTCAAGAAGCTACTTCTTGAATGGAGGATGACGCTTTCTTGATCGAGTTTCTTTTCACCAACGGAATTCCCTTTATGCGAATTTCCCTCTACCCAGTATCCACGCGACGAAACAAGCAGGTGATTGCTAGATCTTCGTCTTTCTGAAGTTCGGGAATTTAGAGAGAAAAGGGAGAGGCTGAGAAATCCGAAATCTGATTTCGGGTTACTTGTTTAATTTCGGCTGAATGACTTGTCCCTAGGGTTTCGGCTAAGAGATGTTATATAGAGTGCAGGAGTTTGTTCCCAGAACAACTCCCACGTCTACTCAACTTCTCTCGGCTGTGGGAGACTCTGACTCCCACGTCCCCTAGACTTCTGCTGGTAGTGGGAGTCTTTATCGGATAACAACTCCCACTTAATCCCAGCTATAGTTAAATACCAAAATTGCCCCTATCTCTAATTCGAATAATAAACACTTTATTATTTTCAGAAAAACAAATGTCAGATACAATGAACCTAGACACATTCTAGATTCATTGAATATGGACATGAAGCTTGTTAGCTCGTCTATGCGTGTGACCCTGTAGGTTCATATCACAATGGCAATGAAAACACACTTAGTAGTAGTGTGAGTTCATAAGTCACAAGCTGGCCCCTAGCGAGACATTGTGACTACCCAAGGTGAATGAATTTACAACTGAACCTATTGTCAATCCACTATTTAATCCCTTTGTCTCGCGATATCCTAATTAAGCATAAGGCATGGTGGTCGCCACCCTTATTAAGCTTAATTATATTTATGCTCGATCTCCGTGTAGACTGCTTTCGACAAATAGCATTTGATAACCACTTTATCAAACACATTTGAGCACGGCCATGCATTTAAACAGCTCTTTCCCCTATCGAGGGGCCCATGGATATCTCTCTAATAATAGAGAGGGACAAATTCCTTACAATGTCTCTCACATTCAAGCTATGATAGGACACTACATCCGATCATCGATCGTATTGATTACTCGCTACAAGTAACATCCGACCGAGTCAAAACGTGGCTCCATTCATACTAGAATCAATGAAGACATAAGGTCTAAGGATTCTAAAATAGTATTGAGGAAGTAATACTTATGACTTAAGACCATGAAGTATTACTTCTCCGACGGATCACGCTCCAATACAATGTATCCCTATATATTGCATCTATGATGTGATTTGTATCCATTACACATGATCAGTAAAACAAGATCATCAATCAACAATCATACTAGTTTTATTTCATAGTAATTAAGCATTACATAAAACTAGGGACTACTAGAATAGTAATTACATAAGCTAATGAGTTTTACTATCAAATCACACATTTGATAATCAAAAGCAAAATTAACTATTCAATTACATGCTCAAAAGATAACAAAACGCACAACATGTGCTAATGGTCCTAGGGCACTACTAACAAATGTTGTAGTAGCTGGCTGATATGGACTTGGTGCCACTGCTAGTCCCCCAATTCTTATTGCATTTGCCCCAGTCCTCACATGTGGCCTAGCAAAGTTAGTCTAACCCGAGGTGGATGCAAACCTTTTGTGAGCAGTCATAGGTGTAGCAGTGTTAGGACGTGAAGATTGTCCTTGAGTCGTAGTAGAATAAGTAAGACCTCTTGCCAACACTGTCTGCATCAGCCCTTTCAAATTCAACTTCAATGTTCAAGCTCCTCTGATAGGCATCCATGTATGATGTAGTACACACACCAGAGAGCATGCCCCTAATACGAGCCAACAGACCCATCACGAATCTTTGAGTTCGTGTAACCGAATCTTGGATGGTTGCCATTGCATACTTTCCCAAAACTGTGAACTTTCTAGCATACTCAGAAACTGTCATGCCTTCGATCTGTTTGAGTTCAAAGAACTGATTTTGGTGTTCCATTCTGAAAGTGTCGGGGAAGTATTGGTCTAGAAAAGCCTTCTTGAATCTCACCCAATTGATAGGTTGTCCTCCCAGTCCATATATTGGCCCGCCGCCTTTCCACCATTTAGAAGCTTCTGCTGTGACAAACCCGATCACTACATCTGTCTTGACATTATCCGGCACCCTCAGAATAGTAAGATGTTGCTCAATGTCGTCCAACCATACCTCAACCTGATCTGGTCCCACAATACCATCGAAATAAGCCACCCTCATTCTCTTCATCCTTTTAAAATAGGCTCACGGGTCATTTTCGTTCCTCTGTACCCCATGATACCCCAGATTCTGGTTGACATGTTTATTCTGGAAATTTTGTTGTTGTTGATTCTGGAAATTCTGTTGGTGATGTGCTTGCAATATCTGTGCCAACATGGTCAGAGTTGTAGCAATTTCAGTCCCATAACATGTGATAACCGGTTGTGGTGGAAGAGGCGCATTAAACGATGGAGGCGTCACAAACTCAGCCCTGTCATTCTGACCCGGTGGTGGTGGAGGAGGTGGAAACTGAGGTTGTTGTTGTTTACCCGAAGTACCCACATAAGCCTATGGTTGGCCCTTTGAGCATATGCCACTATTGGCATGTCAAACTTGTCGGTGTTTCCTTTGTTAGGATCCATCTATACCTGGGATAGTTCAAGTACGAAAGCAAGTAATTAAACAAGTATAACAAGGTAATAAGTTAAACATGTAAGGTAGCATGGTAGATCACATAATTACAGGTCATGTTGATATACAAGTATAAGCATATAAAAACATGTGAGCAATAACATATAAAGAGATAAATAAACACTTATTTCCTATTCCAAGGCTCTACTCTTAATCCGGTCATATGTTCATTCGAAACTTAATCTGACCAAGTTTAAGCCTAAGGTTCGACCTGCTCCGATCCACTTATGTCACACCCCGTTTCCAAGGGATGACATGGCAGTGTTCTAAGTCAATGAAACACCGAATCCAAATTACTAAAAGGAAACTTCAACAGTTTTATAACTTAAAAGGAAATATATTATCCATCAGTTGATTACATCATAAAGGAATTACTAAGTTCGAAAGGAAATACTAAAACAGTAAATGTTCACAAGTTCGCCATTACAAGGATTAACTAAATTAGGCATCATCCTCAAAGTACTCCTCCTCGTAGTTCTCATCTATCTCTCCATCAAGATACTCATATGCAAAACATTCAACAAATAATAGTGAGCTAAAAGCCCAGTAAGCATCGATCACCCTTGGGATGAAGCATCGAATAAGACTAAAAAATGTTTCCCGAATCCTAAAACATTTAAATATACCAAGGCTGAAATAACTTGGAAAGTAATTTAAAGCAATAGTAAACTAAACCGGAACTGAAAATGGAAGAAAACATAAAATAGTCCAAACACAATCCACGGACGAAACTGCGGACGTCTGCAGGAGAAGATTGCCAGGAACTGCGGACGAAAGAATCGTCCGCCAATAGTTTCTCCCAGTAGTTGTGCAGACGAACCCGCGGACGAAGCTGAAAATCGTTTTTCAAGTACAAATTTGTACATGAAAATACCATTTCAGCACAACCTCTTTTCAACCCAGAAAATGCAATATTTTTTTACTCAAACATACATAAAAAAAAATACAAAACAACAACTAACATGTTCAACTATATCTAACGAATCTAACACAAACGAATCAAAAATCGTGCTACGAGCACCATGACTACTCTTACACTTCATGTTATGTATGGGCCTAACTCACACCCTGAAAACCGGCTCGCAAAGTTGAGGTTTGCCCATGCATATAAGGCCCTCCACACTCCTTCTCCTAAGCGATATGGGATGTAACAACCACCACGCTTCCGAGCAGCGCCCACGCTGGGACTCGCACCGTAGTGAGCTCAGTAGTCACTGAGCTCGAAACACGTGGGCCTTACACAGCCACACCTTAAGGATCACATCCACACCTAGGTCGAGCTCTAATACCATTTGTTATGTATGGGCCTAACTCACACCCTGAAAACCGGCTTGCAAGGTTTATAAAGCCCTCCACACTCCTTCTCCTAGGCGATGTGGGATGGAACACTTCAAACAAATTTTCGTTTTGGATTAGTGGATACAATTCAAAGCAATATAAACACATAGAATTCTCACAGTTGAGTTCAACATCTGGCAATGACTCTATATCCTTGTTAACAGTCCTTAACTATTAAGTTACCCATTAAGAAGGGCCTGAATACTTAACATGGATTCAGATATTACTACCCTCTGAACGACATGACCTGATGTTCAGGGACGCGTCTGTTATTTCATCGCTCACCCTTGTGAACTGCACAACGACTATTAACGGTCCTAGTTTTTATTCTCGAAAGGAACCGAGTCTGAACTAACTGATAATGCTCCCGGACACTTTAACTGAACAATGTCGACGATATCCTGGATTAGGATCATCTACAAATACGAGCTCTGGTTGGGATTATAAACACATAAGACTCCAACAAAGCAATCAATCAAGAACAAGTATCAAGCACAACAAATCCAACAATCGATCATACCACAATTTGGCAATTTACATCAACACTTCATCCATTTTTATATGCATTGAAAACATGAATGAAAACCAAATCAAAGCAATTCATTAAGTGCTTTAAAATAACAATTCATGATGTTTTTAAGGACTGAAATTCAAGGGTGAAGGATCCTTACTTGTCAATCTTAAGCAAAATATTCCAAAAACCCAAGATCTCCTATGATGTCAAAACCAGACTGTTCAAACCAAAATTCCTGTCTCTACAGAACTCCAAATCGAAATCTGTCGAATCTCCCATGTAGCTTAGTCAGTTAGTTTCGAAACCCAACCGGAATGACTCAATTCCGACCTCTGTAGCTATGGTAATTGATCAGAAAACCTCCCAGCACTCAGAAAATCTGCACTCTTCTCTTCTCTCTCTTACACAACCGTTACTCTTCTTTCTCTTTCCTTTCAAATTTTCCATCCATAAGTCCCTTTCCAAAACCATTCAACTCCCATTCAGTTTAGCCCTAAAGTTTCTTTAAGTGTACACTTAAGTCCCTCAACTCACAAATATGACTAAAACACCCCTCATACTAAACGTACCACATATAACACATAAATATGTTGTAATGTAACATTAAGCACTCAACCACATTACATATCACATAATATCATGATATAGCAATTAATGAATACATACATGCAAAATTAAAGTAAGAGATGCAAAATTATTTTTCTAAAAGTCTCGGGTATCACACCCTCGATATATAGATTCTACTTGCACCCTGATCAAATATTCACCCAAAAAAAAAAAAAAACTTGCACCCTGATCAAACAAGCATATCAAATATAGAAAGTGGAACTAGATTTTAGATAATTATCAGAACAATTCAATCAAGTTCTTGCTGGAATGAGATAAGAGCATGATCAAAAGGAGAGAAGAAACATGTTCTTGTGTAGTCCGAGTCAAGAATTCATAATGCAAGATTTGTTTGTCTTTTAAAAACATTCTTGAAGCTAAGTGATCCACTAATAGTTGAAATTGGGCTACTTCTACCAATCAGGAGCTAACGTTTTAAATCTTTATAGGCAATTATTTGCCTATTTAGTTTTCTTTCTTCATTTCTAGCCAAATACGCAACATGTAGAAGAAAAATGGGTGCATCCTATTATTTTAGCTACTGGAATATAAAAACGCCGACACTTTAATACTATAATTTTGAAATGAATTAGAAAATACAGCACTTATCCAAAAAAATAAAAATAATAGAAATAAAGAAACTGTTATAAAATAAAGCTTCAAAACTTCAAATTTTATTTTTCCTATTGATTTTGTAACTCTCAAATGTTTTACTTTCTCTCTATTAAATCTTATAACATCCAAATGATTTGTAACCTCCAATTTAAATGTTGTAACTCCCAAATGTTAATGTAAAAAGGAGTTATGGAAATAATTTTACTATTATATAAGAGGAGGTGAAACAAGGGAAAGATGATTAAAAAAAAAAAAATTCTTGCTAGCATTCCCACAGGAATCTTGAATTACAATATCATACCATAACCTTTTTTCAAAACTCCAGCCTTCTCTTTGTAGCTTTTGTTTTTCTCCAAAAACCATCTCTCATTACATTTACTTGGGCAACTACATTGGAACTAGATGTCTTCCAGTGAACGTGCTCATTGTGGAGACAAAGAGAAATGGATTTTTATCTTGAAGTCGTGATTGACCATTATCACTCGCACATAGGAGGTTTTAATGACTTTTAGACAGTGACTTTGTCACGAATCCCAGGCTTGCTTTCTTTATCTCAATTCTCTTATATTTTATTTTACGTATATTTATTATTATGAGCCTGATTTAATTCTTAATTTATATAATTTTTATAACAATCTAAAGACGGGAAGAATGGATTATATAATGGACTTGGAAAGTTAATTCTCTAAAGCAAGGAAATGACAGAAAATCTTTTTCAGGTAGGGTGACTTTAGTCATGATCAGTAAAGTATGATAAATTAGCAAGGATGAAAAGGTTTACACCCACTAGAAAAGAACAGTATATATAGTTTAGATCTATATGGTCAGCTGCATAACCTTCGAACATGTCTTGAGGATGTGCTGCAGGCTGATTAGTTGTTCTTAAGTTATGAGTGAGGTGTCAAACACTTTAATTTAATGGGACTAATTGGATTTGTCCAGGCCCGGTGATGTGGGTGCTCAAAGTGACCTACGGAATAGGATCTCCGAAAATTAGGGTCCCCAATTTTTTGTTACATATATATATCTTTTATTTTTTTTTTTCAGAATTTGGGATCATCAAGACTACTAATATTTGCTTTTATATAGAAAATTTGAAGATCGTATTATATTTTGACCGTTTTTATAATTTATATTTTAAACAAAATAATTAGAGGCCTACTTTTGATAAATAGCACAGGGCCTCAATATTGTTCGAGACGACCCAGGATTTGTCATTCTTTCTTCAATAGGCACACTAAAAGCTTTCAGAGAACTTATTCCTTATGTACCATTTTGTTACATCCTTCATTATTTTTTTCCTCTTCTAAAAGAATCTCCACGCCTTGCTTATTTTTATCTTTAATTTTCATCATGTCATGGAAGTCAAACAATTGAATTGAAATTTTTTTTTTTTTTTGGCATGTTTTGTTTTATTAAAAAAAAAATTATAATCAAAATATTTTTTTCTCTTTAGATTTGGAATATATACTCCTTTTGCATTCCTATTTTAATGTCACGGTTTGTACTGTTTTGAAACCATGATCTGTGATTAAAGGAAATTTCTGATATGGACCAGGGCCAGCGGTAGGGCCCTAATACACTTGTTTGAGATTCGGTCACGTCGCTCCCTCTCTTTAAAAGAAAAAATTATTTTTTCTCCCTGTCACAGTTAAAATACAAAAAAAAATAGTTCTGATATGGACACAGTTAAAAGTAAAAAAATATCTCTCTCCTCATTTTATAGTGATGTGATAAGTTTGTACAATTTTTTTACTTTAAACTGTGTCCATATCAGGAGTATCTTTTTTTGTATTTTAACTGTGACTGAGAGATAAAAAAAATAAAAAATTTAACGGGAGGGAGCGACGTGGTACCAATTTGTGTAGCAGCTTACTAATTTTAGCTTAATCATCAAAAGTATTTGATTCATACATAAGATCATAAATAGCTTCAGGGTCGTCATCTATATGATATGGACCCATATAATTACTATATGTTGAATACGTTATTCTTTCTTTTTCTAAAATTTTATATTTTTGTTTATCTAGGTTAATTCTTTCTTTATGTTTTAAATACATGGTTAATACATGTTCATTATAGATTCTTAAAGCATCTACATATCTCAAATAACTAGGGTCTTCATAAATCATTTCTATTAATTCTCTTTCTTTATTATAAGATTCTACTCTTTTCATTATATCAGTAACTATATCATTGGGTAATGAATTATTTAATATTTTTATTAATCTTTTATTAGTTACATAAATATCATAAAGATCTATACTCTTAGTATTTCTATATTTATTCCTTAATCTATATAACATATCAATTTTTAAATCATCATGTAAATTCATAATTATTTCAAATAAAACTTAGAGAAATCCCCTATTTGTAGCGTTTATCTATTTACGTATTTGTATTATTAGCCTTATCTTTTTTTTAAGCTATTTATAGCCTCATCTTTTTACGGGCCACTATAAATGGCCAATTAGTGAATCCGGCCAATTTTCAGGCCAAAAGGGACATGTGACTTGCACATGTTCCCGGAGTGAAGGGCAAAAATGTCATTTACCCCTTTGGCCTTCTTCCTCCACCTTCTTCCTCCACCACCACCGCCCTCCACCCTCTTCCTCCACCACCGCCCTCCACCACCCTCCACAAACCCACTCCCAAACTCAAAATTTGCACCACCCTCATCCTCCTCTACCACCCTCCACCATTAAAGTAAAAAAAATCCTAAAACAAATCAACTCCCTTCTCATCCACCACCCTCCACAAACCCACTCCCAAACTCAAAATTTGCACCACTCCCACTCCCACTCCCAAACTCAAAATTTGCATTTTTTTAGGGAAATATTGGAGAATTCATCAATTGTTTCTTAGAGTTGCAATAGAAGAAGAATTCATCAATCATTTTTTTTAGGATTTTTTTGACTTTTAATGGTGGAGGTTGGTGGAGGGCAGTGGTGGTGGAAGAGGAGGGGGTGGTTCAAATTTTGAGTTTGGGAGTGGGTTTGTGGAGGGTGGTGGAGGAGAAGAGGGTTGATTTGTTTTGGGATTTTTTTTAGGGTTTAATGGTGGAAGGTGGAAGGTGGTGGAGGAGGAGAAGGATGGGAGGTGTAAATTTTGAGTTTGGGAGTGGTTTTTGTGGAGAGTGGTGGAGGAGAAGGGGGCTTGTGGAGGGAGGTGGAGGGCGGTGGTGGAGGAAGAGGGCGGTGGTGGTGGAGGAAGAAGGTGGAGGAGAAGGGGGTTTGTGGAGGGTGGTGGTGGAGGAAGAGGGCGGTGGTGTTGGAGGAAGAGGGTGGAGGAAGAAGGCCAAAGGGGTAAAGGGGTAAATGACATTTTTGCCCTTCACTCCGGGAACATGTGCAAGTCACATGTCCCTTTTGGCCTGAAAATTGGCCGGATTTACTAATTGGCCATTTATAGTGGCCCGTAAAAAGATGAGGCTATAAATAGCCTAAAAAAAAGATAAGGCTAATAATAGAAATACGTAAATAGATAAACGCTAAAAATAGGGGATTTCTCATAAAACTTATCAAATAAGATTATAAAATTATGAACTTTTATAATCATACTACTTATTATTATTCAATTCTATATAACCACTATAGTATATCCTGACTTCTCAATTTCTATGTAACTATTCTCATTACTTAATATTTGCCTCATAACATATAGTCATTCATCCAAATTGGTTTGCCAATATATTCCCTTTACAGCCCACCTGGCACAATTGGGATCAATTATGGCTACCATGCTGGCCTTTTACAACCTTATGTTACTTAGTTAATATCTAAGTATTGAGAATTATTACATAGAAATAAATCAGTACAGTTATACTTATAGTTTCATATAAAACTGAATTATAACAGTAGTATGAAAATTAATTTAGTTCATAATAAACAAACATACCTTATCTGAGATCTTGCTTTCATCCATAGCTTGTAATTGAAATAATAACTTTTAAGAAATTTTATAAAACTGAGGGAATGATTTTACAAATGTTGGTGTGCTGGGAAAGATTTTCGGTACCTTCCTTCTAGCTTACATCCTTCTTATATACTAAATTTTTAAATCTGAAGGAATCTTACTATTCCTCCTATCTTTTCTTAAAAGGACTCCTACTAACTAGTCTTCTAGCTCCTACTTTACATTATTGAAGTCTTCTAGCTCCTATTTTACACTATTGAAGCCATTCTTGCTATTTTTCCGTCTATCTTACATTATTGATGCTACTTTTTTTGACTATTGTTACATTATTACATTATTATGGAATCTCTCCTGTAGCTTATTCTAACTTTATCTCGGGCACTTCATTGTCTTGTCCGCCACAATGCTGACACTTGTGCTCGGGTACATTATTGAAGTTTCTGCATAATTGTTTTTTAGCTTATTCTGTTAGCCACTCTTTTTTCATAGCTCTAGTCTTTGGTGCTTCATCAGGGAGTACAATTGTTTCTAACCATCTCCTTACTTCTTCTTCGGCATCTGGTTTTATTACCTTACTCATAGAGTAAATTAACTTTTGATCTCTGCTGTAATACATCCAAATAGGATTTCTAGATTCGTATGTATTTCTTAATTCTTGGAAAATTACCTTCATATTTACTATTCTTTTTTGTTGCAATATTTTCGGAATATCTTGAATTTCAATTAACTCTTGCTGTACTGGTATCTCTTCCGGAATTACCATATCTCTTGTAATACCCAATTTTATCACATGAATTGGGGGCTTTATATGGTCATAATATATCTCTGCTGGTGCTGAATAAAATCTAACATAAATTAAATCTGCCTTCGTAATTCCTAAATAAGTTTTGGCTGCTGCTTTAACTTCAGGAATTCCTTCTAACTCTTGTCCATTAACGGTATATACAACATTTAATAATCCGTAAGCATATGCTGAGGCTACTAGATTAGGATTGGTTCCAGGCATGGCTATTAACTTGTTTAATCCTACCAATTTCTGAGTAGTATAACCTAGTCCTTTGGAATAAAATTGTTCTATAGGTAATCGGGTTGGTTTTTGAGTTTAAAAAAATCAATAATCTGTTTTTGGCATTTTGTATATATCTCATGGCTATATGGTTGAAATTCTGTTTTTCAGCTAATAAACTTTGAGAATAAGTGTTTATCTGAGGGGTTGTAAACATTGCTGGTTTAACAAGAATAGGTTTATTTTCTGGGTAAATGGTATTTATATTATAGGCTCTGCTTTTACTTGTTCCTGCAATATTTTCTTTTTTCCCTGCAAAATATAAATTTTTGTTAATTATCCCATTCTTCTGAGAATATATTTTGTTTTTTATCTCAGAATCATTACGGGTTATTTCTGGATTAGCATCCCTGCTTAGCTCTGGATCATCATCCTCGGTTATCTCTGGATTAGCATCCCTGCTTAGCTCTGGCTTTTTGCTCTTAGCCATTAGCTTTGCTATTTGCTCACCTTGTATTGAGCTTTGTATTTCTATCTTTTCTATTTTTTGTAATACTTTTTTCAATAGCTCTGTAATATCTGTATCTTCCTTCTCAAGGATTTCTAGAGAGGTAATCTGCAAAGACATTTTTATTAGTTCTGATAACTTCACAATCACAATCAAATTCATTTATTTTTATAACTAACCTTCTCAATTCCTTTTGGGTTATTGAATCGGTTAATTTACTTTGTAACCAATATTTTACTTGTGTATTATCAGTTCTTAGTATAAATCTAGTATGAATAACATATATTTCGAAATGTAAAATTGCTTTTAATACTGCTAATAATTCTTTTCTATTTATTTCCCATTTTTGTTCATTTTCCTTAAATGTACCTGAATAATATCTACATATATGTTCTATTTTTTCACCTTCATATTTATATTTTAATATTCCTCCACAACTTTTTTCACTAGCATCTGATTCTATTATATACCTAAATACTTTATTTTCATCTGGAAATTCCAACTTTGGTAAATTTCTACATAAATCTTTGATTTTTTTAAGTTTTTCTTTATCCAAATTTGTCCAAGTAAATTGATCTACATCTTTTTTCAATTTCTTTTGAAATGTTATCAAATATGTAGATAAATGAGGGATATATTCTCTAACCTGATTAATTAATCCTAGAAATGACTGTAATTTCTTTTTAGTATCTATCTCCTCAGTTAATTCTAATATTTTACTTACTATATGGTTTTGCATTTTTATTCCACTTTTGTCTATTTCTATTCCTAAGAATTCTATTTGATTTTTCATAATTTCTGCCTTTTTCTTACTCAAACTTATGCCTGAATTTTCTACTATATTCATAAACCTTTCTAACAAATCAATATGTTCATCATAAGTATGTGAGTATAACAAAATATCATCAATATATATTACACAATTATCTAAGTCCTTAAAAATTTTATCCATAAAGGCTTGAAATCTTCCTGGGGCATTCTTATATCCAAATGGTAATACATTCCATTCATAAAATCCATTAGGTATACTAAATGCTGTTAAAGCTTTAGATTCTTCTGTTAATTTTAAATGATAAAATCCTGATTTACAATCAAATTTACTAAACCAATTATATCCTGATATTTGTTTTAATTTAATTACTTTATTAGGTAATGGGTAATTATAAGTTTGTGTTTTAGCATTCAGATTTCTATAATCTATAACCATTCAACTTTTCCCTCTTTTTTGTTCTGAATGTTTATTTACAATAAATGCTGGACTACTATGTTTAGAATTGGATTCTTTAATATAATTATTTTCTAATAATTCAGGGATATGTTTCTTAAATTCCTCTACACCACCAGGTATATGTTTTAGGGGTTTTTGATATACTATTGTATTTTCTTCTTTTAATTTTATATCCACATAAGTACCATGTTTTTCCCAATTTTTTTAAAGGATATTCGAATATAGTTCTTCTAACCTTTGTCTTATGGGTGATAACTTATCTATGTTAAAAATATTATATACAATAATATTATCTATTGTATTTTTAGTATCCATATGTTGTGTTATCTTACTATCTCCTTTCTGCCAATCTTTTGTTATTCTTTCCTTATTTTTTACTCTTAAAGCTGGTATATTCTTATTACAAGGTGTAGTTATTATTAAATATTTCTTTTCTATTCTAACTGGTAAATAATCATGTATCCAATTAATTCCTAATATCATATCTTTTCCTTCTAAATCAAAAGCATATATTTCTTTTTATCTTAAGTATTTTTCCCCATAATTGTACATCTATATTTTTTAGCTTTATATTTTATTTCATTTCCTTCACCATTAAATCCTGTTACTAATATGCTAGTTTTTTCCCATTTTTCTTCTGGTAAACAATTTCTTTTACAAATATTTATCTTTGCTCCTGAGTCTACAAATGCTGTATAATATCTACTATTATATCCGTTTACTATAACTTTTATTAATATATATACAAAATTATCCATATTTTTCTCTTAGATTCCATATATTATCTCTTTCTCTTGGTATAACTAATTTTTTCTCTAAATATGTTAATTCTATATGGGTTTCACATATACTCCATGGTCTATATCTAGATAGTCCATTAGTTCCTAAAATAATATCATTTGTTTGTCCTTCTCTTTCAATTTGTATTTCAAATTCTAATTCTATTATCTGTCCTCCTAATTCTACCCTTTTTATTACTTTACCATTACTATTATACAATTTTCCTTGTAAATCTAAGTATTTATGATTACTTTCCATTATTAATGCCTTTCCTATAATATCTTGTGATATATAATTTGGTCCTGCTGCTGTGTCTATAATCATTGGTCTTATTTTTTCATCTATTTTTCCTAATATACATACTTGAGATATAGATTCTAGTTCGTGTATTTCCATCCTACTTGATGTTGATAATCTTAAATTTTCTATTTTCTTACTAGTTTCTCCTATCCTATCTCTTACTATAGTTAACTCATCATCTGGTATTTCAGTATAGGTATTTTCTACATTATTTACTATACTTAATATATTTTTAAAAGGATTATCTATATGTACTGTTTCTATTTTCCTTTTTCCTAATATTTTGTGTTTATTACTTACTACATATAAGTTTTTACATTTAACTGTCATTACTTTACTATTTTTTAACATTTCTATTCCTGATAATTTCCAATACAACACAAATGCTTTATCTATATTTTGATCTACTAAACTTATAGCATAATTTCCACTAATTATAAATTTCAATTTTTGATAAATTAAATTTCCTTTCATTTTAGCTATTATACTTTTCTCTATAGGATAAGTAATTCTATCATCTGCAATATAAATTTCTAATGGTGTATATATTCCTTCCTGGAAACAGGCTTTTATAATTATCTCTGTTCCTCCAAAATAAGCATATCTCATTGAATCTTTAGTCTTAATTTTATTTAATTCATTCATTATACCTTGTTTAGATATAAGAGGTATTTTAGTATTTCCTTGGGTCATCCTAATATCTATAGCATGTTCTCTTTTACTAACTATATAATATTCTTCAGTTTCTTTAGATAATATCTTCTTTAATATTGGTATACTAAATACTTTATCTTTTGTTATACTAAAATCTTGTTTTTCTATTTGTTGAAATATCTTTTTATCAAATATTATTTTTAAATTACTACTTTCATTGTTCGTTTCTTCTTCTATACTAATTTCTTTATTTTTTATTTCTCTAGGATTTTCTATTTCACTCATCCTCTGAATTTTCTTCATATTCTTCATCTTCACTATTACTGTCACTTTCATATATAGTATCATTATCACTTAATTGTATATTTTCTAAAGTTAATATTTCTATATCCACAAATTCTTCTTCTTCAAATAGATTTACTTCGGTCTTCTTAGGTAGTTTACAATCCTTTGCTATATGTCCTATTTTTCCACAATTATAGCATTTACATTTAGATGGGTCTTTTTTATATTTATCTATCCTTTTCTTTTTAGTTACATAAGACTTCTTTTTATTACTTCTTGCTTTATAGGGTTTTCTTCTATATGTCTTTTTATAAGGTTTTCTTTTATATGTCTTTTTATATTTTGGTTTTAAAGATTTCTTTTTAGGATATTGTTTACTACATCCCAACTTAGGTACATCATATCTTGTACAACATCTTACATTATCTGCTAATGCTTTCTTTAATCTCTTAAATTTTTTATAATCATCACATTGTCTTCCAAACCAATCTCTTAAATATTCTATTCTAACTCCTAAGGTATCTGTTCTTGGTTTTCTAGCAAATTCTAATAATATTTCTTCATTAAAAGGATAAGGTAATTTATTATAAAATAAGTCATTATACTGTTTCTTTTCTACATCTGTTAACTTAGCTTTATAATAATAATCCTTATATGCACATATATATTCTTCTAAGTAACACATATCACATATAACTATTTCTACTAAACTCATTTTAGCTTTTTCTTTTTGTTTATTTATTAAACCTATTTCACTATTTAAGTTACTAAATTCTCCTTTTATTCCCATTTCATATTTTTCTAATATATCTATATTTCTTCCAGTATTATTTCCTAATCTGTCTGTAGCTTTTCTAAATGTAGTTTTTGTATCTTCTTCTAAATTATCGAACCATAATCTAACAACTCCTGTAAAACTTCTTTCTATATAGCTTGCCTTTTCTGTTAAACTAATCTTATTATCTATTAATTTTTTTGCAATTATTCCTACCCATTTTTCTACTTCCTTATTAGTATCTAATATACAATCTAGATTTAGCATTCCTGTATAATCTGTCTTAGTTTCCTTTGGTGTATATTTTTCTGGTATCCTATGTTCCCATAATCCTCATAATGGTATTGAAGTCTTCTAGCTCCTATTTTACATTATTGAAGCCATTCTTGCTATTTTTCCGTCTATCTTACATTATTGATGCTACTTTTTTGACTATTATTACATTATTATGGCATCTCTCCTGTAGCTTATTCTAACTTCATCTCGGGCACTTCATTGTCTTGTCCGCCACAATGCTGACACTTGTGCTCGGGTACATTATTGAAGTTTCTGCATAATTGTTTTTTAGCTTCTTCTGTTAGCCACTCTTTTTTCATAGCTCTAGTCTTTGGTGCTTCATCAGGGAGTACAATTGTTTCTAACCATCTCCTTACTTCTTCTTCGGCATCTGGTTTTGTTACCTTACTCATAGAGTAAATTAACTTTTGATCTCTGCTGTAATACATCCAAATAGGATTTCTAGATTCGTATGTATTTCTTAATTCTTGGAAAATTACCTTCATATTCACTATTCTTTTTTGTTGCAATATTTTCGGAATATCTTGAATTTCAATTAACTCTTGCTGTACTGGTATCTCTTCCGGAATTACCATATCTCTTGTAATACCCAATTTTATCACATGAATTGGGGGCTTTATATGGTCATAATATATCTCTGCTGGTGCTGAATAAAATCTAACATAAATTAAGGGAGGATTGGCTTGAGAAAGGAGTGTTGTCTTCGCTGAGAGTGAGAGGGAGAGGGAGTCGGCGCCAGAAGGAGAGAGAACGGAGGATTGGCTCCGGAAGGAGATATCTTCGCTGAGAGAGAAGGAGGTGTATGAGGGAATGAAGTTGTATGATAAATGAGAAATGAGAGAATGAAGGGTTTTGTCATGAGTGGGGTCAGAGCTGGGTCAGGGTGGGTAGTAATATGATAGGATGGGCTGGGCTGGGTGGGATGGACTGGGCTGGGTGGGTGGGTAGTAATATGAGGGAATTAGGATTAAGGGTTAGTATTTAGTAATAATAATACTATAATAATATTATATATGATATGCGGGGCGAGGCGGGGCGGACAAGAATATCATGCCCCGATCTGCCCCGTTTGCGGGGCGGGGCGATCTGCCCCGTTCTCTCTACGGGGCGGGGCTGCCCCAAAAAACGTCGGGGCAGGGCGGGTCGACGGGTCATGGGTCAAATTGCCATCCCTAGGGAGGAGGGGAAAATTGGAGAGAGAAAAAATTTGATTGTGTTAGCTAATGTGACAAAAGGATAGTATCGTCATTAAAGCTCAATTTGCTCTTGCAGCAAAGATATTGCTCTGTCAATATCACTAGCCTTATTAGAATCTTATTAAATTGAGAATTTATTGGTTCTTAAGAATTAAGATGAATTATTCAAGGAAAGAGCATTTAGGATTTATTTCGTGGAATTGTGGGGGTCAGCGATACTAATGATTCTTATACCCGACAGGAAAATGTTAAATCATAGGGATCCTTGACAAATAGAGATGATATGTTCTTAATAACTTTAAGGCCGTAAAAAATCTGGAGGAGGAATTATTATTATCATCTAGGCTTGATCTCCCGAAAGTGTGGAGGTATTTAGAAAAAGTAGTGATACTAAAAAATAAGTTGAAGAAAATAAGTTTGGAAATTAGTCACGCAGTTTGTGAATATATATGGTCAATATAGTAGTGTGTATATGTGTTTTATTTTAAGAATACTTTTGAGGACATAATTAATTATTAGACCATTTAGTGATAAAATTGAGATATGTGGTAATATTCATTATGCTAATGGTGTATTAGAATGAGAAATTAAGAAAAGTAAAATATTTAGGAAAGAATATTGGAGATGTAGTTCCTTCTTATATAAAGGAGATCCTCAAATTCATTAAGAGATTTTGATGTATATATGTGCACTATTTCCGGCAGAGGTTATTAATGGTAAATATCAATGTAAGTGATAATCAAAAAAAGTTAAAATTTGAAGGTTGCATAGACTACTTTGTTTTGTGGAGATATATGATGCAACTAAGGTTTTACGGTTAATAAATTAGAGAATAAAACCACGTAAGTTATTGAGGTATTTTTATGGTTCAAAGGGAATTATAAGCAATGACATGCTAAGTTTGATAAGTTATCCTTTGATTGTGGAGAATTGCGCATATGATTCTAGGAATGGAATTGAGTAAAATGTAAGAGAGAAAATCGTTGGATCAATTGTTGGAGAAATATTGGATTCTTAATGTTGAAGTTATAGTCTATCCTTTTATTAGATATTTGAAATAGTTATGAATACTACTAGTGTTGATATTTCTTACACTATGGTTAGGGGATAATATTTTCATAATTCAAGGTAAGTTCTATGGAATGATGAAGAGGTACTCAAGTGTTTATAGAAACTTCTTAACATAGTTGGAGGATAAAGAGATGTCGAACTTATATCAGACACTCAAGAAAAATCGAGTCTATTATTAAATTTATATTTACATCAAGAAAAGTAACAAACTCTGTATTCCTTGAAGTACAATGTGGTGTAGCTTAATGACACTAAACATACTTATAAAAATTCAAATGTTTGAGTTTTTCTTTTTGATATTGTTGTTGTGTTAAAAAAAATTAATGAAAAACTTTTTATTGAAGTAAAACAAAAACATAATGAAGGGGGGCATTGTATACCCTCAAATAAAAGGTGGAAAAAATTCCTCTACTACATAGGGAGCATCGTTCCTAGTAGTCTATAAATATTAGTAGTTGTAAAAACTAACGTTTTTTAAAAGGTTTGTACCTAGTCTCCATATGGTGCTCATTAGGAGCTTTTGTGTTTCCTTTTTTACACTTGCGGGTGTGAACAGGAATAAAATCTTCGTAATCTTCTTCCAGCGGAAGGTCTGTCAATTCTTCGAGAGATCCCGTGTCCGGAACCTCGGTATTTTCAGGTGCAAGAGACTTACTCTCCTTTTGCACAGTTGTATCAACATGCCCCCTGAAAGTTGACCCTTGAATCTTTTATTGATGTCCCCGAAAATTTGCAAATAATTTGTGTCTATCTTCGAAATGAGCTTCCAAATAATTTGGGTCCTTTTGATTGATTGTAGTTCTGATCGGGACAGATTTTTGTGCTCGTTCTACATCTGTGCTATGCGAAAAACTCCCACCTATCGTGATCACGGGGCCCGCTGAGGGAGTAGCATCCTCAATTTCGTGAACGAAATCGGTGTTGAAGTAACACATATCACCGACGACAGATGCACAGGACTTAAGCCAGAAGTTAAGTAAAAAAAAAGTTGTTGCATTAGTCAAAGTTTCTGCTCCATATGTTTTTGGGTTTGGAGCAGGTGGGTCAGCTTGACCCGTAACCTCTCTTGATCCCTCTCCCCCCAGATTCCTCAGCCAATCCCCTATTTTCTTCAACCAATCCCCCATTTTCAGTAACCAAATCAACCAAACGTGATATTGTGTTACAAATTCAAACATGATATTGTGACTCAAATATATTTATTATTTATCATTCTTTTACTGAGGAATTGATGAGCTGATATATAGTCAAGAAAAAAATATGAAAACTCTGATCAGATGATGAACTTCATAAAGTGAAGAAAAATTAGTTGATACTTTGTGAAGTATCACTTGAGGAAATTAATATAAAATATCGAGGGGGTGGGCTTAAGCCCGCAAATGAGTAACCTCCGGGAGTAACCCAACCTTTGTGAATGGTGACCCCATGGAGAAGGCTCAATGGGTAAGAACAACCCGTACTGCATGACTCATTATATAGCATCAAATATTAGGAGATTGTACATGATACAAC
Organism: Vinca minor; assembly: GCA_026122235.1. Lineage (NCBI taxonomy): Eukaryota > Viridiplantae > Streptophyta > Magnoliopsida > Gentianales > Apocynaceae > Vinca > Vinca minor. The sequence goes on along the minus strand of JAOCZM010000206.1, from coordinate 2,186,851 downwards.
TCTTTCTCATCCCTAAGATGAGATGCTATGAAGTGTGATGTTAAGAATAGGTTTTAACCCTTAATGAGACCGAGGCTGATATTTTCGCGGGGTAGAGGTCACACGCACCCTAGGAGGACTCACTAAGTGAGAGATGCCATGAGGTCGTGGCTATGGGATTGGGAAATCTCTAGAGACTCTCACGAGAATCAAGATCAGAGCGCATGACCATTAACCGCGCTACACGCATTTGAACTAAATATTCAATCAATACTATGTGTATAAGTAGTTGAAGTTTGTCCAAGAGACCTAATTCAAGGCCTAGACCATTATGGTTCTCTTAAACTAAGACTATTTACACGAAGTGTGGGTTCAAGTCCGGAAGACACTCATGCCTATTGCATAGTATAATGTTTCCCAAATATTTACTTTTAAAATTTTAAAACTTGTGGTGGATAAATTAATTTCTGAAGTTTTAAATCTTGTGGAGGATAAATTATTTTTATTGAAGTTTTAAAACTTGAGAGGACATTTATTTTGAAAGTCAAACTTTGTGAGGGACAAAATTATTTTGAAATTTTTAACCTTTTATGGAACTGCTATAAAATAAAGTTTCTAGTTCGATTTTATTATCAATGTTTATTTTTGAAGTTTTAAACCTTGTGGGGGACTGTTAAAAAATAAAGTTTCAAAACTTCAAATTTTATTTTCCCTATTGATTTTGTAACTCTTATATGTTTTAATTTCTCTCTATTAAATCTTATAACTTCCAAATGATTTGTAACCTCCAATTTAAATGTTGTAACTCCCAAATTGTTAATGTAAATAGGGGTTAAGAGGAGGTGAAACAAGAGAAAGATGATTAAAAAAAGAAAATAATTCTTGCTAGCATTCCCACGGTAATCCTGAATTATAATATCATACCATAACCTTTTTCCAAAACTCCAGCCTTCTCTTTGTAGCTTTTGTTTTTCTCCAAAAACCATCTCTCATTACATTTTACTTGCGCAGCTAGATTGGATTAGTTCGTGAGATGTCTTTCAGTGAACGTGCTCATTGTGGAGACAAAGAGAAACGAGTTTTATCTTGGAGTCGTGACTGACCGCTATCACCCACACATATAGAGGTATTCACGTCTTTAGGATAGTAACTTTATCACGACTCCCAAACTTGCTTTCTTTATCTCAATTCTCATATATTTTATTTTCTATATATTTATTATTATGAGCATGATTTAATTCTTAATTTATATAATTTTCATAACAGAAAGAAAAAAAGAAAAAAGATGCGGCCAAATCTTATTTCTTAACATTATAATAGTATCTGTTGAAGTCGACATATTTCGATGTTGACCAAAAAATAAATGAAGGCACTTACTTTCATATATAGAGAATCGAATTTTGTTCGGATATTCTGCCTCATATTGTGTTTCATTATAACTATCAAAAGAGAGAAGAAAGTAAAGCAGAGTTGTGGGGAGGAAAAACAAAGAAAAAAACATATATATGGAGGGATGAAATTTAGAATTTTTTACCAAGTACAGTAAAACCTTTATATAGTAATAAAAAATTATGGTTCTAACTCTGAACCAGTTATAAATAAGAATAAACTCTACATTGTAATATTCCATGTTTTTTTAGGACCATCCTTAAGAAATTTACCCCATATAGTAATAAAATAACATTAACCTTTATAGTAATAAATAAACTCTAAAGGTTAATGTTATTTTATTACTATATGGGGGTAAATTTCTTAAGGATGGTCCTAAAAAAATATGGAATAATATAATGTAGAGTTTATTTATATATATAACATCCACAATTATTTAACTATGTTACATTAAATTTAAGATGATATGAAATATTTATCTAAAGTTGTCTGTAATCTTTTTGCTTCCAATCGAGATTGGTTTCTTTCATTTTGTGCAACTCAACATTAATACTTTCAGTGATTTGAATTCGTTTGTTTTTAGGTGTAAACAATTTATGATTTGAAATGATAGTGAAATTTATTATTATGCTAACATTTATATATTTATAATAAAAATAAAACAAAGGAAAAGACATTTCGAAGATAAAATATACGCGAGTGAATATTTTAAATGCATACATAGTGTACATACATTTTTTACATTTCCTAAATACCATATGTACATGAATGAATCTTCTAAATCTAATATATACACAATTTAAATGCATGATGTACGTACATTTTTTTTTTTAAACTCATGAATTTTAGATATCTTTTAAATTCATGTTTTTAAAAAATGAAGGGGCACATTTATAAGTGTCATTTAATGTATATTAGTTATTTTTTTTAAATTATAATTTTTATATATAAATCTCTATTTAAGAATAACCTCCTTATAGTAATATTTTTTCTAGTCCAAAGAGTATTACTATATAGAGGTTGTACTGCATGTCGTCAGAATTAATTCCAAAAAAATAAATAATTGAAACTTAAATTAGAGAGAGATATTGGAATTTAGACTTGACTTTTAACGGCAAGATGAAAAAAAAAAACTGTTAATTTAGTATTGGAAGATATTATTTAGGAGTTACCTAATTAATTAGGAAGTATCTAATGTATAGTAGTTGCCTAAATATTGTATTGTGTGGAGTAATTAGTAGTTGACTAATATTGTGTAGATACACATGTATAAATACTCATATACTACTTCTTTATTTTGTAAGAGAAAAATATATAATTACCCTTCAAATCTTTTATGGTATCAGAGCAAAAACGATCCTGAAAAAAAAAAAGTAAGGTTAAAAACAACAAATTTTATATCCTAGATCAATATGTCGGAGACAAGTAGTGTCATTGACACCACAGCGCATTGCGCGAGCTACTCAGGACCAGCACACGGTGCGGCCTATTCGGTGCAGCAAACAGTTACCACCTCTTTGGACAAATTGCAATTGAGAGAATTGACTCAGAAAATAGTTGGAATAATCCAAGAAAATAAAGTTGCGGCCTTTCACACTACTGGTAAAAACGTCACCTTTTATTCTTTCCCATGGATTCTTGATAGCGGTGCCTCTCATCACATTACTTGCGAGAAAAATAAATTGGAGAACTTGCAAAATCTGGTAATTCCTATTAGCATGAGTTTGCCTGATGGTAAGCGTATTTGAGCACAACAATATGGTACAGTGACTCTAAATCCCAATATTCGTCTCGCTAAAGTATTGTATATGCCACAATTCTCGTGCAATTTGATTTCTATCTCTCAATTAACACGGGAGTTACAATGTTGTGTCACCTACTTTGATGAGTATTGTGTTGTGCATGACCTAATCCGGAAGACGCTATTTGGGGAAGGTGAGCTAAGTGGGGGCATCTATCGTCTCAAACACGTGACTCACCAAGGCAAAATAATCGCGGCTGTCCGTTCAGAATAAAGTTGTCAATTGTGGCACCGAAGACTTGGGCACCCATCTTTTGGTACTTTACTTAATATTCATGTTCCAATAAATCTCTCCAACAATAAATCTATACCTTGTGATGTTTGTCATCTTGCCAAAGATTCCAGGTTACCGGCCTTTTCCTCTTAGTAATAATAAGGCGAAACGTCCTTTTGAACTAATACACTGTGACGTATGGGGTAAATACCAAACACCATCTTTGTCTGGAGCACATTATTTTTTCTGTTTTGTGGATAATTTTTCTAGGTCCGTTTGGGTTTTATCTTCTTAAGGAAAAAAGTGAAACAAAGAAGGTCTTTATTAATTTTCATAACATGGTCTCTATCCAGTTTCAAGGAATTATTAAACGGGTTAGGAGTGATAATGGTACCGAGTTCTTAAGTCTTAGAGATTATTTTTCCCAAACCGAAATTCTCCACGAAACATCTTGTGTCCACACTCCTCAACAAAACGGGCGGGTAGTGAGGAAAAATAGGCACATTCTAAATGTCGCACGAGCCCTTCGTTTTGAAACACATCTACCAATTCGCTTTTGGGGGGAATGTATACTAACTGCAGGGTATCTTGTCAAACACACTCCTAGTAAGCTCTTAAATAATAAAACTTCTTTAGAAATTTTATTTGGAAAACCACCAAAATTTGAACATCTTCGGATTTTTTATCTCTTTGTTACGCCCCATAATACAAATCTCTCGAGAGATAAATTCACCGGGCGATCCACCAAGTGTATTTTTATCGGATATCTAATGGGACAAAAGAGTTGGATAGTCTATGATCTTCAATCTAGGAAAAAGTTTGTCTCCTGAGATGTTCACTTTTATAAGGACATTTCTCCGTTCGCACCCTTGTCAAAAAATATTTCCCTAGATACACAAAATATCCCAACACAAATCCCATTGGTTGAGAACCATGACACTGAACCAAATGATTTTTTCTATTCAAACCAACCTAACCTAGACAATTTTTTACCCCAGACTGGACATTCCCAGCCGAGCCCAGATCAGCCCAGCCAAATAGGGACTGGTCCAGCCGAACCTGACTTAGCCAGATTGTCCAGCCAGGTAGCCCAGTTAAATGTTGGCATTGTGTCTGGGCCCAATCAATCCAGCCCAGATAGTGATCCAGACGGTCCTTTACAGCCAGCCCAGTTAACAATCCAGTCCAACCCAATCCGGTCTACTAGCTCCGCCCAACCACCAGCTGAACCGAGAACTGGCCCGCATAATTTTCAATCTGGGCCTGGTGAACCATCATTCACTGCTGCGCCTGAAGGCCCACTATCTGAGCCCATTTAACCTATTCATCCATCTCCTAGTGGACTAGACCATCCAGGCGGCCCAACTTATCCACACATCCCAGCCGAATTAAATCCTCACCAGCCTAGTCCCATTATTTTTTAGACTTCACACAGTGAACAACCCTCAAGCCCAGATGTCTCGCTTCGACGGTCCACACGGGACACTCAACCTTCTGTTTGGCTTCGCGATTATGTTTGCAACACAGTTGTCCCTTCGACTCACCATTCTCAAACAGCTTCTTCAGGTATAGTCTATCCACTACATAATTATCTATCTTATGAGAATTTTTCTGCTTCCCATAAATGTTATTTGGCTTCTCTTTCCCGTTATACCGAGCCTCGTAGCTTTGCAGAAGCAGCTCGTTCACCTATGTGGTGGGCCTCTATGGCAGCCGAAATACGCGCCCTACAGAGTAACAACACTTGGGTCTATGCTCCATTACCTCCCGGAAAGAAGTCTGTTTCCAACCGTTGGGTCTATAAATTGAAGTTTCGAGCTGATGTTTCTCTAGAACGCTCTCAGGTCAAGAGGGAGGATTTCACTGAGACTTTTGCTCCAATTTCCAAAATAACCACAGTTCGACCTCAAAACATGCCAACAAGTAAAAGGGTACTTGGACTTTAAATTTACAATCAAAGATCTTGGAGTTCTCAAGTACTTCTTGGGTATATAAGTAGCACATTCACCCAAAGGTTTATTTTTGTGTCAAAGAAAGTATATTGTTGACATTCTAACAGAATGTGGTTTATCCGGTTCACGACCATGTTATACACCAATGGAGACACAACTAAAGTTGACTACCGATGATGATAGTGGAAAGTTAATCAGAGATTCAGGGCAATATAGGCGATTAGTGGGGCGATTAGTGGGGCGATTAATTTATCTTACCATTACAAGGCCCGACATTACTTATGCGCTCCATAATCTAAGTCAGTTCATGCAGAATCTAAGGGGAAGACATTGGGATTGTGCAATTCGAGTTGTCCGTTATATTAAGGGCAATCCGGGAAAAGGAATTTTTCTGCCTAGAAACAATCCCAATGCAGGACTAGTGGCTTATTGTGATTCTGATTGGGCTGATTGTCCCACAACTAGGAGGTCTGTTACAGGGTACTTTGTTCAATTAGCAAACACTCCTATTTCTTGGAGATCAAAGAAGCAACAAGTTGTCTCTCGATCTTCAGTTGAAGCTGAATACAGCGCTATGGCCAATGTAACAAGTGAACTAGTTTGGTTAAAAGAGTTGTTCAAATCTCTTGGAGTCACTTTGGGGCCTGCTAAGTTATATGGTGACAATCAGTGGCACTCCACATTGCGGCCAGTCCAGTCTTTCATGAAAGAACTAAGCATATCGAGATCGATTGTCACTTCGTTCGAGAAAAGGTCCAAAATGGAACATTTGTTACTTGTCATGTGGGCACAAAGGAACAACTCGCCGATGTGTTAACCAAAGCTTTGTGTCAAGGGAAATTCAATTATCTGGTTAGCAAGTTGGGTGTTTTCGATATCCCCACTCCAACTTGAGGGGGGAGTATTGGAAGATATTATTTAGGAGTTACCTAATTAATTAAGAAGTACCTAATGTATACTAGTTGCCTAAATATTGTGTAGTGTGGAGTAATTAGTAGTTGACTAATATTGTGTAGATACACATGTATAAATACTCATGCATTACTTCTTTATTTTGTAAGAGAAAAATATATAATTACCCTTCAAATCTTTTATTTAGTGATAGCAATTGATTCATTTGGTTGCTCGTATAATGCGGAAAATATAAAATTCCATTAATGCATCTATTCTCAATTATATATCGCCTAGATATATTTTGTAAGTTTTTAATTATCTATCAATTTAAAAAGTCCAGAGAGTATTAAATGTATTATTTCCAAACTTACCCTTATCATTCATTAATTTAGTCAACAACTAATTTTAATTATCACATTCTAAGTGGATTAATTGAAGGGTAAAAGTGTCTATCTATTTTTTTTAATTCGAGTGCAATTTCGTAAAGTAACAGAAAATTGGGAACGGTGAGAGTATATATTTAATATTTTTTTATAAATGTTATAGATTTTTAAATAAGTGTTACATTATATGAAATCATCGTTATTTTCTTATTAACATGTATTTTTTGTTTTAGATTTTTGGATGTTGTACTATGTTTTTTTTTTTTTCCTATACACCTTTAGTAACTGTGTCCACAAACATTCTGGTTGGGTGTCGAGCTAAGAAACTAAGTCACCTAACTTTGTTTGCAAATTTGGAATTCCTTCTCTCAAGATAATTTACACAACTTGAAAATGGTGACTTGCAAGGTTGTTAAAAACGCGAGTCAACACGTAGAAACGTACGTTTTTACGATTCTACGGAGGTAAAACGTGTTGAATCGTGAGTAAAAACGCAATCTGGTAGAAACGGAGTAGAAACGTAGACTCGGAACGTAAAAACGTAGAAACGAACGTTTCTACCGTTTCTACCGATTCTACCAAAAGTATGATGGGTCGAGTTGGGTTATTAAATTTGGACCGGATCACCTAACCTTGGTCACAATTGACCCTCCCTTCTTCGAATTCCCTAACGAAAACCCTCTTCCTCCCATCACTTCGTCCCCCCATCTCAAAGCACCACCGCCTCCCCTTTCCAACGGATACCATGAAGTAGAGATCTTAACACCATAAAAAACTTCTCCTTCTCAAGCATATATATATATATATCCTAATCTTACATCTTTATTGTGCTTCAGGCAACAAAAAATTCAAGTTTTTCTTGAAGGTAACTGAAAATCTAGACACCTTTTATTTTCTGTTTTTGTTTATATCTCTTCATATCATGATGTTTTTTGCCATTGGGTTCCTTTTCTTTTTGTTTCAAATTTTCATGTTTCGTTTATCGGGTTTCTTGAATTGGTTAGTGAAATTTATATTATTTTTTTACTGGGTTCTCGCTTTATTTTCTTCAAATTTTGATTGATTTGAACTATTATTACTTGTGCATGCTCTGCTTTTCCGGAGATAAAGATTCCAGTTTTTTTCTTGAATTAACTTGTGTCTTAATGTATAAAATGAGTTTATGGGCTTGATTTTATGTGGGTTTTTAATAATAATTCTCTGAATTAACTTGATAAAGTCTTTGAATGACTTGCTCTATTAGATTATAAACTTATTACGTACTTTATTTTATTTTATGTGTAGTCATATTTGTATATTTTGAAAAGACTTATAAGTTCTTTATTGTGAAACTATGTTTAATGGTTTTTTTTACATATTTTTGGATCATATAATATGATTTGTATGTTAATTATTGTTATATATATAAAATATATATATTTAAATTTCTCGATACGATTTTACGATTTATTTTACGATTCACGAGTTTACGATTTTTCACCCCTCCACCGAGTCTACGTAGAAACGCGTTTTTAACAACCTTGGTGACTTGGCTTATGCCTTTTTGGATTAGAATCCTCACGCAGAAAGTTGAAACAAAGTCAATCGGATTAACTCTAAACTATAGTATGCTTTATTGGATTAGGTGATCCAAGAAGTTAATTCCAAAAAGAAATTACATTAATTGAAAGATCCCGATTCGTCATTAAAAATATATTGATTTTCCCCCAATAATTAAATACTTTTGTCTGTAAATTACATATTTGATTTCATCCATAAATCTTTTTTCTTCCCTATTGCGAAAATTATATTTAATGCTGGATTGAATCTTTTCAAGTATTTAGCGTGGATACAATTATTTTTGTTGCGGCAGGTTTCTTTATTTTTTAATTCCTCATCCATTCAAATTTTTGTGGGGAATCTTTGTTCAAATTTTTCTTTCGATGGTTGTCTTTTGTTTTTGTCAATACAGCTTCTGAAAAGCTGTGTTTGTCTTTTGATAGTAGTTGGGATTTGATAGTAAATTTTTTTTTAATAAAAACATAAATATCATTTAATTAATATTAGAAATTACACTTGGCAAGAGTAACTTCTTTAATCTAATAATTATTAATTTAAAAAAAAATTATTATACAGTTTCATACATTTTGCTTCTGACTTCCAGCTTGAGCATTTTCTATGAGTTCTGGTTCTCTAAAGTTTTTGCAGACTTCTTAATCCAATGCTTCCACAATTCTATCCCAATTGTGTTTGTTCAAGCCCATCCGCTTTGTGCTAGCATGTTCGGAAGCCTTTGAAGGATCTTCTTTAATTTGTAAGAGTAGAAAGGAGGGAGCTGTTTTGGTGCATTACTTTGTTGTTGTATCAGGGAGGTATTTTATTCTGTAAGTGTGTTTCTATTTATTTATTTAGGATCTATCCTTAATAATTTTGAATTATGGTCTAATTGTTGTTTGATTTATTGTTTTGGATTCAGGAAATTGTAATTCCAGCTGCGTGGTATAGTTGATACATGTCATGAAGACCTATGGAACTATTTTCTTGAAATGTTTTACATTTTTCCCTTTTCGTTTTCTCCCGGGTTTTTGCATTTATGTATTATCTGCAAAGGATGCAGTTGAAAATATTTTGTTGGTTGTCTTTTATCTCAAAAAAATTGGTTGTGAATGTGACATTACTATAGTGATATGAAATTTTCCATTTTTTAATTTTTAATTTGTATGCTAATTATATTATTTTAGTCTCCAATCATTCAACAATTGATAATCGAACATAACAAGAATATAAATACATCGTTCTACTACACACAAAAAATTCAAAACAAACAAACTTTAGATAAGATGTCATTAATAACATAATACATAAAAAATAATTATCTTGTTTTATTAATCCGAACAATAGTATTTACCACACGTTTACTTGAAAAATAAGGTTCAAAATCATCAAACGTAAGGTTCAAAGTTATTATGCATTTACTTATTAAGACTTGATATATGCAGATATTGTGTTGATAATGGAGGACCATAGTTGGATGTATATGGATTCGACATCAAATGTTGGGCCCCGTCATAGTCCATAATTTATATCGGGAGTGAAACGATTTGTGAATTTCGTTGTTCGTATGTCTGCTAATGTACAAATTGATAGTCCACTGTGGGACGGTTGTACAATCCATTCACAGCTATCAATGACTGCTAGAATGTTAAGTATTAACTCCGAAGACAACTTATCTGAAACTACTATAGATAAATTTGCGCAGTTGATTAAAGAAGAATTTCCTCCCAAAAGTAATGTTTTAGACGACTTTTACCAAATGAAGAAATTGGTTAAAGACCTTGGATTACCGGTGTGAAAGATTGATGTTTGTTTTAACGGTTGTATGTTGTACTGGAAAGATGATGTTGAGAGTAGAGAGTGCAAGTTTTGTGGCCATGCTAGGTACATTAAGAAAAAGAAATCTAAAAATAAACGGTAGAAAAAGATTACTTGCAAAAAGATGTATTATTTTCCAATTACTCAGAGATTACAAAGATTGTAATGCATCTGAGAAAACCGCAAGACACGTGACATGGCACTCAGACAGTGAGAGGGAAGACTGAAGAGGAAATAACGAATCACCCGCGGGGTGGGGAAGCTTGGCATCATTTTGATAGAACATACACGAATTTTGCAACGGAACCTCGGAATGTAAGGCTTGGGTTATGTACGGATGGTTTTGCACATTTCGGCATGTCAGGGAAGCAATATTTTCTTGGCCAGTTCTTCTGACACCTTATAATCTCCTCATTTGGATGTGTATAAAGAACAATGTAATTTTCTTAACTATCATTATACCTGGACCCCAAAATTCTAAACACAAGATTGATGTGTACTTGCAGCCTCTCATCGATGAATTGAATCAGCTTTGGGGTGAAGGTGTGGAAACTTATGACATCTCCAAAAAGAAAAACTTTAAAGTGGGGGCTTCCTTACTTTGGACCATTAGTGATTGTCCAGCATATTGAATGTTGAGTGGATGGAGTACATCTGGCATTCACGCTTGTCCATATTGTATGGAGGAAACAAAAGTGTTCCATTTGCAGGCTGGCGGGAAACAATCATGGTTCGATTGTCATAAATGCCTCTTGTCACCTAATCATCCATTTAGAAGAGATCCAAAGAGATTCCAAAAGGACCGGCGACATGAGCGAGCAAAACCGCCCTCTCGCCTAACTGGTGATGAAATGTATTTTAGAGTTAGAGATTATAAGAAAATTACTGATACCGCTGAAGAGGTTGGTAAAGAGCACAACAGAGGTCGGGATCACAGTTGGGTCAAACATAGCATATTTTGGGACTTACCTTATTGGCGGACACTTCTGATAAGACACAACATTGATGTCATGCATAATAAATAAAAAAAATGTCTTTGATAACGTCTTTAACACCGTGTTGGACGTGAAGGGTAAAACTAATGACAATGTTAATGCTAGACTTGATGTTGAAAGGTATTGCAGTCGACCGGAGTTGAGTATTAAACATGATGGCCAAGGTAAAGAAACGAAGCCAAAGGCATGTTTCACTCTTACCAAGGCACAAAAAGAGATGGTCTTGCAGTGGGTGAAAGAATTAAGGATCCCAGATGGCTATGCATCGAATTTGACGCGATACGTTGATATGAAAGAATTGAAAATGCCAGGCATGAAGAGTCATGATTGTCATGTATTCATGGAGAGACTTATCTGTATAGCTCTCAGAGAAGTACTACCGGCAAATGTGTCGGACCATTGGCTGAGCTTAGTCTATTCTACAGAGATTTATCATCCCTAAAGTTGACTGTGGCGCATATGCAAGAATTGGAGGACAATATCGCTATATCATTATGTAAGTTAGAGAGAATATTTCTCCCGGTATTTTTTGATGTCATGGAACACTTGCCGATTCACCTTCTGTACGAAGCCAATGAAGGGATTCATGGGCAGAAACTCGTTCCAAACACCCATGAGTCCTCCCCTGAAGGATCCGCTCATACAATAGGAATCGAAAAATTCCAAGAAAAAAAGACTTACGTTTTCGGTTCAAGAATCTGATTCTTGAATAGAAGATCCTGTTTCTTGGATGCTTTGCTGCCACCAACGGAATTCTCTTTGCGGAATTACTCCCTACCGGTATCCACGCGACGAAACGGGCAGTGAGTGCTAGCTCTCCGTTTTTTCTGAGTTTCTGGAATTAGTGAGAAGGCAGAATACGATTTCTGATTTCGGTGTTCTTTGGTTAATTGCAGCTGAAAACTTAATATTTTAGGGTTTCGGCCAGGAGATCATTATATAGGGTATGAGAGTTTGTTCCAATAACCAACTCTCACATCCTCAACTTCTCTCGGCAGTAGGAGTCTTTAACTCCCACGTCCCCTAGACTTCTGCTGGTAGTGGGAGTCTTTATCGGATAATAACTCCCACGTAATCCCAGCTATTAACCAAATACCGAAAATGCCCCTTATCTATAATTCGAATAATAACGCTTTATTATTCTCAAAAAAATAAATGTCATATACAATGAACCTAGACACATTCTAGATTCATTGAATCTGGACATGAAGCTCGTTAGCTCTGTCTATGCGTGTGACCACCGTAGGTTCATCTCACAATGGCAATGAAAACACACTTAGTAGTAGTATGTGTTCATAAATCACAAGCGGTCCCTAGCAGGACATTGTGACTACCCAAAGTGAATGAATTTACGGTGGAACCTAATATCAATCCACTATTTAATCCCTTTGTCTCGCGATATCCTAATTAAGCATAAGGCATGGTAGTTGTCACCCTTATTAAGCTTAATTGTATTTATGCTCGATCTCTAGGTAGACTGTTCTAACAAATAATATTTAATAACCACTTTATTAAATACATTTGAGCACGGCCATGCATTTAAACAGTCTTTCCCTATCGAGGGGCCCATGGATATCTCTCTCTAATAGGAGAGGGACAAATTCCTTACAATGCCTCTCACATTCAAGCCATGATAGGACACTACATCCGATCATCAGTCGTATTGATTACTCGATTAAAAGCAACGTACGACTGAGTCAAAACGTGGCTCCATTCTTGCTAGAATCAATGGAGACATAAGGTCTAAGGATTCTAAAATAGTATTGAGGAAGTAATACTTATGACTAAGGACCATGAAGTATTACTTCTCTAACGGATCACGTCCAATACAATGTATCCTTATATATTGTATCTATGATATGATTTGTATTCATTACACATGATTAGTAAAACGTAATCATCAATCAAACATCATACTAGTTTTATTTCATTGTAAAATAGATTACATAAAACTAGGGACAACTAGAATATGTAATTACATAAGCAAATGAGTTTTACTATCAAATCACGCATTTGATGTTCATAAGCAAAATTAACTATTCATATGAAATGCTCAAAAAGTTAAAACGTACAACATATGCTAATGGTCCTAGGGCACTACTAACAGCCAAGGTTGGCAGTCCGGTATAGTTTAGGTGGATGTACCCATTCAAGCGGTAACAACCCATGTCATTATGATCTCAACTTCATTTTTGTTTTCCATGTATTTACAATGTGATTAACTACTTATGTTTTAATTAGATACCTGCACCATCTAAAAAAGAAGATAAAAAAACAAGGCTAGAGTTGAGGGGTCAATTTTTAATGCATACTTGGTGAAGAAGCTGCTACATTCTTTAGCTATTATTCTGAACCCACGTGAAAACGAAAGTAACAACCATTGAGTAAAATGATGGTGAAGAAGAGACTACAAGTGGACCAGATGTATTATCAATTTGAAACTTACCTGGAAGACCATTTGGAAAAAAAGAAAAGATTTCATTATCTGATCAAGATTATAAAACAACCATGAATTATATCATTATGAATTGTGAAGAGGTTGAACCATACATTCAGTAAGTAAATCCATCTATTACTTCAGTTTTTCTATATAATTAAAAGTAGTCAAGTAATAATATTGTCATTTGATTTTGTAACTCAGGAAATTTGTTAGTGAAGTACATGACCAAACTCCTCAGATAACGGAGGATGAACTACAAAGCCGGGTTTATAGTGATTTTTCCACATGGTTTGGAACTCATGTAAGTTGGTATTATGTAGAAATGTATTTATTTTAAGAATGCCTAAACTAATTTAACTTTTGTTGTTCTGAACAGATACATAGCCTTCTGCAACATTCCGAAAGGTTATTGAAAAATCTTTCATGGGGCCCGACAAGGAGAGTGATGTCATATTCCTGTTACTTTGTTAACGGTTATAGATTTCACGCAAAAGCCCACGGTGATGGAAAAGGAACCACAAACAGTGAGGTGTAGGTTAAAAATGATTACTACGGTGAGTTGAAGCAAGTCATTGAGGTTGAACTTGCTGGATTACCTATCCAAAAAATAGTTCTTTTCAAATGTGATTGGTTTGATTCAACTTCAAATAGAGGTTTGAGGGTGCATCCTTAATATAAGCTTGTAGAAATCAATAGGAAAAGAATGTACCAGGGTTACGATCCATTTGTATTTGCTTCCCAAACTCAACAAGTATACTACACACCTTATCCATGTAGTAAGACAGGATCTATGGCTGATTGGTGGGTTGTTTGTCGTTCCAAGCCACGTCTAGTTGACGTTCCTAATGTTCCAGTACCATATCAAGAGGAAGTTCGCAAGGAGGAGACCAATCACATTAACCAACTGTTACTGAAGTTGGTCAACTTGCACACCAGTCAGGGGAAATCGAAGTTGTACTTGTGACCGGTACATGCCGTGTCAATTAAGATAATAATGATGAATTTATGTCGGGTGATGGCAATTCTGAAGAATATGATGAATTTATCTAGGAGGATGATTAAAAATAGAATTATTAATTTGATTATCTATTCGTTGTTGTGCTTTAATTCTTAACTTTCCTTTATTAATCCATTTTTTCATGCATGATATATATTTTCTTTTTTCTTTTTTCTTTTTTTTAATCTACCCAATTTTATATGTCTCTTTCTCGCTTCACACTAAGAAGCCACTTGAACGATACAAATTGAAGTTGAACAACTAGCTTCTTGGAATTCCACATATTGAATGTGAATGATATTTGTAGGTTTATTTTTAGTACTTTATAAGAAAAATTATGTATAATTTTATTACCATAAATTAATTTACGTATTGTATAACTTTTTAACATAATTCAAAGTGGAATTAATAGCCAATTTGGTCGTCAAACTATTTGTGCTTAGCCACTTTTGTCACTTTTAAAAAAGTTTATCTGTTTTGTCATCAAAGATTTTACGAGCTGCCACTTTTGTCATTCCGTCCATAACAATGGAAAAAATTGTGTACTTTGACGCCTTAACCCAATTTTGACTGAAACCCTTTTATCTTCGAGGGGTATTTTGGGTATCAAACTTATGTAACTCTACTAATGAAGTTTGATAAGTTCTGTTCTGGAGGCGGAGTCACTCAGATTCAGGTACAGGGGATGGGCTTAGATGGTACTTTGCCTCGAAACTTGAATCAGCTAGATAATCTTTTCAATATCGATCTTCAGAAGAATCATTTTAGGGGAAGTTTGCCTAGTTTCAGTGTATTATCTAATTTGCAATTTGCATATTTAGATAACAATGATTTCGATACAATTCCTTCAGATATTTTCCATGGGCTTAGTAGTATTCGTGTCTTTGGCATTGGATCAGAACCCTTTTAATTCCAGTAACGGATGTTCTATACTTGATGAATTGCAAGAATCATCTCAATTGACAACTTTTGGCGGGTCAAATTTGCAGATTTTACAGTTGAATGATCAAAATGGCGTTCAGATGACCGGCCCAATCAATGGCGGAGCATACAAGGGGGCCCCCCAAGAATTTTCAATTTTTTTATATACTAGGTATATATATCCAACGGTTTAGAATAAGAGAGATTTTTTTTTTAAATGGCCCCCCAAGAATTTTAAATTTTTTTATATATATCCAACGGTTCAAAATAAGATAGATTTTTAAAAAAAAAAAGATCGGACATTTTACAAAGTACATGAAAATATATTTTTTGGATACCCATATCTAATTATATTTGGACTCATAGATTATTAAAGTAACCAATAATGGATTCAAAAGACCACTAAAACCTAATAGACCCACCAAGACCCATTATTACCCAAAAAAAAGTTTTGGCTCCGCCAATATTTATATGCTTTTATGAATTTATTTTGTCAATTTTAATTGTGCCCCAGTAAAGTGAAAATGGTGAACAAAATGTGTATAACTCTAGTGTATACGATTCCATCAAAAAAAAAAAAAAAAAAAATTTTGGCTCCGCCAATATTTATATGCTTTTATGAATTTATTTTGGCCCCCCCAAAAAAAAATTTCTGGCTCCGCCACTGGGCCCAATTGATGTGATTGGAACTATGGTTGGGCTAGTACAGGTATGGCTACATGGAAATCATTTTAATGGTTCAATTCCAGATAATATTGGGGATTTAACTTCATTAAGAGATTTAAACCTTAATGGAAATCGTCTTGTTGGTTTTTTTTTTTTTTTTTTGCTAAATAAAATGTTAATCGTCTTGTTGGTTTGATTCCTCAAGGTTTGGCTGATATGAAATTACAGTCTTTGGATTTGAATAATTATATGTTTATGGGTCCTATTCCGGAGTTCAATACTCCTAATCAAGGTTTTGAAACTCGGACCGGGCATCGATCCGAAAAAGTTAGTAGGTCACGGGTCACTGGTCGGACCGTCATCGACCAGTTCATCAACCCGGTGACGTCATAAATATTAAAAAATATATAATATATACTTATTAATAAAAAAAATAAAGCTAATGTAAGTATATATAGTAGAATTTAATGACTAATGTAATAAATTTTTTCTCTCTTATTGTAATCGGGGATGTAATTATAATTCACGTAAATGAGTAATTTAATTAGATGGGGAATTGGAATTGGGATTAATTAATAATTTTATTTGTATTAGGAAGGTTAACATAATATAAATAAAATATATAGAATCACATTAAATATAAAAGGAATAAAATAGATAAGGAATAAAATAGAAAATAGAAAATAAAGTAAAAGGAAGGAATAGTAACAGTTTCGTGGGAGGGAAAAAAAAAAGAGAAAAAAATAAATAAAAAGGAAAGAGAAAAGACAAGGAGTCAAGGACCAATCACTTTCACAAAAGAAGAAAAAGGCAATGGTTGTGACCCGGACGGTTCCCACAAAACCGTTTCGGTTTTCGGGTCGAACGGTCGGATCGGCCAGGTCAAACGGGTCAGTAAAATTAGAACGGTTTTTTACGTGTACGGGTTTTGGCACCTAACCGGACCGTTCGGAGGTCCGGTCGATGGACCGGTCCGGTCCGGGTTTCAAAACCATGCTCCTAATGCTTGTTATGATTCAAATTCATTTTGTCAAACAAAACCAGGTGAATTATGTGCCCCTCAAGTTAATGCACTTTTAGATTTTCTTCATGGTGTGAATTATCCTGATCAACTTGCTAAAGAATGGACTGGGAATGATCCTTGTGAGGGACCTTGGTGGGGAATTAATTATTTGTATTACTAAAGGTCAAGTTTCTGTAATTACTTGTAGAGTTGCATAAGTTTGATACCCAAAATATCCCTCGAAGATAAAAGGGTTTCAGTCAAAATTTGGTCAAGGCGTCAACGTAGACGATTTTTTCCATTGTTTTGGACGGAATGACAAAAGTGGCAGCCCGTAAAATCTTTGATGACAAAAAAAGATAAATTTTTCTAAAAGTGACAAAAGTGGCTAAGCTCAAATAGTTTGATGACCAAATTGGCTATTAATTCGTTCAAAGTGGTAATTTTATTGCCATAAATTAATTTGATTCTTGAATTTTCAGGTTGCAACTCATGCATTTTCAAGGATATACACATAAGTGAACCTACAAAAGATATGGGACACCAAGGAGTATATTGCAAGGTTATAAAGAAACAAGAAAAAAGGAATTTGTTGAGTGGAGTTCGCACTTTGATTGTGAGTGTTGCATGTACATAAGAGTGTAAACTTGTGTTTTTTTTAATGTATTACTAAAATAATTGGTTATGTGATGTTATTTTTGAGTTTTATTAATTATGTTTGCTTTTTGCGATATTATTGATATTGTTTCTGGTTCATTGATGTACGTATTGTTGTTTCTTATAATAGGGATTTAAATTAATTTCGAATTTATTTTTTTAAATTAAAAAACATTTAGTGACCGTCTAGCATCCGTTATATCAGTTGTTATTGGTTTAAAGTCAAAGTCAAATGAACTCGAATCGGTCGCTAAAAGAGCTGTCGGTAATCAGTCGTTAACTAGTCAAAGTCAAAGTAAACATTGTTGACCGTTCGGTCTGTAGTTCGCGACCAAATATTCTGTCGGTGAAAGGGCCGTCGGTAATCGGTCATTAACAAGTCAAAGTCAAAGTCAACATTGTTGACCATTCGATCTGTAATTCGCGACCTAATATTCCGTCGGTGAAAGGGTTGTGGGAATCGGCCGGTAACATGTCAAAGTCAACATTGTTGACCGTTCGGTAATAAATTAGCGGCAATATGTCCAGTCGCTAGTTTTGCCGTCGGCAATCGGTCGTTAACAAGTCAAAAGTCAAAGTCAACAATGATGGCCTAATCCGATGGTATATAGCTGCCAATTAGTCGATCGCTACATAATCCGTCGCTATTCGAATCAGCGACAAAAAATATCTGACCACGTGGTTCGGTTGCTAATCTCAGGTTAGCGACCGAAAAGTGACGGATATGTCTGTCAATATTTAACTGTTTTCTTGTAGTGTTATGAATTGTGAAGAGGTTGAACTATTCCTTCATTATGTAATGCCACCCATTACTTTCAGTATAGCTAAATAATTAAAAGTACCCGAGTAATAAGCTATTCATTTGATTCGTAACTCAAGAAATTTGTTAGTGAAATACATTAACAAACTTTCCAGATGACGAAGAATGAGGTTCAAATGTGAGTTTATAGTGATTTTGCTACATAGGTTGGAACTCATGTAAGTTGGTGTTATCTAGAAATGTATTTGTTTGAAGAATGACTAAATTAATTTAATCGTTGTTGCCATGTCAAATAGGTCACTAAAAATGCGACATATGAAGTAGTTTTTTTAATACTTAGTGCGTGTTTGATACACTGCAATGGAAATGAATGTAATGATATCTCCAACTCGCTTTCCATTCCAACGTTTGGTTTACCAATTTAAAGTGAGAATAGCCTTTCCACGGGAATGCTCATTTCAGGAAAAACTGGGAATAGTCATTCCACTCCAAAACCCATGAAATGGTATTTTCAAGAGAAGTTAGAATCACTAATAATGGATGGTAACCATTATACCCTTTATTTTATTATTATAGTGTTCAAATTAGACGACAACCTATTCATTTTTTCAGAAATATTTTATGTTCTCAATAAAATTTTATATACGATAATTACATAATTTTTTTGTTACTTTTATTCATTTACTTCTAATACAAATATAATTATGTTTATATTATGCTCAACTTTATATATTAATTATATTTCAATATCAAAATTTATTTTTGATACGCTTCAATGTACAAACAGGGGAGGAGCCAATAATTTATCATTACAATGGCAAATTTTTTAGTGATATTTTTTGGAATACAATATTTATAAGGAAATCTTACCCGAAAAAAATCCTATAAAAAACTCGTCATTTCTGAAAATGTTGGGATTGGTCGTCCCCCTCTGCTGGATCTGCTACTCTGTACAAATATGATTTTTTTTTCAAGTGAAAGTTTATATATTGTGCAATTTATTGATTTTATCGCCAAGATAAGTTAAAGGACATGTATGTCATATTATTTTGAATCACATTTCATTGCAACATTAAATAATGGTTTTTCAAAAATAAGAAATGATTCGTCCTGTCCATTCTAACTTTGTCTTCCAATCAATGGAAAGAGGAATCCAAAACTATAACGGTGGAAAGTCATTATGTGTGGAACGAGATTCCATTCCATTTCATTATAATGTACCAAACGTGTTGTTAGGGATACAACTATCAAATTGTCTATGTGAATCGGGTTTGGCCAAGCTTGAAGTTGGTCTGGCTTAAGAGGGCTTGAAATAACAAGCTTGAGCTTGACCCACATGGGATCGGGCTTGGCACGAGTCTGCCCGATTTTATTTTATTTTTTAAAGAAGATTTTGACATATTTTTGAAAAGAAAATTTTATTTGTTCTAGAATGATTTCAAGTGTTGATTCCTTAAAGATAATGATAAATACAAACAAATACAAACTTATTTATATATAGACAGAAAATTTTAAGAAATTATTTATAATAATAATACAATTATAATGCAATCTACATATGATAGCATCCATTAATTATATATAAACAATAATTGGTCGAGTTAATATAAATTCAAACTCAGCCAAAATTTAATTCAGGTTTCAAATGAGGCTTGAGCATGTGTAACTCATAGGCGAATGAGTTGGGTTTTGAACTGATCCGGCCCAATTGATAGTCCTACTTAGGAATTACCTATGAGGATGGAATAAAGTGTTATAGAAGATAGGGATTTGCATGGGCTTGGCCCATTTTTCCCAAATCAGTCATAACATGGCACCCGGAAAAGTGGGACAAACATTTTTGTCCATAACGGAAGTCCCACTTCCGTCCCGGGGCCATAACCCGAGTGGGACTTCCGCTCGGGCCGACGTGGCGCTTTTCCCCACGCGCAGTGCCACGTGGCTGTAACGGAAGTCCCACTTCCGTTATTGCCCTGAACGGAAGCTGGGACTTCCGTTATGGTCCTGCCAAAAAATACCCTAGGGGTGAGCAAATTCGGTTTTTGCCGAATTCCGACCGAATTCGAATTGAATTTGGTAATTTGGTTTTGGTAATTCGGCGTGAATTCGGCAATTCGGTCATGACCGAATTCGAATTGGTCGAAATTGGGACGATTTCGGTCAGACCAATTTTGAATTCGGTCTGACCGAATTCGAATTGGATTTTTAATTAAATTAATAATATTATTATATAATTAATATATATATATATATATAGTAAATTTAAAAAAAAATATCTAACCTAACCCTCGTTACCCTCCCCCAGTCCCCCAGTCCCACACTTACTTTTCACACCACCCAACCCTCCCCGTCTCAGAAACTTGCGGCGATTTTCAAGATCCACCGCCTCTCCTCTCCTCTCCTCCCCTCTCCTCCTTTCATAGCATCGCTCCCTCCACCGCCTCTTCTTTCGGTAATTTTTTTTTTATTATTATGCCTGAGGCTGCAAGAGCGATGCCTTGGACAAGAATAATCCCTCCGAGGCCTAACCAAGTAAGAAGAAAAGCACTTTCACTCTGTCCCTGCTCCTGGACAAGAATAATCCCACCGGAGATCTCCGAATTATAGAAGCCCTCTCTTCTTTCCTTTCTGTTTCTTCTTCGCTACAACAACTGGGCTTGGGCTTGTTCCACTTGTTGACGAACCAAAACCTAATCCGGACCCTGAATTAGGCTGCCTCTTGGATGAGGTGGTTGTGGTGGATTCCGTGGCATTTTGGGGTTCCGATGAATTTGAACTTGAAGAAGAAGAAGAGTCTTGGGATTTGACGGCGAGGCTCCTCCTGGGCTTAACCGGAGAAGAAGTATATTGCGGTGGTGAGGGCCAGAGAAGTTGGGGTTTGCAATATGAATGTTTGAATGCTTGAATGTTTGATATTTTAATTAATTTTTTTTGTATTTCCTAAATAATTTATATTATGCTTTTGAGGTCATAGTTCATTCATTTGATGTTTAAGAAGATCGGTAAATTTTTCAATCATTTGGACTACTTTTGGACTGTTTTTGGAACTGATTTGGAGCTGTTTTGTGTTAATTTTGGACTGTTTATTAGCCTGATTTTGGACTGCATTTGGACAGATCATGAATAAATTGTCTTGTACTGAATCAGAAACTGCTCAAATTTAAACATCATTTTGCAGAATTTTTTTAAAATTGAATCTGTCCAATTCGGTGAATTAGGTCGGCACCGAATTCCGAATTCACCAATTCGGCCATTTCGAATTCGGTGAATTCGAATTCGGTTTCGAATTCGGTCGGTTTTTTGAGGTATGAAAAAATGAAAAAACCGAATTCAATTTACCGAATTGGTGAATTCGAATTCGGTGCTCACCCCTAAAATACCCTACGAAAACCCTAACTTTTGTCCGTGACTTTGAGGACGGAATTCCCACTTCCGTCCTCAACTTCCAGCCAATTTGCAGCGTGTAGTCACTTCTCAGTTTTGCTGTTTTGACTAAAAAAAAATGTCTGAACGGTTTTGGCAATTTCGTGCGCATTTATGACCGGTTTTCAGAGACTTGTCCAATAAAAAAAATAATTTTACAATTTCCAACCACATCTATAAATACCCCTCCAAACCTCTCCACAACATACAACCTTCTCAAACCCTTAAAAACCCTATCCTCCATATTACTAGCTTTGAAAATGAATAGCGAAATGAATCCCGGCCTGGAAGAGTATTTCCGATACCAATTTAGAATTGTGGTCGGAAATCAAACCGATGGAAAAATGGTAGTATTGTATTTAGTAATGAGTAATTTTTTATTGTATGAAATGTGTTTAGCTATCTAACTCATAATTTTGGATTTGTAGCGTCTTCCATCGAAGTACACAAGTTGGTTGGAGCAAACCGGTCTCGGGTTAGCAAATTCTGTCTATCTGAAGGACGACCATGGGAATCAATGGTGCGTTTATGTAAAGAAAATAGATGACACCTACTACCTAGACGGAGGTTTGCAACAATTTTTGCGTGACAACAATCTTCGTCCACAAATAAAGTTCATTTTATACCATCTCCCATGAATGTATTAGATATTTTTGTTAAGGGAGGGCCCGGGATAGGTTACCTGAAGGGCGAATTATAGTATCCCTCAAACGGGGCATTTTTCCGGCAGAGTTTTTGAATAGACATTTACAAAACATATTCGGGACTTTCAAAACCGGTACGTTTTGTAATATTAAAATTTTTGTATTAAAATCGTTCATTTTACATTTATGTGTTGTAATGTTGTTTTCCGTTGTACAATGGATATGTCCGCAATACATGCAATGGCGTGTTAGAATGCAGCTTGGAATCCCCGAAGTACTACACATGCGCAACCTTCACGGTAACAAATTGACACTGCAAGTGACTAGAGACGAAGGTCACGATCATACTATTTTTTGAGGGTGGGATGAGTTTGTTGTGTTTTCTAGATTACACCCGGGTGACCATGTAAAAATTCATCCAAACTCCCTTACGATATCCTTGATTACAGGTCGGGAATGATGATTTTTTTTCGATTTATTACGTCAACTTTAATAATTTGTATTTGAAATGTAAGATGTTCGATGAAATTGAGACCGGGAAAAATCGAGAACATTCACAACAATTTTATAAATTCTAAACTATTACAATTCGGAGAATTTAAATACAATTACCGTGGAGGGTGGGGGTGGTTGTCAAGATGTGCTAACATGGGGCAAGTCTTCCGGTTGTGACCAACTCGCTTACAGTGGCCGCACTTCTTTTCCCTTTCGAGTGCCCCCTGTTCTCTGTGTCCATAGGCATTTGGTATCTCCGCCTTCGAGGTCGACCCACTCGCGTAGCTTTCATGTTAGGTGGGTGATATGTCAAATCAAAAGGGGGGATCTCCAATGAACGGGATCAGTGCATGGGATATAAAATAGACTTGTAAGTATTCCTATAATGTTCGAGAGAATAGATAGGGTGGATGAATCGAGAAGCATCCCCGCATTATCGATTTGGACACGGCAATGACATGGGAGCATGGGACTCGAATAAGCGACCCACTTATCACAGACTACACCCTACGAACCGATAAGTTGACCGTGTACGTTTTTCCACCTTGACCGGGTCCTCTATGTCGGGACATGACCCCTATAGATACCTTGGTTCATGTGGTGTCGGTTTACAAGAAGAGTTGCTCGCCTTTTTGTTCGTACGCGAAATACCGCTCCCATATCCTCTTAGGGGAAAGGCGTTTGACAACCATTTGCGTCTTGCCGGTGTTTGTCAAAATAATGTACAAGTTTAAAAAATATCATCTCCACGAGCGCTTTCAAAGGCGGCGCTCTAGACCGCTTTAGAACGCTATTAAGCGCCTCGACATGTTTGTAGTCATGCAACCGAAACGCATTCCCCCTTCGTATGCCGCAGTCCACAACTCTTTGGGTTGCTCGCATTAACCGGTTAAACGCATCCTCATCTTTTTTTGTTTTATACGCTCTAGATAAAGATCGCACTTAACCTTTTTTCGGTTGGCTTGCAACAATCCACACATAATCTTTCAATTCTTTGTTTTTTTGCATGAGTGTGGAAATTGGACTCAGTAATGCCTAAGGCGATGTCGATGCACTCGCCTTTGGGGGTTGCCATCCGGTGAGGGTTGCCACGGCACTAAGAATGCCGGCATGACGATCGCTGATAAGACACACTTGAAGGTCTTTGACAACATGTTCCCTCAAGTGACTAAGGAACCACGTCCAAGTCAAAGATGATTTTGAATCGACCAACGCAAAAGCAAGTGGGGTAAAATTTGGTTGTTAGCATCCGAGTGCTTGCAACCGTGAGAGTCCCTTTATAATTCCCCCTAAGGTGTGTCCCATCAATCGAAATTATGGGCCGGCACCACGGGTAACCGTCAACCAACGGTTGAAAAGTCCGTAACAATGACTCGAACACCTTGGGCCCATTATCGGTTTCTCGAGGGTGGTAGAGAAATTTGACTATCATACCCGGGTTTGAATCTTTTAATGCCCGGATATAATGCGGCAGTACCTGAAAAGTTGAATGCCAAGTACCAAAAAGTGTTTCTATAGCATTTCTGCGGGCATACCAAGCTTTTCTATAGGTACAAGTCAAATTCATATCATCGTACAAGCGACTCTAATCAATTTAATGGATATTTCGAGATCTCGTCTGAACAAGGTGTAGAATTTTTACCCCGATGTAGCTGGAGGACATGTTGCGTTTTTTGTTCTGGTCCATCAAGCAACAGTGGGCCTGGTTAAGCTTTGTAACCTTCCACATTCCATCCACCCTGCTATGATTTACGCGAACGTACCAACTGCATCGGGCATTTTCGGTTGAATTTCCACACACCCCGCTAAACCATTGTTTGTTGTTTCTCTCTCTTTTCCATTCCCTTAATGCCACCTTGTCATGCCACACGTTCACAGCCAACATTGCCTCGCGTTTATCCTTGAATTGCATCCCCAAGCATATTTCGGGAATATGGGGATTCCATGTTATAATTTTTTGTCCACCGTATGTGATTCCGTGCATCGGTTCCATGGAACCCATATCATTCCAACGAGCAAAATTTGCATAGTTATCATGACGATGGAACATTCCATTCCGGAATGGCCGTGGCAGTAGTAGAGGGAGTAGGTTCGAGCTCTTGTATCGCCTCTTCGATCATTAGTCCACCGGCTTTGTTGTTGGATTTCGGGGTTGGCATCTTCCGCTACCCCTCGTGCGTCGTCCCTCGACCCCCGTCGCCCTCGTGGTCTCCGAACTATCGTCGGCGAAGTCATCTTCCGTTTCCGGAACGCCGTCAATGTCGGAAATTGGACCCAAAGAATCCATGACCGAATTATCATTAGAGGGTTCGTAAGTACACGGTGGGGGCATATTTGGTAATGGATTTGGCTCCGAAAAATATGGTTCCGGAACAAAATATGGCTCTGGTGCAAATTGTGTTGTCGGTATTACAAAGCTATCTCGCATGTCTCTCGCACGAGTTCCAACAGTGGCACCAACATGAATCCCTTGGAGTTTGAAATCCGTTTGGATTCCCCACAAACTCTCTAAACCTTCTTCCTCATTAAGGTTTACAACATCGTACGCCACCATGTTGAACGTCGGCATGAAGAATGGACGGATCATTATTAGCCGAACATTGACAAGAGAAAGCTCGACTCTCTGCGGCGACATATTCTATGGCAAAGTTGTCCCGAATGAAATCCTTTGTATAACTTCAAAACTTTTTTTCGCTAGGCTCGGCGAAACGGGGGTAACCCCCATTTTCGTAAACTATATTGTGGTCGAAATGTAAATACAATCTCATTGGACACTCGAGTGCCATTTTTAAGCAAAACGAAATAAGGGGTTGAGGAAATATGAGGGTGTTTAGACGAAATAATTTGGAAAATGGTGTTTGGAGTATGAAGAATGGATGGGAGGGTATTAAATTTTATAGAGAATTTTGCAGCAAATGCGCAAAACCACTGCCGGTTGATAACGGAAGTGGGACTTCCGTTATGGCTCCAGGACGGAAGTTCCACTTCCGTTATAAAGCGGCACCTGATTTTTCCACAAAAATTGTACTTTTGGTCCCCCGCTCATTTTGAGGACGGAATTGCCACTTCCGTCCTCAAATTGCAGGCTATTGTCACTACTCACTTTTGCTTTATTGCCCGAAAATCCCAAACGGTTTCTTGCAGTTTGGTTCGCATTACTGACCAATTTTAGGAGACCTGGCCAATTCGAACTCTTACTTTTAGAATTTCATACTAAATCGTTAACTAACACCTCAAAAACCTCTCCCCTTGTCGTACTAATTATTTCCATACGTGTTCATATTATAATAATTAGTTTCAATTATTTTTTAAATATTGCTCATTTCGGAACTTTCAAAAATAAAATAACTGAGAATTCCATTAACTTCATACAAATAAATTTACATCGAACATTAAAAAATACAAAGTCCCGGTTAGTCAAACCCTAATTATTTCGAAACTTAGGCTCAATCATTTTCCAAGTCGTACTGTTGCTTGACGATGCATCGGGCATCGGGTATTCTGGGGGAGCCTCCAAAGTTACCTCTTCAGGAGATGTTGAACATTGTCCACCTTCGCCTACAAATCGTCTTCCTTCGTACCCAAAAATATGGCAGAGAAGGATAAAGAAAAATTCCCCACTTCTTCTGTACCGCTTAGCCCTTGGATTAGCCTAAATTAGAGTTATACAAAATAAACATTTAGTTATGAAAATATACAGTTAATACAGTGTGCCGTTATTACATGCAACTTACCACAACGTATTCCGCCCACTGGGCCTCAGCACCGTCCAAGTCAACAATGTTCGTCCTTCCGTCGTACTTGAACCATGATTTGTGGGTGAGAGCTTCGAAATCCCAAAACCGCCTACGCAATTTTGCTAGGACTGCGTCGATCATCGCAACTGTGAATTGTCCCCCGGTCACAGAATTAATTCCGTAAACAATTTCATTGTAGCAATCAGACCAACGTTTTTCTCTGGGGTAACCCCCGCATACCGAAATCATAACAAATTTATATTAAAACCTCCTCGTATTCGACTGGCCATTCTCTAGTAAAATCAACATCCCTGTATTTTTGACGCATTTCTTTTTGCATAAATTTGGGAAAGTTGGCCATTAAGTATGATATGGTTTTTTTTTAAAAAAAATAAAAATTTCAAAGCTAGTAATACGGAGGATAGGGTTTTTAAGGGTTTGAGAAGGTTTGAGATTTGTGGAGAGGTTTGGAGGGGTATTTATAGATGTGGTGGGAAATTGGACAAGTCTCTGAAAACCGGTCATAAATGCGCACGAAATTCACAAAACCGTTCAGACATTTTTTTTGAGTCAAAAAAGCAAAACTGAGAAGTGACTACACGCTGCAAATTGGCTGGAAGTTGAGGACGGAAGTGGCAATTCCGTCCTCAAAGTCACGGACAAAAGTTAGGGTTTTAGTAGGATTTTTTTGGCAGGACCATAACGGAAGTCCCATTTCCGTCCCGGGTCCATAACGGAAGTGGGACTTCCGTTATGGACTGGCAGTGTGTTTGCCCAAAACACTTGGTTTTTTTTTTCCAGAGGTTTTATTTCAGAGGTGTTTGTATTATATATAAATAATATTTGCAAAACACAATACGTACTAAAAAATGAGCAATAAAATAAATAAATTGTATATTAATAAAAAACAAGCAACAGAATTATCGTAATAATATTTTACAACCGAAAATAAATAACATTCTACGTAACTACAATGAAAGAAACGTAAACAACGTAAATGAAAACCTATCTACGGTGACGAAGGTGTGTAAGGAACGGTGTGTTTCGGGGCCGGTCGCAGGAAGTAAAGGCTGCCATCTCTCACCCGTACGGCGCTACCAAAATTGGTTGAGATGACCTCTGCGCCTTCGTGGTCGATAAATATCCGCTCCTCGGGGTTTATCGGCAACGGAGTCTCGTCTGTCGTGGTCGATGATGTGCGAGCTGCATGAAGGCGTCCCCTCCCGAGTAGAAACCCTATCGTGCAGATGTAGACGGCCGGCACTGTGATCCCCACCCGTCTCGAAAACTCGGTGATAAAGTACCGGTGATGCAAATTGGTACTCAAAAGGGGTGGGTACGTCGACCTGACTGGGAAACTGTGTATGTGCCGGAGACTGTGCTGGATCTGTCGCCGGTGCAGCCGGCTCCGGTGGCCCGCCGCGCTGTCGTAGTCGCCTCGCCGCCAAGTCCTCCCGCGCAGCATCCCGTTGCCTCCGCGTACCTTGCCTTCCTCTTTGAGACCGGGCCGGAACGGGTTCTCTCGGCTATGCGCCACCGGTTCCAAAACCGCCGACTCGCCACATCCGTAGCTCTCGATCTCGCAGTCGGGACTTCCCGCCGCCACGAACGCCTCTTTGATTGTCTTTGAAGCCCAGGAGACTAGGGACCTATAGTGGCCGATTGAGTTGGAAGCCGCTTATCGAGCTCCGTTAGTATCGACCTGCTTTCGCATCCGCCCTCGCAACATCAATTCTCGTGTCGGTATATTATAAACAAGGAAAAGCAATGTACACAAACAAAAATACAAAACTTACAATAATGTCATCAGAAGGCGCGATGGGTTGAATGCCCATCGGGAGTGGACCGGCATCCTTGTTGCGTGGGTTTGTAAGGAGGTGCACGATAATGAGATTGTACCAATCCATGTACTCACGGGTTGGTAAGATCACATTACCGGGGACCGGGACAGCGTTAGCCAGGGCATCCTATCGGGCATCCCACATGGCTATGTAGTCTTCGTGCTTCTTCGCCCAGTTCATATTCGGCCCCGCCATGTGGGTGTGGACGTCTTCGCCCTCTTTCGTACCCTCCGCCACCGATGGGGCTGGTATCACCTGCTGGAACCCGAATTGCCTAGCAACCCGGTCCGGCATGTGAAACTCAACCAACTCGAAACACACGAGTGGCGTACGGGCCGCATGACAGTGGATAGGAATCCCTCATCGCGTGAGACCTGAACGGCAATAACCCAGTCGGGGTACGGCCTCCACATGAATTGTAAAACAAAATTGTACATTAGCATAAATTAATTGCGCAAATAAAAACAAACACACGAAAAAATACGATAAACCTTACCCCCCGAGCGTCCCGTCGATCGGTCAAGCTGGTCGCTAAACACCGTCACCGAGATTTCGCGTGTCTTGAAACTCCGGGCGGTGTTCCAACGCACCCTCAGTACGCTCGGCCGTCCGCGGGAGGTTCATTCATAATCACTCCCTGCTCGCGGCTCGAGAAATGAAATGCGCTCCCACGCCCACAACCGGTACAAACAAACACGATTAATCATCAATTATTTAAAAATTAGCGGGTAAACAATAAAAAATAGTCATTAACAATTACACAAACTCGGATCAACAGCAACGACTGACTATGTCCTTAGAGTCGACTCAGTGCGGAGATGCACGAGTGGCGGTATAGGTAGGGACAGACGGCGCCGCCCGAGAATGCTCGGGTCATGGGTGAGGTCTCCGTCGCCGATGAGCAAGAGATAGCGCATGTTCCCTCGCGACCCGGACTTATCCGGGAAGAGGAAAGCTGCCATGCAGAGGAAAATCAGGGCCCGGGCCCGCTGGTCAACCGCGAGGTGCGTGGCATCCTCGGCTAGGGGCTCAGAAATGTGGGCGTACACCTCTGCAAGGTCGAAGGCGTTGCCCTTAATAGACCTGGTGGGGGGGTGGAAACCTAGGATATGGTGCACACGCTCAATCCACTAACCATTGGACATGTTGTAGTCCTCGGCCCATGTCACCACGTGGCCCCCGGTGGGTAGTCCTAGGAGGCAGCCTACGTCCTCTAGGGTGATGGTGACCTCACCGCACCGCAGATGGAATGAGTGCGTCTCGGGCCGCCACCGCTCTACTAATGCGGTGATCAGTGCGTGGTCTATCTTAATCTTACCTATCCGACAACAACCCCCGAAACCTATACTCATCAATGAGATCTAGCACTCTCCCGGTTGCCCTCGCGTTGGTATGCGTCAAAAAAATGCCCGTCATAGCTAATGACCTTCAAACCCCTCGTCTCAGGACTATATCCCCCGCCCCAAATCCTAAGTGCTTTCTATGTGACGTGTGTTTGTTCAACACACTCGGGATCGTACTGGACCGGGCATAAGGGCAAGGGCGGGAAGAGCCATCCGTAACAAAAATTGTGCGATTTTTGTCAATAAAATGTGCGTAGTATAACAATTCTCACTTAAATAATAAGGGACGAAAGAAATTCTCAAAACTTGCAATTAAAATACGTAAGGATATCAAATTAACATAATTGCAATTCAAGTCCATAAGAATATCAAATTCACATAATTGCAACTACAATACAATGCATAAGGATATCAAATTCACAAAATTGCACTTCTAGTCCATAAGAATATCAAATTCACATTATGCACTTACAATACATAAGGATATCACATTCACAAAATTGCAATTCAAGTCCATAAGAATATCAAATTCACATAATTGCAACTACAATGCATAAGGATATCAAATTCACAAAATTGCACTTTTAGTCCATACGAATTTCAAATTCACATTATGCACTTACCATACATAAGGATATCACATTCACAAAATTGCAATTCAAGTCCATAAGAATATCAAATTCACATAATTGCAATTACAATACATAAGGATATCACATTCACAAAATTGCAATTTTAGTCCATAATAATTTCAAATTCACAAAATATACATACATATACAATTCGCAAGAAAACATAAATATCAAAACTATACATACAAAATACATTATTAAAAAAAAGTACACTTAAATAAAATTAAAAAAAAAAATATACCTCCAAATTAAAATTTGGGAGAGAGAGATATTGGTGGTGGGGAGAGTGAGAGTGACGGTGGGAGGGAGGGACCATGGCGGCAGCAGCATGGGAGGAGGGAGGATCGCAGCGGAGGGAGGGGTGGTTTTTTTTTGAGGAATATTACTCTTGCAAATCGCGGTGGGGGAAGAAGAAGTGGTTTTTTTTTAATCGGGAGCCCATAACTGAAGTCCCACTCTGCTCGGCAATAACTGAGTGGGGACTTGCTGCTCGCCACGTGGCACTCGGCGTGGGGAAAATCAGCACGTCAGCTGTAACGGAAGTCCCCACTTCCGTTATGGCTCGGGACGAAAGTGGGACTTCAGTTATGGGACAAAAAATGTTTGTCCCCACTTTTCCGAGCTACGTCATGACCGATTCTGAAAAACGGGCCCAAGCTCCCATGCAAACCCCTAGAAGATAGGAAGTTATCTTCATATGGAATTTCAAACTGCGCTTATGGACAAAAGTGTTAAAGCCCTTCTTGGTTTACCCTAAAGAAACCACCGACTATAAAACCATTGTTTTCTCTTCCTCCACCAAACACCCTCATTTCTGTCTGGCCCTCTGTAACTTTATCCTAATCAATACCAGAAAAAACTTGAATTTTTTATGGAAATTTATATGGCAAGAGGGTGCTGAGTATAAGGGAGTAGCATATGAAATGTTGGGTAAAAGGGAAAGGGAGTTGGATCTCCATGAAATTGTGGGCACGGACTGGATCGGAAAGGTTTATTTTTTGTCTTTCCATTTCTTGATTTTTTTTGTTGATGGAGAATGATCCTTTCCGAATCCAGCCATGCCGATGATTTCATCGGGTTCCTCCCTTTGCTTTTCTTATCCTACTCGGATCTTAGGGGTCAACTGTGTGCTGGTTGAGGTAAGCTTAACATTTTTTGTACTCTTTCATTTTATACAGTCTCACCTCTGTTTTTTTTAATACAAAAGGGATTTGTGCAATTAGTATATTATAGGATTATTTGTTGTTGAATTTTTAGCTGTTTATATTCTGGTGAATTGAATCTTTAACATTTCATTTCTGCATGTTTCTTTTGGTGTTAATTTCAACCTTGACTATAGAATTTGTAGGTCTCAGTGACTAGAAATGTTGAGATTTTTTTGCTGATGTACGTACAGTTAAATTGGATGGAAATAACGACTCAGGAGAGCATTTCCGAATAGGATTTGGAATTTTCTTTTTACATTGATCTTCTGAAATTTGTCTTTTCATAATTAATGAAAATGAATTTATTTGTTGTGGACTTTTACTCCGAAAATCTCCATGGCTCGTTCTAATAATGATTTTAGAACTCCCGAAACAGCAGGTGTGGCTGCTAAATTAGCCACTTTTGTGAGAAAATTCTGGTATGGACTATAGTCAATCATCCATTGGATAATGTGGTGGAGATTCATCTGGATGAGAGCTTTGGCTTTGTTCTTTCTTGTCCACCTCGATCCCTCGCTGGTGCACCAGAAACCCCAGGAAGTTTCCAGCCGAGACTCCGAACGCACACTTGAGTGGGTTCATCTTCATTGTTTCTCTTTTCTCTGGTCGATGGCCCTCCTA
Organism: Vinca minor; assembly: GCA_026122235.1. NCBI lineage: Eukaryota > Viridiplantae > Streptophyta > Magnoliopsida > Gentianales > Apocynaceae > Vinca > Vinca minor. The sequence continues at coordinate 2,154,508 of JAOCZM010000206.1, read as the reverse complement.
CTGCTACTTTGAATCTAAAGGAGGCTGACAGCCCTGCTAACTCGTTTAAAACATCAGCAGAAAATTATCTCTGGATGTGAATGAATCTAAATTACATACTCCATTAGACGATGATCCATAACAGAATTAACCCTCACTTTTGTACTTTTTTATTTTCCTTCTCTAATAGCAAAGGCTGAAGAGTTTGAAAAAGAGGTTTATTTGCCATATCAATTCAATTCGAGGCTAAGATTTTGTTGTTGTTGGGAGTTGCCATATCAACCCTTTTAGTGGTGAGATCAAATGGAAATGCAGTATGAGGCAAAATAAATTGTGAGAAGGGATATGATGAATAAAAATCATTTTTAGCTTTATTAATTGAGTGAGAAATCACTTCTAACTAGTTATTATGCCTCATCCCATCTCATCCTCCATTTTCATCTATTTCCCCATGATTTTCCATTTTCGTCTATTTCCAGCAAGAATTAGCTGTCTCGGCACAAAATTGCGGACTCAGCAAGCTTTTGAGTCCCTCACCTCGAGTTTTTAGGGCAAAAATTCCTCTGTCTCTGTCCCTATCCCTGTCCCCAGCCAATCACAATTCACTATGTGTATATATAATTGGAAAAAATATTTATATAGTAAATTCTTATTGGTTGGGGACATGGATGGGGATAGGAATGGGGATAGATGATTTTCACCTAGTTTTGAGAAGGCTTTTATTGACAACAAATCCAACCTTAAAACCTCTAATGGATTTTGGTGGGTTTTTGCTCAGTTTTTGAAGAGTTGCACTAAAATGAACATATTTTTTTTTAGGTGGAGTTCTATAAAGGGGCACAATGCATGTTATGCTTGCGTTTTTCTAAAAACACAAGGCAAATGTGCGTTTTGCAGAAATTTTTTTCTAAAAACACAAGGCAAATGTGCGTTTTGCAGAAAAACGTAAGTTGCGCATACGTGTAGCAACCCATACGTTCTTTACTTGCATCCCGAACTCTCGACAGAATATAAAAGAGGAGTGTACTCTATACAAAAAACTCAAGCAACACATACGTTCTTTGCTTGTATACTCTAAACACGCTATTTTCTTTATCCTATTCTCCTTCATTTCTCCCTCACTATAGTCGCCTCCCTTTCCTCTCCATCTTTTCCTTAGACTAGTTTTATTGTTTGTCTTTTGGATACATTGTTTCTTTATACAACGTTTTTCACGTGATGTTATTTCAGAAAATAATAAAAGGTACGAAGGGCTTGTTTTGTAGATCATTCGATCTGACGACCTGTAAAAATAGCTATATGGATAATATCAGATCCGCCAGCCCAAGGAAAAACGGTTGGATGTACTATAATATCTCCGGCTACCTCTGGGAAGATGGGAAATAGTGTAGTCTTGTTCCTGCTGTGGTGCATAACGGATTTTTTTCTACAAATGCGCAGATGCTTATTGTTACTTGATTCAAAGAAGTAAAACAAAAATTAAGGAGCTATTCTTACGGGTAAAAATATGTGTCCTCGTGTATAGAAAAAGAATTCGTTCTGCACTATAGTCGGAACAAGAGTACTGTAGTACCATTTGTCCCAATTCTATTTCCCTCTCATAATGTTTATTGAGGATGTTGCTAAGACAATATGATAAATTCCGTGAGTGCCTGAGACCATTGGAATCAATCATTCCATCTCTTATTTTTTTCAAAATATTTGTAAAACAAAATTATCCTTAAAAGTTGCTCATTTTTTGCTGGTAGTAATTTTGCCACTGTGTTGAGTCAATTAATGGTACCACGTTAGCTCAATCAAGCAGTGTACCACTATAAAAGTCCCTTTTAAAAGTCCACTATATTTTTTGTTAAAAGTCCTAAATCAGGAGGTGAAGTCATTTTGGCCATTACAAAAGAAAAAGTCCTAAATCAGGAGGTGAAGTCATTTTGGCCATTACAAAAGAAAAAGTGCTAGTTCTTTGAGGTTAGCAGTCTCTCACCTTGGGCTTTTTTAGGTCTTTTAATAAATCCCTTTTAAAGGCATTTAGAGTGAAAGCCACTCTAAAGCCTCTATTAGAGGTGTTCTGAAATTAAACACTGCCGTGTGGTCACCAAAACCTTTTCCATGGATGCATCTGCTTATGATAATTACTTTTGTGGCAGAAATAGTAATTTGTTCTTATGATAATATATCAACTACTTGCTTTGATCCTATGTTTTATTGTGTAGTTTCTCTCCTTATCTCGTGTTCTTGGTATCTTGAGTTTATTTTCCTTTATCATTTTGATACATTTGATTTCTATTTGCATCATTATTTTATTATCATTAAAAAATGGAAGATTGTAAGCCCTAAGGGTAAAATGGAATTAATCTTATTTTTTTATGATAACAATTCATTGAGAATTTTTTTATATTTGTGTGAGTTTGTGTTTTGATGATAGGTTTTATGTCTCACACATACATTGACGAAAATGGAAAGAAATCCTTAATAAACTTCAAAGTTGCCCACCAATAACGTTGAAGATGCTAAAATAAGGAATAGCCAAAAGATTGGACAATACCTTGTGTGCTAAATTGATAATCACTTTAGAGGTCTCGTTTGAAGAAGATATGAAAAGTAAGACCCCTTGCTACATGCTTTGATGTTTACACTTACAATGAAGTTAAAAGAAGAAAGTTCAAGAAATTAAGAGCTAATTGATATCAAATGAACATGATTTTGAAGAAAACTCTTAACAATTAAGTGATACAATCAATGATATTACATCCTAGAAGAATTCAAAAGGACTTCGCCGCATGAAAATGTTAATGAAGATGATCTCAAGAGAAACTTAAAGAAGTTGATCAACATCTTGAAGACTTCAAGACCTTGTAGATTAGTCTTATACTCCACATGTACATTTCTTGTGACTGGTCTATTTTGAGAATATTGCTCAAGTGTATGAAACTTTTGCATGATTCCAAAGCCTCCATTCCAAACTTAATTTGATCTTGAAAAGATTTTGATTTTTTTTGTTAAAGTGGTAGACTAGCCTTTCTTCTTAAACATCTTTGAAAATACTTTGAAAAATGTCAAAAAAACTGTCGTGGATGAAGCCGCGGACGAAGCATCATCATGTGTAACAGACGAATGCCGCAGACGATGCATCTACATAGGGTTCGTCCGCGAGTGGTAGATTATGTCTAATAGATAGTTTAACAAAAAAAAATTTGTATTCTGTAACGGCTCTTTCATCTCTTAACCGTTTCTGTGATATAAAAACGATTTGTTTCACCTTTTTAACGACAAAGAGAACAACTAACAAGTTAAAAACATTCCAAACACTTTGATTAGTTGAATTCTTTCAATATTTCTTACTTCATTTTGAGCGAGAGTAATTTAGAATTTTTCTGGTTCTTCTAGTTGCAATGGTTTCAATTTGGGATTTTAGGCTATTATGTAATTGGTATGTTTATTTTTCTGCAAATGACTTTGTTTATGGATTTTGCATTAGTTATAGTACTTATATGTGCAATGGTACATAATGAAATTGAACTTAAATACTGTAAATTGTTTAGCAATGTCATAACAATAATGAAATTGTACAAGGATATGGAATTCAATACTGAAAACTTGACTAGAATCATTAAACTACCATATACCTAAATATGTTAACAATCTTTCTTTATGTATATTACTTTATTCTAAGACTTGGTGTGTTCGAAAGTCATATTCAAGTTCCTTATTATGACTCGATAAATCTCGAGACTTTCTCGTTAAACATCAATTCTTTCCAAGTCAAGGAAAATATTGCATTCTAAGACTTGGTGAGTTCCAAGTAATTTTCAAGTTCCTTATTAAGACTCGATAAATCTCGAGACCTTCTCGTTAAACATCAATTCTTTCCAAGTCAAGGAAAATATTTCATTCTAAGACTTGGTGTGTTTCAAGTCATTTTCATGATATTTAAGATTGTTGCATGCATGTCACACCCCGTAACCAAAAAGTGACCTGACAATGCCTCATCTACCAATGAGACAAAGAACCAATAACAGAATATACTCTTCCAAGCAATAAACATAACGGAATATCTTAATACTTCATTAATAAAGATTATCAGTACTTAAAGAGAAATTACGTAACTTAACGTATTGTTCTAATTGTTGTTTAACCATAAAGATTCAAATACTTATTACATAAGGGTTACATTCATCAAACTACTCGTCTTGCACCTATCACAAGCCTCATCATATGTACCCTCATCATACTCATCTGCCAAAACATACAAAGATAAAATGATGAACCGCACTAGCTCAGTAATGATCGATCGCCCTTGGGATGAAGGACCAAAGATGACTCCAAAACATTCCCCGTCCCCCAGATCATGTGAAAATACATTTGACTTGACATAACCTGTAAATATCTTCAAACAACTTGTAATACATTTAAAAACATAAGGTAAGAGTTCAAACTTGCATTACTTGTACACAATATAACTTGTAAATGAATAAAAGCATAATGGAAAATTCGGTTGATGGTAAAGACAACCCGGTCGACCGAAAGGGTCATCCGAGATCAAGACAGATGCTTATACAAAAAGTCTGATTGACCGGCCAGACATACCAGTCGATCGCATTAGCTTCGGTTGAGAGGGTTTAGGGCATGGTCGACCATGATTCCTCTCCAATCGTCCGCAATCAGCTCAGTAGTTTAGGTCGGACGATGAAACTATGATACGGTCGACCGAGATCCAGTGAGGACATTTGAAGGCTTAGTTTTTTGAAGGAAACTTCATTTTCTGAACTTTCGAAATTTCCAACCTAAAATAGTGATTTTAGACTCACATTAACACTTAGAAACAATATCAAAACATGTCATAACAATACCTTATCAAATCGATCACATACATATCAGAAATCGTACTCCGATTACTTAACATAACATAATATAACTTAACATACTTGTAGCCTTCCAATACATATAAACATGACATGAGTAGTACCAATATGACATGCAAAAGATGTTTCTACAACCGAGCTCAATTATCTGACAATAACACTATCCAACTGTTAACAACCCCAAACTACTATTACCCGTTGGGGAAGGCCTCGTACTTCTCATAACATAACATAGCTGGAAATGCACTTTAAAGGCTATTTAAGGATATAATCTTGTTATTTCATTGTTCATCCTTGTGAACTCCACAACCCTGTTAATAGCCTAAACATTTTACTCCCGCTAGGGTTCGGGACTCGTGGGGAACTGAAAGCGCTCCCGGGCACGTATACTTGTAATTTCGTAATATATCATGGTGTAGGGTCATCATTAGACAAGAGCTCTAGATTTAGAATATGCACTTGCTGACTTTCATGTAATGCATCAGGCAATTATACAACAACACACGCAAGAATCATCAAGTATAATCATACAACGATGCAAACATCATTCAGTTCTTCATCCAGATTTTATGCAATAAAACATGGGAAAACTTTCATACATTTCATAACTTGTTAAAAGACCAATTCATGCGTTTTAGAACTGAAAAACAAGAGCGAATGATCATTACCTTGAACACTTAAATCAGAAAACCAAGGGAAGATTGAAAGCATAATTTTCTGGTTTGCACAGGCGACTTCCAGAAGCAATTACTCCTAATTGAACCGTTATAACTTAATCTCCACCATTCAGAATATAGTACTTGAAGTCCTTATACTATATGAACAATAACATAGTCAATCAGGCTTCGATTGCTGTGTCAATTGACTATTTTTGTGAGATCACTCAGTTTTTCAGATTTCCGTAATTTCTCTAATTAACTCCTCTCATTTTCTTCATTTCCTTCCCCTAACTTCATCTTATAGTTTTGCCCTGCACCAACTAATCCAACTAATACCCCTTCCAAAGCATCACACCTGTCCATAAGTTCACTTAAGCCCACAAACTAATCCAACACAACAAAGCAACCCTAAAAAATTATGTACAACAAATATAACACATGTAATTTCAATTAATCACATAAGATTCAATTTTGATCATGCAATTACTGAGGTTAAAAGGTCCTGGGTATGACAATGCAGGTACTCGTTTGATCATGGAGGATCGTAATTGGATGTATAGATGTTTCGAATAAGAAGATGTAACTCATATAAGTCCTAAATTTGGATCAGGAGTTGACCGTTTTGTGGATTGGACCATACGTGAGTCTCATGATGATGGATGTCATGGTATCAGATGTCCATGTAAGATTTGCGATAACAAGGTATATCATAAGCCTAGTGTTGTTATGCTTCATCTTGTTGAAAATGGATTCGTGGCTAACTATTTTAATTGGATATGTCACGGTGAAATATCCATTACAATGCCTGAAGTTTCGGTTATGGGTACTTCAGTAAGACACGATTCACATAATCTGTAGCGGGAGATAGTTCTAGATACAGTTGGACCAAGTTTTAATCCTGAACCGGATAATTTGAATTTTGAATAACCGCCCAATCTCGAGGAACAAAAGTTCTACGACATGTTAGCGGCGAGTGACACACAGCTATGGAAGGTTGTACAAACCATTCAAAACTATCAATCACCGCCACAATGTTGAGCATAAAGTCTGAGTACAACTTATCTGAAAGTACTATAGACAAGTTCGCAGAGTTGTTTAAAGAGGCCTTGCCCCCAAAGAATGAATGTTTGGATGACTTTTACAAGATGAAAAAATTGGTGAAAAGGCTTGGATTGCCCGTGGTAAAAATTGATGTTTGTCATAACGGTTGTACGTTGTACGGAAAAATGATGCAAAGAATAAATAATGCTACTTTTGTGGGAAACCGAGGTACATTAAGAATAAGAAATATAAAGGTAAACAACAGAAGGACATCCCCTACAAGAATATGTACTACTTTCTAATAACTCCGAGATTGCAGATATTGTATGCATCTGAAAAGACTGCAAGCCATATGACATGGCATTCAGATAGCGAGAGAGAAGAGGGAATAATGAATAACCCACGTTACGGGGAGGCGTGACAGCATTTTGATAGGACATACTGTGATTATGCAGCGGAGCCTCGAAATGTCATAATTGGGTTGTGTACATATGGGTTTGCACCGTTCGGGATGTCATGGAAGCAATATTCATCTTGGTCGGTAATATAGACACCTTATAATCTACCTTCTTTGATGTGTATGAATAACAATGTAATGTTCTTAACGATCATCGTACCCGATCCCCAAAATCCTAAACATAAGATTGATGTGTACTTGCAACCTTTGATTGAATAATTGAATCAGTTGAGGGGTGAAGGTGCACTAACTTATGACATCTCCAAAAGTCAGAACTTCAAAATGAGGGATTTACTCATTTGGACAATTAGTGATTTCTCAGCATATAGAATGTTGAGCGGATGGAGTACGACTGGCATACATAATTGTCCTTATTGTGTAGAGGAAACAAAAACATTTCAACTAGAGTCAGGGGGTAAACAATCATGGTTTGATTGCCATATATGCTTCTTGCCTTCTGATCATCCATTTAGAAGAGATGTGAATGGATTTCGTAAGGATCGACGGAATGAGAAAGCTAAACCTCCCTCTCTTTTGAAAGGTGATGAAGTGTGGAGAAGAATGAAAGAAAGAAATTCGCAATCCCTAAAACGCAGAGGAATAAAATAGCACGAGAATACGTTTCTAACAGGATCGATTCACGAGAAAGAACCATTACCTTGTGATTAGGAATATTACATTTTGTTTAAATTAATAGAATCGAAATTTCTGCTCGGAATTCGATTCTTGAACCACCAACGACAGCCTTCAGACTCTCGTCTTTACTGGTATCCACATACCAACCTCTGGACTTGTTCTTCGCGTCTCAGATTCTAGTCCAAAGAGCTCCGAAGATAAGAAACACCTTTCTCCGGAATCTACAAAGTATAGGTTACTAAGGAAGACCGGAAATCAAAGAAATAAGAAATCATATTTTCTTCTTTTAAGTGTTCTTGAGAGTGTGTATATGTGAGATGGAAAAATGAGATTTTTCCTTAGATGTTATTCACGACTGGGCAGTGTGTAAAAAGAAAGAGAGAAGTTGAGAAATTTAGAGAGTAAAAACCAATGAAGAACAATTCTTCATCAAATGTGGTGTTAGTGGAATCACCCACTAACCCCCACTCTCCCTTTATTTCTCTCCTACTACAAGCACTCACACATTGCATACACTCTCTCACACATGTTGATGGCCGACTTTGACTTGGTCCAACTGGTCTGGTCGACCGGCAAAATGGTTCTCGTTCGACCGGAATGACAAACCAGTTCGGTCGACCGGAGACAACTCTCAGTCGATTGGGTCCGGTCCAACCGGGCCGATTTTTCCCAATCCAATCTAACACCCAATACAATTGAGTCTGCCCCAATCTAATTGAGCATCTATATCAATGTAAACTCCAACAAGCCCAATCCAGTTGATTATAGCGTGCGACCCTTTAGGTATTTGCTATATTGGTCGTGACAACAATTGTCAACAGTAATGAGATGTATCTAGCAACTCATCATTACTCATAATTCACAAATACTCTCGGTGATTCAAGTAACCACAATTTTGATCTTTTACACTAATCCATTTGTCCTCGATATCTAGATTGAAAACAAGACATGGAGTATGTCAAAACTTGTATAGACCAATCAGTCAGTTTCTTGATTCCCTGAGTAGACTAATCAAATGACATTAATATCTCATATTAATTCATTTGTTCATGGTCATGAATTAGTCTCACTCCATCAAGGGGCTTAAGATATCACTCATGTTATATATGAGGGACAAATCCTCTATCTATCACACCTCATTCTGACATGGTTCATAAATATAACCAACAAATGCTTTTATATCTTTTCTAGTTACAAACGGCGTTTGACACCATCAAAGCATACCATTAGCCAAGTAGGAAATCTTGTGTGATCTCAAGTCGAAGGATTTAAGTACAAACAAAATCATCATATGAACACTGTTGACATTCATATAACAATCCATGAAATGTTCTTATAGTCGGGTCTTCCAGTATCACATACTCATATGTTTGATTTAATATCACATATTTAATTACAACACATACTAGTCTACACACATTATTGTTGTCCTCAAAATTCCACAATAATGATTGGCTAGGGACATTTTAGAATAGTTCAATGTAACAATTACATAAATATCTAAGGACGTTACTATGTTTTATTACATTTGCACAGCCGTAATTAAAACACTAACAATGGAATTTATGCCTTAATATTTCATCACATTAAAGAAAATACAACAATCTCCCACTTGCACACTAAAGACAACAACCTTGCCTTTTAGTGTATACCGTACATAAGAACGATCTCTTAGACACGTCCTCTTGGTATCTTATTCCCATGCTACAAGTACGACGATCATGTTGCTACTGTGTCAGCCGCTTCATCAGTGGGTCGGCGATGTTATCGTCTGTTTGAACTTTGCAAATCTTCACATCTCCTCTATCAATGATCTCATGGATCAGGTGATACCGCTGCAGTATATGTTTAGACCTTTGGTGAGACCGTGGTTCCTTTGATATATGGCTCCATTCACAATGGAGATCAATCGCATTCGACATTCGAAATGCTAGGTATACCACACCAAGTTAATCAAATGAACTTTCAGATCCAAATATCCTAAGCAGCATATAATGCAGCTATATACTCGGCTTTGGTTATAGTTTAGGTAAGACACATATCCTGATTGCGATCTAAGGTCGTCTCTATTGGTTTGGAAACTAGCATCGGTGTAACCGCTTATAATGAGATCGTCTTCCCTACAATAGAATAAGAACCTGTCCTTAGTCCTTCTCATGTACTTCAGGATATTTTTTACGGCTATCCAGTGACGTTCACCGAAATTTGACTGGTATATGCTCGTTATACTCAAATCATATGAGACATCTGGTGAGTACACAATATGGCATACATGATAGATTCAATTACCGAAGCATATGGAATCTCACTCATGCGTTTTTTTTCATCTAGTGTTTTAGCACACTGTTGTCTTGAAAGAACTATACCAAGTGATATAGGGCAAATGCCCTTTTTGGACTCTTGCATGCTAAACCAATTTAGCACTTTGTCTATATATGTACTCTGACTTAGGCCTAGAAGTCTACGTGATCTATCTCTATAGATCTTGACTCCAAAGATGAAGCTTGCTTCACCTAAGTCATTCATAGAGAAACGTTGCCCCCAACCAGACCTTTACAGATTCCAAGGTTGTAATGTAATTCCCTATAAGTAGTATGTCATCTACATACAAACCAGGAATACAACCGATTTTCCACTAAACTTCTTATAAACATAAGGTTTATTAACATTCTTGATAAAACCGAACTCGCGTACGGCTTCGTCGAAACGTTGATTCCAACTTCTAGAAGCTTGTTTGTTTTGGTGGTTGTAGGTTCATCATGATCAATAAACATAACATCACCATGTTCTGTTACGAAAAATCCAACTTTTTTCTAGTGATCTACGAACTCTACTAGACCTACACAATTATTGTGTTTTCGAAACTGGCTCCACAACAGCTTGTGTAGCTTGTTCCAATTCCACCTGGTCACTTGTGCCTGGAACTTCATCAAGTTCCTTTGGAATTTCACCAAGTTCCGGAACTTCATTAAGTTCCACATGGCTCCCACTTGTTTTCCCATAAATGATTTCCTCTTCTAGAAAAACTCAATTACGAGCAACAAACACTTTGTTCTCGTCCGGGATGTAGATGTAGTACCCTTTAGTTTCCTTAAGATACTCCACAAATGGGTACTTGACCGACTTTGGGCCGAGCTTGTCCAAAGCTGGACGTTTCACAAACGTCTCACAACCCGAAATCTTTAAGAAAGACATACTAGGACGCCTCCCAGTCCATATATGATATGGTGTCATTTCAATAGATTTAGATGGAACTTTGATTAGTGTTAAAGTTGTTGCTTCTAAAACATATGCCCCAAGGGAGTTTGGAAGGCTCGTGCGACTCATCATTGATCGAATCATATCTAATAGTGTTCGATTTTTCCTTTCGGATACACCATTCCATTGAGGAGTAGCCGAAGGAGAGAGTTGTGAAACAATTCCACAACTCTTTAGATAGTCACGGAATTCTCGGCTTAAGTATTCCCCACCTCGATCGGATTGAAGCATTTTAATACTTTTGCTAAGCTGGGTTTCTACTTCATTTTTGTACTCTTTGAACTTTTCAAAGGTCTCAGGCTTGTATTTCATAAGAAACGCGTATCCAAAATGACTAAACCTTTGTGGGTTATCCTAAGGAAACTAAAATGTACTATTTCTATATCCCGAAAGAAAACAAAGTGTTTGTTTTTTGTAACGAAGTTTTTCTAGAAGAGGAATTCCTTTCTGGGGTAACAAGTGGGAGCCACGTGGAACTTAAATAAAGTTCCACAACTTGGTGAAATTCCAAGGGAACTTAGTGAAGTTCCAAGCACAAGTGATCAGTAGGTGAAATTGAAACAAGCTACACAAGCTGTTGGGGAGCCAATTCTAGACACACAAGAATTGTGTAGGTCTAGTAGAGTTCGTAGATCACCCGAAAATTTTGGATTTTTCGTAAAATAACATGGAGATGTTATATTTATTGATCACGATGAACCTACAACTTACAGTCAAGCAATTACTAGTCCAGATTCTGAGAAATGGCTTGAGGCCATGAGATCCGAAATGGATTCCATGTACACTAACAAAGTATAGATCTTGGTAAATGCGCTGAAGGGTAACCCCAATAGGGTGCAAGTGGGTTTTCAAATTGAAAACTGACATGAAAGGGAATGTTCAAACGTATAATGGGAGACTTGTCGCGAAAGGTTTTAAACAGATTCATGGTATTGACTATGATAAGACATTTTCCTCTATAGTTATGTTCAAATCCATTTGTATCTTGCTTGCTATAGTTGCATACTATAATTATGAAATCTGTAAAGGGATGTCAAAACCACTTTCCTTAACGGAAACCTAGATGAGGACGTATATATGATACATCCTGACGGTTTTGTCGATTTAAATAACGCCAATAAAGTATGTAAGCCATTGAAGTCAATTTATGGACTAAAGCAAGCTTCTAGAAACTGGAATCGACGTTTTGACGAAGCTGTACGCGAGTTCGATTTTATCAAGAATGTTGATGAACCTTATGTTTATAAAGAGTTTAGTGGAAACTACGTGGAATTTCTGATTTTGTATGTAGATGACATACTACTCATAGAGAATGACATTCCAACCTTTGAATCTGTAAAGGTCTGGTTGGGGCAATATTTCTCTATGAAGGGCTTAGGTGAAGCAAGTTTCATCTTAGGAGTCAAGATCTATAGAGATAGATCACGTAGACTTCTTGGCCTAAGTCAGAATACATATATAGACAAAATGCTAAATCGGTTTAGCATGTAATAGTCCAAAAAGGGCCTTTGTCCTATAGCACTTGGAACGATTCTTTCAAGACAACAGTGTGCTAAGACACTGGATGAGAAAGAACACATGAGTGAGATTCCATATGCTTCGGCAATTGGATCTATCATGTATGCCATGTTGTGTACTCAACCAGATTGTTAGTAGTGCCCTAGGACCATTAGCATATGTTGTACGTTTTATATCTTTTTGAGCATTTCATCTGAATAGTTAATTTTGCTTATGAACATCAAATGCGTGATTTGATAGTAAAACTCATTTACTTATGTAATTACTATTCTAGTTGTCCCTAGATTTATGTAATCTACTTTACAATGAAATAAAACTAGTATGATGTTTGATTGATGATTATGTTTTACTAATCATGTGTAATGAGTACAAATCATATCATAGATGCAATATATTGAGATATATCGTATTGGACGTGATCCGTTAGAGGAGTAATACTTCATGGTCTTTAGTCATAAGTATTACTTCCTCGATGCTATTTTGGAATCCTTAGATCTTATGTCTCCATTGATTCTAGCATGAATGGAGCCACATTTTGACTCAGTCGTACGTTGCTTTTAATCGAGTAACCAATACGACTGATGATCGGATGTAGTGTCCTATCATGGCTTGAATGTGAGAGGCATTGTAAGGAATTTGTCCCTCTCTATTATTAGAGAGAGATATCAATGGGCCCCTCGATAAGGAAAGACTGTCTAAATGCATGGCCGTGATCAAATGTATTTGATAAAGTGGTTATCAGATACTATTTGTTGGAACAGTCTACCTGGAGATCGAGCATAAATACAATTAAGCTTTATAAGGGTGACGACCACCATGCATTATGCTTAATTAGGATATCGTGAGACAGAGGGATTAAATAGTGGATTGATATTTGGTTCTACCGTAAATTCATTCACTTTGGATAGTCACAATGTCCTGCTAGGGACCGCTTGTGATTTATGAACACATATTACTACTAAGTGTGTTTTCATTGCCATTGTGATATGAACCTACAAGGTCACACGCATAGACGAGCCAACGAGCTTCATGTCCAGATTCAATGAATCTAGAATGTGTCCAGGTTCATTGTATCTAACATTTATTTTTCTGAGAATAATAAAACGTTATTATTCGAAATAGAGATATGGGCAATTTCGGTATTTAACTATAGCTGAGATTACGTGGGAGTTATTAGCCGATAAAGACTCCCACTACCAGCAGAGGTCTAGGGGACGTGGGAGTAAAAGACTCCCACTGCCAGAAGAGGTGGAGCGGACGTGGGAGTTGTTCTGGAAACAACCTCTCACTCCCTATATAAACCTCTCTTGGCCGAAACCCTAGGAAGAGACAATTTCAGCCGATATACCAAAAACCACAAGAAATCAGATTTCTTGTTCTGCCTCTCCTTTTCTCTCTAATTCACGAATCTCAGAAAAATGAAGAGCTAGCACTCGCTGCCCGTTTCGTCGCGTGGATACCAGTAGGGAGTAATTCCGCAAGGGAGGACTCAAGGTGATCATTGCATCCGAGCCTTAAAGACAGAATCTTCCATTCAAGAATCGGATTCTTGAGCCAACAAATGTAAGTCCTTTTCTTTGTAATTTACGATTCGTCTTGTATGAGCGAATCCTTCAGGGGAGGACTCATGGGTGTTTGGAACAAGTTTCCGCCCATGAATCACTTCAGTGGTATCAGAGCCTTGCTCGTACTATTCGAATTCGATATTATTAATCACATCATAACACTATCAATTTCGATTTGGTATGTGTGTGTGTGGAAACAGAAAATATTGTATCTTTTGTTCAATATATGTGATATTTTCATAAACTGATTTCGTATAATCTGTTTACATGTTTCTGTATATCCTGATATGCATAAACTGTTTTAATTCTATTATATTGCATGAGCTGATGTTATTAATCCGATTATTCTGCATAAACTGTTTAAGTTAATCTGTTAATGCATGAACTGCTAATGTGTGATTAATACGATTATTCTGCATAAACTGTTTCTGTGATTCATTAATTAATTTGATTAATTCGATTATTACGCATAAATTGATTGTATGTCTCCTGCCGTTAATCTGATTAACCAATGCATAATCCGATTATGTAAGTAAGGCAATTGAGGGGTAAATCGGGGCAGAAAAACTCATTCGATGAGCTGATGTAGAATCAGATTTTTCTTCCAGGGGCGTTGCCCCGGACCCCGCAAGGGGGCCACTGCCCCCTTGACCCCCCGCCCGCAAGGGGACCGCCGTCTGCGTCGCAGCGAATCGTCGTTCCGCTGACCTAAGACTTTGTATATGTACTCGTTATTAATTTCATTGCGCTTTAAGTGATTTTTTAGCATGGTGAATAGCATGGCCTACTATACCCCTTGTTTTACATATTTTGGGTTGTAATTTTATAATACGGCCTGCGAGCTGTTTTTCAATGTTGTAAAATTGTAATTGCTTTCTTAGATTAGCTTTATTGCTCTACATTGAAGGCTGGGTATGCCCATGCAACTATGTAACAAGGCTGGAGGCTACTGGTTCGAAGACTTTATCCATGAGATGGATATTGACTTAGATTGACCATTGGCTCCCACAAGACTCGTGGGAGTCATCATAGGATTAGGCCATGCTATCTCACGTTTAATTTTTATGCTTTATATATTGCATGAGATGCTTGTATAATTGTATTACGCGTTTTAATGTCTTATTCAAACCGAATGTTTTAACTAAGTCTTAAAATGCCTACCATACTCTAAGCACTCATTGAGCTTGGATCATCATTTTGTCTACTAGCCAAAGCAACAGACAAGTGGTTATCTAAGTAAAGGGAGATGGGAAAATAGTGATTTCCATAAGCTTAGACATGGTTCAACTTAGCTAGGCCATCAAAATAGTTTTGGGCATAGGGCATAAAATGGGAAATAGCCGGGACATATAGATGTCATTTCCATTAGATGATTTTACTTTAATTATGGGTGTTAAGCCAAAGCTTTCCTATAACTATTGTAAAATATTTTTCCCCACTATTTATCAAGTGTTGAAATTGTGGAAAAGATTTTTTGCTCAAAACAAATAACTTTGCAAATAATTTAATGTAGATAATGGCAACCAATACTTAACACAATTCATTGCGATCCGTCCTTGAGAAGGAAAAACTAAGCGGGACCAATTTCCTTGATTGGGTCCGCAACTTAAGGATTGTCCTTAAGTAGGAAAGAAAGCTATACGTTCTTGATACGGACATTCCTGAACAGCCTGCAAACAACGCCCCTAGAGCTGAAAGAGATGCTTGGAAGAAGCATTTTGATGACTCTAACGATGTGGCTTGTCTCATGTTAGTCACAATGAGCACTGACCTTCAAAAACAGTTTGAAGGAGTTGAGGCTTTCCAGATTATGGGCCAGCTCAAGGAAATGTTCCAAGAGCAAGCTCGTCATGAAAGATTCCTCACTACTAAGGCGTTGAATAGTTGCAAAATGGCCCCTGGCACCTCTGTAAATGCACATGTTCTTAAGATGAAGGGCTATTTTGACCAACTTGAGAAGCTTGGGGCTGCCGTAGGTCATAACATGGCCACATATATGATCTTGGGCTCACTCCCACCGGAGTATGACCAATTTGTTATGAACTTCAACATGCATTCCATGGAGAAGACCATACACGAAATACACGGGATGCTCAAGCAGGCTGAATTGAACATTAAGAAGACCCCTGAAGTCTTAATGGTTCAAAAAGGGAATTTCAAGAAGAAAGGAAAGGGAAAGCCCATGGCCAAGAAGGGCAAAGGTAATAACAAGCCCAAACCCAAGGCCAAGGCACCAAAGGAAGAAGTTTGCTTCCATTGCAATGAACCAGGTCATTGGAAACGGAACTGCAAGCTCTATTTGGAAGAGAAGAAAAAGGGAAAAGCCAGTTTGACTGTCTCTCCAGGTATTTATGTTATTGAAATTAACATGTCTGCTCCTACTTCGTGGGTATTAGATACCGGTTGTGGATCTCACATTTGTGCAAATGTGCAGGGGTTCAAAAGGAGTAGATCATTGGCAAAAGGAGACGTGGACCTGAGAGTAGCGAATGGAGCAAGAGTTATTGTTGTAGCTACCGGGACATTTAATTTAGTTTTGCCAAGTGGCCTTATTATAGAACTGAATAATTGTCTTTATGTTCCAACTTTGAGTAGGAATATTATTTCAGTTTCTTGTTTGGATATTGAAGGTTTTGAATTAAATATTCTGAATAAAATTTGCACCATTCATAAAGATCGTATCTTCTATGGAGATGCCTCTTTGATGAATGGGCTTTATGTTCTTAACCTCGATGAATCCATTAAAAGGCCCATCTATAACATTAATACTAAGAGGTTTAAATCCAATGACTTAAACCATACCTACTTTTGGCACTGTCGTTTGGGCCACATAAATGAGAAAAGCATATCAAAACTCCATCAAGATGGAATTTTGACATCATTTGACTTAGAATCTTATGAGACGTGTGATTCTTGCTTGTTAGGCAAAATGACTAAAGCTCCCTTTACTGGACAAAGTGAGAGAGCTTCCGATTTATTGGGCCTCATACATACAGATGTTTGTGGACCAATAAACACAAGTGGTACTTCATTACATTCACAGATGATTTCAGTAGATATGGCTACGTCTATCTAATGAAACATAAATCAGAATCTTTTGGAAGATTCAAAGAATTTCAAAATGAAGTACAAAATCAACTTGGGAAAAGTATTAAGATACTTCGATCAGATCGAGGTGGCGAATACCTTAACCAAGAGTTTGCCGAACATCTTAGGGGTTGTGGAATTGTTTCACAATTAACTCCTCCTGGCACACCACAATGGAATGGTGTATCGGAACGGAGGAATCGCACCTTATTAGATATGGTTCGATCTATGATGAGTCAGACCAATCTTCCAATTTCCTTTTGGGGCTACACCTTAGAAACTGCTGCATTTATATTAAATAGAGTTCCTTCTAAAGCGGTTCAGAAAACTCTATATGAGATATGGACTGGGAAACGACCTAGTTTGTCATTTCTCAGAATTTGGGGATGCGAGGCGTATTTAAAATGCTTGTTATCTGATAAACTTGCCCCTAAATCTGATAAGTGTTTGTTTGTGGGATATCCTAAAGAAACTAAATGATATTACTTCTATCTTCCATCAAAGAACAATGTGTTTGTTGCTCGTAATGGTTTATTCCTTGAAATGTAATTTATTTCCAAAGAGGATAGTGGGAGTAAGATCCATCTTGAGGAAATTCAAGATCCCCAAGCAACATCTGAACCAACTTCGGAACTTCAAGCAAGCTCACGTGCTGATACTGAGCTTCAATCTTTGACACAAGGCCTAAGGAGGTCAAGTCGGGTACATCAACAGCCTGAGAGATTGGATTTCTCGTGACTGATGATCATCACGTTGAACTGATTGATCAAGATGAACCCACTACCTACAAAGAGGCAATTCATAGTTCTGAGTCAGATAAGTGGCTAGAAGCTATGAAGTCTGAGATGCAATCCATGTACGATAAGCAAGTGTGGACTTTGGTTGACCCACCCGAAGGGTGTAAGGTCATTGATAACAAATGGTGTTTCAAAAAGAAAACCGACATGGATGATAATGTACACACTTTTAAGACTCGACTAGTAGCTAAAGGTTTTAGACAAATTCATGGTATTGACTATGATGAAACCTTTTCTCCTGTCGTTATGATAAAATCTATTAGGATTTTACTTGCCATAGCTGCATATTATGACTATGAGATATGGCAAATGGACGTTAAGACTGCGTTTCTTAATGGAAACCTTCTCGAGGATGTGTATACGACACAACCTGAGGGGTTTGTTGATCCAACGAATCCTAGCAAAGTGTGTAAGCTTCAAAGGTCCATTTATGGATTGAAGCAAGCATCTCGAAGCTGGAATCGTCGCTTTGGTTAAGCAAGTAAAGAATTTGGCTTCATAAAAAATGAAGACGAGCCTTGTGTTTATAAGAAAGTAACTAATAATGCAGTAGTGTTCCTTGTGCTTTTATGTGGACGACATCTTACTGATTGGAAACGACATCCCCACATTACAAAGCGTAAAAGCTTGGTTGGCGAAGTGTTTTTCCATGAAAGACTTAGGCGAGGCCGCATACATTTTGGGTATAAGAATCTATAGAGATAGATCCAACAAAATGATCGGCCTAAGCCAGAGTGGATACATTGACAAGGTACTGAAACGGTTCAGTTTGCAAGATTCCAAAAAGGGATTCTTGCCCATGTCACATGGCATTAAACTCAGCAGAACTCAAGGACCTTCCACAAAGGAGGACCAAGAGCGCATGAGTAAGATCCTATATACTTCAGCCATTGGGTCTATTATGTATGCCATGATATGTACTCGCCAGGATGTCTCATTCCCGTTAAGTATGACTAGCAGATACCAATCTAACCCCGGAGAGTCACATTAGACTGCAGTAAAGAGCATTCTTAAGTACTTGAGAAGGACTAAATATATGTTCTTAGTTTACGGAGGTCAGAAAGGAAGTCTGGTTGCAAATGGTTACACAGACGCAAGCTTCCAGACCGATGTAGATGATTTCAGATCGCAATCTGGGTTTGTGTTTTGTTTGAATGGAGGTGCTGTGAGCTAGAAGAGCTAAAAGCAAGAAATCGTGGCCGACTCTACAATAGAAGCTGAGTATTTGGCTGCATCTGAAGCAGCTAAGGAAGCTGTTTGGATCAAGAAATTTGTTGATGAATTAGGTGTCGTCCCTAGCATTGTGAACCCAGTGGACCTTTATTGTGATAGTACTGGTGCCATTTCACAAGCTAAGGAACCTAGATCTCACCAACGATCAAAATACATTCTCAGGCGTTTCCATCTTATTCGAGAGATCGTTGATAGATGAGACGTTAAAATTTGCAAAGTTCATACAGACGACAACATTGCCGATCCATTGACCAAGCCACTCCCGCAACCAAAACATGAGAGTCATACTAGGTCAATGGGATTGAAGATCATGTATGATTGGACCTAGGGCAAGTGGGAGATTGTTAGTAGTGCCCTAGGACCATTAGCATATGTTGTACGTTTGATATCTTTTTGAGCATGTCATCTGAATAGTTAATTTTGCTTATGAACATCAAATGCGTGATTTGATAGTAAAACTCATTTGCTTATGTAATTACTATTCTAGTTGACCCTAGTTTTATGTAATATATTTTACAATGAAATAAAACTAGTATGATGTTTGATTGATGATTATGTTTTACTAATCATGTGTAATGAGTACAAATCATATCATAGATGCAATATATTGAGATATATCGTATCGGACGTGATCCGTTAGAGAAGTAATACTTCATAGTCTTTAGTCATAAGTATTACTTCCTCAATGCTATTTTGGAATCCTTAGACCTTATGTCTCCATTGATTCTAGCATGAATGGAGCCACGTTTTGACTCAGTCGTATGTTTCTTTTAATCGAGTAACCAATACGACTGATGATCGGATGCAGTGTCCTATCATGGCTTGAATGTGAGAGGCATTATAAGGAATTTGTCCATCTCTATTATTAGAGAGAGATATCCATGGGCCACTCGATAGGGAAAGACTGTCTAAATGCATGGCCGTGCTCAAATGTGTTTGATAAAGTGGGTATCAGATACTATTTGTTGGAACAGTCTACCTGGAGATCGAGCATAAATACAATTAAGCTTTATAAGGGTGACGACCACCATGCCTTATGCTTAATTAGGATATCGTGAGACAAAGTGATTAAATAGTGGATTGATATTAGGTTCCACCGTAAATTCATTCACTTTGGATAGTCACAATTTCCTGCTAGGGACCGCTTGTGATATATGAACACATACTACTACTAAGTGTGTTTTCATTGCCATTGTGATATGAACCTACAAGGTCACACGCATAGACGAGCCAACGAGCTTCATGTCCGATTCAATGAATCTATAATGTGTCCAGGTTCATTGTATCTAACATTTATTTTTCTGAGAATAATAAAACGTTATTATTCGAAATAGAGATATGGGCAATTTCGGTATTTAACTATAGCTGAGATTACGTGGGAGTTATTATCCGATAAAGACTCCCACTACCAACAGAGGTCTAGGGGACGTGGGAGTAAAAGACTCCCATTGCCAGAAGAGGTGGAGCGGACGTGGGAGTTGTTCTGGAAACAACCTCTCACTCCCTATATAAACCTCTCTTGGCCGAAACCCTAGGAAGAGACAATTTCAGCTAATATACCAAAAACCACAAGAAATCAGATTTCTTGTTCTGCCTCTCCTTTTCTCTCCAATTCACGAATCTCAGAAAAGCGAAGAGCTAGCACTCGCTGCCCGTTTCATCGCGTGGATACCAATAGGGAGTAATTCCGCAAGGGTGGACTCAAGGTGATCATTGCATTCGAGCCTAAAAGACAGAATCTTCCATTCAAGAATCGGATTCTTGAGCCAACAAATGTAAGTCATTTTCTTTGTAATTTACGATTCGTCTTGTATGAGCGAATCCTTCAGGGGAGGACTCATGGGTGTTTGGAACGAGTTTCCGCCTATGAATCCCTTCACAGATGTCTCGTATGCTTTGAGTATAACGAGTAGATACCACTCTGCATACGGTGAACGTGACTAGATAGCCGTCAAGAACATCCTTAAGTACTTGTGAAGGACTAATGACACGTTATTAATCTAAGGTGGGGTAGACGAGCTCATTGTAAGTGGTTACACTGATGCTAGTTTCCAAACCGATAGAGACGACTTTAGATCGCAATCGGTAGATGTGTTTTGCCTAAACTACAACCGAAGGCGAGTATATAGCTGCATTAGATGCTGCTTAGGAGATTTGGATCCGAAAGTTCATTTGATGAACTTGGTATGGTATACCTAGAATTTCGAATGCGATTGATCTTCATTGTGAATGGAGTCATATATCAAAGGAACCACGGTCTCACCAAAGGTCCAAGCATATACTGCGGCGATATCACTTGATCCGTGAGATCATTGATAGAGGAGATGTGAAGATTTTCAAGGTTCATACGGACAGTAACACGGCCACCCACTGACAAAACCGCTGACATAGCAACATCATCGTCATAATTGTAGCATGGGTATTAGATAACAAGAGAACTGGTCTTAGAGATAATTCTTATGTACAGTATACACTAAAAGGCAAGGTTGTTGCCTTTAGTTTAAGTGGGAGATTGTTGTATTTTTCTTTCATGTGATGAAATTTTAAGACATGAATTCCATTATTATTGTTTTGAATACGGCTGTGTTTTTTGTATTAAAACATATAATAACGTCCTTAGATAGTTATGTAATTGTTACATTGAACTATTCTAAAACGTTCCTAGTCAATCATTATTGTGGAATTTAAAGACAACAATAATATGTGGAGACTAGTATGTGTTGTGATTCAAGGTGCGAGAAAAGAGGACATTTATCTATCATGTTACAGGTCATATTTGGTCCAACATGAAGAAATTATATATGATACACTTATAAATAATGATAGTTTAAAAATTAGTAGCTATAATAATATTTGTTCACAAATAGCATTTTACATCACAACCAATTTTTTGGTGGCTTTGAATTTTTTTCAATAATTTGTCTGTGATCTAGTGGCTATGGTACTCTTTAATGATGTCTTTAGAACCCATTGTATCGATCCGCAAGGGTAGCCAGTTGGTTCGGGGGTGACAGATTGTGTAGGAGGGCGCATGTTCGAATTTTGGCACCCGCAGTGTGGAAGTTTCAACCCTCCAATGTGGGGGCGTGTTCTTGTGGTGGGCTAAGACAAGGCCTCCCACCAATCGAGCCGCTGGGTCACCTTGATTTACATCCTCCACAATTCATATCGGATAGAGAGGTGGGGGCCCTGTGAGCGTGGGTATCGCATTTTTTGTATAGTACCATTGTATCCAATTGGATTTCAACATCAACTTTCACTAATAAACAATTCACATAAACTTAAACTGAATCAAACTTAAATATGAAAAATATAAACTTACAATGAAATGTACTTTAAATAACATTAATGCAATAATTTTAATGGACTTGAGGTCCTCATCACATATTCGGGCAAAAAATCCTCTGTCCTGTTCCTGTCCCCATCCCTGTCCTTAGCCAATCACAATTCATCCTGTGTATATATAATTGGAAAAAATATTTATATAATAAATTCTAATTGGATGGGGACAGAAATGGGGACAGAGAATTTTCACCCACATATTCGTATTTGGATGCAAAACTCGAATACATATAACACCATAATATTTAAACTGAATGTCTTTCAGACAAAATAAGAAGTCTCACAAATTTAATCATTTATTGGTAAAAACTCGTGTTGATAACGTGTTATATAATATATGAAATTCTATAATGAATCTCACCACAAAACTCAAACATAAACTAAAGAACCAAGAGAACAAGAGGCAAGATAGTTGAATGCTTCTATATTATTTCATAAGTAATATTACATCAATGAAGCCCTCTATTTATAGAAATAAAAAGTGTAAGTTATATATCATGGATCATGGACCATGAATGGGTAGGTTATGTATATTTTGTAACTACTCTATGAATGGAGATTTCAATATTTATCAAGAGGAAGGTTGTGAAATTTTAAGGACTCCATTCATAATATTTTCATAACACTAAAGTTTTTGATAGACAAACAACTTTCGTGAACATTGTCGAAGTTTTTTTCCAAGTACATGAGATTTTTTTTTTTTATGCATTATGCTTATTGAAAATAATAGGGAAATTAGCCTGTTTAGTCCTCCCGGAATTTTAGGTTAGTCTAGTATAGTCCTCAATGTTTAATTTCAGCCTAGTTAGTCCCCCAAAATTTTTTGTTCAGCCTGTAAAGTCCCCAATGTTTAATTTCAGTCAGTAAAGTTTCGTTCAGCTTGTAAAGTCCATTACGTAGTCCCAATTTTTTTTGTATTTTGTAAATTTTATAGATTGAAACTGACCATTATTCCCCCGCTCATTAAGCACGGGGATGACATGAATTTGGGGTTGCCCTGATTCCGCCGCAGAAGAGGCGGTGGAACCTCTATATGCAACCTGTAAATAGATAAGCGACTTTACAGACTGAAATTAAATAGGTAAGGGGATCTATGCAGGTGACCAAAAATTCTGGGGGACTTTACAAGTTGAAATTAAATATTGGGGACTTTACAGGCTGAACAAAAATTTCTGGGGGACTTTACAGGCTGAAATTAAATATTGGGGACTTTACAGGCTAACCAAAAATTCCTGGGAGACTAAACAGGCTGATTTCCCAAAATAATATTCTTTCAAACTGTAAGAAATATTTTAAAGGAAAAGAAATATGACATGAATTTCAATCAAGTTAATTTCATGTCTATGGACATAAAGGTCATTTCATATATTAAAAATAGGTTGATGAATAAAATAAACTGTGTGCACTGCACATATTTATCATCCAATCTGTTTTTTTTTTTGTTTTTGGTTAAGATGGTAGAAACCAACTTAAGTGTACATTTATATATCACTTTTGACAGAATCTCTAACATAAATTTTGATTTTGAATTACACAATTTTCAACATAAATTTTCACTTTGAGTCATACAATGTATTTTATAAAAAAATTCCTCTTCAACCGAGAACAAAAATTCTCAAATAAAAAATCAATATATTTTATGAAATCACAAAGTGTTTTGGGCATGTCTCAGTTAAACTAATCCTAATTCACCCCAAGTCGATCCAACTGACAACGTATACATGAGCATGATTTGAATCCTCACCTCACTTAAATACACCTTAAATTCAGGTCATTTTAGTATGAATTCGGCCTTATGAACTGATCTCACGACTCCCTCACATGAGTTGGAGTGAAGCTTCTTGCAAAGTAAGTCATACCACAAACTCATGTGAAAAGACTGTGGGTTCAGTCCCACAATACCGGTCATATATTAAAATTTCCCCTAAATTCATATGAAATTTCAAAACTGGGCTTTAAGATAGAGGTTTTCAAATTAAGAGGAGCACGTGGCCTGTGGATGAATTAAGAATGGGCCTTATGGTTGGGTTGTTCTTCCGTCTTTTGGGTTTTACAGGAAGAGGTAAAGCCCATCTTCGTTTACCCTAGAATCCAGTCACTACAAAAGCACCGTTTTCTCTTCTTATACTTACCTCCCTCATTTCCGCCTGCTCTCTGTCACTGTCCCAACAAAAGACCAGAAAAATCACTCTTAAATACGAAAGCACTGTAATTCTTTATGGCAAGAAGCTAGAATATACGGACCAAGATGGCTAAAAAAGTAAGGGGAGTTGGATCTCTATGAAATTATAGGCACGGACTGGATTGGAAATATTTTTTTCGTCTGGTTTCCTTTTCTTGAAACTATGTTGATGGAAAATGAACCTTTCCGAATCCAGCCATGCCGATGATTTCATGGGGTTCCTCCCTTTCCTTTGCTTATCCTGCCTGGATCTTCATTTTTTGAATTGAATTGTACAGGTTCAGGTAAAGTTAGCATTTCTTTTCTGCAGTTAGCTCTGTTTTCTGATACAAGAGATATGGCTGAATATTTCTCCCTCCATTCCCTATTAATTGTCGTTTAGGAGATATTTAGGTATCCAAATTAATTATCGTTTAAGGTTCTTTTATTAGTTGTCAACAATTTATTTCAATTATACTCTTAATATTTTCCTTTCTTTTCTTTATGATGTATTAGTGAGAGAGGGAAGGTGGGGTAATATTGAAAGTTTAGGTGAAAATGACAATTTCCTTAATTTTTTCAAATTGTCTAAAGAGTCTAAATAATGGAGGGAGTAGTATATTCTGGGATGTGTAGATTAAATTATAGCTGTTTATAGTATTTTGATGAATTAGATCTCTCATATCTTTGGCTGTTCATGTTTCTTTTTGGTAATAATTTCAACCTTAGACCATATAATTTGCAGATCTTAATGGAATAGTCTATACTATTGTTGGGTTATTTAGTTCCATGTGGACTCCAAATGAATATTTTGCTGGAAATTTGAGAATTAGTTCCAATTCGATTGAGGGTAAAAACGTAAATAAACAAAATTATTTTGTTATTGGAGGTTCGGCCTATCAAACTTAGTGCTCATTAAAGTAGTCCATCTGATTACTTTTTTTCATCTAAAAAGTCAACTAATCCAAACCATCAATTTGAAACACTCCAATGATCACAACTCTTCATTGCAACGATATTTATCGACACCGAAGGGCCAGAGTTCATCGCAACGGATCGTGGCAGTGGGGTGCGAATGAGAACATGCCACACATGCTATTTGCGCGAAGACAGAAGAAGTCCCGACCGTTACACCCCGTCTGAGCCGTAGAGAGCTTTAAAATTATTTTGTAATCATATCTTTCATTTCATTGTTGTTTCTAACAATTTAAATTATTTTATATTATAATATATTTTATTTTGTTTTGGAGCGTTGGTAGATTTTTATGGTATAACATTTTGTTATTTCTCTTACTCCGAATTTGGTAAGTAATGTTTATCGTTGATTTTTTTTATGTTGTAAAAATACCAGTTCAAATAAATGCAACAAAAAAAAAATTGAGTGTTCTTGGCACAATACACTGTCAGGGCAGGACTTCCGTCCTGACAATAATATTTTTTCACTGCCAGGGCGGGATGGATGTGGGGCTTCCGTCCTAACTTACGTGGTAAAGCGCGTCTGGGAGATCTGGCTGACGTCTTGGATAAAAATGTTTCTTCTATTTTTTTTACTGTCATGTCATGACCATTTTACTAAGCAATTCCCAAGTATATGATAACAAAAATTATCCTCCATTAATTTGTATGACCCTTGAACAAATCAATGACCTTGAAAATCATCTAAGATAGAGATTGATTGGTTGAGAAAGTCTTAAACATTGAGCCTTTGAATTTTACTAAAATCAATTTTCTTACTTTTTCTGAAGTGTTCAAGATAACTAGTGTCTGGACCCACTTACCTCACTCAAGTACTCGATTTTAGCTCCACTTGTTAAAATGTGTGATTGGATTGAGTTTGAGTTTAAAATTTTGATTTCAGTCTCAAATTCAAACTAAATTTTAGATAATTTAATTCTCAGACTCAATTAAAAAACAATTTCGGTTTGAGTTCGAGTATAAAAGCAGATCAAACCCTCTATCCCATAACTGATACAATATTTATCTTTATCCCAAAATTCTTTACAAAAAAATTCCCCTCCCCTTTTGCTGGACTCCACTGCCGCCGAAGTCGGATTTCGACCAATGTTTTTTTGTTATTGAGATAATCGGTTTAAATCCATCGTAAAATATTAAATTAAACAAATTTGGAGTCCAAGCAAATTTTAGTGAGATTCCAGCTAAATAGACTTTGACAATAGTGATTATTTGAAAGACATTAATTTTGAGATAAATACTTA
Source organism: Vinca minor (assembly GCA_026122235.1). Classification (NCBI taxonomy): domain Eukaryota; kingdom Viridiplantae; phylum Streptophyta; class Magnoliopsida; order Gentianales; family Apocynaceae; genus Vinca; species Vinca minor. The sequence continues at coordinate 2,127,700 of JAOCZM010000206.1, read as the reverse complement.
TACATTTCGCGTTGTTTTAATAATATTTGAAATAAAAAAATTTGGGAAAAAACATTGAAAATGGAGGAAATTGCATTGGAACTGTGAAAAAAAATTAAAAAATATTGCGTTCTGAAGTCATATCATGTCATCACGCAGTTGATAAATTCAACGCATGTTGACGTGTACGCGGTGAAGTCATCACACGCGTGTTGACGTTTGCATGCAGTATTTTTTTAATTTTTTTTTCATTGGCAAAATAAGACCGCGGGTTTTTGGACAAGCGGATACAAACATTTCCACGTACAAGTTAGCACAACGCGTGTCCATTTGCACACGGTTGAAAAACGGTACAGTTTGTTATTTTTTTTTAATAATTAAAATTAGTTAATTATTACAGTTTAAATTTATTTTGTTGATATTTTATTTTGTATTTATTATAGGTTAAAAGTTTAGACGGATCAGACAGTAACCTTGAAAAATTTCCTGATAACAAGGAATTTTTTTTTGATACGGGGGAAATATTTAGTCTATGGTGATTATAATTTTGAATTCCAAAGAGAAGTTTAGTGGATTGAGTGAAAAAACATGGGATACAATATAAAGTTTATTTTGTGATTATTCGGTCAATAAATGGAAAAGATTATAGTGCACCCAAATGCTATTTATAGTGAGAGCGTTCTGATATGTGGTTGGGGCACATGTTGGCAAGGGAGGTGAAGGGAAGAAAGCTAACCGAACAAGGAGAACTAAGAAGATAGATTGCCCATTTTAGATAATAGGAAAAAATATTAAAACTGGGCCGTGGAATTTCGAGGCAATGCAAGACGAGCACAACCACTTCTTGAAAAAGTATCAGTTTGGTCATGCAGGGGCACGTCGGTTGAATAACAATCAGGTTAAGTTGCTTGAGTAGTTGACAAGGTGTAACGTTGGGCCCAATGACATAATTAACGCACTAAATATGGAAAATCCTAATTTTTATGGCGTTAAGTCTACAATAATACTCGGGCAAAGATCAGGAGACTGGATAGAAAATGTATGACTGAATTACAAGATCCGATATATTGTCTTACTGAAGCAGACTATGTTGTGGAGTGTTGCCGTTATGTAAATAGCGGGAGTGAGGGGGGCGGGTGTAGATAAATCTCAGCAATATGCCGGCAACTTAGTATTTGCTCATCCGGACTCTATAAGACTTGCCAAGTTTTTCCATATGTTCTCCTTATGGACAACATCTACAAGACCAAAATGTATGAATTTTTGAAATATTTAAAAACTTACTGTCATTTAAAATTATTTATATTGTTTAGGATATTGTAGATTTATCGATTTAAATAATTAAAGAGATTAAATGCCTATACTTACTAGGGGTCTTCATGGTTCGGTTTTATACATTTCAAACCAAACCGAAATATTCGGTTTGGAAATTTTGAAACCAATCCAAACCATTTCAAATCTCAAACCGATGCATTCGGTTCGGTTTGGTTTGGTTTGGTTGCTCAGTTTTGCGAGACACAAAAATATTGATTATAAAGTTTAAATTTTTTTTTTATTTAATTAGTTAGTTGCTAAAAATATTTTAAAAAAAATATGACTATTATTTTCTCACGGTAAACACAATAAAGAAAACAAAATAATAAAACATAAATTCATGGTCTTGATCCTTACACTTCAAACAAATTACTTCAAAATCATCCTACAAGAAAAAAGAAAAACACAAAAATTACATAATTATTAGTTCAAAATAGTGAAATACAATAAAATCTTTTGGTAAATCTAAAATCGCATACCAAATGATGACTTTTTAATCTCTTAGTTTAACACTTGAAAACTTGCACTTGAAAATTCTAGAATGAGATACAAAAGTTAGCAATTATACTAGAAATCATTTTAAGGAAAAATATATTTTTTTTGCAAAAAAGTCCTTTAATATATATTATATATTACTTATTGTGATTGGATTTACTTGCACCAGTTAAAATTTCACTATTGCATATGAATTCTTGCGTCAAGAGAAAAAAGATAATTTTGTTTGGGCACTCTCTATGATTAGGAATTATTTGATCTCAAACGAGTCCCCAGTGTTATTGTAATGGACAAAGATATGCAACTTGTTAATGCAAGTCAAGAGATATTTAATGAAGCCAATTCAATGTTGTGTAGGAGACTTATTAGGATGTGTGTCAACAAGAATTGTATACGCCAATTCGATTTCTCCTTTAGGATATGACATTCCATTGTGGAGCAGCTGGAGGAGAGAATTGTAGATTTACCGATTTAAACAATTAAAGAGATAAAATGTCTCTACTTGCTGCGATTGGATTTACTTGCATCGGTCAAAATTTCTCCATTGCATATGCATTCTTACGTTAAGAGAAAAATTCCATTATTGCATATGCATTTTATGATTAGGAATGATTTGATCTCAAACGAGTCCACGGTGTTATTTTAACGGTCAAAGATATGCAATTTGTTAATGCAAGTCAGGAGATATTTAATGAAGCCAATTCAATGTTGTGTAGGAGACACATTAGGATGTGTGTCAACAAGAATGCTTGTTCACTTCTTGGACTAGAAGATTGTTACAAAATTATCTCAAACCACTTGGGGATCTCTGGATTATGTAGAAACAAAATATGAGTATTATAAGTTGTCAGCTATTTTAAATTCTTATAAATCGCAAAAAATGTTTCGTTTTGATTCGATATCTTAGAAAGATTTAGATTGATAGCTACAAAGAAATTTTTGTTCCGGCGTGGTTGAACAAGTATCTCACTTAGTTACAAATATCACAAATTGAGTTGAGAGTTCACACTCTGCGTTTATGAGGTATTTGAGAACATCTGTTGGGAGTTTTGTATGTGTTTGGGAGAGGATACAAGCTATGATTGTAAATCAAAATGATCAAGGGGTAGTGATTATTGGATAAAAAATTTGGATCAAAAAGGCAGAATGTCACATTAAATTCGAAAAATTATTTTCGTTTTATACTCTTTGATCCTTGTTTGATCCAAATTTTTTTATCCAACAATCATTATTGTTGATCAAATTAATGCGAAAATGAAATCTTCTCGTACTTGAGACAAACATTTAATTGACAACATTTTTCTGAGGAGGTTGCAAGATAGGGTTAGTTCTTGGAAAATAAAAATTCTGATTAAAGAGTATAAAAATATAGGTGATAAATGTGATTGCACTAGCAGATCAATTTATTAAATTCCATGTGCATATGAACTATAAGCCATATGAGAGAATAAGGAGTAAAGTACGAGTTAACAATCTGCATCCTTTTTGGAGTTTTCTCTCAGTTGATCCTCCTAAACATCCTATGTTTGACGAAACATTTGGATCAAGTATTGTCCATCTCGATCGGATCAAAGTATTTTAATACTCTCGCCAAGCTATTTTTCTACTTCATTTTTAAGCTCTTTGAACTTTTCAAAAGTTTCTGATTTGTGTTTCATAAGATACACATATCCATATCTACTGAGGTTATCTATAAATGTAATGAAGTATAGATAACCCCCTCTAGCATATATATTGAATGAGCCATATACATCACTATGTATTAATCCAAATATATCATTTACTCTTTCTCCAATTCTTTTAAAATGAGAAGCAGTCATTTTATCCATTAAAACAAGTTCACATGTATCAAATGATTCGAAATCAAATGACTCCAATAGACCATCATCAAAAGAAGACAAATATTAAGCTTAAAAGACAAATGATCAAGATGACCAAGAAGATTGAAGAAGCTCAAGAATCTCATTGAGGAACTTCAAGTGCAAGAAGCAAATTCTACAAATCAATGAGAAATTCTTAACTCGATCTCTTTATTAGCTTTTGTCTTATTATTTTATGTTTTCCCTAATATCATACCTTTGTACCCTTAGATTAGCAATTGTTGTTCTTACATTTTCATACGTGTATGGATTACTTTTGTAAGGGACACCTTGATGTATAACATGTTCTTGTTCTTATGGTTTTCATCCTATATGAGCATGTTGTATTAGAGAGCTTGACGATTTAATTCTTGTGATAAAAGCTCATTTTTGAAACCCCTCATCCCCTCTATTCTTATTTGTCTATGCTTTAGGGGAGTTTTAGATGCTATGTTATGTTCTTTAACTTGATCCTTATAGCAGCATTTGGTAGTATTTAATGTTTATATTCATATCTTAAACATGTGTTTATGTGGTTGATCATCTAAAAGCTTAAAAATGATGCATAAACTGTGTTTGTGACATTGTATATGTCTTAATTTGTGCCTATGGCTGCTTAAATTTGGTTTTAAACTGATGTTGCAGGTTTTCTGCACTTTTTGTCATAAGTCTGGTCGACCGGACATTGGGGCTCAAGTCGACCGAAGCATTGCGGTCGACTAGAGACTTCCATGTGGTTGACCGGAACAACCATATTTCATCAAAATTTGAACTTCAACTTCAAATATTTGTAAGTTTTGGTTTTTTAATTCATACGGGCACAACCTTAGGCGGAGCATTTATATGTTTTTCATTCTATACCCCCCACTTTTATGTGATGTATGCTTACTTGTTCAAGTCATCACATCAAAAGTTGGCTTGTTTTCATCTTTTCATATTCTATAGCTAATTTGTGCAAGTTATTTGGGAAATGTATGGGTTAAATATTATGTATCTACCCTCCCTTATAACTTTGAGATCATGCTCTTCATTTACTTATCTTTTGATCTCATATAGTCCTTTGTTAGCCTTGTACTTTAAGAGTTGTTATACTCCTTTAGCTAACCATAAACTTGTAGAGGAATGTGATTTAAAGTGTTATCTTACACTTCCTCTAGTTCCTTTGGTTTGTGATACATATGCCTTCTATATCAATTTCATGGTATCTCATCCATTCTTACTTTGTTAGCTATAAATTTCAAACTTTCTTTCTTCTAAAATAGCTAACATTGTGTTTTGGTAAAGGGGAGATTGTACTTTTAAGGTTATATTCATTTATCTCCTTTGATTTTAGCTTAGGTTATGTTTCATTTTTTAGGCATATGACCATCTGTAACTTTATGTGTCATTATGTGCTCCTTCTATTTTGAAATCAACCAAGCTTATTAAAAAAATATTCATTTTTCAAATATTTTTTGTCTTTAGATATGATCTCTTGATTCATATTTTATCAATCTATGAGGTCTTCAAGCGTCTCCATTATTTAAACTTAATCCCTCATTAAAAGATTTTCATTTTTTATCATTTGGATCTCTATTTTCAACAGAAAAAGAGGAGAAAATGATTTTCTTTTTAGCGCTCTGACTACCCTTTTTTACTTTGAGTAAAGGGGGAGAAATAGTAGCTTTGCAAATGTGCCAAGAAAAGTAAATTTACAAAAGTATAAAGCTTAAGAACTTTTCAAATGGGGAGTAGAATATATATTTTTCAAAACATCTACTTAACTATATCATTTGCACCATTATCTCATGCATGCAATTTTGTGCTTAAATGGTGTATCCTTTTATATATTATTCCTCTTTGCATCAATGTTTTTTCATCAGAAAAAATGGGGCGATTGTAAGCCCTAAGGGCTAATGTAATCAATCTTGTTTTGATGATAACAAATCATTAATAGTTCTAATATTTATGTGAGAATGTTATTAATGATAGGATCCTTAGCACTCACACCAATATTGATGAAAATGGTAAGTTAGCTCCTTGTGTGCATCAAATTCAACATCCTACACACAAGAGGAAGCTACACTTTGCAAGACTCTCAGACACAAGCTTGAAGTCAATCCACATGCCATGGAAGCAGTTGCAAAGTCAATAAGAAAGAAAATCAACAAGTTAAGAGCTACTCAATCCACCAAGAGAAGAATCAAATTGTATGCTCCTTAACAAGAAGTGTGAAGTTCAATACTCTACAACTCAAAAATTTTATAGAACTTCACCACATCAAAGAAGATGTTGATCAAAGACTTCAAGTAAAGGCTGCAAGAAGATAATCAATTTGAGACTTGAAGAGCTTATGAAGATTAATCTATGCTTATATGCATATTCTTGTAACTAATATTTCTTTGAGAATACTAGATATATATGTTTAAAGCTCAACCATGCATTTTTCAAAACTTCATATTTTACTGTGTTTCAATTTTTTGAAAAGGTTTTTGAAAACTTAGATACGTGTTGATCAATGTCTAAGTTATTTAAAATATATTTTATGTCCTTACAAAACACTTAGGCATGAGTTTGAGAATGTTACAAAACACTTAGGTCGACCGACATGTGTGTTTGGTTGACTATGGTTTTTGCCTTTAGTCAAATTTTGAATGTTACAAAGCTCCAACAGATATATCATCTCGGAACACCTTGCTTAAAGTCGGTCGACCGCGATTTAGTTCGTTCGACCGGACCAGTTACTTCATTCGACCGAGATGAGAACGGAGGCCTTTAATCTTTTCTTCGGAGCAATTTCGGACGACCTACTGCCTAGTCTGGTCGACCGAAGATGTCAAATCATTTTTTCAGTTTCAACCAATCAAACACTTAGAAATCCAACGTGGAAGTTTTTAGAATTTTTGTGTTTTAATTGTTTTACAAAAACTTGATTGGTTTAGAAGAGTTTAGATCAATTAAATTAACTAGAAACTAATTTTTATCTTAATAAACTTCAAATATTAAACCGGAAAATTGGCGCCCTGGGTCTTAAATCTATTTATATTTTAGAATGGTCCAAAAACTATATTTTCCAAAAGTTTAATCCCTGAAACAATTTATGTTAGGTGGGTATATATATATATATATATATATATATATATATATATATATATATATATATATAAGGTGTTTTCAGTTTCAACCAATCACATACATGCCTTCAAAACTCTAATCTAATTTTCCGTTAGTTTTGAGTTTTTTAATTAGCTTACTAATTTTGATTGGTTGAGAAAATTTAGATTAATTGAAAACTAACTTTTATATTTCAAAAAATCAAAAATCAAATTACTTCATCAATTATCTCTACCATCCTAACTTTTATCTCATATTTTAAATTAATCATCTAACTATATATAATATTATCATCGTACTATATATTACTCTCTCCATTCCCATTTAATTGTCTTTTATTAGATATATAGTTATCTAAATTAATTGTCATTTACATGTCTTTTATTAGGTGTCAACACTTTATTCTAATTATAGCTTCAACATATCTTTTATTGGAAAAGTGAAAGAGATGGAGGAAGAAATGGGTATTATTAGAATTGTGGTGGAAAGATTACTATTTGTTTGAGTTCTTTAATTCTTTCAAAGTGTCATAAACGTCCTATATTAAAGAATGGAGAGAGTATAGAAGTTATTTTCATGTTCAACCAATGACAAGCCTTTGAAACTCTAATACATTATTTCTAAAATTTTCTAATTTTTAATTATTTTACAAAAACTTGATTGGTTAAGATAAATTTAAATTAATTAAAAACTAATTCTTAATTTTCTTGCATAATTTTAAATTATCTCTTTATATAATTTTTTTTGGCTGAATAATTTTATTATATTTTTGTGTAAAATTCAATATCTAACTATCTTACTATATATATTCAAAAACACTTTTCAATTTAGATTTTTTTTGAGCTCTTAAAATGCAAATGAAATTTCTTAATTATAAGTTTATTAATTAGTTGTAAAAATTATTATTGCTTGAGAAGGTTATATTGTACATAACAAATGTGCCTCATATAATCTTGGTTGTCATGTTTCCTTGGAACTTCTTTAAAATTATGATATAACTCCTATCTTTTTTATTAGATTGTTGATAGTTTGTGCTTGCCAAGTATATTCCTAGGAGATTTTTACATGACAAATGTGCTTCATATAATCTTGGTTGTCATGTCTATTTGGGATTTCTTGTGTACCATGCTACATCCATTTCACATTCTATCATTTGTTGAAGGAAGGATGTGCTTTTAATTGCATTTTTACCTATCCTCTTTCTCTAGTGATATGATACACTTGTTGTCTTTTATATATATCACTAGTTTTGATGGCTCTTATTTTTAATTATCCAAATGAAGGGATTCACGGGAAGAAACTCGTTCTAAACACCCATGAATCCTCCCCGGAAGGATCCTCTCATACTATGGGAATCGAAAAACAGACGAAAAAGAATTACGACTTTCGTTAATGGTTTCTGATTTCGGGTGTTATGCTACAACCACCAAAAGTCTTCCCTTGCAGAATTGCTCTCTACCGGTATTCATGTGACGAAACGAGCAACGAGTGCTAGCTCTTTGTTTTTCTGAGTTTCGAAAATCTAGAGAGAATGGATGGCAGGAATCTTAATTTCAGTAATAGGTTTTGCGGCTCTCATAAAAACTAACTAGGGTTTCAGCCAAGAGAGATTATATAGGTGTGAGAATTTGTTCTGAAAATCAACTCACATGTAAATCCCAATCTCTTCTAGTAGTGGGAGTTTTTATCGCATAATAACTCTCACGTAATCCCAGCAAAAGACAAATACCGAAAATGCCCATCCTTATTCTCTAATTCGAATAATAACAATTTATTATTCTCAGAAAAATAAATGTCATATACAAATTCTAGATTCATTGAATCTGGAAATAAAGCTGGTTAACTCGTCTATGTGTGTGACCCTGTAGGTTCATATCACAATGGCAATGAGAACATACTTAGTAGCAGTATGTGCTCATAAATCACAAGCTGTCTCTAGCAGGACATCGTGACTACCCAGAGTGAATGAATGATCGGTGGAACCTAATCTCAATCTACTATTTAATCTCTTTGTCTCGTGGTATCCAAATTAAGCACAAGGCATGGTAGTGGTCACCCTTATAAAGCTTAATTATATTTCTGTTCGATTTTCAAGTAGACTGTTCCAACAAATAGTATTTAATAATCACTTTATTAAATACATTTGAGCACGGCCATGCATTTAAACAGTCTTCCCTATCGAGGGGCCCACATACATCTCTCTCAAATAAGAGAGAGACAAATCCCTTACAATGCCTCTCACATTCACGCCATGATAGGATACTACATCTGATCACCAGTCGTATTAATTACTCGATTAAAAGTAACATTCGACCGAGTCAAAACGTAGCTCCATTCATGCTGAAAATGATGAAGACATAATGTCTAAGGATCCCAAATAGTATTGAGGAAGTAATACTTATGACTAAAAGAACCATGAAATATTACTTCTCTTTCAGAACATGTCCGATATAATATATCACAATATATTGTATCTATGATATGATTTGTATCCATTACACATGATCAGTAATCAAACATCATACTAGTTTTATTTCATTGTATAGAACATTACATAAAATAGGGACAATCAGAATAGAAAAATTTACTATTCAAATGAAATGCTCAAAATATGTAAAAACGTACAACATATGCTAATGGTCATACGACACTACTAACACCAAAGTCTCCATCTCTTTTGATTATCCATTACTTGGGAAGTCTGTGCTCATTTTGATTGATTCATAACTTCCCTTTAAAACTTTGTTGTTTATAAGTTTTCCTTGTTTGATCTTTCTTTTTAAACACCACCTTTGTAGTTTGGTTTGAATTCACTTTTGAACTATATTATTAAACAACTACTTGAGGAAGATACTTGTTTCTTTGTCTTATTTTAGTTTTCTTCTCCTCTCTCCTCTTCATAGGTGATATATGTATGTACTTGTTGCTTTTTATGTATGCTTTGTGCTTAATTTCTTCAGGTCACGAGAGAAGAAGCAACAATGTTGGAAGCAGAGCCAATGCTTTAGCCAAACACAAAGAAAACGAGAAATCTTACTTCACAAAACACCATGGAAAGTGTCAAAGGATGAAGAAGGAAGATAAAAGTTTCTTTGTAACTCTCTTCCAGAAGTCCGGGCTGTTAGAGGAATAACCGGGTCTAAAACAGGTTATGCAGCGGAAATAAAACGACCCTGTAGGTGACATTCACTTTTCTGAAGGGCATTGTATCTGACATTCACTTTTCTGAGAATAATGTTATTATTCGAATTAGAGATAAAGGGCATTTTCGGTATAGCTGGGATTACGTAGGAGTCATTATCCGATAAAGACTCCCACTACCAGCAGAAGTCTAGTGCACGTGGGAGTTATAGACTCCCACTGCCAAAAGAGGTTGATAGGACGTGGGAGTTTAGACTCCCACTGCTGAGAGAAGTGGAGGACGTGAGAGTTGGTTATGGGAACAAACGCTCACACCCTATATAATTAACTCTCAGCCGAAACCCTAGCCTATCTTTGCTTCAGCCGCAATTAAACAATTCACCCGAAATCAGATTTCGAATTTTTCTGCCTCTCCCTTTTCTCTCTAATTCCCGAATCTCAGAAAAACGAAGAACTAGCAATCGCTGCCCGTTTCGTCGCGTGGATACCGGTAGAGGGACATTCCGCAAAGGGAATTTCGTTGGTGGCAGATTAGCATCCAACAAACGTCATCCTCCATTCAAGAAGTAGCTTCTTGAATCCAAGAAACGTAAGTTTTTCACTGTTTTACCGAATCGAATTTGTATGAGCGGATCCTTCAGGGGAGGACTCATGGGTGTTTGGAACGAGTTTCCGCCCATGAATCCCTTCAGTAGTATCCTTTAGTTTCCTTAGGATAACCTACAAATATGGACTTTTCAGATTTTGGAGCCAGCTTATCAGAAGCTGAGCGTTTTACAAAAGCTTCATAGCCCCAAATCTCGAGGAAAGACAAACTAGGACGCTTCCCAGTCCATAACTCGTATGGCGTCTTTGCAACTGATTTAGATGGAACGCGGTTAAGTGTTAAAGTTGCTGTCTCTAGTGCGTGTCCCCAAAAAGAATTGGGCAGGCTCGTGTGACTCATCATAGAACGAACCATATCTAATAAGGTTCTGTTCCTTCTTTCAGATACATCATTCCATTGTGGAGTAGCTGAAGGAGAAAGTTGTGAAACGACTCCACAATCCTTTAGATAGTCACAGAATTCTTGACTCAAGTATTCTCCTCCTCGATCAGATCGAAGAACCTTAATACTCTTGCCAAGTTGATTTTCTACTTCTAGTTTAAACTCTTTAAACTTAGCAAATGCTTCGGATTTGTGTTTTCATCAAGAACACATATCCATACCTACTGAAGTCATCAATAAAGGTAATGAAGTAGAGGTAACCACCCCTTGCATGTATATTAAAAGGGCCACATACATCACTATGCATTAGTCCTAATAAAGCATCGGCTCTCTCACCTAGCTTAGTGAAAGGTGATGCTGTCATCTTACCCAATAAACAAGATTCACATCGATCATAAGACATGAAGTCAAATGATTCCAACAACCCATCTTTATGGAGCTTGGATATGCGGTCTTCGTTTATGTGGCCTAACCGACAATGCCAGAGGTATGTCAGATTAGAATCATTAGTCTTAATACTTTTTGTATTTATATTTAAAATTGGCATATCAAGGTCTAAAATATATAGACCATTAATCAAAGAGGCACTTGCATAAAAAATATTATCCAAAAATAACGACAATCGTTGGTTTTTGATTGAAATCTCAAAACCTTTCTTGTCCAAACAAGAAATTGAAATAATATTCTTAGTTAAACTTGGTACATAGAAACAGTTTTCTAAACCCAAAACAAGCCCTGAAGGCAAAGTAAAAGTACAAGTCCCTACAGTTAGGGCTGCAACACGTGCTCCGTTGCCAACTCGTAGTTCCACTTCACCCTTTGCCAACTCTCTACTCCTTTGCAGTCCCTGCACATTAGTACAAATGTGAGAACCACATCCGGTATCAAGTACCCAAGAAGTAGTTTTATTTAAATTGATATCAATCACATTAATATCAACAACATAAATACCTGAGCCCAAAGTGGTTTGCTTGCCCTTGGGCTTACCTTTCGGTTTGCCTTTAGGTTTTACAAAACCTTTGCCTTTGCCCTTTTGTACCATCAGTATGGTGTTGGGCTTGGACTTGCCTATTTCTTTCTCGGCAGTCCTCAGCATGTTCAACAACTCAGGCAATGGCTTGTCGATTTCATTCATGTGATAATTCAGAATGAACTGACTGAATGACTCAAGCAACGATTGCAAGATCAAATCAGTCAACAGCTCTTGCCCCAAAGGAAATCCCAGTTTTTCAAGGTTCTGAACATAACCTATCATCTTAAGAACGTGAGTTCCTACTGGCATTCCTTCTGACATTTTGCATTGAAAAAGAGATTTCGATACGTCGAATCTCTCCTGTCGTGTTTGTCCCTGATATAGTTGCTTCAGGTGAGCCAGCATCTCATAAGCCCCTATGTCCTCATGTTGCTTCTGAAGCTCAGAGTTCATGGTGACAAGCATGAGGCTAGACACATCTAAAGCATCACTACAATGCTTCTGATAAGCACTTCTTTCAGCGGTCGAAGCGCGAGCCTCTGGTGTATCAGGAATAGGCTGTTCTAGAACATACAGCTTTCTTTCATGCTTGAGAACGATTCTCAAGTTCCTGAACCAGTCGAGGAAGTTAACTCCTCGTAATTTGTCCTTCTCAAGGACGTAACGCAGATGATAGTGTTTGGTTTGAATTTGCCATTTTTCTACAACAAAATACATATGCAAAGTAAGTATCGATAAAAAAATCATTATTAGGTCTTTTATCTTTTTTAATGATTTCTCCCACTATTTTCTTCGAGTGAATAACCCTCATTATCAACTCGTAAAGTTCGATTAACTTTCTAGCGGGCCAAGATCCATATTTCACCTCGTTACGAGTCGACTTTGGCTGATCGCCCCAAAACTTAGTTATTTAGGTAGGCAACGTTTGCCAATTACATCAAATTATGTAATTCTTGGTTAGTTGAGTGAATAACATTTATTTAAGCGTATCATTATACACTTTTCTCAACTCTTTTGCCTCTAGATCCTCAATCCATTTATTGAGATAATCCAGTTAACTAGGACCCTAAGTTTTTGTCGGCGGATACCACAAATTATCCTTCGCGCCTCACCCGGATAGACACGTATGTACAACTTTGGCATATCCCATACTAATGTCGATCTAGGCCTTGACGAGGGCCAAACTTAGGAAGGCACTAATTAATATTTAATTGAGGGGTTTTGTTTTTTAACAATCTCACCAGAAAAGCATAAAATAAAACAGTTTATGCTTATATACATATGCATCAAATACATAAAAGTAAAAATGCAATAGTAATCGCCATATCCTATTCGGTTTTTCCAAGCCAATAGAAAAACTGTGAAGTCAATCTAAGGGTGTGAAAAGAAAACATTCTATTTTACACCGTCTTGACCTTCAGGTGGTTGTCTCCAAATCATCATCACAGCTGTACCTTCTCCTAATCTAGAATTACATAATTCTAAGGAAACCTCGAGTTACATTCGAGGGGATTTGATGAGAAAAGAATTACAACTTTTGATAAAAAAGGATAGGCACGATACGCAGATCGTATTTATAAAATAAACCAACAGGGTAAAGGCGATTACTATGCATCATGCTCAACTAACATAACAATTTATGAAAAATGAGCAACCAGCAAAATGAACATTTCATATTCTGTTTCAATTTGGTGGACCGGCCACCTCGCTCGGTCGTCCGAACAAAGTACTGAGAGTACTCGGTTGACCGAACATATATTGCGGTCGACCGAACAGAGTACTGAGAGTACTCGGTTGACCAAAACTGGCATTTCGGTTGACCGAAATTCTCGACTCTCATACATAAAAAATGATGCAAAAACATGTCATACATGATATACAACATTTCTAGCAATCCTAAGGCATGCAAAATATAGATTCATAATCCATATTAAAATACTATAGCACATTAAGTCTATAGGGTACTCGTGAGTGGCTCTGATACCACTGTTAGAGGAATAACTGGGTCTAAAACAGGTTATGCAGCGGAAATAAAACGATCCGCCTCTAATAGGATCTTTCACGAGTACGAACCTTAGACTATGGGATAGTATTATACCTTTCGAAGTGCGGAAATCGTCTGAAACGGTTTCAGTTCTCACGAACGGAACACCACCAACGCAGGCTCCGCCTCTCCCAATATCCACTCGATCTTCCGGGGATGGTCCTCTACCGCTTGGTGCTAGCCAACGCCTCGTAGAAGTCTTGAAGACACTCTTCAAGATGGAGTATATATATATGGTGGATATAGGACCTTTCGAAGAACAAGAAACAGTTTTCTTACTTCTTTTCTATTAGCCAAAGCTAGAAAACAAGTATATAGAAAAGCTGTCTTTTCTTTCTATTCAAGCTCTCTTGAATGCTCTCTCTTTTTCTCTCTATTCTAAGATTTCAAAAGCTGGAGAATAATGACTTAGAATGCTAGGAAAAATCAGCATTTTTCTTAGTCATTCAAGTGATAGTGGGGAGAGAGAAAGGGGAAAATGGGAGATCATGGAGGAAACCACTCCTCCACATTCTCCACCACTTCAACCTCCTTCTAAGAGATAATAGCTGAAAATATATCCAATTTTCCAGCCATAAGGTCGGTCCAAATGGGTTGGTCGGCCCAATCATATTGGTCGGCCCAACCCGATTAACGGCCCAATCCAATCCCGGCCCGAAGCCCGGCCCGGCCCAATCGAATTGGCGCACCTTAGATTAAATATACTCCAACACGGGCGACCGCAGCTTTTGATCCAGTCGACCGACTTGCCCTATTTCAGCAAAACTGTAATCTCTAAATTCTATATCTTTTCAGTTTTGTATTTCTTTTAACATGGGCACAACCTTAGGGGGAGTTCTTATATTTTTTTTTTATCTTATACCCCTATATATGTGATGCATGCTTACACTTGTCATATCATATACATTATCACATCTCAAGTTGGCTTTGTTTTCATTTTTCACTTCTTTTTAACCAACTTATATATGTAAAGGGAGTTGTACGATCTTAATAAGTACATATTTTGTATCTGCCTCCTTCATCATTTGAGATCATGTGCATTCTCTCTCTTATATCTTTTGATCTCATATGCTTTTTGGTTAGCTCGATGCTTTAGTTTGTTATGCTTCTTTGGCTAACTATTTTCTTACAGAGTAATGTGATTTAAAGTGTTAACCTTTCATGCTTACACTTCCTCTTGTTTTGTTTTGGACTGTGAAATATGTGATTATCATGTCATCACATCATTTACATATTTTCACATCCATCTTTGTTAGCTAGGACTTCAAACTTGATTTCTACCTTGATATAGCTAACATTGTTTTTTTATAAAAGGGGAGATTGTGCTTTAAAGGCTTTATTACTTTATCTCCTTATGATTTAGCTTTGGCTGATAATTCATTTTTAAGCCATGTGATCATATTTGATTTTATGTGTCAATATGTGCTATTTCTCTTTTGATATCTACCAAGCTTCAAAACCTCTTCAAAAGATCTTTTAAAAGCTTACATACATATTTAGATAAGGATCATCACTTGGTCACTCATATTGCATTTAAATGGCCTTTTTACAAATGATGTGCTTCTTTAGCTTTTAAGATTTTCTTCTTTGGGTTTTTATCTTATTTTGGTCCTTATATGTGCCTTTCTTATTCTATTCTTCAATCTATTTGACCAACAAGCTTCTCCATGATTTAAATTTAAATCCTCCTAAAAGATTTTCATTTTTTATCCTTTGGATTTCTAATTTTAACAAAAATGAGGAAAAAATGCTTTTCATTTTAGCGCTCTGATGAACCTTTTTTATTTTGACAAAAAAATGTGAGAAAAATTAGCTTTGCAAATGTTCCATGAAAAGCAATTTTATAAAAGGAGACAACTAAGAACTTCGCAAAATGGGAGAGATAAGGGATTCTTTAAAATAGGGGAGTAGAATGATTTTTCAAAACATCTACTTGCCATGATCATATGCATCATCATCTCATGCTTTGATTTATTTTTTTTTTGTGCTTAATTGCTTTATCCTTTTGATATTTTATTCCCATTTGCATCAATGTTTTGTCATCATACAAAAGGGGGAGATTGTAAGCCCTAAGGGCTAATGTGATCAATCTAGTTTTGATGATAAAAAGAAATTGAGAAGTTCTAATGTTTGTGTAAGCTTGTGTTTTAATGATAGGACATACACTCACACCCACATTGATGAAAATGGTAAGATAACTTCTTGTGGACATTAAAGACATCATTCTACAACATAGAAGAAGTTACACTTTGCAAGACTCCATGGCACAAGCTTGAAGTACATCCACAAAGCCTTGGAAGAAAATGCAAACTCAAAGAAGAAAGATCAACAAATGCTAAGAGCTACTAATCCAACATTGAAGAATCAAGTGGTATGATCCTTAACCAAAGAAGTGATGAAGTCTAATACACTACAATATGAAGATTGTTATAGAACTTCACCACTCAAAGAAGATGTTGATCAAAGGCCTCAAGTCCAAGCTCAAAAAAGATTTAATGTTAAAGACTTAAAGATCAAGAAGATTAGTCAAGAAGTTACATATGTACAGTAATTTAGTTTTAGAAAAAATAATCAGTCCAAAGTTCCTACCCAAGATAGGGGAGTTTCCCAACTGTTACATGTGGGGATTCGAGTATAGGACTTGGGCCCTTGGTAAAAAGCAAGATGGATATGGTGCGGAGGTTTTAAATGCTTTGCAATGTGCGAACAAAATTCGATCATGAGATTAAAATAATTTGACGATTAAATTATCTTCTCGGTATATAGAATTTATCCCTACACAAATTAATGATTTTTGCATAAAAAAAATGGTTATTCAGTGGCTATTTGGCTCAGTGGATGGCCACCTATTTTGGCTTTGAAACTAAAATTGTCGTAGGGTTCGAAACCCCTTTCTCACTTGCATGGTAAGAAAAGAAAAAGTAAAACTCCTTTGGTAAATGCAATTTCCACCCAACAATTAGAAAAGTAACCTAACATTCGAAATAATTAAGGTATGAAGACCTTGTTTCCTCGCACTGTGCGGTTACAAGGACCATCAAATCATTCACTGTAATTAAAAATAGCTATCCGAATATAAAAATACCGTGAAATTGATCTGACGGCTGTAATTAATACTAACTATTTTAATATGGAAATAGCTATTTTAATTATTGTCGTTGAATTGATTCGACAATCTTTGTGTCCGCATGGTGCGGAGGAAACATCCCCTCCGCACTTTGATGGAATCGGATAACATCATAAATGCTAGCAAAGAAGAACTAATTTTGGTGTGTGTTTTTTTAAGAGCAATTTGCACTAAATGATCACCAATTATTTACGTATTTCTGATTTTGACAAAATACTTTTATTTTAACGGCTTATAGTCATAAACATTTTACGGACAGCGGGTTGTAGCACCGATCAAGAATTTCGGCCAATTTCTTAATTTTTTTTCCTGAAAGTGTTAAAAGACCATTTTATCCCTTATATACCCGAACTCAAACTCGAACCCGACCCACCTAAAACTGACCTAATCTCCTATCCAATCTCCATCTTCTCCGACGATCACACCTTTCTCAGATCATCTTCTCCGACGACAAAAAATGATTTGAACTCTGTCTACTTCAATTCAATACAATTGGATCCGAATTTAACAAAATTTCAATCATAATTGATTTGAGGGAGAGAAATAGTAACAAAGTTGAAGATATCGAAATACCCTGCCTTTGCTGTTCACTCAAGTAAGCTCATACAATCATAAAGGATAAGGAACGGGTCTGAATGACTAAATCATCAGCAAAAGATTCAGATGAACATGTGAGGGTTACTGCAGTTAAAGAACAAATTCCAGTAGTAACTCTTGACCCTATTCCTGCTCAAACAACGATCGCAACTCCAAGAGTAACTAAGGAAGTCTTACCAACAATAGCTCCAGATGAACAACACAAGGTTATTGCAGGAAAAGAACAAGTTCCTCCGGCAATTGTTGATGCAAATTCTATGCCCACAACCACCTCAACTGTGGGAGTAAGGATCACTTACAAAGATAAACTCAACCGCCCTCTTGCTCTATGTTCTGTTGTCGGGAAAGAAAGCACCGATAAGGATATTGACGAGGAGACTGATTCGGATATAGAAGATAAGAGTATCCCTTTTATCAAGTTGACCAGGGCAGACAAAGTGAGGTGCAGATCACCATGGCTTAACTCCCTGATTTTAAAATCGTTTGGAAGAGTTTTAAGCTATGGTTTCTTAGACTTCAAAATTAAGAAACTTTGGAAGCCGGTGGGAGAACTTAAACTCATGGACCTTGGTAACAACTTCTTTATTGCAAGATTTGGTGTTGAGGAAGACCTTTCAAAAGTCATCGCCGGCGGACCTTGGTTTGTCAATGGTTAGTACATAACGACGCAACTGTGGAGACCGAGATTTAACCCATACAACGAAAGTACTAGCACTACTGCAGTGTGGATAAGACTCCCATGCCTCCCAGTTGAGTTTTATGACAGGATTTTGCTCACTAAAGTGGGAAATCAGTTGGGGAAATTGCTCAAAATTGATACTAGAACTACGAATGCCGAAAGAGGAAGATTTGCTCGTCTGTGCATTCAAGTTGATCTGAAACACCCACTGGTGACTTCGGTAAAAATCGGAAAAACCCATATTCAAAAAGTCACTTACGAAGGTGTGGATTTTTGCTTCGATTGCGGTTTGATTGGTCACAAGGATTGCAAAGATTTCAATGAGGACTTCCAAACCTTCGAACAACGAGAACTTGAAAAAATGGCTACCGAGAATGTTCTTCCCCCGGTTAATAATTACCAGAAGTTTAGGACCGGGGCGGTGGAAATCGCTCAACAGATGGATTCTTGGACTATGGTTAATCGGAAAAATAAAAACATAATTACTCGTTCAGATCCATCACTCCAAGCAAGGCTTTTTCAGGGGATTCCACAAAACAAAAACCGAGCGGTGCCGGAACGGAAAACTCAGGTGTGGAGAATCAAGAATATGGCGGTGATGGAACCAATCGAGGATGTGACATAAACTAGGGAAAAGACAACGGTGATTAGACAGGCCCTGCAAGATTTTGAATTAAATACGGCCGAAGGTACAGTAAATGCGGCGGAAAATAGGGTCTAGGAAAATAAGACGAGTGAGAACTCAATCTCCGAGGAAAGTCAGTCACACCGCCACTCGCTGTCATGTGAGCTTGGGGATATGGGCCTCCATGAGCCTTCGGAATTAGACATAAAGGACGTGACTGATGGAGGGGTCTTGATAGGCCCAAAAAAGCCTAGTATCATAGACTTAATTCCTATTAGCCCCAATAGGTTTTACCCTTTAAATTGGGATTGTGAGTCTTTATTACTATCACACAATACAGATTACTCTCCCAAAAAACACAGCCATGCCGCCCCAGAGGAGATCTCCACAAAATCCATCAAACAGGCCCACTCCGAGGTCAAGGCCTATCCTGAGGCCTCATTCAAGGTGGAACCCCAGAAGCCCACCACTAGGGAGAGTACAGCACAACCGAGTTGCGAGGCCCGGTCACTGGACAAGGCCTACTAGAAGCAGCCAGAGGGCAAGCCCAACATTGATAAACAGCCCAAGTTGGGGAGAAAAGGGCCCTACCTCCTTCAGAAATCTGCCTACCCAGCCCTTAAGGAGATATCCCTTTTGGCCCCCAATTCAATCGGTTACCCAGCCAGCTCCTCTAGGCCCAACAGAATGGACTTATGTGGGAGCACTTCAAATAATATCAGCGGCCCAAACAATGGAACAAGACCATTATGCAAATCTACTAAGGATGATGGGAGAAGCACACTTGGGACAAATAAACATTTGGTGCAACAACAATACGGCCACATTCACTATCGACTTGGACCCGACAAATTTAATGGACCGGCTGATGACGAATTTAACTCAGTTGAGAGGATTTGCGACTCCGGAAATGAATCGCTTATTCTCACTACGAGCCAATCGGGAGAGTTTCTTGAGGAGGGAGAATTCATCCCCGATGAATCGGACTCCGACACAACACACTCCAACTTTCCTCCCGGGAGAATCGAGAGAGGTAACAAATCAAGAATTAGGCGGGTTGGGTCTTCTAAGAAATCCAAGTTCCCCCCCAAGTTCTTACATTTTAGGCACTCACTCACTAAAACTTGTCGTAAAAAATGTATGGACAAGTCCACTATTCTTTCTTCTGCCAAACGAGTCCCAAAAGTTAAGGATCGCTATCACTCGAGAGGCCACAGAATTGGACTGGTTATACAACCTTCACCTAACCCCGAATTTCATAAGGCCCAGTCCAATGGGACAAAACACCACTCGGCTGGACAGCCAAAACACAAGCCCCTTCTTGAACAGGATGGGCCTCTACAATCAGGAGCAACAATTGGGCGAAATGGGCCAGACGACAGAACTGGGCCGAAGGAGAGAAATGGGAAAGGGTCCAACAGCAACCAATAGGACCAATCCGCCAAACTTTTTCACCCAGGCAACATGGCCCCATTCCGTGGCCGACCAGTCTGGAAAATGGGGGGAATGCCCGGTTAACAAGAGCGGATCGTGTGTGGATCCAAGGGGAGTCAAGCCGTGCGATGCGACCCCAAAACACCCGTATTCCCACAATGATTAAATTTTTATCTTGGAATGTGAGGGGTGCGGGACACCCGGATTTTCACTCCCATATGATTGCCTTGATCAATACCCACCGACCATCTGTTGTTGCTCTTCTTGAGACTAAAGTTAGTGGGTCAAGAGCGGAAAATATATGTGCAAGACTGCCGTTCACTCACTCAGAACGTGCGGATCCGGAGGGAATGCGAGGAGGAGTTTGGCTACTATGGAATGACGCTGAAGTGGAGCTTACCTTGATCTTAAAAAAATTACAGTCCATCCATGTGGTGGTTAAGGTCCGTAACTCCCCTCACTTGTGGCTCCTTTCTAATATTTATGCTAGCCCTGATTTCAATACTAGACTTGTATTTTGGGATCATTTGCGTAATTTAGCTAATAGTCATAATCTTCCTTGGGTGCTTTTGGGGGATTTTAATGAGGTTTTATCACAGGCTGAGAAATTTGGTGGCCGTGCGCCCTCTCAAACTAGAGTCTCTGCTTTTAGGGGTATGTTAGATGATTGCAATCTTATGGACCTCGGTCATGAAGGTTCTAGATTCACGTGGACTAATAAACACGTCGATGGTTCTGTAATTTTTCAAAGAAGCGATAGAGCTGTTGCTAACTCCGGGTGGCGGGAACTTTTCCAAAATGCAACACTTTTCAACCTTGTTAGAACTAGGTCTGACCACTCCCCTTTATTGCTTAATCTAGAACCTAGCAACATCACACCGCTTAAAAAGCCTTTCCGTTTTGAACCTGTTTGGCTCACGCATCCTGATCTTAAGGCTATAGTTCAAGATGCTTGGTTAGGGCGAGATTCGAATTTTTCCATTGGAGCCTTACAATTTAAAGATTCGGTCTCTGACTGGAATACTAATGTTTTCGGTAACATCTACAAAAGGAAGAAGAAGCTTCTTTCCCGTATCAAAGGCACTCAACTGGCATTGGAATCCCACTCCTCTCATTTCCTTTTTAATCTTGAACGGGATCTGTTGTCCAAACTAGACTTTGTCTATAGGGAAGAAAAACATTTGTGGGCAATCAAATTTAGAATGGACTGGTTGATGTGGGATGATCTTAACTTCAAATTCTTAAAAGCAGTCACAATTCAGAACAGGAAGAACAATAAGACCATGTCACTCCAGAAACCAAATGGCGAATGGGAGTTTGATATTATTAATGTCAAGAAAATCAGCTTAGATCACTTCCATAACTTGTATACTACCAGCAGAATTTCTACTGCTCTCATCAAAGAGCCCTTCCATTTTACTTGGGATAACAATTTATCAGCTAATCTCTCCCACCTTGCTAATCTTCCGTCTGTGGAAGAAATTAGAAAGGCATTGTGGTCTTTTAAACCACAAAAAAGCCCGGGTCCGGATGGCTTCCACCCGATATTCTTCCAACACTTTTGGGATATCCTCAAACCCTATATCCTCCACTTTATTAGTGATTTTTTTCAGAGGCATCCCTCCTAACGAGACCATCAACTCCACGTTCCTTTGCCTAATTCCGAAGGTTGCAAACCCAGAGAAAGTCGGGCAACTTAGGCCCATCAGCCTATGCAACACCATCTACAAGATTACTTCAAAAATCTTGGTTAATAGGATCAGGCCACTCATCTCTTCTATTATCTCTCCCAACTAGGGAAGTTTCATTCCGGGGAGGAGATGTGCCGATAACGTAGTCATTTTCACTTATGGATGCTGGTTATTATGGATTAATAGAAATACGAAGTTATTCTCGCCGGGAAAACTTGGTATAATCCCGTTTCTCGACACAATAACTAAATCCACAGAATTTCATGCATTGGGTGCGGATGCAAAGTCAACACGCCGATCAAGAACTATCTCGATTTCATGGACTAAACCACTCGTTGGATGGGTCAAGCTTAACGTTGATGGTTCATCTATAGGTAACTCGGGTAGGGGGTGGAAGCGGACTCATTAGAAACAGCGACGGCCACTGGGTTTCGGTGGTTTACCAAAATTTGGGTACCTGTACTAATAATACGGCAGAATTGTGGGCTCTTAAAGACAGCCTCAAACTTGCTATCGATATTCGTGCTCAGAAGCTAGCAATAGAGCTAGACGCTAAAGTTGTTATTGATCTTCTTTTTAATGCTGATGTTAGTACTCACCCTTCGTCTGTGCTTATTTCTGATTGCAGGGCACTTCTACGGCAGATACCGGAATTTAGTGTCTCGCATATCTACAGGGAAGCCAATACACGTGCTGATTGGCTTGCAAAAGCTGGGGGACGTCTTTCATCCTCTGTCTATCTTTCTTTTGACTCTTTACCCTCATTTGTTAGCCACTTAGTGGCGGGGATGCCCGTGGGGC
Source organism: Vinca minor (assembly GCA_026122235.1). NCBI lineage: Eukaryota > Viridiplantae > Streptophyta > Magnoliopsida > Gentianales > Apocynaceae > Vinca > Vinca minor. The sequence continues at coordinate 2,104,860 of JAOCZM010000206.1, read as the reverse complement.
TTTTTGTAATAGGACTATTTCAGATACCTCAATCCATACCCAACATTTTGTTAGCTTGATAGTGGCAGGTTATGGACATGAGGTATCGTTTGATAGGACTTCTTGTAACAACTTTGCCCCTATCCCTACGGGCTAGGGAGTATTTGCATTTATATATTTCTCTTTAAACCCAAAAAAAAAACATAGCTATGGCTATTTCAGTTTCTTCACCAACAGCCCCTCTGCATCCGTCGGAGCAAGAGCCGAAATGGAGCCCCAACTAGAAGCTAATGATGAAACCCAACTAGAAATTCAGGTTATTAATTTTCATGAAACCCATTTCATTATCCCCTCTGGCAAGTCCTTTTTTTTTTTGTTGTTGTTTTGAGTCCCTTTTCAAGAAATTGGGGATTAAAGCTTGAAAGATGGTAATGGAGTCCGAAAATATATGGACAATTTTTTTTTAAAAAAAAATCGCCGGAATTCTTGATCGGTGATTCAACCCGGTGCCCGTAAAATGTTTATGGTTATAAACCGCTAAAATAAAAGTATTTGGTTAAAATCATAAATACGTAAATAGTTGATGGTCATTTAGTGCAAATTGCTCTTTTTTTAATTATTGGATTTATGGCTCCCCTGTGCAAATATCAAAATACTCCTAACTATATATATATATATATATATATATATATATATATATATATATATATATATTAGTGATGGATTAGAGTACTAAATTTTTATGTTGGCATCCCTACTACGTTTTGATGTGAATTCGAGAAAGAGACTTTGAGCGGGAGAGAAATAGAATGGTATATCTCTTTCTTATCTTTTGAGAAGTCCAAAATGGAAAAAATATTTCAAAGGGACGTGGTTGAAAGCATTTGGATTAAAAAAGTGTGAACTTATATGATTTGGACGCGAAATCATCTTTTTTGGTTTGTTAAATATTAAATCGGCTTGATAAATATTTTTGAACTCTAAACATGTTTTCAGACCTTTTGTTTTCATGTTTGAAGGTTTATAAGTCCAAAAGTTTGATTGATTTTCAAAATTTGAGGTTCATGAGGTTTTTTTGGTGCAAAGTTATGTCGGTCGCACATTGCCGAGGTTGGTCATCCGAAGTCCAAGTAGGTCGACTGAAACCTAAGTTAGATCGACCAGAGGTACCCTCGGTCGACCGCATAGAGTCCGAGAGCTAATGAAAATGCAAATGTTGACCGTCTGAAGACCTTGGTCGACTAGGAATGTTGTTGACAAGGAAAAAAACTAGTCGTTTTTTATCCGTTGACTGCTAATTCTCTCTTTTTAAAGGGTTCTCTTTCATATCTTTGGGTAAGACTGGAGCATATTTTATCTACACTCTGAGAGGGTTTTGGAAGAGTTTTAAACATCAAAATATTTACATCTTTCACATATTTGAGAAAATCATGGAGCTTTATTGTCAATACACATTTCCTTTAATACTTGTTTTTGAACAAATTTTTTTAAATGTTGTTTTCTAACCTGAGGCATAGATATAAAAAGGCAATCATTTCTTATTACACTAAAAGTATTCTCTACAAAATCATAGTCATATTTCACACAACGGTTCAAAACATGACAACACGTCTTACATGAAACAAACTACCTTTAAGTATATGTAACATGTTAATTTTAAGATAAGAAATTGAAGCATCATTATTACTAGCACTATCAAGAGAGACAGTAAAGATCCTTTCTAATATGCCAAGATCACCTGCTACCTTTGTAATATTCTTAACAATGTTTTGTGCATTATGAGAATATTCAAATAGTTTAAAGATAATAACTCTTTTTCTGCATTTTCCATTCATCGTTTACCCAATGACAAGTTATACAAATATAAGATTTTTGAGTACAAGCCTTCCAAGTATCACAAGTTAACGTAAATCTACCAAAATGGTTTGCATAAAGGGAAATGATCATTTTTTCATTCCTTCATATTTTCCAATAATTCTATAATGCATCGTTGATCTAGGAATTCTTTTAAAAGCCGGTTTCTTGCCATGTTGCATCATTCTAACAAATTTAGGATTTTCGGCTACACCAAAAGGAATATTACAACAAACTACCAATTTACATATCTCATCCGTTATCATGATCATAATGTCAAGTAGAAAGTGCTTGTTCGGTTGATATATCAAGCTAATGTTGTCTCAAAAAATTAGATAGTCATTACGGGTGAACTTGTTTTATGTGTCTATAAAGTGTTCGCGTCCCCCAATTATTTTGTTGACTCTCACCTCAGCCCGACACTTGGTACATTTAGCTTTTTCAATATTTGTATCTAGTGCCCATATTTTCCAAACAGGTGCAATATTGTAAAAATTGACCCAATCGGCTGACTACTTAGTAAAAAATCGTTTGTCGGCACCTAACTAAGCTAAAAAACCACAAAATCGGGGTTATTTTGTGACTCCGAGATTCCTTGGGAACACTAGTCAGAGTGGGATTAGTAGAGGGAGATGGAATATCAAAATTGCTAGTTACGAGACTGGGGAGGGAGAAAGAGTACTTTGACCAACATCATTTTCCGAATCAATTGTAAATTCATACTCAAAATCATCTTTAGGAATGTTTTCAATGGTTTCCAATTTTATAACTTGCGCAACCCACTACACGATGAATTCAAGGCACTTAAAGATTAAACGGTGGAACACGCAACTAAATTTAATCTAAAATTAAATCTCCAACAATATATATTAAAAAAAAACTCCGTATAAAAATATTCTCGGGGCTAGGAAAATACATGTTGCCTATAAAATCTAAATTGTGCAATTGTAAAAAATGACATGTGATATGCACGAGTTACATTTTCTATTAAAATATCAGTGGAAATGGAAATAGATTTTTTTCCCTCTTCGAATTACTATTCAAATTTTGTAGAGTTAAGAAGGAGATTTTTTTGTTTGATTGTGTAAAAGTAAAGAGAATGTCATTTTGTCCTTTTCGAATAAACATATTTGTTGACTCAAAGAAAAAAGGCAAGCAATGCACATTGTGTAGATTCTTAGGCTGACTGCAAACTCGAACAGAAATTAGAGGATTTGATCATCCAAATTACTCACGAATTGTTGAATATTTTGACTGTTTAAAGAAAAAAAAGTAAGGATGCAAATGACTCCCTAATTTGATGAGGTGAAATGTTGGATTTCTATGTCTTTGATTGGTTGCAACTAAAAATATTTTATGTAATATAAATATAGATAGATAGATTTGTAGATTGTTAGTTAGTACGATAGAATAAAATGGAATTGTTATTTTAATTAATTATTTAATAATATAGATTTATGATATGACCAATAATTCTAAAAGTACATAACAATATAGAAATCTAAAAACATAAAACATGAGCTAATTAAATTTTAGTTTATAATTATTTTCAATTTATTTCTTGTTATCAATTGGAAAATATTTCAAAATTTGGAGAAATTATTGGGGAAGTGTTTTAATAGGCAAATTGGTGTCTTGAGTCCAAAATCTATTTATGTTTTAGAAGAATGGTTCAAAAACTATGTTTTCCAAAAATTTCATCCTGAAACAATTTATATTTGGTGGATTAGGTCCTTCCGTCAATTTTTGCATCAATCAACGGTTAATTTTAATTTTGTACAGTTAACTAAAAAATAGCAGGGATATTTTTAGAAGTTTGTGCTAAACATTCCCTCCCTTCCCTCTAGCATCTTACCCTCCCCACATACGCGAGAAACCCCATCCCCTATCATTTTCCCAAATCTAAAAAACCCAACCATCCCCGGGGTCTGTCATGGGTCGCAAGTCTTAGAACTTGAGACTCCCGCGATGCCGAGTAATTCTAGCTCAAAAGTTCCCAAATCAATCCCGGCAAGCTTTCTCTTCGTTCACAATCTCGGGACAAGAAGATAAGCAACACTTAAAAACAAAAGCGATAACTAACACAATTCACTTGCGCAAAAACTCGGCTTTTCTCATTAAAACATAGAACCATTACAAGTAAAAGAATGTACATAAAAAAGGTTCAAAACGACGAAGGGGAGATTCGCTTGAACATTTATTACAATTGCTTGAAGTTTGGTTTTTCTTGCTTTGATGATTTTTCTTTCCCCTATATGTGCCTAAAAAACATTTGCCCTAGTGGCAACAATAGATACCAAAATTCGGAGGAGGTGGAAAATCTATCTATCTATGCCATACAATTTATATTTACAATGTAACTATCGTTTCCGCTTCTCTACATTGTCCTTGAGTGGTCTGCAAAGTTTGGCCTCATTCGGACTTCATTCAGATTCGAAACGGCAAAGGCTAAGTCGGTGGCCTGATGTGCACTGTTTGTTGCACGCTCGGCCGTTGGGTTGGGGAGCAACTACAGTGTCACAGCGCGCAGGTTAGGGCGAGGCTACAGTGATCTATGCCCATTGTTAGGGCGCAGCTACAGTAACATCTGCGCAAGGTTGGGGCGCATCTACAATGTATCGTGCCAGCCGTTGGGGCGGATGAATAGTAGTTCCTGCACAATGTTGGGGCACGTCCTTGGGGCTGATATGTGAACGGTGCTGACTATGTGCACACAAGTTGGGCGAGACAATAGGGCACGCTTGGAGCACTGACGTGCGGGTCATGTTGCGACGACTAGGCGCGCATTGCATGATCGGCATGCTCGAGTGCCTTTGGCCACACGGCTTAGGCAAGTTCGGGCGCGCATGGACGCATCGCTGTTGTCTTTTGTGCATAGTCACGACTGACCCATGACTTACTCCCGCAATTGATTTACGGCGCCTTCTTTATCTGAGCAGTCTTAAAAGCCATGGCGAGCTTGAGGAGGATCGTCAAAACACGATCTCTGGTAGCAACTCCGCTTCCAGTCAGTTTAGCAACGCTTTTCTTAAGATATTCTGGAATCGGAGTCTTTTCACCTTGTTGCACGCTAAGGCGAATGTGTTTCCTGCAAGGTTGGGCTAGCATAATCCGTTCCTGTGGTTCTGCATCCTTTAATCTTCGTGTCGCAGTGTTCCTTTCCCTTCGTGGGAGCACTCATCGAATACATGGTGGCCAGTTGCGATGTATTCTCTGAGGGCTCAACATTATTTCTCAAAGGGATCAAGGTAGGTTTATTCCCCATCACCATTACTGAATTAGCCCAGGGTTTCATTGCTACTTTATTCTTTCGAATGAACTTGATGCTAAGAACAATTCAGTGGTCATCCATATTTTCAACCGCGAAGGAAGTCAATTTCTTCAACGGTCCCAACTCAACATTCACAACATGGGCCATGCCCACAAAAGGCTTAGCACCCGAGTTAACAGCCTTCACAATGCAACCTACACTCTTCGATAGTGTCAAGCCCAGCTGATCAACCTCGTTGCAATCAATATAGTTCCCCGTGGCTCCACTGTCCACAACAGCTGAGACAACTCTCCATTGATCTTCAGGTCCACATACAAGAGTCCAGGCTTCATGTCTTGAGCATCGTCCATTTTTACTGCAACGATCGGCTCCTCTTTAGACTCCAAGGCTCCAGCAAGGCCTTGATATTCAACGGTGCGAAAGATTCCCAAATACCCTACTTCTTCAGGATATTCTTGTTGTTCAAAAGTCTGAAGGCTTCACAGGTAACTCCCTTCTTCGTGATAGGCAGCTCGGTAACCTTCGTCTCCCCCGCCAGTGATTCCTTGCTCTTGCCTAGAAGCTACAACATGTATCGGTACTAGCACACTCTTAATCACTCCTGGATCGGATCCTATTGCGTTCACCGATCTACTAGACCCCACCTTATCGGGACAGAATCTCTGAAGATGTCCCGATTTTCCACACGAGAAGCATGAGTAACCGCTATTTCCCGCCCTTGAAGTTGAGCCAACATCTCCCCCACTAGAGCTCTGTCTATAGGCTAGACGATCCGCTCCACTAAAAGTCTGTTTCGGCTTGGGGGAGATAAAATTCCCTCCACTAAACCCCCTCGAGTCATCTACTCTTCGGTCTCTCTGAGGTTCCATCCTGAACTCCTTCAAGCTTTCTGCCGCCGACATGACTTCCGCCACTGTCTCGACCCTCTGTCTGTTCAACTCTTGCCTTGCCTACGGTTTTAACACCCAAAGGCAAAGAGCTTATCCATCTCTGACATGTCCGCAATCTATAACATATAGGTTGAAAAGTTCTTTACATACTCCCGAACTGCACCTGTATATCTTAGTTCCCTAAGCTTGCGGCGAGCATCGTAGGCAGTATTCATTGGGAAGAATTGTTTCTTCATAGCACAATTCAGTTGCTCTCAAGTATTGATAATCAACCGATCTGCTTCGATATCGTCGGTTGTTACCCTACACCATAACTTACATCATCATCCAGATAGGTAGCGGCAGTTTCAACCTTCATGGCCTCATCCACAATGCCTGCAGTCTTGAAATATTGGGACAAGTCGAAGAAAAATTTGTCGATCTCCTTTGCATCCCTAGCTCCTGTGTAGGCCTTCGGTTCTCTCACCTTTACCTTAGGAGTGCAGGGAGCGACAACTCGTTTCCCAGTCTGTGCTCCAGCTGCACGACCAACGGCTAAAGACAGCACCCTCGGCTCACCCCTTACCTCGTCCATCACAGACCAAAGTTCGGTTAACGCTTCGGTGTTCTTTGCCACGGATGCGCGAATCTCAGCAATAGCCGCATTACTCATCACAATCCTTCCCTCATTGGATTGGACACTGTGAAATAGTTCCCTAGTAGCGGAGCTCAATTCTTTTAGCTCCCTACTTTGGTTAACAACATTGTTCTCCATGAGCATCGCTCGACGCTCCATGGAGTTTCCATACATCTCGCTAGCTCCATAGCAGAAGGCACCGATGCTTCCAACGCTTAGAGACGTGCTCTCATAGAACTCTCATCCGCTACCAAACCGCCTCTCGTTTTACTAGCCATGATCGTTCCCGAACAAAGCTCTGATACCAAGTGTCATGGGTCGCAAGTCTTAGCACTTGAGACGTCCGTGATGACGACAAGCTTTCTCTTCGTTCACAATCTTGGGACAAGAACATAGGCAACACTTAAAAACGAAAGCGATAACTAACACGGGTCATTTGCGTCGATTTTTGTCATTAAAACATAGAACCGCTACAAGTAATAGAATAAACATAAAAAAGGTTCAAAATGACGAGGGGGAAAGTCGCTTGAACGTCTATTATAATTGCTTGAAGTTTGGTTTTTCTTGCTTTGATGATTTTTCTTTCCCCCCTTATATGTGCTTAAAAAATATTTTCCCTAATAACAACAATAGATACCAAAATTCCGAGGAGGTGGGAAATCTATCTACCTATGCTATACAATTTATATTTACAATGTAACTGTCGTTTCCACTTCTCTACGTTGTCATTGAGTGGTCTGCAAAATTTGGGCTCATTCGGACTTCGTTCCGATGCGAAACGGCAAAGACCAAGTCGGTGGCCTGATGTGCATTGTTTGTTGCACGATGCTGTGCGCTCGGACATCTGGTTGGGGAGTAGCTACAGTGTCGCGGCGCACAGGTTGGGCCGCTGCTACAATGATGTTGCGCGCACGGTTGGGGCGCAGCTACAGTGATCTCTGCCCGTTATTGGGGCGTAGCTACAGTAACATCTGCGCAAGGTTGGGGCGCTGGCGCAGGGATGCATCGTTGTTGTCTCCTGTGCGTAGTCACGACCGACCTATTACAGGTCCCCCTCTCCCCACAACCTTTTTCCCTATTTCTTCTTCTTTCTCACACCTAATGCCATGGTTTTGTTGTTAATGCTTCTGAAAAAGATCTGAGTTTGAACCCATGATTTCTTTGCTTTTTAAAAAGCACCCATCAAGAAAACCATTCTTAAAAACACTATTAAATGAACTATTATTAATAGTAGAATACATGAGATTGTTATTTATATCTTTTGAAATTGCTTTTGGGCTATACATAATAAGAATCAGAAATATAGATGGGGTGGGTGGGGTTGTGGGGTGCGAGTGGGGGTTGGGAGGTTGAAAAAGATAGGTGGGCGAGGGATGTTTAACAAAAAAATACCCCGGCTGCTTTTTGATTGACCAAGTCCAAAATTCTAGTAAACAGTTGACTGATGGAAAAATTGATGCAAGGACCTAACCCACCAAATATAAATTGTTTCAGGATTAAACTTTTGGAAAATATTGTTTTTGGACCAATCTTCTAAAATATAAATAGATTTAAGACCTAGGGCGCCAATTTGCCGGTTTAATATTTGAAGTTTATTAAGATAAAAATTAGTTTCTAGTTAATTTAATTGATCTAAACTCTTCTAAACCAATCAAGTTTTTGTAAAACAATTAAAACACAAAAATTCTAAAAACTTCCACGTTGGATTTCTAAGTGTTTGATTGGTTGAAACTGAAAACATGCTTTATATTTTATATAAACACACACACACACACACACACACATATATATATATATATATATATATATATATATATATATATATATATATATATATATATATATATATATTATATTACATAGCTCATTTTCAGTTTCAATCAATTACATTCTTCTACATCCTACGTGTAATTTCCTTGAATTTTGGTTCAATTAATTATTTTATAAAATTTTGATTGGTTGGATAAATTTTACTTTGGTTGTAAACTCTTGATTGACTTACAAGAGTATCTCACAATGAAAAGTTACACTGTTTTTTTAGTTTGACAATACTATAAAAGAGAGTACTTTGACATGTTTTGAGTGAGAAATTGGGCTGACATTTCAGCCCATCAAATTAGGGAAGCTCACTTATTTGCTTCTTATATTTTTTATTTATATAAATATAAATAGTTAAAGTTTTAACAAATAACGAGTAATTCAGATGACCGGGTCCTCTGAATTTCAATTGAGCTTACAATCAAGTTCGATTTAACTTAGACTTAAGCAATGTTCATTTTTTGTTTTTTATTCTTATGCATCATTTTTATTTGCATAATATATTTTGAAAAATAAATAAATATGGATATTTAAAAATGAAAAAAAAACCAACTCGCTTCGTTTATACTGTAAAAATCAAGTGAATCTTCTTCTAAACTTTCTAAAACTAAAGTATTTAATTTGTAGAAATTTTATTTTTTAATAAAATGAAAAATAAAAAATATTAATCTAAAGCACATAAGAAAATTAACAACAATAAAGACTCTCACCTAAAAAAAATAGTTATTATTTTTATAACTTGACAAATGACAAGACTATACAAGAAAATTAATGTGTATAAATCTTATATATGATATCAACAAAGAAATTTGTTATTTTTTAGCACTATAGAGTTCTCGGGTTGGGTCCTCAATCTAATTTCCAAATTGTTTGATTTTTTTAATAATTATTTTAAAAGTATTGATTGACATCTTTAACTTATTCAAATTAAATTGTATAATTTAAAATATTTATGGTTTTTCTTTTCTTCTATTCTAATTTTCTAGATGTTTCTTTTTCCTTTTCAATATTATTAAAGATCCCACCTCTTAAATAGAGGGGAAATTTGTGGAGTTTGACAACATAATAAATATAGGGGTTGAGCATGCTTTTCAATTGAATGAATTAGTGGGTTGGTATTTAGCCCATGAAATTCAGTGACAAACTCAATTTGCATTTCAACTTTTTCATTCTAACAGTCAATTTATTTTTTTTCAAAAAACAAAATTAGCTCACAAAGTCATTTGATTTCCATATACTCTTAATTATATAGTAAAATGGAATCCCGTGCATAACACGGGTGATTAGGCGAGTGTATATATATTATAGAAGCCCTTTTCAGATTTGTATATATATCATTTCACGTGTCATTTTCTAGGATTTTATATTTTTACTTAGTTATAAAACTTTTGATTGCTGCAAAAAAATTGAATTATTTTATTTAGTTTGGAGGAGGCGGGATTCGATCCCGCATCATGCAGGTCAAATGCTACACACATTGCCAACTATTCTTGCAGGTATTTGACAACAATTTTATTTAATTATTTTAATGGAATGCTAATTTAAGAAAATTATGTGATAGTTAGAATATTGTAATAAATTTCGTAAGGAAAAATTGTTTCGTTTGAACTTTTACATTGTAATAATTTTTATATTAATCTATAAGCTACTTACCGTCCATACTGTTTTTGAATTTTTGTCGAATAAAGTATACGTAATGAGTTTTTGTCGAGTAAAGTATGTACATTATGAGTTTTCTTTTCTTTTCAGAATGACTAAAATTAAATTACTCATTTCCTAAAATAATAATATTTTTTCATATAAACTTCCACTACTAACCTTCCTTAGTTTAAGCGTAATTTAAGGGGATTAACATTCCTTAACTAATAATGCAAGAAGACAACTTTATTAAAAGTAAAATACTTTTATTAATTTTCATCTTAAGTCAAAGTGAAACATTAAATTCCGAATTGAAGCAATATTGTATTTGTTAAAGTATATAGCCTAAATAATATTTGAGTTTCTAATAACTATGTATCATCATATTGCTTATGGCCCTTATGTTATTTATCTAAAAAAAAATTATATGGTTATAAATTTATTTTCATATTACAATCTTGTGCATTTTTCTTTTTTCTTTTTTTCTTTTTCAGATTAAATAAAATTATGAGATAGTTGGAATATTGTAATAAATTCCGTAAGAAAAAATTGTTTCGTTTGAACTTTTACATTGCAATAATTTTTACATTAATCTATAAGCTACTTACCGACCATACTGTTTTTTAGTTTTTGTCGAATAAAGTATACATAATGAGTTTTTGTCGAGTAAAGTATGTATATTATGATTTTTTTTTTCTTTTCAGAATGCTAGAATTAAATTACTCATTTCCAAAAATAATAATATTTTTTCATATAAACTTCCACTACTAACCTTCCTTAGTTTAAGAGTAATTTAAGGGGATTAACCTTCCTTAACTAATAATTCAAGAAGACTTTATTAAAAGTAAAATAATTTTATTAATTTTCATCTTAAGTCAAAGTGAAACATTAAATTGCGGATTGAAAAAATATTGTATTTGTTAAAGTATATAGCCTAAATAATATTTGAGTTTCTGATAACTATGTATCATCATATTGCTTGTGGCCCTTGTGTTATTTATCTAAATTTCTTTTATATTATTAGTAGAATTTTTGCTTTTTGCATTGATTTATGATAGTTGAATCTATTGATCATTGCTAGCCACTTTTAATTTTTAATTTTTCTTTTTCTTTTAAATGTTTCGATTTATTTGATTGTAGGATACAAAGAATCCTAATTTTTGGTAACCTTTTTTGTTATATGTATTGATTTACTTATGTCCTAGAAGTCTTAGGCAAAAACTTAATTTAGACTTGATTTGTTATTTTGATTCTAAGAATTAAGATTTTTAGCCATGCCCAACAGAGTTTTTACAAAAGTGATTTTTTCTTAAAAGATTGCCATTAAAAAATGACCAATTTGACAAAAAAATTACAATGTTTAGGAGAAACTTATTTGAGGGAATTTATTGGGATGTTTCTGTGAACTTATGGGAATTTATGAGAATATTTTATTCTAATATTTACTCATATCTTCATCCTTTTATGTTTAATTATTGTTTATATCAATGTTTGATTCATTTTTTATCCGGTAAACATTACTATTAATAAATTCCCTTTAAATAATTTATTAATATACTATTAGACTAATTTTATCTTTCAGGGAATAAAAACATTTACTAAAATGGATCTTACAGCAATGCATGTTTGGCGAAAAAAACTTGAGTAGAAAATTGCTCGCTCTCATAGAAGAAGATGCACTATCTCAAAATGTGGAGCACACAATGTTGAAAAAACTTCATGAATTAGATGGCTCCATAAGAAAAATGAAGTCACAATACGTAATCTCTTCATGTTTTCTAAAAAGATTAGGTGATTAACATATAATATTAGTAGAGTAGTGATTATTGGACCAAAACATTGGATGAAACATCAATCGAAATAGTATATGACTATGTTTAATTCTTTTGATTATATATTATTTGATCCAATAATCATTCGGTGTTCACCCTTATATTTGTGAGTTACTCAATAAAAGTTATATTACCTAATCATGTTGAAATTTCTTATTTGTTTTCTAAAAAATTAAAGTTAACGAATTTTTGTTATAAATACAATTGTACAACCATTAAATTAATAATTTGAAATTTAGTATTTACGTGCATAGCACGGGTCGTTTGCTAGTGAGTATATATATATATATATTATTTATATATATATATTACATAAGGTGTGTTTTTAGTTTCAACCAATCACATGACTTCAAAACTCTAATCTAATTTTCCGTTAATTTTGAATTTTTTAATTAGCTTACTAATTTTGATTGGTTGAGAAAATTTAGATTAATTAAATTAATTGAAAACTAACTTTTATATTAAAAAAATCAAATTACTTATCAATTATCTCTACCATCCTAACTTTTATCTCATAATTTTAAATTAATCATCTAACTATATATAATATTATCATCGTACTATATATTGCTCTCTCCATTCCCATTTAATTTTCGTTTATGAGATATATAGTCATCCAAATTAATTGTCATTTACATGTCTTTTATTAGGTGTCAACACTTTATTCCAATTATAGCCTCAACATATCTTTTATTGGAAAAGTGAAAGAGAGAGAGAGGAAGGAAGGGGTATTATTAGAATTGTGGTGGAAAGATTACTATTTGTTTGAGGTCCTTTATTTTTTCAAAGTGTCATAAATGTCCAATATTAAAGAATGGAGGGAGTATAGAAGTTATTTTCATGTTCAACCAATGACAAGCCTTTGAAACTCTAATACATTATTTCTAAAATTTTCTAATTTTTAATTATTTTACAAAAACTTGATTGGTTAAGATAAATTTAATATATTTTGATAAATTTTCTAATTTTTAATTATTTTACAAAAACTTGATTGAGTTTTAATATATTTATGATTTTTCTTTTATTCTTTTCTAATTTTTAGATTTTTCTTTTTCAATATTATCTATCTATATATTACAGAGCACTTATACATACAGATAATTGTATCTATATATTTCTTCCATCTTTTTTCTTAGATTTTCACTTTTTTAATTAATTTACTAATTTTTAATTGGTTGAGAATATTTAGGTTAATTAAATTAATTGAAAAATAACCTATCTTAATAAAAATTAAATATCAACTTTTATAGGTGCAAAAACGTTAAACTATTTTATTCAAACCGGGAGAGGGAGGATTCGATCCCCCGACCTGCAGGTCGAATGCTGCGCTGCATTGCCAACTACTCTAGCAAGTATTTGACAACTGTTTTCTCTAATTCTTTTAATGGAATGTTAATTTAAATTTTATTTTGGTTATAAACTCTTAATTGGCTTATAAGAGTATCCCACATCGAAAAGTTACATTATTTTTTGAGTTTGACAATACTATAAAAGATGGTACTTTGACATGTTTTGAGTTACAAAATTGGGCTGACATTTTAGCCCATCAAATTAAGGAAGCCCGGTTATTTGCTTCTTATATTTTTTTATTTATATAAATATAAATAGTTAAAGTTTTAACAAATAACGGGTAATTCAGATGGCCGGGTCCTCTGAATTCGATTGAACTTATAATCAAAGTTAAAAATATTAATCTAAAGTCAAACAAGAGAATTAACAACAATAAAAACTCCCACATAAAAAAAATTATTATTATTTTTAAAAATTTGACAAATGACAAAACTATAAAAGAAAATTAATGTGCATAAAATTTATACTTCCTCCGATTCAAAATAGAAGTTTTTTTAAGAGTTATTTTTTGTTGGAAAACATAGGTCTTTTTACAAGAATGGTGCATTTATTGGCTAATTTACCCTTACATTATTTTCTCCATATATTCATATTTGTCAAAATGTATAGTTTTCATGCAACTCTTCATTAATTTATTTTTTCTTTTGGAGTATTAATTAGGGGGTATTTTAGTCATTTTGATTAGTATCTTAATTTGTGTGAAAACTCCTAAAAAGACTAATATTTTGAATCGGAATGAGTGTCTATCTATATTTATATTACAAAGTCTGTTTTCAATTTCAGCCAATCACATCCTTCTAAATCCTACGTGTAATTTCCATGAATTTTTGTTCAATTAATTATTTTATAAAATTTTGATTGGTTGGTTAAATTTTACTTTGGTTGTAAATTCTTAATTTGCTTATTAGAGTATCCCACATTGAAAAGTTACATTGTTTTTTGAGTTTGACAATACTATAAAATCGTGTACTTTGACATGTTTTGAGATACAAAATTACTTTGACATTTTTTCTTTCATTAAACATTACGTTTCCGTGCATAGCACGGGTATTTTTGCTAGTATATATATATTCAAAAACACTTTTCAGTTTTAGTTCTTTTATGAGCTCTTAAAATGCTAATGAAATTTCTTAATTATAAGTTTATTAATTAGTTGTAAAAATTATTATTGCTTGAGAAGGTTTAAGATTAATTCAATTGATTAGAAAATTGCTCTTTTTACTTGAATTCTAAATAATAAAAGATAAGAGATTAGTTTTTTAATTTGGATGATAAAATCCCAGTTATAATCCATTGAGGCATTACATTCATGTTGCCCACTTTACAATGACACTTTATTTTTAAAAAATTTAAAACTTTTATTCTATTGGTTCAGTTGATAAGGAGGATTTGGCACGTCCTTACAAATGTCAAGTGTTCAATTCCCGCTGCCGATATGAGAGATGTGCTGATGGGTGATCTGTAAGTACCCTTGTAATCGACCTACGGTCCCTAGGGCCTATCCTGACCCGTGTTGATGACTGGAGTCGAACCCACCCAAACTTTTGTTTACCAAAATATATATATATCTTGAAATTATATTCTATCACTACTTTTCAAATAAGTCTCCTATACCAAATATATCACCCCTTCTCACATTTCCTATACAAACTATTTCTCACAATCATTGTGATGTTAGCAGAGGACTTTACCATTTTTTTTTTCAATTTGTTCTCTTTGATTCTTCTTTTAATTGATTTTATTTGTAGGATTTGCATCACACTTGATTTTAGCCACCAACAACAAATCATCTCATTTGGCTATGAAGGTATTTTCTAATTTATTTTTTAAAAAATAGCATCTCCGCCATACGATCTCTTTAGTAATATTTTTTTCCGTTTGTGTGTTTTTATTGTTTGCAAAATGTAATATAATTTTTCATATAATTTTTCTTTTGATCGGTCGTGTTTAGGTTGGAGTATCACACAATTAGTTCTCCAGCTGAGTTTTTCGTTGGTGTTTTATGCTAATTTGCTTGCTTATTTTTTCTTTTTTTTTTCAAGAAATAAGGCTCCTTGGTAAAAATTGGAGATTTTCCTTTTCTTTCTCCTTCTTTACCAGAAGAAAAAAGACGTCTTAGTACATGATTTCCCCTTTTTATGTACTTTTTACACTCATTTCTTTTTAAATCTCTATATAACATTCAGATTTTTTTAACTTTTTTAATTTTAAATTTTCTTGAATTAGTAGTTTTATTTCATAAGCATTCTACAAATTCGTATGCATGCTTTTGTTTTTTGTTGGAACATTATGTTCAAATTTTTCACAATTTTTAAGACTTTAGGAACATTTCATTCAAAAGTGTCCAAATATTAAGTATAACTCAGTTTATTTATCTTGCTTGATATATTATCTCTCTTTTTTCACTTTATTTGTCTTGCCTGATATATTCTCTCTTTTTTTAATAATTTTTTTCACTACGTACTGATATTAGTTTTTTGTCATTCCAATTTTATGAGATTTGTTGTGTTGATATTAGTTTAATATATTTTTAACTCTATAGTTGTTGAGTTCATATGATCTCCATCTGTATTTTTTCATATTCAATAGGTTATCAAGTAAACCACAAAGAAAGCTAATAAAGGTTAATCTCCATCTCATTGTTTCTCATTTTTTTAGTTCATGTAGTAATAAAAGACAATCTTCAACTTTACTTTTGATTAGTTCATATTTACTTTCCAAGTTGTCGGTGCATACGGGGGCTTCGAAGATGTACAAATATTTGAAAAGAAACTTTTGGTGGAAAGGTATGAAACGGGAAATAGCTGAGTTTGTGGCTAAGTGTTTGGTATGTCAACAAGTGAAGGCGGAATATCAAAGACCCGTCAGACTAATTAAGCTTTTAGATATTCCCGTTTGGAAGTGGGAACATATCACGATGGATTTCGTAGTTGGTTTGCCAAGGACAAAATCGGAAATATATACTATTTGGGTGATCGTGGATCGAGTAACAAAATTAGCACACTTTTTATCGATGAAGATCACTGATGGATGTTTGGTTCAGGTGTACATGAACGAGATAGTTCGTCTTCACGGGGTACCGGTTAGCATTGTATTAGACCGGGATTCGTAATTTGTTTCACGGTTTTGGAAAAGTTTCAACAAGGCTATGGGGACAAAGTTGTCACTTAGCATCGCCTATCATCCTCAAACCGATGAGCAGATAGAAATTACCATTCAAACATTGGAAAATATGTTTAGGGCCTTCATATTAGACTTCAAAGGCAGCTGGGTCGATCACCTGACGTTGGCTGAATTATTTTACAATAACAGTCACCAAGCAAGTATCGGTATGTCACCTTATGAGGCGTTGCATGGGAGAAGATGTAGATCACCCGTATGTTGGGACGACATTGGGGAGAAAACGGTAACCAGGCCAGAATTGGTGCAAGTAACGATATAAAAGTTTCCGTTAATCCAGGAAAAGAGACTAGAAAATGATTTTTCTTTCTCCTTTTGTGTTCTTGAGAGTGTGTTCTAGAGAGATAGTAAAAATTTAGAATATTTTCTTTCTCTTGGTTTCGGCTAGCATAGAGAGAATGAGAGTGAATTCTAGTGATATGGAAATAATGAACAATTCATCATGTGGTTTTAGTGGAACCACCCACTAACTCCACATCCCCACTATTCTCTCCACATTTATTCCTTACACACACACACTACCCACACAAGTCATATGCCGGTTTTGACTTGGTCCAACTGGTTTGGTCGACCGGAAAAATGGTTCTCGGCCGACCGGAGTGACAAGCCGATTCGGTCAACCAGAAAAGGTTCTCGGTCGCCGGGTCCGGTCAAACAGGTCTGGTTCTTCCTAATCCAATTGAACACCCAATCTAATTGAGCACCTATATCAAATGTAAACTTCAACAATAGTAAGCGGAGACATTTGAAACTTCAAATTGGGAACAAAGTGTACTTGAGAGTATCGCCGACCAAAAGGGTTATGAGATTCGGTAAAAGCGGGAAGCTGAGTCCAAAGTATGTAGGTATGTATGAGATTTTAGAACTGGTTGATGAGTTAGCATATCGGTGAGCACTACCACTGATGTTGTCTTAACTTCACAACATCTTTCAGTTTTGGACCGAGTCATGTTTTGGAAGTCGAACTGTTGGAACTTTAAGAAGAATTGTCATATCAGGAAGTGCCGGTACAGATTGTGCATCTAAATGATCAAGTCTTGAGGCGAATGACTATACCGTATGTAAAGGTGCATTGGTCGCACCGTACCGAGCAAAAAGCGGTTTGGGAATTGGAGGAGGAAGCTCGATAGAAGTATCCACACCTTTTTTGGGATCGATGTGACTAAGTTTCGGGGACAAATTTTTTGTAAGGGGTAAGGATGTGATACCCGTAACTTTTTGCTTGCATGATTTGTATGTTTCTAATTTATTTTATGTGTTTAATTGTTTTATGTGTTATGTGTTAGGATTTTATTTGTTTAGGGCGCTTTGATGAGACTAGGAAGTATAAGGATCTAAATGTTGATCTTAGAAAGTTATTAGGCTGCTTTGTAAAGGAATTTGAAAGGTTTATAGAGGGGAGTCAATGTTGGGAAAAAGAAAAGTCTGTTACAAAAGAAAAAGAAAGAAAACGAGAGAGAAAATCTGGAAAGCTATGTGCAGAAATCTTGAAACGCTTAGTAAAGGGATCAAACGGACTCTGATCGACCCCATTTTTAGACCATGGATAGAGGGCTTCTAGTACTTCATTCGGAACGGTGGGGATCAATTTCCAACAGCTAATTTCAGAGTTATAGCTTTCGTAACGTAAATGAAAAATCCTGGGAAAAAATAGTGAATTGCAACCTTTGAGGATTTTGATTTAAGCAATTGAGGTAAGGTTCTCACACTTTTAGTTTTCCGTCCAAAAACCATAAACTTATCTTTTGTTAAATTTATGGAATTGTGATGAAATTGTTTCTTCATTATTTTCATAGCATCAAAATTGGGTGAAGCGTTGAATTTATGTGGACATGAATTGTATGTTGATTGATGGAATTTATATATGATTGATGTTTGGTTATGTAGTTGATCGTCATTCCGTTGAGTTATGTGTTTATTCCCAATTTAGAGTGTTTGTCTGTTGATGACCATATTGAAGGGATTCATGGGTGGAAACTCGTTCCAAACACCTATAAGTCCTCCCCTGAAGGATCCGCTCATACGTAAACGAATCGAAAAATTGAGAAAAGGACTTACAATTTTTGGCTCAAGAATCGGATTCTTGAATGGAAGATCCTGTCTTTATGGCTCGGATGCAATGATCACCTTGAGTCCTCCCTTGCAGAATTACTCCCTACCGGTATCCACGCGACGAAACGGGCAGGGAGTGCTAGCTCTCCGTTTTACTGAGTTTCTGGAATTAGGGAGAAAGGGAGAAGGCAGAATCCGAAATCTGATTCCGGGTGTTCTTTGGTTAATTGCGGCTGAAAGCTTAATTAGCTAGGGTTTCGGCCAGGAGATCATTATATAGGGTATGAGATTTTGTTCCCATAACCAACTCTCACATCCTCAACTTCTCTCGGCAGTGGGAGTCTTTAACTCCCACGTCCCCTAGACTTCTGCTGGTAGTGGGAGTCTTTATCGGATAATAACTCCCACGTAATCCCAGCCATTAACCAAATACCTAAAATGCCCCTTATCTATAATTCGAATAATATACGCTGTATTATTCTCGGAAAAATAAATGTCGGATACAATGAACCTAGACACATTCTAGATTCATTGAATCTGACATGAAGCTCAGTTAGCTCGTCTATGCGTGTGACCCCGTAGGTTCATCTTACAATGGCAATGAAAACACACTTAGTAGTAGTATGTGTTCATAAATCACAAGCGGTCCCTAGCGAGGACATCATGACTACCCAAAGTGAATGAATTTACGGTGGAACCTAATATCAATCCACTATTTAATCCCTTTGTCTCGTTATATCCTAATTAAGCATAAGGCATGGTAGTCAGTCACCCTTATTAAGCTTAATTGTATTTATGCTCGATCTCGGGATAGACTGTTCCAACAAATAGTATCTGATAACCACTTTATCAAATACATTTGAGCACGACCATGCATTTAGACAGTCTTTCCCTATCGAGGGGCCCATGGATATCTCTCTCTTATAAGAGAGGGGCAAATTCCTTATAATGCCTCTCACATTCAAGCCATGATAGGACACTGCATCCGATCATCAGTCGTATTGATTACTCGATTAAAAGCAACGTACGACTGAGTCAAAACGTGGCTCCATTCATGCTAGAATCAATGGAGACATAAGGTCTAAGGATTCTAAAATAGTATTGAGGAAGTAATACTTATGACTAAGGACCATGAAGTATTACTTCTCTAACGGATCACGTCCGATACGATATATCTCAATACATTGCATCTATGATATGATTTGTAACTCATTACACATGATTAGTAAAACGTAATCATCAATCAAACATCATACTAGTTTTATTTCATTGTTAAATAGATTACATAAAACTAGGGACAACTAGAATAGTAATTACATAAGCAAATGAGTTTTACTATCAAATCACGCATTTGATGTTCATAAGCAAAATTAACTATTCATATGAAATGCTCAAATAGATATAAAACGTACAACATATGCTAATGGTCCTAGGGTACTACTAACACATATAAGCGGATATGTCCCCATATTATATAAGTTCTGCGTGCTCGGGAGCACGATATTCTGCCTGTCTGGCCTGGACGAGCGATGTCATAACGGGGTGTATCCTTAAACTTTTTGCCCTTTCATTCGAGGGGATATGTACAAATAATCCATGACAAGTCTGGCCCTCCTTAACGGGAAATAATAATTAGGGGTTGTTAACAATGGTATAAGGTTTTAGCTAGACAATTTAGCTCGATTGTGTAGATTGTATGTTGTGTGCAAGAATGATACTCGTAATATCTAACTATAAGTATGTATGTCTGTTTTGCTTTAGTAGTTCATGGTGCTCGTAGCACGAATTCTGATGTATAAGTATCATATATGCAATAGTATGGTTTTGTCTATCGATGTCTATGTTTTGGTCGTTTGAGTTTGTCAAAATGAGTGTTTGGTGAGGATATTTAGTTTTGAAGAAAATCATATTGCTTTTGTTATTTTGCACTGAAAAAGGTATGTTCTGAAACTCAGATGACCTCTTCAGTCGACCGCATGAGTTTTACATTGTCCAGAGAGAGATATTGGGGCTTCTGCCTGTATCCTGGACGACCACTTCGGTAGACCGAAAGAGGTATTACATCGTTCGGAGGAAATGCTGAGGCTATTTCCTAGACCCCCAAACGACCTTCGGTCGACTGGAATATGTTCCTCCTCGTCCAGGGTACTGCGGAGATGGGTCTGGATGATTCGTCGTCCGGAGCCTTCATTTGCAGCACTGTCCGGATTATTTCTGAGATGTTTACTGTCCCATTTTCAAGTTATGTATGTTCTAAGTTATTCCAAGTATTTTCAAGTGTTTTAATGATGTTTAAAGTCAAGTTATATTTCAAATATTTTGGGAATTGGGAAAACTCATTGTGTCTTATTTTATGCTTAATTCCAAGGGTGTTTGAACTTTACTGGGCTGTAGCTCATTCCCCTACTTGAAGGAGTGTGGAAAGTATTGGTCGAGAAAAGCATTTTTGAACTGTACCTAGGTGACGGGTTGTCCCCCTTGTTGATAGATAGGGGAAACAACCCTCCACCATTCTGTTGCCCTGCCCGTAAGTGAAACCACTACTACATCATCTTTGGCACCCTCATTATTCTCAAGTTCTGTTATATATCTTCCAACCACTCTTCAGGTTGATCTGCAGTCATAGTACCATCAAATTACACCATTCTCGTCTTCTTCAGAGGCTCATAGAAACTTCTTGGATCGGCTTCTACCTTTGGTGGCCATCTTGCCCCATATTCTGATTGATTTGAGTTTGTTGAGTCTGTACCAGTTGAGTTATATTTTGATGTGTCTGTTGCATACTCTGATGTGAATGTTGCATGTTCTGCTGTGTTTGAACCATCTGTGTAAGAAGGTGGAATGCAACCCCAAATTCTGCCAGCATAGGAGGATTTCCCGGTGGTGGTGGTGGTACAAATTCCGATCCAGTTTGGTTTCCCCCAGTCGGTTGCTGGCTTGATGAACCCATGAACTGACGACGAGTACCCCTAGGACCCTGACGGACAACTAAGCTATTGAGATGTTTAGATCGTCGTCATTGTTGTTGTTGACTTGGTTTCGGTCCATCATTCCCCACAGAATACCCACAGTATATGGTAAGTGATAAATTCATATAGCATGCCCAAACAAAATTGAAACATAACATAACATGGCATAACATATACAACACATAACACATCAACAAAGTATAAAGCAGTAAGTAAACAAGTACGTCATATTCCAGAGTCTCTACCCATCACACATCTCACATGTTATCTACCAAATTCATCATATATTCATTACAGGTTTTATTCCTAAGGTTCGACCTGCTCTGATACCACTTATGTCACACCCCAAAATCGGATGATGACCTGGAAGTACCTCATATGCCAATCAGGCGCAGAACCAAAGCAGAATAACAGAGTTCATTATATTATGATTAGCGGAAGTATTAATAACTACATTAATTATCATAGTTATACATAACCAACATAAAGTAAAGTGTGTTGTACTAAGTTTATTACAAATCCAATTCAAGTATATAAAAGGAAATATTCTATTACAAGTTACATTATGAATCACTTGTCCTCCCATCCCAGGATTCCACATAAGCACCGTCATCATCTGCAAATAAGAAAAGTAAAGACATGAACTATAAAGCTCAGTAAGCATCAACGCCCTTGGGATGAAACATCAAATAAGATACAAAACACTTTTCCCAATTCCCAAATAAAGTTTGAAAATCATGCAAGTTTAAGTCCCTTCACTAGACTCATTTTACACCAAAAACCTCAACAATAACCTTTTAGAAAATACTAGAAGAAGCCAAGACACCAGAAAACAAAAAATCCAAAATACCATCACTCCGGTCGACCTAGCTCTCCCACCGGTGGACTGACTGGACCTTAGAAAAACAGGACAAACACGTTGTCCAAAGTTCGGTAGACCGATACCACCCACCGGTCGACCGACTGGACCTTCGGTCGAAGGGTTCACTAACATGGTCGACTTACTCAGACTTCCACATCGAACGTTTGTACCCAGTAGTTTGATCGGACGACTGGTTGAAGCTCCGGTCGATCGAGATCCAGTCAGTCCATTTTCAGTGCAGTTTTGTGAAGGAAAAGTGCATTTCTTCACAATTCGGATTCCAACCCTAAAATGACCAGTTTTGATGCATATGAACATATAAATGACAATGACAAACATATAAGCAAGTAAGACATAAAACGTACTCGTTAAATTCAACATTTGCACATCGAAAATGTGACACAAGCTCCATGCTTTCACCTATCTCAACATACAGAAATACACAACATTGGATCTTTCGAATGCGACTCATGTTATGACACAACATTCACAAGGAAGAGCTGAATTTTCCATTCACAACTCTAAAGCAATTACTACAACGATCCCCAACTTTTAAGCTTAGAAGGGCAAGCTTTCAATGCAAACACGAGTTCAATTTCTCCTCGAACGAGCCCCATCACTGTGGAATCCAAAAAGACCGTTTGTAGTCCCTAACATCTCCCCCGATTAGGAAGGAGCACTAACCAACACTCAAGTCGAGAACTCCCGGGTTCAACGACAAAACACTCAATCATGCACATTCGAAAGAATCTTGCAATGCGGTCGTTCCTAAACAAGAGCTCAACCAGTGACGACTTTTTAGAAAACATAGCATTTAAGACCCCAAAAGAAGTAACAAGTAGACTCGAATGATCAAGAATGATGATGACAGTTCAACATGCACGATCAAGTCCCATAATCGAATACACACATATGGCAATTCAATGCTTCATCATATGCAGGAAATCATGAGTTTAAAATACTTTCAATACACAATTCCAACAGTATAAAGTATACATTTCATGAGTTTTAGGACTGAAAATACAAGGGTGGAGAGTCTTACTTGGAATCAAGCAAGCAATACACAAACCAGAATTTCTGTGCACAAGTAGTAACTTCAAACACGAAAATCCATTCACTGGGAACTCAAAATCAATCCTTGTTTCTTCTCACACGTAGCCTTAAGTGTTAGCTTCGATTATCAACCAGAATTACTAAATTTGGTGCCAGATTGCTACTTTAATTATGATTTCTCTCACCAGCACTCTGTTTTTCCAAAAACTCTTCTCTTTCTTTTCTCTCTTTTTCTTTCCTTCCTTTCTCTCTAACCTCTCCTAACTTCTACATTTGAAATTCCTGCACCAACCACCCCCCAAGAGACATACATTTTCAAAAGGTGTTAAACTAATCCACAAGTTTCAACTAGTCTACACTTAAGTCCCTTAAGTTATTCATTTTTAAAAGGCCACCGTAATAATTGTACATCAAATAAATACTTAACACATAAATTCAATTATGCTTATTATCAAAAAATTTAGGTTATCACACTAACTACTGTAAGCCCTAAGGGCGAACAAACTCAGTTTTTGATAATGGACAAACATTTGATGTTGTGTCTAATGGTTTCAATCTTTGTGATAGAATAATGGTTCTCATAATGGAAGCTCTAAGTACTTCAATCAAGCCATGATCAAGATTCAAAGTTATACTTAAAGGCATATCTCATCGAGATTGAAGATTGAAGACTTAGGTTTGGCTAGATTAGCTTTGTCATTATAAGTCGTTATCTTATAAGCTCTAACCAATGCTCTCATGAACATAAGTTCTACACTCTAGTCTTGCATGTTTTCATAAACACGTTTTCAAAAGGCTAAAGTTTCAAAATGATTCTCATATGTGTTCATATCTCAAAAGCCTTTGATTTCAAAGTATAAGTCTTTTAAAACGGTTTTCTAAATGCTCTTACTTGTTACATATTAAGAAACCCTTTTAGACTTCAATAGATTTCAAAACGTGTGAAAAATCAACATCTCTCAAAGCTCAGAAGGTCGGATCATCCGAGCTTTCCTCGGATCAACCGAAGAGAAACCGAGAGTTGTGATTATGAGCTTCGGTCGACCTAAGGGTAAGGTCGGTCGACCGACCTAGGTTAGGCTCAACCGAAGTGGTGCTTCGGTCATCCGAGGTCTCAGTTCGGTCAACCGAACTCTGCGAGAACTAGCCGTTATTTGACCGTTGCAGAGTTGTTTTTCAGCCTATTTTGAAATGTATAAATACTCCAAAAGTATAGAATGACTCTAAGACTTGCACATACAATATACATTGATTTCTTATCAAGTCTAAACACTTACAAAGCAAATGCTCTTCATTTCTATGATCTAAATCATTCAAGAGTGTTCTTTCAAAAGCAGGACAAAGAGTGTGCATCATATGTTCAAAGAGCTTATAATTATTGTACTTTAAAGGTATATATCTCTCACTTATAAGAGTGAATTATCTTTCTCTTTAGCCATCTTATTCCCTTTCTAAGTGATTGGGTTATTCTTGTAAAAGTCCTACTTAGTGTGGGCAAGTAACTCTTAGTGAGTTTTGTATTGTGGTTGTGTTGTAAAACTCTTAGTGAGTTGTCCACAAGTGTAAAAAGTCTTCTTAGTGAAGTTGTTGAAAATCCTTGGGTGCGGCTCAAGGTAGTGGATGTAGATTCTAAGTGAATCGAACCACTCTAAATCCTTTGTCTTGTTATTGGGTTTTGTTTTGCTATTGTTCATCTTGCTCAAACTTACACTAGCATTGAATAGATTGAAAAAGTTTGTAAGATCGATTAAAACCCAATTCACCCCCTCCACCCCCCACCCCCCCCCCCTCTCGTGTTTTACAACTACACTTCTGACTTCTCTTCAAGTATTTGTTAATTTTCTCTCGCAAACTTATTATATGGCTTATTGTATAAATTGAATAAACTAAAATAGCTTCTTTAATTACATTGTTCTAAATATTTATTTTCAATAAAAACATAACTAATTTATTTCTCACGACATATATTTAATTTTATTATTTGTTTATTTGATAGGTTTGTTAAAAAATTGATTTTTTCAAATACTATTAATTGATGAAGAACCTTAATATAGTATCAAAGATTCGACATAAAAGGCTTAAGTTCGGATCTTTCTCTAACTTGAATTAGTTTCGAGGGGAATATACTCAACGCAACTCTAAAGTAGGCTAAATATCGATGGAGGTTGAAACACCACAACAAGCGAAACTAACTTGTTGATACAGCAACTCAAAGAATGAATGAAGTTCTACAAGAAGTTCAATTCACGAGGATCTAAGGAATAACCTTACCAAATAGCATATATCTAAAGTACTTACAATGGTGGCCGAAATCCCTCTTAAAGAGAGTAGAATTTCGGCTAGCATAGCCTTACAAAGAAGAGTCCTTGAAGAATTAGGATTCTACAACTCCTAGATAACTAAAGCTTACTATATTCTAGCCACTATCTAAAATATGGACAACATGTCCTTTATTGTAGCAACACTAAGAGATAATCCGGCTATCACACTAATTAAATAAGAAATAAATATGAAAACTAATTAAAGTCTAGAATAGACTTTAATTTACAAAGTTCCTAAAATGCCCTTCTTATCCACTTTGCTTGAGTAGGCCAAATTGTATACTTTGTAAAGTTAAGAGGTTGACTTTAACATCATCTTCAAGTTGTAACTTAGCTTCCTCTTTAGCCTTTACATCTCGGATCAAAGTTGAAATCCTTTCTAGAGTCCTCTTTATCCTTACTCTTGCCATAGGTCTTTGAAGGATGACTAAAGGATCCCTTGAGTAGGGTAGCCCATTGGATGGTCCCTCATCATTAACCATTGCACATCAATTTCGCGTTTCTTATAAAGAAAACTTGATGATATCTTGGTTTTATCGTATCTCCTTCATGACATTATCAACTTCTATTGCTATCCATTAATAATATAGTTGTAGATTGAAAGAAACTTTAATTTTCTAAAACCCGATCGAAATTCTCGCCACCTCTTCAAGAGGAACATATTAATTAATTTGATCATCAAAATCATTTATCCAATGATTTGAGAATTTTATCATGGTTCAAACGTGCTTTTAGACTCGTTAGCTATAGACATGGACGATTCTAGGGGTGGGGCAGTCGTCCCCGAGATTTTTAAAAATACTACTAGATATAGTAATTTTTATATGTAATTCGAAATTTTTTATCAAGTTCGCCCCCCAATATTTTTTTTATTTTTTATTTTTTGCAATTTTTATGGGTAGATTAATATATTGTTGCAGTTTTTTGTCCCCAAAAGATAATTCTTGACTTCGTCCATAACTATAGAACTCATATGTTTTCCTTATGAGACATCTTCGCATATAGGAACATCTATAGCTTAAATATCCTTATAGAATTTGTAAAAATACTACAGTGAATTTGAAGATAGAGATCACTTATTCAATGCCAATTAGCAAATCAGACATTTAGGCATCTCTAGTCAATGGACGAAATTTTTTATATGGCAAGTGACCAAATTTAGTTCAGTATATAAGCATATTGTCAATATTATACTTTTGATAGATATTCACTAAGACAATTATGTCACATTTTTCATGAACGATTTACGAATATGCTTCAGGTATATTGATTCCTCCAAGGACTTCATATATGTGCTAAGTATATTCCTTGCACTATTAAAACCTAAAAATATTTGTATTTACCATAAAAAAAAATTATGTCTTTGTAACCATCGCAAACCTTTACGAAGAACCTTGTGCCACTAGTTTTAATTTTTATATTCTAAATTCATTTGTGATAAGATTATACGTACACTTCAGGTGTACGAGTTAATTGTCATATTTTTTCATATTTTCTAATGTGAACTTATATTTTCTTTTGGCCAATTATCTCGAGCTTCTAAATCTCGTGTTTGCGGACTTTGAATTATGATCCTCATTTGGTGTCATTATTCATGCGCATTAAATACTCATTTTCTTATAAGGTTCCGTCATTTTATAATCATGACATTATATGTAGATGTCTCATTCTTAAAGTTTTTAGGTACTTGAATCTCTTCTGGAGATAATATATTAGTCATGTCTAGAGAATCCTTGACTAACAATATATGATCATTTCAATATTTGCTCATTTCATCTGCAATGATTTATTTTCATTGTAACATTTTAATCTACTATGCTCTCTTATTCATTAGTGGTCGTAGATCGTCCTTTAGGGACATGAAATAGGAGCGCCCTTAGCCAGAGTTTTGTCAGTAAAAATAATTCCTAGATTTATGTTTGGAACTTCTTGTTTAAAGTGTTTACGGATCAAAATGAGATACAAACTCATATCTTTATCCGATTATATATTAATCTATCTTCTTGAGATTCATGCTAAAATATATTCTCAACCTCTTTGAGGTCCCATCTCTTACTTTGGTGGTGATGGTTATTGTTTTATAGCTCACAATTAAATCTTAATGGGAGAGGAAGACATTTTAGCTCCTGTCCACAATAGGAGAATTCTTAATATTTGGTTGGAAAATACGAGCAATTGCTACAAATTAATCTACATCAATTAGCTAATGACACTTATGGTTTTACAAGACCATTTAGTGTATGAACTCATTCTACCGAATGGTCATATGATACAGCCAATATTTTCAAGATAAATTATGTCATTAAGAGAATCTAAAATTTCAGCTCATTGTCCATATACCACGACTTCAGATTGAAGGTAGATCGACTATTTATTCATCTCATGAACATATTCAACCCCCGAATTTATTGGTGATATCCTTATAATAATTTACCTCGAAAACAAGTAGCATAATACAATTTGTTGGATATGAAACTTATTGTTCCTCCATATTACTACGAGTTGTATATTATCTTTAGTAATTGAGTGATTCGAGGTCGTCTAACCGGTCACGCCAATCTTTAAATTCGTAAACTTTAAGTTTATTTTAAATAATATATCAATTGAATAATTTATATATTTCATAAAAGAGAAATGAAAATTTCTCCAAAATAACAGTAGTAATATGCACAAAGTTTTAAAAATTTATTCAATCTAGTGTCTCACTATGATCTTCAGTATGTGAAGACTATCGAAACAACTTTATGAGAGACTTTAAGGAGAGTTGTGCATTGCATTTAATATGTGGCCATTAAGGTCAACTAGCTTTTCCAAAGCCTTAAAGTAGCTCTTCTGGAGTTTTTTAATCCACTTAGTTTTTCTAAAACTTGATATTTAACACTTATCTCGAATGTGTCCAATAATTAACTACTGATGTATACACATATTAGATATTTATTATTCTTGAATGAAACAAACTAAATAATATTATAATATGTGAAATTAAATACATAATATGTAATAGACAAAATCTAATATAAATAAAAACATCAAGTTATTCTCTTTGAATATTAAGTGCTTGTTTGGTATGTGGGAATGAAAAAGAATAAAAAGGCATTTCCCACTTCTCTTTCCATTCCGGCTTTTGGTTGAACAATTTGAAGTGGGAAAATGATCATTCCATGGGAATGACGATTCCAGGAAGAAGTGGGAAAGGTCATTACACACCAAAGCCTATGGAATGACCTTTCCAGGAGAAGCTGTAATAATTAATAAATAGTAACTGACATTTATACATCTCTTTTAATTAATTATTACGTTTATTTTACATAGCAACGTATTCATATTTAGTCATAAATATTCTATTTCACTTAGTATAATTTCATAGATGGTAATTTTATAAATATTTATTTTTCTTGGTTGTAGTTTTAATCTATTTTTAATTTAAAAGTAATGATATTTTTATTACTAGGTTGACATTTTAATAAAAATTATGTTTCAACGATATATATATATATATATATATATAATGTTAATGTTATTCAAGTAACATTTTGTAGTGAATGTTTAATTAGGTTTTATCACTAGTATATGCTAAAAGGGCATTTATGTCATATTCTGTTTAATTCCATTCTATTCTGACATTAAAATATAGTTTTACCAAACACAGAAAAAGAATTGATATTCCATTATGTCTTTGCCTTGCAAACACTGGAATGAAAAGAGGATTGCGAAGTTATTCTGAGTAAAAATCGATTTTGCCTAAAAAGGGATTCCATTCCAACTATATATGCCAAATTATATGCTGTACGAGATTGGCCACAGTATATGCCAAATTAATAGTTACAACATTATAGATAAAATAACACTTTTCCTTCGCAATTGATGTTTAGTAGATATTCAAAAGATGTCTAGGGCACGATAGGTACATGACAAAACGTTTGCATATCGCGTCACATACTTTTTTCCACAATGTGTTGGAACTTATATTTTGTTTACTTTCTCATTATTTTATCACTTCAGGTGAGGATCAATATTTTTACTTTCTCAATGTATAATGTTTAACAACATGATCAGCTAAAACTATGACATGGACCAAAATTATTTTGCAAATGAATTATAAATTTTAATACATTCACTTCAGAGAGTGACATAGAATTAGATGGTTGGAGTTTACAATATTTCATCAACAACTCATTTTCTCAATTAACCACAAAATTAGTAACTACAATAATATTTGTTCACAAATAGCATTTTGCATCATAACTAATTTTTGTGTGGCTTTGTATTTTCTCCATAATTTGTCTTTGATCTAGTGGCTCTGGTACTCTTTAATGATGTCTTCAAGACCCATTGTATCCAAATGGATTTCAACATCAACCTTTACTAATGAACAATTTTCACATAAACTCAAAAGTCATAAACTTAAACTGAATCAAACATAAATATGAAAAGTACAAACTATGAAATGTACTGTAACTAACCTTCATGACATGAGCCTCTTAATATTTCGAATGTAATAATCTTGATTGACTTGAGGTCCTCATCAAATATTCGTATTTGGATGCAACATTCGGATGCAAACCTCGAATAAATATAACACTGTAATGATTTAGACGGAATATCTTTCAAACAAAATAAGAAGTCTCACAAATCTAATCATCTAATAGTAGAGACTCATGTTGATAACGTGTTATAAAATAAATGAAATTCTATAATGAATTTCACTACAAAACTCAAATATAATGTGAAACCCGTAACTTTTGCTTACGTGTTATTTTACATTCAACTTCTTTTTATGTGATTAATTTCGTAGGCGTAATTTATTTTGCAAGATTATGTGTTTACGTGTCTATTAATTTTTATAACATGTTGCGTGTTACATTTTTGGTACGTTTCGTTGTGGGGCGTTTCGTACGTGTATCGTATTGGAGGGACCTAGTTGTAATTCACCTAGAGGAGTAGTTAATTGGAATTGGAATTAAATAAAATGAATTATGTGATTTGGGGATTAGGAATATAATATATAAAGAAAAAGCTGATAGGAAAGAAAAAAGGAAATCCTTTAAAAAAAAAAAAGAAAAATTATAATAAAAAGAAAGATAAAATCATTGTTTGTAATAAATGTAAAAAAGTGGGACATATTGCAAAAAAATGTTAGACTAAAAAAGAGATTAAAAATCTTGATTTGGATGATGAAATCAAAGATAAATTATCTAAGTTATTTTTAGAATCAACTGATAGTTCAGAACATAGTGATAATAGTTTGGAAATAATAGAAAGTGACTACTATAGTAGTTCTAGTGAATCTGAATGTGAACCTTGTCAGATAGGACAAGCCTGTATAAGACCAAAATAAGATGAACAATTTTATAAATTGATGTCACAATTTCAAGATAAAGATCATGAAATTAATTTAAATTTAAATTACCCAAATGAATTTAAATTACCCAAGATAAAGATCATGAAGATAAAGCCAGAAAAACAATTTTGAATGAATTTAAATTACCCAAATGTGAAGCTTTTAGAAAATGGTTTTTTGGGAATTTTGATAAAACCCAACAAAAAGAATTTTATGAATTTTGTGAATTACATAATAAAATAATATATTTTATTCCTTGGTTTTATTCTACTTATATTCAAGATTATATAAATGTAATAGAAAGAAATTATAAATTATTAAATGGTAATATAGTAAAGGATGTTAATCCTCCTTTGACAGCTTTTAAAGTGGAAAATTGTAATTTTCTAGCTTTGTCAAAATTATTTGAAGATGATACTTTAAGTATTACTGTCAAACATATAAATTCTTTAATGGAACAACAGAATTTTGCTAATCTTAATTTAAATATATTAGGAGAACAAATGATCTCTTTACATAAGAAAATTGATAGTGTAATAACACTTATGAATAGTCAAATTACAACAGTTAAACCTGAAACTGTTGAACCAATTAAGGTAGAGACTAATTTACAAAGTCCTCCGGAAATTACTAATTTTATAAGAAAAAAATATTCTATATGGGAGAATGATGTTACTAAAAAAATAGTAGAAATATTGGGAGAAAAAGTAGAAAAATTAAAGTTAAATATTTTAAGTGATGAGGATATAAATCCTTTTGGAAGAGAATATTCTGAATCTGAATCAGAGGATAATCAGATTAATACTGTAGTAAATGAGAAATGGGCAACTAAGCCTATTCAAAAAATGTATTATTATACTAGGCCATCGCCTATGGATACTCTTAATGAAGAAGATTATTTTCAGCTTAATAATAGTTATAGTGGCAAACATATCTATGAATGGAACATAGATAATTTTACTCAAAAACAGATTTATAGTCATATGCATAGAATGTTAATGTATTCTACTATTTGCAAAAGTGAAGGTAATAGTGACCTTAATATTGCAAAAATGATAGTTGCAAGATTTACAGGTCAACTTAAAGGTTGGTGGGATAATTATTTAAAACTTGAAACTAGGGAAGGTATTTTAAGAACTGTTAAAATAGAAAACGGTGAAACCAAAGAAAATGCAGTTTATACACTGGTTGTTCAAATAATTGAACATTTTACAGGAACATTTTCTGAAAATTATGATACTACTAGAACTTTATTACAAAATCTTAGGTGTAAAACACTTACTGATTTTAGATGGTATAAAGATACTTTCTTACATAGAGTTTTAGAATTACCAGAGAGTGATAGTACTCACTGTAAGGCCAAATTTGTTGATGGTTTACCCCATTTATTTGCAGAAAGAATTAGGAAATCTTTGAAAGGTAATAGACCTACAATTCCTTATCATGAATTTACATATGGTAAATTAATAGGAACCTGTACACAGGAAGGTTTAAATCTGTGTAATGAAATTAAATTAAATCAACAATTAAAGAATCAGAAAATTGTTGAAAGAAAACAATTAGGTGAATTTTGTAGTCAATTTGGTATGGATTTACCTGCTTATAATAAACATAAGGGTAAAAAGAAATTTGTTGATAAACAACCTTATTATAGCAAAAAGAAAAGAAGATAACATAACATAATCGTGGGTGTAATGTGTAGTGGAATTACGCATGTAACATAAAAATAGGATATGGGGTCATGGGATCATGGGGTCTGGGATCATGGGATCAGGGACCTGATTTGTGGGGTGTATGTATCATGCACAAGCAAACAAATCAATATAAATAGAAGCGGCTCTCACAGTCGCATGAAAAAGAAACAGAGGATAATAATATATTTTGAGAACTCAACATTCTGTCGTAAACTTTGAGACATCGCTGAGGGAGCGTTATCTGTTCGTTTTCAGCCTATTTTATACCGAATAGAAGATAATTTTATAAGCTTCGAGTGTGCGCAAACGGAATGTCATTCCGAGTCCCGAGCAGAGAGTTATAGCTCCGCGAGTAGGACAGGGCAGTGCTGTTTCGGTTTTTCTATTTATCAATTGTCTCCGTAAGAGGTAGGGACTCTACGTCATTTAATTCTCGCATATAAGTGCACAGTAAAATAGGATAAACTTTTGAGGTTACGAAATAATTACACGAATTATGTTTATTGCTTTCGTTATTATATAAACTGTTTTAGGCTTATTTTGAACTTGCATAATTGTTACCGCTTTGGACGTCATATGTGGTTTTGGTCGACCGAGTCGTCGCCCCTACTGAGCTCTTGTCTAGGAACGACTAATTAGCAGGATTCGTTCGCTACTGCATTCTGATACTGATTCTGTGACCCGAGAGGTCTTCTGATATACGTGTCTCTGAACTCTCACCCGATGAGGTTATCATTGGGACGGTAATGGCTTTGTTGAGTCCACTGTGGTGGGTGATGACACAATAAAAGAATGGATCCTTAAACCCTGGCCCGTCGTTTGGGGGACCGTACCAAACCCGCGCCTGCATTTTCTGAGTCGTCCTAGCTCGGATAATAGCTAGGGCCATTACCGTTATTGTTGATTGGGAGTGAATAGATGAGTCAGCTCATGTGGCGGGATTGTGTGTCATAGCGGTAGTGATGTTCTTACTGTTTAAACGGTGTTGTAATCGAGTGTAGTGTATGAGCAATGCGTGGTGCTTGTTGTGCACTCGGTTATGTAAGCGTTTAGATGCGACGAATAAGGCTACTTAGCTTATTTATTGTTTCATACTTGTTCGTTCTTTTTATTGGTCCCTACTGAGCACCATAGCTCAGTCCATCCACTTTTACTGTGCAGTTGATTTAGGGGACGAGCAACACTACGAAGATGATGGCATCTGGGATGGGGATTATGAAGAGTGATTCATAACCGGTTTCAATTTAAGAATTTAGTTTATTTCATTATTAGTTTCGTTAAACAATTTCATTTGTAATAATTAGTTTCCGCTGTTGAACTATTATTTCATAATTGAATTTCTTTTTTGTAACTCTGTTTGTCGGCTTTGGTGTTTCATTAACCAATGAGACACTGTCATGTCATCGACCCTGGTTACGGGGTGTGACAGAAGTGGTATCAGAGTAGGTCGAACCTTAGGGATTAAAATTATGGAATGAACTTAGGAAAACAAGAACATTTAATGTGAGATGTGAGATGGGTAGAGACCATGGACTAGGGTGTACTTTGTTTACTTAACGTTGTATATATATTTTCATTCATGTTATGTTATGCATTTGTTTAGTTTTTGTCATACCCTGCCATACTTGTCTATGTTTTAAGTATACAACTTGATTTAATTGCTTCATCATCTTATATGTTATCACTTTATATATCGATTACATTTATTCTATGCTATCACTTTATATATATTATCGTTCATATTATGTTATGTTTTTCTTATGTTTTATATCATACCCTTCCATGTTTGTCTTTATTGCGTATATATAACTTGAATTAAATTTTTATCGCTTTATATGTCATGTTACATGTACTATGTGTTATACTTAGTGTTATACACTGCCTTACTTGTGATTATCCTACATGCTAAATGTGTTATTTGCTTAACATTTATTTTATTATATTATATAATTGTCGGGGTAAGATGGATCCAAACCAAGCCAATGATGAAGACTATGACTTGCCGATTGCGGCATTTGTTAGAAGGGGGCATAGGGGTAAAAGGCAACAGGTTATTGGGTCGACAAGTCAGAAACAACCAGGAGTTCCGCAACAAAATCAGAATGGTAATATTGGGCTTGTTACACCACCGCTACCACCACAGAATCCTCCACCACTGCCACCATATAACCAATCACCACCCCAGAATATCCCTCATCCAGCACCACAAAACCTCATAGCTCCACCACCTCCTTATAACATGCCACCACCACCCTACAATACACCACCTCAGTATAACATCCCACAACCACCTCCGCCAGCCAATGCAGGGGCAGTTCCTGACATGGCAGCTGCTTTTGCTATGTTCACCCAGATGTTCCCCTAATTCCAGCAACCTCAGCCTCAGTATCAGCAAACTCAGCCTCAGCCTCAGCCTCAGCCTCAGCCTCAGCCTCAGTATCAGCAGCCACCGCCACAGATTGAGTATGTTAGAATTCAGAGAGGTCAGAGGGTTGAGTCAGATCCAGGTATGTAATGTGAGCGCATGAAGAAGATGCGTATGTCATCTTTTGATGGAGGGGTAGGACCCGATGAGGCAGAGATTTGGTTAGAGAGTGTTGAGCAGCACTTTCGCATCATAAGGGTGCCTGAAGACGTGAAGACTGATGTGGTGACACTTTTCCTCACATCAGAGGCGTCTGAGTGGTGGAAAGGAGTTGAGCCAGTCTATGCTCAGGCCAGTTATCACTTGGGATAGGTTCAAAGAAGCTTTTCTGTATCAGTATTTTCCTGAGACCTTTAAGACGGCGAAACAAAATGAGTTATTCGATTTAAAGCAGACCGATGAGATGTCTGTTTCAGCATATACCAGCAAGTTCAACCGTTTGGAGAAGTATGTTATTTCCACTATTCATGATGAAAAGACGAGGACCCAGAGGTTTGTACGGGGATTGTTGCCTCGTATTAGAGGAAGATTGTCTGGAAATCGTCCTACCACTTATATGGACGCATACAGGAGAAGTTTGGATGTGGAAGCAGAGTTCAAAACTACTGAGGTTGATAATAAGAGACACTATTCAGCTATGTCTCAGGGTTAAGGTTTCCGTTCTAACTCTATTGCACCCTTAGCTCAGAAGAGGTTTGCTTCCGCCTCAGGACCAATCAACACCCTTGGATCGGGAGTAGCAACGTGTTCAAACTTGACCATGATTGGGGGAAACACAAGGGCACAAACTGCTACTCAGCCGTCTGGAGTATGTAGTAGGTGTGGAAGGGCACACACTGGGGAGTGTCGATGGTCATTTGGGGCTTGTTTTAGGTGTGGCAAGTGGGGCCACAGAGTTGGTGAGTGTCCCGAGTGTTAGTAGTGCCCTAGGATCATTAGCACATGTTGTGCGTTTTATTATCTTTTGAGCATGTAATTGAATAGTTAATTTTGCTTTTGATATTAGGTTCCGTTGTATATTCAAAGGGATTAAATAGTAGATTGATATTAGGTTCCGTTGTATATTCATTCACTTTGGGTAGTCACAATGTCCTGCTAGGGACCGCTTGTGATTTATGAACTCACACTACTACTAAGTGTGTTTTCATTGCCATTGTGATATGAACCTACTGTGGTCACACGCATAGGCGAGCTAACGAGCTTCATGTCCGATTCAATGAATCTAGAATGTGTCTAGGTTCATTGTATCCGACATTCACTTTTCGAAAATAATAAAGTGTTTATTATTCGAATTAGAGATAGGGGGCAATTTCGGTATTTTACCTATAGTTGGGATTACGTGGGAGTTATTATCCGATAAGGACTCCCACTACCAGTGAAAGTCTAGGAACGTGGGATTACGAGACTCCCACTGCCGAGAGAAGTTGAGTAGAGGTGGGAGTTGTTCTAGTAACAAACTCTCACACTCTATATAACATCTCTTAGCCGAAACCTAGAAGGTTAATGCTTGACAGCAATTAAACAAGAAAACCCGAAATCGATTTCGATATTCTCAAACCTCTCCATTTTCTCTCTAATTCCCGAAAATCGGAAAAGACGAAGAGCTAGCAATCACCGCCCGTATCGTCGCGTGGATACCGGTAGAGGGACTTTCCGCAAAGGGAGATCAATCGGTAGCGACATCCCGATCCAAGAAAGCGTCATCCTCCATTCAAGAAGTAGCTTCTTGAATCCAAAACGTAAGTTTTTTCTTGCTGTTTTTCGAATTGTTTCATATGAGCGGATCCTTCAGGGGAGGATCCATGGGTGTTTGGAACGAGTTTCCGCCCATGAATCCCTTCACCGAGCCCCCACCAGTTGTGGGACAAACATCGAGGTCTACACCAAAGGCAGGAAACACCGGGACTAAGGCCAATTCAAGAGTTTTCGCCCTCCCTCAGTATAATGGGGGAAATGACACTGGTACACCGGGAGGTACACTTATGTGAATATGTGATTGTTGTATTTATTATATTGTAAGGTTGCATTTAGTACCATATTTGTTATTTGTATACCCTAAGAGCCTTTTCATTTCGTGAGTGTTAGTATGCATGTTGTAGGGAGTGCAAGTTTCGGGGACGAAACTTTTATAAGGGGGAAGTATGTGAAACCCGTAACTTTTGCTTACGTGTTATTTTACATTTAATTTATTTTTATGTGATTAATTTCGTAGGCGTAATTTATTTTGCGCGATTATGTGTTTACGTGTCTATTAATTTTTATAACGTGTTGCGTTACATTTTTGGTACGTTTCGTTGTGGGGTGTTTCGTACGTGTATCGTATTGGAGGGACCTAGTTGTAATTCACCTAGAGGAGTAGTTAATTGGAATTGGAATTAAATAAAATGAATTATGTGATTTGGGGATTAGGAATATAATATATAAATATAATATAAAGAAAAGGAAATATAATAGTAATAATAACATAACATAATCGTGGGTGTAATGTGTAGTGGAATTGCGCATGTAGCATAAAAATAGGATATGGGGTCATGGGATCAGGGAGTTGATTTGTGGGGTGTGGGTATCATGCACAAGCAAACAAATCAATATAAATAGAAGCGGCTCTCACAGTCGCATGAAAAAGAAACAGAGGATAATAATATATTTTGAGAACTCAACATTCTGTCGTGAACTTTGAGACATCGCTGAGGGAGCGTTATCTGTTCGTTTTCAGCCTATTTTATACCGAATCGAGTGAGCGCAGATGTAACGTCATTCCGAGTCCCGAGCAGAGAGTTATAGCTCTGCGAGTAGGACTGGGCAGTGCTGTCTCGATTTTTCTATTTATCAATTGTCTTCGTAAGAGGTAGGGACCCTACGTCATTTAATTCTCGTATATAACTGCATAGTAAAATAGGATAAACTTTTGAGGATACGAAATAATTGCACGAATTATGTTTATTGCTTTCGTTATTATATAAACTGTTTTGGCCTTATATTGAACTTGCATAATTGTTACCGCTTTGGTCGTCATATTTGGGAGTCATTTATTTTAGTCATATGTGGTTTTGGTCGACCGAGTCGTCGCCCCTACTGAGCTCTTGTCTAGGAATGACTAATTAGCAGGATTCGTTCGCTACTGCATTCTGATACTGATTATGTTACCCGAGAGGTCTTCTGATATACGCGTCTCTGAACTCTCACCCGATGAGGTTATCGTTGGGACGGTAATGGCTTTGTTGAGTCAACTGTGGTGGGTGATGACACAATAAAAGAATGGATCTTTAAACCCTGGCCCGTCGTTTGGGGGACCGTACCAAACCCGCGCCTGCATTTTCTGAGTCGTCCTAGCTCGGATAATAGCTAGGGCCATTACCGTTATTGTTGATTGGGAGTGAATAGATGAGTCAGCTCATGTGGCGGGATTGTGTATCATAGCGGTAGTGATGTTCTTAGTGTTTAAACGGTGTTGTAATCGAGTGTAGTGTATGAGCAATGCGTGGTGCTTGTTGTGCACTCGGTTATGTAAGCGTTTAGATGCGATGAATAAGGCTACTTAGCTTATTTATTGTTTCATACTTGTTCATTCTTTTTATTGGTCCCTACTGAGCACCATAGCTCAGTCCATCCACTTTTACTGTGCAGTTGATTTAGGTGACGAGCAACACTACGAAGATGATGGCATCTGGGATGGGGATTATGAAGAGTGATTCATAACCGGTTTCAATTTAAGAATTTAGTTTATTTCATTATTAGTTTCGTTAAACAATTTCATTTGTAATAATTAGTTTCCGCTGTTGAACTATTATTTCATAATTGAATTTCTTTTTAGTAACTCTGTTTGTCGGCTTTGGTGTTTCATTAACCAATGAGACACTGTCATGTCATCGACCCTGGTTACGGGGTGTGACATATAAATTAAAGAACCAAGAGAACAAGAGACAAGATAGTTGAAGTACTTCTATATTATTTCATGAGTATCATATTACATCAACCAACGCCCTCTATTTTTAAGAATGAAAAGTGTAAGTTACGAAATATTTCATAAAGGGTAGATCATGGAACATCAACGGGTAAGTTATGTATATTTTGTAACTCCTCTATGAATGAAGATTTTAGTATTTATCAAGTTGAAAGTTATGGCATTTCAAGGACTCCATTCTTGATATTTTTCATAACACTATATAGTTTTTGATAGACAAATGCTCCCTCTATTCCCATTTAATTGCCGTTTAGGAGACCTATAGGTATCCAAATTAATTGTCGTTTAAGACTCTTTTATTAGTTATCAACAATTATTCCAATTATACCATCGACATTTCTTTTATTGCGTTCTTTGCCATTCTTATTTTTTCCTTTCTTTTCTTATGTTATAAAAGTGAGAGAGGGGTAATATTAGAACTTTCGGTGAAAATGACAAGCTCCTTAATTTTCTAAAATTGTCTAAAGAGTCTTATATTTAAGAATGGAGGGAGTAGCTTTTATGAACATTGTTGAAGTTTTATTCCAAGTATATGAGACGTTTTGTGCATTCTTCTTTTTGAAAAGAATATCCTCAAAGGAAAGAAATATGACATTAATTTCTTTAAAGTTAATTTTATGTCTATGGACACAAATGTCATTTCATATATTAAAAATAGGTTGCAGAGTAAAAGAAACTGTGTGCAGTGCAAATATTTATATCCCAATCTGGTTTTTTGGTTAAGATGGTAGAAATCAACTTAAGTGTGCATTTATGTATCACTTTTGACACAATCTCCAACATAAATTTTTCATTTGGAGTTTTTTTTTTTTTTTTTTTTTTTTTTTTTTTTTTTTTTTAAGCACAGACGGGCGTACATCCCAAAGGGGAGAGTAGCACCTCACAAGAGGAGGAGGAGATAACCCTAAAAAGGGAGACAATTTAAAGCATGCCCCATGCACGGAGAAGGTATCGAACCCACGACCTCATGGTCGTGGGCAGGCCGTTGCCCCATTGACTATGGACCTTGTGTTTTCATTTGGAGTCACACAACACATTTTACAAAAATTCTCCTTTTCAATCGGGAACAAAAATTCTCGAATAAAAAACCAATCTGTTTTTATGGAAATTACAAAGTGTTTTGGGCATGTCTCACTCAGACTGCAGACCGGCTCCTATGCGGTACAATCTTTAATCCGCATGTGCGGGACATGGATCTAGCTGTTGATTCAATTTTTTTAATCGACGGCTACTATTTAAATGATGGCTAAAATGACAGATAAGTAATTTAATAAATATTTTTTTTAAAAAAAAGAAATACCCAAACAATCTCATCAGTAATTATGTCTCTAATATATCCAAAAAGTCAAAAGTGACGCATTTTCACCTTCTTCTTCCTCACAACCCTATTTTCCTTCCTCATCATTTTCATCTTTTAAATCAATTATTTCTCTATGGTTCTTCTTCAGTGTCTGCAACTTTATACCAAAGTCAAAATCATCCTTAAGTCTTACTCATCCGAAAGATTACATCTTTTTCATTTTAAAAAATTTCTGAATCAGAATTTTGGGGTTTTTCCCCAATAAAACTTTCGGGTCTTCATGAAGATTGGTTAAAATTTTAAATTAAGAACTATGATGCATCTGAAAGATGTATAAATCTTTCAGATGGAAGAAAAATAACAATTTTAGGTGTTCACTACCAAAGAACGAATATTTTGGATTTCAATTATGTTTATTGTGGTAATAGACTATAGTTTTTTGGTTGTTTACTGGTTTGTCTTTTTTTGTAATTTTATGATTTATGTAGTGTTTTGAAAAAATAGACAAGTTGGTAATTTTAAAACAGGTGTTCACAAAAAAAAATAGGTGTTCACACTCAAAGAACAAGTGTTCACACTAATAATACATGTTTAAATTACACAAAAAAAAAAAAAGAGATCAAAAAATCAAAACAAGTGTTCGTAGACTTAAAAAAGTACGTTATTTATCATAATCAAAACAATAGTTGTTCATAACTGTAAAACACAAGAGGGGGGGGGTGAATTGGGTTTTAACTAATCTTGTAAACTTTTTTGATTCTTTGCAAAGCTATTGGAAGTTGGAGCAAGAAGAATAAAAGCAATGCAAAACCCAATCAACAAGACAAAAGATTTAGAGTGGTTCGATTCACTTAGAATCTACATCCACTACCTTGAGCCGCACCCAAGGATTTCAAACAACTTCACTAAGAAGAATGTTTACAAATGTGGCTAACTCACTAAGAGTTTTACAACACAACCACACAATGAAAAACTCACTAAGAGCTTGCCCACACAAAGTAGGACTTTACAAATTGCCCACTCAAAGTAGGACTTTTACAAGAATTACCCAATCACTTAGAAAGGGAATTGAATGTTTAAAGAGAAAGATAAATCACTCTTCTAAGTGAGAATATATACCTTTGAAGTACAAGAATGTTTAAGCTCTTTTGAACATATGAATTCCACTCTTTGTCTTGCTTTTTGAAAGAACACCTTTGAATGAATTAGATCATGGAGATCAAGTGTTTTTGCTTTGAAGGTGTTTAGACTTGATAAGAAATCAATATAAAATGTATGTGCAAGTCTTGGAGTCATTCTCTAGCATTGGAGTATTTATACATTTCAAAATATGCTGAAAAACGACTCTTTAACGGTCAAAAACGGCTAGTTTCTCGCAGAGTTCGGTTGACCGAAATCACACCTCGGATGACCCCTCGGATGACCCCTCAGATGACACCTCGGATGATACCTCGGATGATAGTTCGGATGATGGTTCGGATGACCGAGGCTTGACAGATTCCAAAACTCAACTCTCAGTTTCTCTTCGGTTGATCCGAACTAATCTCGGTTGATCCGACCTCTGAGCTGATTTTTCACACTTTTTGAAATATTTTGAAGTCTTTTAAAGTCTAAAAGGTTTTCCCTAAAGGTAACAAGTAAGAACACTTGGAAAACCATTTTAAAGGACTTAGACTTAGAAAACAAAGGCTTTTAAGATACGAACACATTTAAGAATCATTTCGAAAACTAAGCCTTTTGAAAACGTGTATGTGTGTATGCAAGACTAGAGTGTAGAGCTTATGTTCTTGAGAACTTTGGTTAGAGCTATATAAGATAACGACTTATGACGACAAAGCTAATCTAACCAAACCTAAGTCTTCAATCTTCAATCTTGATAAATGAGCCTTGCATAACTTTGAATCTTGATACCAATGGCTTGATTGAAGTACTTAGAGCTTCCATAATTAGTTCCGATATTCTATCACAAAGATATAAAACATTAGACACAACATCAAGTGTTTGTCCATTATCAAAAACTGAGTTCGATCGCCCTTAGGGCTAACAATCTCCCCCTTTTTGATTATGACAAACTTTGATGTAATTAGATAGGATATGGACAATATTAAGTACAAGGAAGCATGGCAGAAGAATATAAGAACAATTAAGTGTAAAGCTAAGTGCTTATAAGATAAACCAAGATAGAATGAGAAACATAAGCACTAGCATGTTAAGTTCTTATGCCATATACATTAGGGACTCTTTGAAGAGCCCTATTTCCCAACCAACCTCCTTGCCTCCTTCCTTCCATAATATGTAGCTTTCTTGTGTGTAATATACATACCTTAGTATACACAAGAAGCTAACTTACCATTTTCATCAATATTAATGTGAGTGCTAAGGATCCTATTAAGAAGAACATGCTCACACAAACATTAGAACTATCAATGGTTTGTTGTCATCAAAACAACATAGGATATTTTGCCCTTCGGGCTAACAATCTCCCCCTTTTTGATGATGACAAAACATTGATGCAAATAGGGAATAATAAGTAAAAAATAAGATACCAAATGTATGCATGAGATAAGGATATTAAGGATCCGGGACAAGTAGAAGTTTTCTCAAAAAAAATCTACTCCCCTATAATTAAAGAATCCCTTATCTCTCCCATTTTCAAGTTCTAAGCTTTCTCCTTTTGTAAATAACTTCTCTTGGCACATTTGCAACACTAAAAACTCTCCCTCTTTTTGTCAAAATCAAAAAAGGATATCAGAGCGCCAATAAGAAAAGCATTTTAACGAAAAGTAAAGATTAATTTTGGAGAAGCTTGATGAAATTTAATAATCCTCCCCATATAAAGACAAACTTAAAAACCATAAAGACAACTTGATGGTCTTGTAGATTGATAAAATAAGAACCAAAAGATCAATCATAAAGACCAAAAATAATTATGAAGAAGGATTACTTAAGAATAAGCTTGGTTGATTTCTAAAAAACAAGGAGTCCATAATAACACATAATTCCAAAAGATGGTCATGTATGGCTCAAAAAGAATATCAACCTAAGCTAAAAACAAAGGAGATAGGGAATAAACCTTAAAGACCAATCTCCCCGTTTATCAAACATACGATGTTAGCTATTTGAGATTAAACCAAGTTTGATACCAATTGACCAATTGTAAAACATGATACCAATTGAAAATATAGCCAATTGTAACACACGTTTGAAAATATAGCTAACAAAGTACTAGTGGAAGTGATACCATGAATTCATGAGTTAAGCACATGTATCACAACCAAAAGAAGTAGAGGAAGTGTAAGATAACACTTTGAGTACATTCCTCTAACAAGTTAATGGTTAGCTAAAAGAGTGTAGCAACTCTTAAAGTGATACTAACCAAAAACTATAATGAGATCACAATGGATAAGAAAAAGAAGAATATGATCTCAAAGTTATTAAGGGAGAGTATATGTG
Organism: Vinca minor; assembly: GCA_026122235.1. Classification (NCBI taxonomy): domain Eukaryota; kingdom Viridiplantae; phylum Streptophyta; class Magnoliopsida; order Gentianales; family Apocynaceae; genus Vinca; species Vinca minor. The sequence goes on along the minus strand of JAOCZM010000206.1, from coordinate 2,060,998 downwards.
AAACCAATTGAAGACATAAACATTTATAACACATATAACTTCCAAAATAACTTACACAAGTTGGCTATAAGAGTTGAAAGATGAAAAGCAAGCCAACAAGTGATGTGATGATGTAAAATAAGACAATTGAGCATACATCACAAATTATGAGGGAGGTATGAGTTGAAAACATTTGAAAAACTCCCTCTTAGGTTATGCCACTTCCAAACACACAAATAGATACAACCCATGGCATAATCAATGCCACAATCACAGTTTATATCCTAAGTCAAGCATCTAGACGATCAACCAAATAAGATTAATGCTATAGACTTGAATATAAACACAACCCCTATATGCAATGAAGATCAAGTAAAAACATAGCATTGCATATAACAAACTCCCCCAAAGCATAAAACACTACATAATAGAGGGGAGAGGGGTAATAAGTTGAGCACAAAAGGATCAAAAACAAAACAATGATCACTAACAAGGGATGAGTTAAGCCTTGTACCTCAATGCTCTTTGAGCATGAACTTCTTACCATATTGGTTGATCTTCTTTATCAATCAAGTCCATTGAGGCCTTTTTGTGTGATCACTAACGTTTGAAGCTCATTGAGAGGTTGACATGTGATTGCACCATTTTCTTTGTTGTTCATCCTTGATTGATGAGATGAATGCAATCTCCTCTTCTTTTCATGACAATTGTAGAGTCATCATTGATGGGTGACTTTTCTTTTGATGAACCCTCTACAATCTTGTGATCCTTGGCACTTGACTCTTTTCTTGGAGTCTTAGCTCACTTGTGCCATTCCTTGTAGTTCATATCTTCTTCTTGAAGTTTAGAACTCTTTGTTACCTACAAGGAAATCTTGAGAACTAATGTGGTACCTTTTCAAAGGTCCTTCATGATTAGCTCAATATCTCAAGTGACACATATATGCATAAGGGTCATGCAAATCAAAAACCAAAACAACTAGATGGATTCTTAAATGAATATGACAAGACAAAACAAGAATCAATCAAGTTGCATATGCTACATCTCATAGATACCTTAGCTAAATAGACAAGGTCAATAAAGAACATGCTAAAGGTTATCTATATAAAATAAAATTCAAGAATGTGAGATGCAACATAAGTAAGAGCAAGCATGTATATATATCAAAAACACTTAAACACACTAATTAAAGTGTTAAGAGAAAGTGATTTTGATACCTTTGCTTTCTTACCAAGTGATGAAGACATTGTATTGACACTTTGGCTCTTATCATCACTTGATGCTTTGCTCTTTGTATCTAAGCAACTTGGTTCTCCAATTGATTAACATTTGAACTTTGAGAATCCAAGTGTTAAGGAGTGCTTTTGAATATCTTCCTTTAGCACATCTCCTTTAACTTCTCCCCAATGCCACTTCTCTTCAAATCAAGTCCATTTAAGCTTTGTGGCATACATCTAACTTATAAGAACCTATAAGATCAAGGGAGGAGTTGCTTTTGGTACCCACTTTTGTTTGGGTCCTTTGGGGTTAGTTGAGATACGTTTAACTTTCCAAATAGTTTACCCCTTTTTCAATCTTCTTCTTAACATCGCATCTAGCATTAGTATGACCATGTTTTCCACAATAAGTGCAACAAATGTGTGGCTTAGAAGAATTGTGAACATGCTCATGATATCTAATTTGCCTATGTGAGGTACTAGCATGCACAAAGTGATTCTTAGGCAACTTAGAAGAGCTAGCATGATCAATGTGATTAGCATTATAACCAAGACCATGTTTAACATGTGAAGCACGTTGCAAACCAAGAATTTGATCAAGATTTTTCTTACCCTTAGTAAAGTTTTCAACAAGAAGGGTAAGATCTTTAACTTTGTTCTCCAAAATATCAAATTCAACAAGTTTGAGTTCAAGAGATGTCAATTTATCATAGGTTTCTAGGTACTTTAATGATGAAGTGTTGCAAGTAGAAATAAGCTTTTCTTTTTCAATTTTCATGCAATCAACATCATCACATAGCTTTTTATTCTCACTAGACAACCTAGATTTTTCTTCAAGCAAAGATTCAATATTAAGCTTCATGTCTTTGTTTTGCTTTGCACATTTTTTCAATTGATCAAACATGTCACATAAAAGCACATTAGGATCATCCTCCTCATCATCATAAGAATTTGAAGTAGAAGGAGAAGAATGTACCTCATTACCAAATGCCATAAGACATGTGTGATCATATTCTTCTTGATCATCATCACTTTCTTCTTCATCCCAATGGCTTAACAAGCACTTTGCATTTTTGAGATTGAAGAACAAGTTCTCTCCTTCTTCTTTATTGATGATGGATTCAAGATCAATCTCTTTAGGAACAATTTTCCTTTTCTTCATCTCAAAGGTGAGTAGAGAGCCAATAAGTTCCTCCGTTGAATATGTCTTTAAGTCCTTGGATTCTTCAATGGCAAGGGCTTTATTTTCCCAACTTTTAGGAAGAGAATTGAGAATCTTCCTATTCATTTCACCCATGGTGTACTCTTTGCCATAAGACTTCAAGCCATTTATCACATTTGTAAATCTTGTGCTCATCTCATTTATTGACTCATTTGGCTTCATGGAGAAGAGCTCATATTTTCTAACAAGCAAATTTAACTTTGACTCCTTGATTTGATTTGTTCCTTCAAGAGTAACTTCAAGCATTTTCCACATGGAGTGTGCGGATTTTCTTCCAATGACACGATTATACTCATCTTGACTTAAGGCACAACTAAGAATGTTCATTGCCTTGAAATTTTGAGTCATCTTCTTGGACTCAAGCTCATTAAACTCCTTGTCCGGCTTTGGCACTTGAACACCATCCACCATCTTCATAGGCACATATGGACCAACTTCAAATATATGCCATAAAGAATAATCTATTGAGCACACATATATCTTGAATCGTTCCTTCCAAGCCTCATAATTATTTCTATCAAAAAGTGGTGGCCTAATGGTGGAAGACCCCTCTAGATACGCCAATGCGGAATTTCCGGCCATAATCTTTACTTCAAGCTATTAAGCTAAATGTGAAGACTAGGCTCTGATACCAATTGTAAAACACAAGAGGGGGGGGGGGGGGGTGAATTGAGTTTTAACTAATCTTGTAAACTTTTTTGATTCTTTGCAAAGCTATTGGAAGTTTGAGCAAGAAGAATAAAAGCAATGCAAAACCCAATCAACAAGACAAAGGATTTAGAGTGGTTCGATTCACTTAGAATCTACATCCACTACCTTGAGCCGCACCCAAGGATTTCAAACAACTTCACTAAGAAGAATGTTTACAAATGTGGCTAACTCACTAAGAGTTTTACAACACAACCGCACAATGAAAAACTCACTAAGAGCTTGCCCACACAAAGTAGGACTTTACAAATTGCCCACTCAAAGTAGGACTTTTACAAGAATTACCCAATCACTTAGAAAGGGAATTGAATGTTTAAAGAGAAAGATAAATCACTCTTCTAAGTGAGAATATATACCTTTGAAGTACAAGAATGTTTAAGCTCTTTTGAACATATGAATTCCACTCTTTGTCTTGCTTTTTGAAAGAACACCTTTGAATGAATTAGATCATGGAGATCAAGTGTTTTTGCTTTGAAGGTGTTTAGACTTGATAAGAAATCAATATAAAATGTATGTGCAAGTCTTGGAGTCATTCTCTAGCATTGGAGTATTTATACATTTCAAAATATGCTGAAAAACGACTCTTTAACGGTCAAAAAACGGCTAGTTTCTCGCAGAGTTCGGTTGACCGAAATCACACCTCGGATGACCCCTCGGATGACACCTCGGATGATACCTCGGATGATAGTTCGGATGATGGTTCGGATGATGGTTCGGATGACCGAGGCTTGACAGATTCCAAAACTCAACTCTCAATTTCTCTTCGGTTGATCCGAACTAATCTCGGTTGATCCGACCTCTGAGCTGATTTTTCACACTTTTTGAAATCTTTTGAAGTCTTTTAAAGTCTAAAAGGTTTTCCCTAAAGGTAACAAGTAAGAACACTTGGAAAACCATTTTAAAGGACTTAGACTTAGAAAACAAAGGCTTTTAAGATACGAACACATTTAAGAATCATTTCGAAAACTAAGCCTTTTGAAAACGTGTATGTGTGTATGCAAGACTAGAGTGTAGAGCTTATGTTCATGAGAACTTTGGTTAGATCTATATAAGATAACGACTTATGACGACAAAGCTAAACTAACCAAACCTAAGTCTTCAATCTTCAATCTTGATAAATGAGCCTTGCATAACTTTGAATCTTGATACCAATGGCTTGATTGAAGTACTTAGAGCTTCCATAATTAGTTCCGGTATTCTATCACAAAGATATAAAACATTAGACACAACATCAAGTGTTTGTCCATTATCAAAAACCGAGTTCGATCGCCCTTAGGGCTAACAATAACCAATACAGAATGTGTTCACGCTCAAAAAATATGTGTTCATACTCAAAGAACACATGTTCATACTCAAAGAACAAGCGTTCACACTCCAAAAACAAGTATTCACACTAAAAAAACAGGTGTTCCCAATCAAAGAACATGTGCTCAATATCATAGAACATGTGAATTGAACAACTGAATTTGCCCAAAAAAATAACTAGTCTAATGCTTAAGGCGTTCAACACCAACAATCTACATATTTAAGATATCTAATGCTTAAAGTTTGAGATGAATGTTTTCTTCATCTAGGTAGGAACTGTATTTTGTCTCTTTTACTCGTTGTCTAATATGCTTGGCCTTTGCCTATTGCCTTTTTAACTTAACAAATCTCTTTAACCTCTTCCTTGACCTGTTTGTATCGCTCCTCCTTTTCAACTCTAGCCGGGGTGGTGGAACTCCATTTTCACCATCAGGGGTGTAATATCTGAATACAAAATAGAAAAAAAAAAGTTAAGGTGTTTGTACCCGAGAAAACAGGTGTTCAATATCAAAGAACAAGGTGTTTGGACAGAACAGGTGTTCATAGACTTAAAAACCCAATACAAAAGGTTTTCCTAACCAATAAAAAGGCGTTCATAACTAATAGAATAGGTGTTCACACTAAAAAACAAGTGTTCACATTAAAAAAATAGGTGTTCACAAAAAAATATGTGTTCAATATCATAGAACAAGTGCATTGAACAACTGAATTTGCCCAAAAAAATAACTAGTCTAATGTTTAAGGTGTTCAACACCACCAAGGATCAAATTTAAGATATATAAATAACTAGTCTAATGTTTTCTTCATCTTGGTAGGAATGAGTCTTCTGCCTCTTTTTACGCTTGGCCCTTGCCTGCTGCCTTTTTAACTCAACCACCCTCTTTAACCTCTTCCTTGATCTGTTTGGATCGCTCATCTTGTTCAGCTCTAGCATGGGTGGTGGAACTCTATTTTTACAATCGAGAGTGTAGTATCTGAATTCAAAATAGATAAAAAAAGAAGAAGTTAAAGTAAGCTGGTAATATAACTACATTAATATAACCCCTATCAAGACTGAGACATGTTCTTTTAACACAGAACATGTATGTTTTTCCAACAAAACAGGTGTTCTGATTTTCTGTCATAGAACACCTTTCTGTCAAATGTCTTACCAATCTGCTCGTCGTGTTCATCTTCCAATCTCATGAAACTTCAGATAATAGTAATAAATAACACGAGAAATAACAGAAATAGCAATGTCGTTTATAAAAGGACTCACCATTTTCTGATTCATCACAAAAAACAAATGTTTGCTTCGATATTTTAACCGTCCTAGTATCATCATTATCGCTCTGATGGCTGTCATAATGAATAAATGGTGAATCAATTGCTTATATCAGTAATAATATTAGTAACAAATGTACAGAGGTAAGAATTACTTATTGAAATCACATCGGTTGGGCATTTTCTTTTGTCCAGGTCTCCAAATAAACAATTATCTTGAAGCGAACTTGTGTGGCCATCGCAAGGGACACCGTTCTTGTCAAGAAAATCTCTGATTTTTTTTCATTCATCGCTATTTGCATCTTCCACCACCGTTGTTTTATAATTTTTTATTGAATAAATCAGTTATCTAAATAAATAAATAAAATGAAAGAGAGAAGAAGAAAGATGATGAACTAGTGAGAAGGGAAGAGATGAGAGGGAATAGATTATAGGAATCTGAAATTATCTTTTACCATTCAAAAGTAAAAGAGAGAAAAAAGGGGATTTAAATTTCATTTTCCTCGCCTATAAGGACAGCAAAACTATTATATCATTTAATACCCCTACTTTTGATCCAGCTGTTGGATCAAAATTTAAGAAAATAATATTCATATTTTAACAAAAAAAATCTTATTTTTTGCTATCTTACTTTTTGCAACATGTAATGAAAGTATTAAATTAAAGAATGAAATGAGTAAAATACTTACAACAACATATAAATGAGAGAAGTTTTATCTTGGTAGATGACTAAATTTAAAAGTTACAATCAAGTCAATGAATACAATACACGTTAGGAAAGAGAATTGAATTTTTAGCCTACGTATATTATATTCATTGATTTAGATGTAACTTTTAAATTTAGTCACCTATCAAAATAAAATTTCTATATAAATGAGCGGGATTTGAATCCTCCGCCTCGCTTAAATACACCCTAAATTCATATGGAATTTCAAATCTAGGCTTAAAGATGGAGATTTTCAAATGAAGAGGGGGCTTTGCATGGGCCTGGCCCAACTTTTTCATAAAGGTCATGACATGGCACCCGAAATTTTGGAGACAACATTTCTGGCCAGGATGGAAGTCCCAGCAGAAAAAAACCCTAACTTGGTCCCGTGACTTTGAGGACGGAATTGCCACTTCCGTCCTCATGTTCCAGACAATTTGCAGCGTGTAGTCACTTCTCACTTTTGCTTTTTTGACCATGCCAAATTTCTGAACGGTTTTGGCAATTTCGTGCGCATTTATGACTGGTTTTCAGAGACTTGTCCAATTCGAAAATACATTTTACTATTTCCCACCACATCTATAAATAACCCTCCACAATCTACCACCTTCTCAAACCCATAAAAACCCTATCCTCCTTAATACTAGCTTTTCAATTTTTTTTTTTTTTTTTTTACAAAAACCATATCCTCCGTAATATTATTTCAAAATGAATAGCGAAATGGATCCCGTCCTGGAAGAGTATTTCAGACACAAATTTAGAATTGCGATCGGAAATCAAACCGACGGAAAAATGGTAGTATTCTATTTAGTACTGAGTAATTTTTTTCTTGTATGAATTTTGTTTAGCTGTGTAACTCATCATTTTCGATTTGTAGCGTCTTCCATCGAAGTACACAAGTTGGTTGGAGAAAACTGGTCTCGGGTTAGCTAGTTGTGTCTACCTGAAAGATGACCATGAGAATCAATGGTGCGTCTATGTAACCAAAATAGATGAAACCTACTTCCTAGACGGAGGATTGCAACAATTTTTGCGTGACAACAATCTTCGTCCCACAAATAAAGTTCATTTTATACCATCTCCATGGAATCTATTAGATATTTATGTTAAGGGAGGGCCCGGGATAGGTTACTTGAAGGGCGAATTATCGTATCCCTCAGACGGGGCATTTTTCCGGCAGAGTTTTCGAATAGACATTGACAAAACATATTCGGGACTTTCCAAACCGGTACGTTCAGTAATATTAAAATTTTAGTAATAAAATCGATCATTTTACAATTATGTGTTGTAATATTGTTTCCGGTGTACAGTGGATACGTAGGTAGTACATGCAATGGCGTGTTAGAATGCAGTTTGGAATCCCCGAAGTACTACACATGCGCAATCTTCACGGTAACAAATTGACACTGCAAGTGACTAGAGACGAAGGCTGCGTCTGTTACTATTTTTTGGGGTGGGATGAGTTTGTTGTGTTTTCTAGGTTACACCCGGGTGACCATGTAAAAATTCATCCAGCCCCTTACGATATCCTTGATTACAGGGCCGGGAATGATTATTTTTTCGATTTATTACGTCAACTTTAATAATATGTAATTGAAATGTAAGCAATTATCGTATATTGAATGGAAAAAATCGAGCACATCAATTTTATAAATTTTAAACTATTACAATTCGGAGAAATTAAATACAATTACTGTGGAGGGGGTGGTTGCTGAAGATGTGCTAACATGGTTTGAGAATGTGGTAGATTGTGGAGGGGTATTTATAGATGTGGTGGGAAATAGTAAAATGTATTTTCGAATTGGACAAGTCTCTGAAAACCGGTCATAAATGGGCACGACATTGCCAAAACCGTTCAGAAATTTGGCATGGTCAAAAAAACAAAAGTGAGAAGTGACTTCACGCTGCAAATTGTCTGGAACATGAGGACGGAAGTGGCAATTCCGTCCTCAAAGTCACAGGACCAAGTTAGGATTTTTGTAGGTTTTTTTCTGCTGGATGAGGACGAAAGTTCCACTTTCGTCCCGAGGCCAAGACGGAAGTGGGACTTCGTCCGGTTGACTTGCAAAAAAAATCGTGGTGCTCGCACGTCAACTGAGACGGAAGTCCCACTTTCGTCTTGGCCTCGGGACGGAAGTGGGACTTTCGTCCTGGCCAAAAATGTTGTCTCCAAAATTTCGAGTGGCATGTTATGACTGATACACAAAAACTAGGCCAGGCGCATGCAAAGCCTATGAAGAGGAGCATGTGGCCCGTGGATTAATTGAGAATGGGCCTTGTGGTTGGGTTGTTCTTCCGTCTTTTGGATTTTACAGGAAGAGGTAAAGCCCATTTTCTTTTACCCTAGAAACCAGCCCCTATAAAATCACGGTTTTCTCTTCATCTACCTACCTCCCTCATTTCCGCATGCTCTCTGTCACTGTCCCAACAAAGACCAGAAAAATCACTCTTAAATACGAATACACTGTAATTCTTTATGGCAAGAAGCTAGAATATATGGACTATGATGGCTAAAAAAGGAAGGGGAGTTGGATTTCTATGAAATTATGAGCACGGACTGGATTGGAAATATTTTTTTCTTCTGGTTTCCTTTTTTTGAAACTATGTTGATGGAAAATGAACCTTTCCGAATCCAGCCATGCCGATGATTTCATGGGGTTCCTCCCTTTCCTTTGCTTATCCTGCCTGGATCTTCATTTTTTGATTTGAATTGTACAGGTTCAGGTAAAGTTAGCATTTCTTTTCTGCAGTTAGCTCTGTTTTCTGATACAAGAGATATGGCTGAATATTAGTATATTCTGGGATGTGTAGATTAAATTATAGCTGTTTATAGTATTTTGATGAATTAGATCTCTCATATCTTTGGCTGTTCATGTTTCTTTTTGGTAATAATTTCAACCTTAGACCATATAATTTGTAGATCTTATTGGAATAGTCTATACTATTGTTGGGTTATTTAGTTCCATGTGGACTCCAAATGAATATTTTGCTGGAAATTTGAGAATTAGTTCCAATTCGATTGTGGGTAAAAACGTAATTAAACAAAATTATTTTGCTAGTGGAGGTTCGGCATATCAAACTTAGTGGGGCTTTTACTTTATTTGATACTGTTTTTGTAAAGGTGCCAGTGTTGCAAAAGTCGTTAGTCGGTAGTCGGTCGGCAGACAGGGGACTAGCGATTAGTCGGCCTAGTCGGGAGTAGTCGGGGAGTAGTCGGCGACCCTAAATATTAAATATATTTTATTTTAATCATTTTGAAAATATTTTCTTTTATATTTTTTGTCTAATTAAATATTAAAAATATAAAGTATGTCATTTAGAATTTGTTTGTAATATAAAATATAAAGTTTGAGGTCTAAAATATAATTTTTAAAAGTAATTTCGAACTTTAAATACAATTTATTTCTAAATTTAGGTCATTTAGGACTTGTTTATAACATAATTGTTTTTATAGAACTTATGTGATAATATTTTAATTGTCAGTTTAGTCCTACTTATATATACTCTCCTATCTAACGAAAACCCTAAAAACATTTTGTTCTGCCTCCTCTGCTCCTCAGCGGCGTCCCCTCCCCCGTCTCCTCTTCTTCCTCGGCGATTTTCGCCGTGCCGCCGCTTCTCTTCTTCCTCTCCTTTCTTTTCTTCTCCTTTATTCTCTCTCTCTCTCTCTCTCTCTCTCTCTCTCTCTCCGTTCTGTATAAACATGATTTTGTCACCGTTCTCTTCACCGTTCTCTTCACCGTTCTCTTCTCCTTTCTGTCACCGCCTTAAACATAATTTTACCTCTGTATAAACATGAAGCTGAAGCATAAAATATCAAGATCATGAAGCTGAAGCATCTCAGGTATGTGTATTTCTCCCTCTTTCTTTGTCTTTTTCCCGATTTTTGACCGACTAGATTGGATTTTTGACCGACTAGTCGGAATTTTGACCGACTAGATCGGACTTTTGACCGATTAGATCGGACTTTTGACCTATTTTTTCAAAGACCCGATTTTTTGGATTTCTAGGCGGCCACCGGCCGACTACCGACTAGTCGCCGGCTAATCGGCCGACTAGGCCGAGTTTTGCAACACTGACAGGTGCACTGAAATAGGCAATATTTGTTGGTCGAGTCTAAACTAGACACAACGCAAGGGCAAAATGCGTTGTTTAAATGCACAACGCATACGCTGAATGCTTTGTTCAAAATGTTAAAACACAACGCATACACCGAATACGTTGTTCAAAGAGAACGCATACCCGATATGCGTTGTTGTACTCAACCTTCCCTTCCAATTTCGCTTCATTTAGTTGGAAAAAAAATAAGTTATTTGCCTTAGACAATTTTTTTCATTTATTCTCAAAAATTATATTTTCTATCAATTTCAAAACTCTAAGAAATTTTAAACTTAAAAATTTCAATAAAACTATTTACTATAATTTATTAGTCAAATATTTAGTGTAATATATTTTTATTAAGAATATTGAAAGAGAAGAGACAAATTTTGGTAAAATATAAAAATTTCATATAATTGCAAAATTTTAGAATAATTTCAATCGTTATAAAAAATCTTACAAACAAATAAAATTTAACATAATTTAAGAGTGACTTGGTCCGGCATTGTTTTGGCAATTTCTTGATGTATGACCAGACATATCACAATTGCTACAAAGGCGAATATCACCCGGTTCACGATAATTCATATCGCTAGGTATCCTTGTGGTTTGTATGCGATCCCGTTTATCTTTCATATTCGGTCCGTAATATGTCATATAAAAGGGCGCATCCCGCCATAAACTCTGGTCAGCAATGAGATTAAAAGAAGCCTCGTATGTTTTTTGATAATTTACGTTGGTGTAAATATCTAATACCAATTTCACCGGGTTTCATCTCTTATTGTTACAAACTGCCATTGCATGAGAGAATGGGTAACCATAAATGATTCATTTCCCACAAGTGCATCCATTGCCGACCATATGGAGTGTATACGTTGTATTTTCACGCGCACGAGATTTGACACTGTATAATCCCTTCTGGTTATTGAATTGGACAACCCAGTGACGTCGACACTCCTGTTGGTTTTGAACGAATTTATCACAAATTCTCGCAGGTAATTGGTAAATGTTTTTGTTTGTTTCTACTCGATGTTCATCAAAATACTGGATTATCTTACTAAAAATCATTTCTAAAAGAGCCTTTAAGGGAAGAGCCCTAGCTTTCTTTGACAAACTATTTAATGACTCAGAGAGGTTAGTCGTCATTTTTTCATGTATGTAACCGCCATCATGCACAAGTGTCCATTGGTCATACCTGATTTGGTTTAGCCAATTGTAAGCTTCGACATTTCTGGTTTGAATTTCTTGCATAAACCGATTGAACTTGTGCATTTTTGTTGTGCTTCCCGCTAGCCACATTAAAGATTTCAATTGTTTATTTGTGAATCTTTTGTTGAAATTTGCTCTAATGTGTCTTAGACAGAATCTGTGATGGGCAAATGGTGGCTGTCAGAGTATTTGTTCAGTGACTGCATTGATGATTCCGTTGTGACGATCAGAAATGACACAAACAAGCCTTTGTTTGACAACATGTTCTTGTAGATTTTGGAGAAACCAATTCCAACTCTCCGATGACTCTCTCAACAATGACAAATGTTAGTGGGAAAATGTGGTTGTTTGCATCCCTTGTGCTACCAATCAATAGCACTCCCTTGTAAACCCCGCGTAAATGAGTTCCGTCAATTGATATAACGGGACGACAATGTGTAAAAACCGATGATGGAAGGCTGAAACCACCAAAACAAAAAGTTTACGACTTTCACATCGCGGCTGCTAGTCTAATGGTTGTTCCATCGTATAATTGTGCCGATATTTGCATCCTCTATTGCCCGAGTGTATTAAGGAAGTAGGGCGAATGTGGATTTTCATGTACCGAATAACAACTCAATGGCACCCTTTCTAGCATTCCACCTTTTTTTTTTATAGGAGCAACCGACTCCAAAAATTTCATCTACTTTTTTTACAATGAGTTTGACAGATGATTCTGGATCCACCTGCACAATATGGGTGACACGATCAACAATAATTTTTTATAAGAGATTACGGTGATAGTTGTTTGCTCTTGTAACAATGCAAGTGTGTGTTGAAGTGTATACAGTTGCCTGTCATTTACCATGTGTTGATTTTTTTCTTATGTTTATGTGCCAAGAACACTTATTAGTTGGTGTTGAATTTGCAAACTTTTGCTGACCACACACTTGTATTGCTCATAGTCACAGTAAACTCGATTTTATTCTGGACACACCAATTTTTAACTGCCAACAAAGCTTCACTTTTGTCACGGAATCGCATTTGGTTTTGAGGTGCTTTGTCTCGGGGGTCCAGTCATTCATGGTGACGCCCTCATCTTCTTGTAATTCATCAATTTGGACACCTGAACCTAAATCTTAGAAACATTGGTATGCGGTGTAATCAGTATGTGGGAATGATTGACCTTCCTCGCTTATATGGTACTTATTAGTCGTCGCCTCTTCGTGTTAATAAAAGTCATCGCCATTTGGACCTTCTGAGTCGGGATCACCATCCTCATCTGAAGTCGAACCTTGAGAGTCAACTACATCAGCTCTATGTAGCATAGGTTTAGCAGATGCAACTATATATGTAACTGGAGTAACATGTATTGGTGGGTGGGAGCATTGCACCGCTTCTGCTGGACGATCAGGGATACTTGCAATTGGTGAATAATGCAAGTTAGATAATGGGTTTGAACCAAACAAATGTTGACTATTGAAATTATTGTGACCGTCAAAATCGTCGTTGGATGTTGTTTGGATAGACACTTACACAAATACAATATGAATGTGTACACCAGACGCACCAAATTGTGAGTGAATATCCCAAAGAGCAGTCATTTCTTCATCATTGTTCATATCAACAGTTGAGTAAAAGAAACGTTCACACTCCGGTGAGTAAAATGGTCACCTAAGTGTCATTCGAACTTGATACTCCATTGTGTTTAACCCTTTAAGGGCTAATATTCTTTGGACCATCTCTGCATATGCAACTTTGCGCCTTAACGTCCATGTTTGCTTTGCATTGCCAATAAAGTAGTGGCCTTCTTGGTCTCGTTCAATTTCACTATCCCAGTATAGTAAAATTCTAATGGGATTTTGCAGATTGATCGTCATATTATGATTACGATGGGGGTGAATGTATAATTGTAGGGTTTATTTGATGATTTTGGACGATGACTTACAGTTAATATATATAGAGGGCACCAAACATAATTATGAAAAAAACTTATCTTTTGAAGATTTTTCAATCTTATCTTATCACTTGCAGATTTTACCACGTGAAGATATTTCGATACATCTTATAAACTTTAAGAATTTCAGTTAATATATATAGAGGCATCAAACATAATTATGAAAAAACTTATATTTTGAAGATTTCCCAATCTTATCTTATCACTTGCAGATTTTATCACGTCAAGGTATTTCGATACATCTTATCAACTTTAAGAACAACGCATGGTGGGAATGCGTTGTGCACTAGATGACATCCAAAATAATTTTGAAAAATCTTATCACTTGCAGGCTTTACCAAGTGAAGATTTTTTATACATCTTATCTACTTTAAGAACAACGTATGGTGGGAATGCGTTGTGCACTAGATGACATCCAAAATAATTTTGAAAAATCTTATCATTTGCAGACTTTACCACGTGAAGATTTTCGATACATCTTATCTACTTTAAGAAAAACGTTGCACTAGATGACATCCAAAATAATTTTGAAAAATTTTATCACTTGCAGGCTTTACCACGTGAAGATTTTCGATACATCTTATCTACTTTAAGAACAACGCATGCTGGGAATGCGTTGTGCATTAGATGACATCCAAAATAGTTTTGAAAAATCTTATCACTTGTAGATTTTACCACGTGAAGATTTTTCGATACATCTTATCTAATTTAAGAACAACGCATGGTGGGAATGCGTTGTGAACTAGTATAGGGACCCCTTATCATTTACCTTTATATATACTAAACAACATCTCCATAAAATTTCATATAAATTTCCCTCTTACTAACCTATTAAAACAAAAATGATTTTTGAAATGAATAGCGATATAGATCCACCACTTGTTGAATATTTGAATAATATGTTTGAACTTGTTGCCGGATATCGACGCTGAGAAGAATGGCGATATCTTAGATTTAATATTTTTTTCCCGTAATAATCGTTCATTAACTAACAAAAATTACATTTTGTAGCATATACCATCTTTCTTCACTACATGGTTGGAGGTAAATGGTGTCGGGGTAACACATGAATTCTATTTGCACGACGAAATTGGTAATGAGTGGTGTGTTTCTGTTACCAATAGTTGCGGAACTACTCTTTTGAAACTGGTATTGAAGAGTTTGTGCTAGAAAATAATCTTGGGCTGGAGGATCTTATATATTTTACACCTTCCCCCAATAATATAATAGAGGTATATTTTAAGTCGCAGAGACGTGTTGCTGCAATCTTGCCCAGAATTGGACGTTTGAAGGGGAAATAACCAATTCATCATACGGAGCTTGGTATTCCCAAAGTTTTGACATATATGTGAATCATAACCCAAAAATGGAGAAATTGGTATGTTATTAATAGCTGTAACTATTTTTAGTACTATTATTTTCGCATGAAATAATTATTTCACTGTAATTTATTTGTTCACGTCTACAGATTTGTGATAATGACATAAAATGGCGTATTGATATGGGTTTTGCAAGAATACTAGGGGTATTGCACATGCGAGACACAAACTGTCACATAATTTCACTCCCGATCATTACATACTATGAAGGTGATTACTTCTTAGTAGGGTGGTTAGAGTTTGTTGCTTTTTACGATATGGGCCATGGCGACAACGAAGAATATCTGAAAATACATCCGGCCCCTAACGATATCCTTGATTGGAAGGTTGGAATGCATTATCCAGGAACCCGTATTCTATTCTCCAATTTTTTTGGAATGTAGATTTTTTTTTTGCCTTTGAAATGTGTGAAGTAATAAAAAAAAAATCTGCATTTGAACTTATGGTGTGATGAATTTTAAGCTAAGTAATAAAATTTTAAGTTACATAAGATAAGATTAAAATCAAGTACACAATATCAGGAAATGGACTATGGATAATTGGCAGGTGTGTAGCGATCTGGCTCGAACCTATCCCGGTCAGACCTACGCAAAATCCACTCCTCGGGAGTCAAACCGTCAAACTCATTATCCAAATGAGAATCTCCACCAAATAACTGGTCGATAAAAGTATCACCTGGACCAGGATCACCCAATCTAGATTGCCCAGCTGCAGAAATACTACTTGTAACAAACACACTGACTAGGTGTCCAAGCTTCAGAAGACAGTGGAACTGAACTGGCTCCAGCATCGTATGTCTGTCCAAACTGGGAATCTGGACGAATATCGACTTTCGGCGGAATTTGTGCATCTGGAACTGGTTCTGGCAGGGGTTGGCCCCTACGACGTCCTCGCCGAGCAATGCCTTTCCCATCTCGATGTCTCCTACCACCATTCCTAACTCCCGGTGCTCCACAATCGGATATGGGTGATCTAGGTGCACTAATGGGAGTTGGAATGACTGCGTCAGAAGGAATGGCTCGAGCCGATGGTCTGCACCCTAGTGAACCACCTATTGCCAGGGGAAAAGAATAAAGCCCATATCAATACGCCATTTTATGTACTTATCACAAATCTGTAGACATGAACAAATAAATTACAGTAAAATAATTATTTCATGTGAAAATAATAATACTAAAAATAGTTACAGCTATTCATAACATACCAGTTTCTCCATTTTTGGGTTATGATTCACATATATGTTAAAACTCTTGGGAATACCAAGCTCTGTATGACGGATTGGCTATTTCCCCTTCAAACATCCAATTCCGGGCAAGGTTGCAGCAACATGTATCTGCGACTTAAAATATACATCTATTATGTTATTGGGGGAAGGTGTAAAATATATGAGATCCTCCAGCCCAATATTATTTTCTAGCACAAACTCTTCAATACCAGTTTCAAAAGAGTAGTTCCGCAACTATTAGTAACAGAAACACCACTCATTACCAATTTCGTCGTGCAAATAGAATTCATGTGGTACCCCGACACCATTTACCTCCAACCATGTAGTGAAGGAATATGGTATAGGCTACAAAATGTAATTTTTGTTAGTGAATGAACGATTATTACGGAAAAAAAATATATTAATCTAAGATATCACCATTCTTCCCAGCGTCGATATCCGGAAACAAGTTTAAACATATTATTTAAATATTCAACAAGTGGTGGATCCATAACGTTATTCATTTCAAATTTTTTGTTTTGTTTTGTTTTAATAGGTTAATAAGAGGGAAATTTTATGGAGATGTTTAGTATATATAAAGGTAAATGAAAGGGGGTCCTATACTTGTTCACAACGCATTCTCACCATGCGTTGTTCTTAAAGTAGATTAGATGTATCGAAAAATCTTCACGTGGCCTGCAAGTGATAAGATTTTTCAAAATTATTTTGGATGTCATCTAGTGCACAACGCATTCCCACCATGCGTTGTTCTTAAAGTAGATAAGATGTATCGAAAATCTTCACGTGGTAAAGTCTGCAAGTGATAAGATTTTTCAAAATTATTTTGGATGTCACCTATTGCACAACGCATTCGAACATGCGTTTTCTTAAAGTAGATAAGATGTATCGAAAATCTTCACGTGGTAAAGTCTGCAGGTGATAAGATTTTTCAAAATTATTTTGGATGTCATCTAGTGCACAACGCATTTTCACGATGCGTTGTTCTTAAAGTTGATAAGATGTATCGAAATATCTTCACGTGGTAAAATCTGCAAGTGATAAGATAAGCTTGGAAAATCTTCAAAAGAAAAGTTTTTTTTTATAATTATGTTTGATGCCCTCTATATATATTAACTGTAAGTTATCGTCCAAAATCATTAAATAAACCCTACAATTATACATTCACCCCATCGTATAACATCTTTAATCATAATATGACGACCAACCTGCAAAATCCCATTAGAATTTTACTATAATGGGATAGTGAAATTGAACGAGACTAAGAAGGCCACTACTTTACTGGCCATGCAAAGCAAACATGGACGTTAAGGCGCAAGGTTGCATATGCAGAGATGGTCCAAAGAATATCAGACCTTAAAGGGTTAAACACAATAGAGTATCAAGTTCGAATGACACTTAGGTGGCCATTTTACTCACCGGAGTGGGAACGTTTCTTTTACTCAGTTGTTGATATGGACAATGATGAAGAAATGACTGCTTTTTGGGATATTCACACACAATTTGATGCGTTTGGTGTACACATTCATATTGTATTTGTCCAAGTGTCCATCCAAACAACATCCAACGACGATTTTGACGGTCACATATACATTCCATTTGGCCGACAATTCCTGCACTTGTGGGAAATAGATCATTTATGGTTACCCATGCTCTAATGCAATGACAATTTGTAACAATAAGGGATGGAACCCGGTGGAATTGGTATTGGATATTTACACCAACGTAAATTACCAAAAAACATACGAGGCTTCTTTTAATCCCATCGCTGACCAGAGTTTATGGCGGGATGCACCCTTTTATATGACATATTACGGTCCGAATATGAAAAATAAACGGGGTCGCGTACAAACCATATGGATTATCGTGAACCGGGTGCTATTCGCCTTTGTAGCAATTGTGATATGCCTGGTCATACATCAAGAAATTGCCATAACAATGTCGGACCAAGTCACTCTTAGATTATGTTAAGTTTTATTTGTTTGTAAGATTTTTTGTAACGATTTAAGTTATTCTCAAATTTTGCAATTATATGAAATTTTTATATTTTACCAAAATTTGTCTCTTTTCTTTCATTATTCTTAATAAAAATATATTACACTAAATATTTGACTAATAAATTATGGTAAATAGTCTTATTGGAATTTTTAAGTTTAAGGTTTCTTAGGGTTTTGAAATGGATAGAAAATTTAATTTTTGGGAATAAATGAAAAAAATTGTCTAAGGCAAATAACTTGTTTTTTTTTCAACTAAAGAAGCGAAGTTGGAAGGGAAAAGTTGAGTACAACAACGCATACCGGGTATGCGTTGTCATTGAACAACGCATTCGGTGTATGCGTTGTGTTCTGACATTTTGAACAACGCATTCAGCGTATGCGTTGTGCATTTAAATAACACATTTTGTCCATGGGTTGTGTCTAGTTTAGTTCCGATCTAAAAAATGTTGTCTATTTCAGTGCACCTGACAAAAACAGTGACCAAACCAAATAAAAGCCCAACTTAGTGCTCATTAAAGTAGTCCATCTGATTACTTTTATTTGATCTAAACAGTCAACTAATCAAAACCATCAATTTGAAACACTCCAATGATCACAACTCTTCATTTAATTGTTTTTAAAAAAATGGGCTGAACTGTCGTGTCAGATCTGCCCGTCTAGGTCCAATTCGGGCATAAGGCGATGCAATTACAAGGGCATTGTATTAGAATGATATTGATTGGGTAGAATGGTCATATTATAACATTGATTTTTTGGAACAACATTTCTGTCCAGGACTTCAGTCCTTAACTAACGTGACACGTTCCAGACGTGCCTTACCACATCAAGCCCATGACGAAAGTCATATTTCCGTACTTGGGACTTCCGTCCTACCTCCAGAAAGTTTCCAAATCTAAACATGATCAGTTGGACTTGGTAATTGGTCAAATGTGGGACTGAGATTGTATTATAATTAAGGTTATGCCACTAAAGTTCTATTTGTTGATTTTGGATTCGTCGCAGAGTGTCCGCATATTATTGACTAATGAATTGATTTTATGAATGAATTATTTTTTGTTAGATGAACAATTTTTTGCTTACGTGCAGTATTCACAATTGTGGAATAATTAGTATGCTTAATCACTTAAATAATTAATTAATTATTATATAAAAGTTTTGCATAAGCAAAAAATTGTATATTTGGAACTATCTCCGTTCCTTAATATAAGATTTTAATTACATATTTTGAAAATTAATGAAGTAAAAATTAAAAAGTATTAAGAAATGAAGAGAGTATTATATTAGTAATTTGGTAATGAAAAACATATATTACCGGATTGATATTTGTTCTCCAAGGAAGTACTAGTACTATATGATTGTAGAAAATGAAATTGTTCTTCATATGGAAATAATTAATGAGGTTTTTCCTATTGTTTCTCCAATCATCTTTGTCTTTATTTGTGCTAGATTTTACATATTTTTTCTTCTTCCTCACTGGCTTGTTTCAATCAACACACTGCAAAAGCTAACAAAAATCTTCACTCAATTAATATCCTTCATTTCTTGCCTTGTCGGTACATTTTTTTCTCTTCCATCTTTTTAACAAAATCTGCCATGATTTTAGATATACTGTTCATACATACACACATTATATGGAGAGTTAGGAGAATGAAATATAATCAAAATTTTCTCCAATAAAAGATATGCATATTAAGTAACGAACCTTCTACCTTACTAGGGACGAAGCCATTAATTTGGTGTTGGGGTGAAATTGATAAAAAAAAAAATTGAACTACATATAAATTTTTTATACTTAATAGTATTTTTAAAAATCTCGGGTGCTGTCTTCGTCCCTAAACCTCAAGAAGGGATAAAAAAAGAAAGAAAAGTTTCTTCTTTTTTTTATAATGTGTATATTGTCATATATGTAGTTCAATTTATTCATATTAACTTGTGTAATCGGTGTACGCGTTAGGATACACTTTTTTTTTGCAAGTAAAGAAAAACAGTTTATATTTTATCAAAATTATCTTTGGATAAACTTGTCTTTGGAATATTTTTTTTCTTTTGTGGAAAACGAAAATGGATGTTTCTTATGTTTGAATTTTCTTTATGATGGATGAGAAGAAACCTAGGAAAGATCATGTCTTCGTCCAGCTGTAACATCACTCAACTGATCGCTCGCCCATCAAGTGATCAAGTCCAACTGATCTTTTTTAGAATTGCAAATCACCCAAACTGCTCTTATGCTATCATATTCCATATATGTGATCTTTGGTCTCTATCAAAATTAGCATTGTGTTACTTCTGGTAACTTAATAGCTTTTGTATTTAACACTACAAAATTATATGCTTATCTTGAGTGTTGCGGCCGTCCCAATGATCTTCCTCTAGATAAATTTATCATATTTAAAATTTTGAATTGGTTCTTTCTCCCAGCAGGATGGTTTCGTTTCCTAAGTTGTAGGTATAAGAATTATGTGGTTCTCTGTATACATAGGTAATTAATGAATCTTCATATACACTTCCCAATTGAGGAAATTTTAAGATGATACTCTTTCAATATTGCCACTCCTAGGATTCAAAGAGAGCACCTTGATGCCCGACTTGATAGCCTCCTCCAAATGGCAATAAATAATGGAACATTGTTCGAAGATATCCTTTGGATGACGCAGTATGGACTCTCAAATATCTCACTCACACTAATGGTCTCACACATATTTTGCTTGAATATTGATACATGCCAATGAACATACTGCCACAAGAATTCAATTTTTCGCAGAAGCTTCAGCCACAGTACAAATCCCATATGAGCTGCCCAGTTTAGATGATGATTACCCTTTTGATGAACTGTGGATGCCGCATAATTACTCAGATTATGATTCTGAAACAGAAGATCATACAAGTCCGTAAATTAATTATTATATTTAAAAGACGAAAAAACGAAAATCATCCTTTTAATTTCGTTTTGTGTGCTGTTAAAAAAAAATGTGGACAAACTTCATTTTGTGTCCATACTGACATGTATGATCTTTTGTCCAAGCAAAAATTGAAAATGAAGTTTGCCCACGTTTTTTTTCTAACATCACACAACGAAATAAAAAGGCTAATTTTCGTTTTTTCAATTTTTTTTTTAAAACATAATAATTAATTTACTGACATGTATGATCTTTTGTTTTAGACCATAATTGGAGTTATTATGTGGCATTCATGGTTCATCAAAAGGGTAATCATAATCTGAATTGGGCGGCTCATCCGGGATTTGTACTGAGGCTAAAGTTTCTGAGGAAAATTGGATTCTTATGACAGTATGTTCATTGGCATGTATCAATATTTAAGCAAAATATGGGTGAGATGACCATTATGGTGTGAGTGAGATATTTGGGAGTCCATAATGTGTCATCCAAGGGATGTACTCGGAGTCTTCGAACTGTGTTCCATTTTTTATTGCCAGTTAGAGGAGGATATCAAGTCGGGCATCTGGGTGTTCTCTTTGAATCATAGGAGTGGTAATATTGAAAGAGTATCATCCTAAAATTTTCTCAATTGGGAAGTGATAAAGTCTTAGAGGGAATTTGGTATATGAAGATTTATTATTGATCTATGTAAACAGAGAACCACATAATTTCCATACTTACCTCTTAGGAAACGAAACCATCCTGCTAGGGGAAAGAACCAATTCAAAATTTTAAACATGGTAAGCTTTTCCGAAGGATGATCATTGACTTAGTCGCCACACCAGAGATAAGAATATAATTTTGTAGTATTAAATACAAAAGTTATTTTATGTGCCTCAAAGAGATACCAGAAGTACCACAATGCTAATTTTGGTAGAGATCACATATATGGTATCATAAGGGCGGTCTGGGTGATTTGCAATTCCACAAAACACTGAAGGGTCATGGTTACGCAGAAAAAGTCTATGTAACAGTTTATAATTGAGGGTGCTTCTGAGAGGAAGGGTCAGATCTAAGATTTGATTCAGCAACTTCAGGGGGAAGACAAGACGTGTCAAATATAGCAATACATGGAATTATTGTAGACAATTGTTCTAGAGGTCTTGGCTTAGGTCGACTGAGAAAATCTGCCAATAAATTTGACTTTCCAGAAATATGCTTAACAATGAATGTATACTAAGAAAATCATTGTTGTCATCTCAATAGCTGTGCATCAGGAATCATTTTCTGTTTGCAGTGTAGCATTCTGGGAAAAGCAGACATATTCATTTAATGACAAATTTGTGGCTGAGCAAGAAGAATTCAAATTTCTCAATACCACGTTTTACTGTTAAGATTTCCTTGAAAGTAGGCTGATAATGTTTCTCGGATTCTTTAAACTAGACGCTTTGGTAAGCACATATCCTTCTTTCTACATCTAGATCTTCTAGGAGTACTGCTTCCCAAAAGTCGTCAGAAACATCTGTCTGAGTATTCGGACACCAAAGGAATGAATTTGTAATGGGGGGACTTGACCAACAAGATTTTTTAGCTTTGTGCCTGCTTCAGTATGTTTGGATGTCTAAGGAGGAGGATTCTTCTCAAGTCTGGGAGTAAGAACTGACATGTATTTAGAAATATGGTGAATGAAATTGCTGATATAATTAACAACACCAAGTAATTATTGTAATTGTTGCGTAGAAAAGGATTTAATCAGGAAAGTTCTGCAATTTTTCAGCAATGTGGGGTTGTGGAGTGTAACTGCCATTATGAAGTTTCATACCTAAGAAGTCAACCTTGGGGGGTACTCAAAACCATTTTCTTTTCTGAAAGCATGATACCAAATTTTTTTACCAACTGATGATATTGATTCAGTAAAGTAAGATGAGATTCAAAATGTTTTGAAAATAAGAGAATATCATCTATATAAATTAAAGCATTTGGAATCAGTGGTTGAAATTTTTTTGTCATAGCCTTTTGAAAGTAAAAGAGAGTTACTTTTAAACCGAAATGCATAACAGTCCATTGTTAATGGTGATTTGGAATACAAAAAGCAGTTTTGTATCTATTTACAAGGGAAATTCCAAGTTGCCAAAATCTTTTTTTAAGATCAAATTTGGAAAATATTTTTGCCTCAGATAGATACTGGAAAACGGAATTTTTTCGGGGGAGAAGGAATTTGTCATCCTTCAAAAATTTGTTTAAAGACTGGTAATTGATGACAAGCCTCATTTTACCACGAACTTGTTCAGATCTCTTATTGACATAGAAAGCTTCTGAAGCCCACGAGGAAGAAGTGAGTTCAATAAGCTTTTCATCTAGACGTTGCAATTCACTTATGGCTAGTGTTCTGGTGACATTCCACTATGACTTATTTTTTGTGGGGTTACCTGTATAGAGTGATTAAAGGGAAGTGTTATATAAAACTCAGAATTTGTCCACAATGGTTTTGAACATTTAGTTAGAAATTTTGAATGAGTCTGTGCACATGACTGAGTGATTATATCTGTTTGGACTAACTTGAGAAGACTGGACTCACAAGACTCAGGAAACTGGAAGAAGTGAGAATTCTTTGTCCAGGGAAGAAGTTGACCTTTGTAAGCAATTCCATTTGGGGTGATGGAGAGATGGGGAACCTGGCTTAGGAGGTCAAATCCTATAACAATGTCCTTTTGTGGGAGCTTTGATCCTAGGACTTGGTGAGTGATTTTAGGTTTGGGAAGAGTTGGATATTTATGGGTTTGCTGATCTTATCAATGACAAATTGACTTCCATTAGCTGCTGTGAAAATTTTGAAATATGGATTCAAAAAGTCGTATGGGAGGATATCAGGGTTCATGACAGTGGCAGACTCACCAGTATCCAACAAAGCTATCACAAGAGTGGCTAAAGACTTGTGATGAGAAATAATCTGTATACAGACAATAGGGTATGGATTTTTTATTGACATGATGGAAGTATTGGGGAAAGTCTCTGAGATAGCAAAGAAATGTTCAGAAGAGTCTGAATCAGAATCTTCATCAGAAGGACTGTGTTCCTTATCTGTGTTGGCGATGACCATCAAGGAACTCGGTGATGGGTCGTCAGTAAGCTCAAATAAAGATTCAACATCAGAATAATATTCTCCTTCAAGATGAGGGGCTATCAGGGCCATGAATTGTTTCTTTTTTTATTTTTTCGGACAGTTCTTGGCGAAGTGGCCTTTCCGTTTGCATAGAAAACATCGATCAGAATTATGTTTTCCCTTTTTTGATCTTCTCTTTAAGAACCTCTATTTTTTCCTGAATCCTCGAAACTTTCTTTGGCCATTGGAAAAATCTGCTGATTGCTTGTATTTATGTGATTTCTTTTTGTTGGAGCAGTCGCAGTTCTTTGAATCCTTGCACTTAATGTACAAGTGTTTATCTGAACACACTAGGCCAAAGAATTTGGCATGAGATTGATATTTTTGCCATAATTTTGTTTGAACACATAGTTTTCTAATGCTTGTTGCACCATCTGCCAAAGTTGACATATTGTGATGGTTTGCCAATCGATGCCTGAGGCTCGGACTTGCCTCATAGTTTCATCTGTCAATTCTTCCGGAACATGTTAGTAGTGTCCTAGGACCATTATCATATTTTGTAAGTTTTATATCTTTTTGAGCATTTCATCTGAATAGTTAATTTTGCTTATGAACATCAAATGCGTGATTTGATAGTAAAACTCATTTGCTTATTTAATTACTATTCTAGTTGTCAATAGTTTTATGTAATCTACTTTACAATGAAATAAAACTAGTATTATGTTTGATTGATGATTATGTTTTACTAATCATGTGTAACGAGTACAAATCATATCATAGATGCAATATATTGAGATATATCGTATCAGACGTGATCCGTTAGAGAAGTAATACTTCATGGTCCTTAGTCATAAGTATTACTTCCTTAATACTATTTTAGAATCCTTAGACCTTATGTCTCCATTGATTCTAGCATGAATGGAGCCACGTTTTGACTCAGTCGTACGTTGGTTTTAATCGAGTAATCAATACGACTGATGATCGGATGTAGTGTTTTATCATGGCTTGAATGTGAGAGGCATTGTAAGGAGTTTGTCCCTCTCTTATTAGAGATATCCATGGGCCCCTCGATAGGGAAAGCCTGTTTAAATGCAATGCCGTACTCAAACGTATTTAATAAAGTGGTTATTAAATATTGTTTGATGGAACAGTCTACCTGGAGATCGAGCATAAATATAAGTAAACCTTATAAGGGTGACGACTACCATGCCTTATGCTTAATTAGGATATCACGAGACAAAGAGATTAAATAGTGGATTGATATTAGGTTCCACCGTAAATTCATTCACTTTGGGTAGTCACAATGTCCTGCAAGGGACCGCTTGTGATTTATGAACACACACTACTACTAAGTGTGTTTTCATTGCATTGTGATATGAACCTACAGGGTCACACGCATAGACGAGCTAACGAGCTTCATGTCCAGATTCAATGGATCTAGAATGTGTCTAGGTTCATTGTATATGACATTTATTTTTCTGAGGATAATAAGACGTTATTATTCGAATTAGAGATAATGGGGCATTTTCGGTATAGCTGGGATTATGTGGGAGTTGTTATCCTATAAAGACTCCCACTGCCAGCAGAAGTCTAGGGGACGTGGGAGTTTAAGACTCCCACTGCCAGAAGAAGTGGATAGGACGTGGGAGTTGTTCTTGGAACAAACTTTCACACCCTATATAAACTTCTCTTGGCCGAAACCTAGAGACTAATGCTTGAGCCTCACAAAATACCGAAATACTAAGAAATCAGATTTCTTGTTCTCTGCCTCCCTTTCTCTCTATATTCCCTTAACTCAGAAAATCAGAAGAGCTAGCACTCGCTGATCGTTTCGTCGCGTAGATACCGGTAGAGAGTAATTCCGCAAGGGAGGGCTCAAGGTGGTTGCAGTCGAGAGCCAAAGACAAAACCTTTTCACTCAAGAAACAGATTCTTGAACCAAGAAACGTAAGTATTGTCTTGTATTTTTCGATTCGTTTTGTATGAGCGGATCCTTCAGGGGAGGACTCATGGGTGTTTAGAACGAGTTTCTGCCCATGAATCCCTTCAGAACAAAGTTCACAAAAGCTTGTTTTAGGCTAATATCTTCAATTTGGTTAATGATATAAAACCTTTTGCACATTCGATCAAAGTATTTTTCCAAATCTTTTAGTTTGAATCGGGTTATGTGGTGTTGAGCTCTGGGAGAGTTTTTTCCAATAAATAAGTGATTGGGTTCGGTTCTTCAAAGTTGAGCATTTCTGGTATGGAGGAAGCTCCAACTGTGGGGTCTGATGGTGAAGTATCTGGGTTTTCTGTCAATTGTGGGGTACATTGTGTGGGTTTTAGTATAGTTGACTGTTGTGGGGCGGGCCTCTTTTTATGGTGGGGTAAATCTTTCGACAAAGATAGAGATGGAGAATAAGTTGTGACAGAAGCTGGGCTCAAAAGTTGGTATTGTGTTGCCATGGGTGTTGGTGTAGGAGATGATCTGGTGAAATAGGAGAGAGGGTAAAACAAACTAGTTTGGGACTGGTCTAACTGGGATTCGAGGGATCTGAGTTGGTGTTGTAAAAACTCCTTCAGATAATAATTTGGACATCCGTGGAGACCATTCCGTAGTGTATTGGACCAAGTAAGACAATTGTTTATGCAAAGCTTCGACTCTGTTGCGGATATTGGAAATATTTTGAACCAAGAAGGTAAGTTCGGAATTGTATTTGGACATTTGTTCTGTGAGGGTTTCTTGGTTACAAATGATTCTTTGAAGAGTTTGGTTTTGTGCAACCGCATTTTCTGCAACATAAACTATCTTTTGTTGTCCCTTGTTATCAATCTGGACATGAACAAACTGTTAGAGGAATAACCGGGTCACAAACAAGTGCGCAGCGGAATAAAACTTGACCCGCCTCTACCAGGATCTTCCACGAGTAAGAACCTACGACTATGGGATAGTGTTTTACCTTATATTGATGCTAGAATGGTTGAAACTCTTTCAGCGGTATGTTGTCACGAACGGAACACCACAATGCAGGCTCCGTCTCTCCCTGTATCCACTCGATCTTCCGGGGATGGTCTTCTACTGCTTGGTGCTAGCCAATGCCTTGTAGAAGCTTTGAAGACACTCTTCAATGGAGTATGTTTTTCAGACCTTTTTAGAAGAACAAGATACAGGATTTCTAACTTCTTTCCTATTAACAAAAAGCTATAAAACAAGTCTAGAAATCTATCTTTTCTTTTTCTCTCTTAAACTCACTTTTTCTCTCTTCTCTCTAAGCTTCAAAAGCTGGAGAAAAATCTGATTAGAATGATTAGGAAAATCAGTATTTTCCTAGTCTATCAAAAGAGAGTGGGGAGAGATTATGGGGGAAGTGGGAGATCATGGAGGAAACCACTCCTCCACTTTCTCCACCACTTCAACCACCATTTGAGAGCTGAAATTATATCCAATAATCCAGCCATAAGGTCGGTCCAAATGGGTTGGTCGGCCCAATCATATTGGTCGGCCCAACCCGATTAAGGGCCCAATCCAATCCCGGCCCGGCCTGGCCCAACCGAATTGATTGTCGGCCCAATCCAATCCCGGCCCGGCCTGGCCCAACCGAATTGATTGTCGGCCCAACCCGATTAAGGGCCCAATCCAATCCCGGCCCGCCCCAATCGAATTGCCGCACCTTAGATTAAATGTACTCCAACAAGCCCAACCCAGTTGATCTATGAGTGCGACCCAAGAGGTATCTATGATGTTGGCCGTGACATCATATATCACAGGTAATGAGAGGTATCTAGCAACGCATCATTACACCCAATTCATAAATATCTGGTGATTTATCATAATCACAACATTTGACATTTGTAGTTAAATCCTTTTGTCCTTGATATCTAGATTGAACACAAGTCATGGAAAAAGTCACACTTGTATTGTCCAATCTTTTAGTTTCTTGATTCGCGAGTAGACTAATCAAATGACATCAATATCATATACTCGATTCACTTGTTCATGGCCATGAATTAGTCGACTCCATCAAGGGGCCCAAGATATCGCTCCCGCTATATAGGAGGGACAAATCCTTTTCTGCATCCCACTCATCCCGAACAAGATTCGTGATATACCCAATAAATGCCTTTATTGCTCACCCAGCATTACGGATAGCGTTTAACATTATCAAAGCATAACACTAGCCATGCAAGAACTCTCTGTGAGACCTCAAGTCGAAGGATCTCATATACAACCCTGAGTCAAAATTTGAGAAACACCGTTGACTATTATATAACAACCCATGGTGCGTTTCTCATGTCGAGTCTCGTCCCAAAGATAATAATGATTCTCTAATCATATATACCCATGTGACGATCCGATATCTTATATCAATCACTACACATACTAGTCTTACGCATTATTATTGTCCTCGCAGATTCCATAATAATGTTCGACTAGGGGACGTTTCGTGAATAGTATCTTATAACAATTATGAATACTATTCTAAGGACATATTATTTATTTATGTTGTTATGAACGCTGAAACATAATGAATAATAATG
Source organism: Vinca minor (assembly GCA_026122235.1). NCBI lineage: Eukaryota > Viridiplantae > Streptophyta > Magnoliopsida > Gentianales > Apocynaceae > Vinca > Vinca minor. The sequence continues at coordinate 2,032,257 of JAOCZM010000206.1, read as the reverse complement.
GAATTAATGCCTTTTTATTCATCAAAATGAAAATTACATAAATACGGTACAATAATCTCCCACTTGCACTAAAGACCCAAATTACAATAAATGGTCTTTAGGGCATACTAATGATCTGTCTCTAAAGATCAGCCCTCCGGATATCGGATACCCATGGAGCTAGTGTGACGATCATGCCGCTCGCTGCGACAGTGGCTTGTCGCGTGGATCGGCGACATTGTCTGCACGAGTCTACTCTACATATATGCACATCACCTCTCTCTATAATCTCGCGGATTAGGTGAAACCGCCGTAGTACATGTTTGGACCTCTCGGTGAGATCTAGGTTCCTTAGATTGGGAAATAGCCCCATTGTTATCACAATAGAGGTCTATCGGGTTCGCAATACTAGGAACCACATCGAGGTCGAAAATAAATTTCTTGATCCAAACTGCCTCCTTAGCTGCTTCACAAGCTGCTATGTACTCGGCCTCTGTCGTAGAATCTGCGATGGTTGATTGCTTTGAATCGCGCTACCACAAGCACCTCCATTCAAGTTAAACACATATCCCGATTGCGATCGGAAATCATCTCTCGCCGGTTTGGAAACTAGCATCGGTGTAACCACTTACAACGAGCTAATCCGCCTTCCATAAATCAAGAATGTATCCTTAGTCCTTCGCAAGTACTTGAGGATATTCTTGACTCGAGATCCGATGATGTTCACCGTAATTAGATCGGTATCCGCTCGTAATGCTTAAGGCAAACGAGACATCCCAAGCGAGTACATAACATGGCATACATGATGGATCCTATGGCGTAAGCATAAGGAATCTCTTTCATGCGTTCTAATTCGGCGAGTATTTTAGAACACTGCTCCTTCGACTAGCAATGTACCATGTGCCATAGGACAAAGTCCTTTCTTAGACTCTTGCATGCTAAACCGCTTTAGCACCTTGTCTATATATGTACTCGACTTAGGCCAGTGAGTCTCCTGGATCTATCTCTATAGATCTTGACTCCCTGAATATAGTCAGCTTCGCATAAGTCTTTCATAGAGAAACACGTACTCAACCAAGCCTTTACTGGGACTTTAAGGTTGGTATGTCGTTTCCAATGAGTAGTATGTCATCTACATACAAAACCAGGGAATACAATTGAGCTCCCACTAACCTTTTTGTAAACACAAGGCTCATCCTCATTTCTAATGAAACCAAACTCACTGACGGCATCATTAAAACGGATGTTCCAGCCTTCGAGAAGCCTCGCTTGAGTCCATAAATGGATCTCTGAAGCTTACATACTTTTCCAAAGCATTCTCTGGAGTGACAAAACCTTCAGTCGTGTCATATACACATCCTCATCAAGTTTTCCATTAAGGAAAGCGGTTTTGACATCCATTTGCCGATTTCGTAGTCATAGTAAGTCTGCAATAGCAAGCAAAATCCGAATGGACTTGAACATAACTACGGGGGAAAAGGTATCATCATAGTCAATACCATGAATTTGTTTGAAACCTTTCGCGACCAGTCGCCCATCATGACGCTTTGTACATTCCCTTCCATGTCGGTTTTAATCTTAAAAACCCATTTGCACCCTATGGGAGTTACCCTTTCAGTGGATCAACCAAGATCCGGACTTGGTTAGTGTACATGGAGTCCATTTCGGATCTCATGGCTTCAAGCCATTTCTCGAATCGGGCTATTAATTGCTCGTTTGTAGGTTGAAGGTTCATCGTGATCCGAAAACATAACATCACCATGTTCGTTATGAAAAATCCAAATTTTTTTCACGGTGGTGGACGACTGAACTCTACCGGACCTACGCAATTCTTGTGTTTCTTGAATCTAGTCTTTGGGTCTGCATAACTGTTTGTGGCACTTTGTTGCACAACAACTTGTGGAGTCTGCTCATTTTCCATCTCATCATTAGTGCTAGTTTGAGAGTCCGGAACTTCGGAAAGTTCTACGCTACTCCCACTTGTGTTTCTAGAAACAAATTCTTTTTCTAGAAAGACTCCGTCACGAGCAACAAACACTTTGTTCTCGTTAGGGATATAAAAGTAGTATCCTTTAGTTTCCTTAGTATAACCTACAAATATGCACTTTTCAGATTTTGGAGCCGACTTATCGAAGTCGAGCGTTTCACAAACGCTTCACGACTCCCAAATCTTGAGGAAAGACAAACTGGGGACGCTTCCCTGATCCCATAACTCGTATGGCGTCTTTGCAACCGATTTAGATGGAACGCGGTTAAGTGTTAAAGTCGTTGTCTCTAGTGCGTGTCCCCAAAAGGAATCGGGCGAGGCTCGTGTGACTCATCATAGAACGAACCATATCTAATAAGGTTCTGCTCCTCCTTTCGTATACACCATTCCATTGTGGAGTAGGCTGGAGGAGAAAGTTGTGAAACGATTCCACAAGCTTTTAGATAGTCACGGAATTCTTGACTCAAGTATTCTCCTCCTCGATCAGATCGAAGAACCTTAATACTCTTGCCAAGTTGGTTTTTTACTTCTAGTTTAAACTCTTTAAACTTAGCAAATGCTTCGGATTTGTGTTTCATCAAGAACACATATCCATACCTACTGAAGTCATCAGTAAAGGTAATGAAGTAGAGGTAACCACCCTTTGCATGTATATTAAAAGGGCCACATACATCACTATGTATTAGTCCTAATAAAGCATCGGCTCTCTCACCTAGCTTAGTGAAAGGTGATCGTTTGTCATCTTACCCAACAAACAAGATTCGCATCGATCATAAGACTCGAAGTCAAATGATTCCAATAGCCCATCTTTATGGAGTTTGGATATGCGGTCTTCGTTTATGTGGCCTAAGCGACAATGCCAGAGGTATGTCGGATTAGAATCATTAGTCTTAATCCTTTTGGTATTTATGTTTAAAATTGGCATATCAAGGTCTAAAATATATAGACCATTAATTAAAGAGGCGCTTGCATAAAACATATTTTCTAGAAATAACGACAATCGTTGGTTTTTGATCGAAATCTCAAAACCGTTCTTGTCCAAACAAGAAACTGAAATAATATTTTTAATTAAACTAGGTACATAGAAACAGTTTTCTAAACCCAAAACAAGCCCTAAAGGCAAAGTAAAAGTACAAGTCCTTACAGCTAGGGCTGCAACACGTGCTCCGTTGCCTACTCGTAGTTCCACTTTACCCTTTGCCAACTCTCTACTCCTTTGCAGTCCCTGCACATTAGTACAAATGTGAGAACCACATCCGCTATCAAATACCCAAGAAGTAGTTGTATTTAAATTGATATCAATCATATTAATATCTATAACATAAATGCCTGAGCCCGAAGCAACAATTGCTTTCTCCTTTTCCAGCCTTTTCCCTGCAAGATAGCTTTTGCAGTTCCTTTTCCAGTGACCCTTCTCACCACAATGATGAAAGATAGAGTCCTTGGCTACACCACCCTTAGGTTTCAGTGCATTGTTGAAAGTGGTTTGCTTGCCCTTGGGCTTACCTTTCGGTTTGCCTTTGGATCTCACAAAACCTTTAACTTTGCCCTTTTGCACCATCAGTATAGTGTTGGGCTTGGACTTGCCTATTTCCTTCTCGGCAGTCCTCAGCATGTTCAACAACTCAGGCAATGGCTTGTCAATTTCATTCATGTGATAATTCGAATGAATCGATCGAATGACTCGAGCAACGATTGCAAGATCAAATCGATCGACGACTCTTGTCCCAAAGGAAATCCCGAGCTTTTTCAAGGTTACGAACATAACCTATCATCTTAAGAACGTGAGTTCCTACCGGCATTCCCTCGGACATTTTTGCATCTGAAGAGAGATTTCGATACATCGAATCTCTCCTGGAGTGCTTGCCCCGATATAGTTGCTTCAGGTGAGCCAGCATCTGATAAGCCCCCATGTCCTCATGTTGCTTCTGAAGCTCAGAGTTCATGGTGACAAGCATGAGGCTAGACACATCTAAAGCATCACTAACATGCTTCTGATAAGCAGTTCTTTCAGCGGTCGTAGCATGAGCCTCTGGTGTAGCAGGAATAGGCTGTTCCAGGACATACAGCTTTCTTTCATGCTTGAAAACAATTCTCAAGTTCCTGAACCAGTCGAGGAAGTTAACTCCTCTAATTTGTCCTTCTCAAGGGACGTAACGCAGATGATAGTGTTTGGTTTGAATTTGCCATTTTTTCTACAACAAAATACATATGCAAAGTAAGTATCGATTAAAATCATTATTAGGTCTTTATCTTTTTAATGATATCTCCCACTATTTTCTTCGAGTGAATAACCCTCATTATCAACTGGGAAAGTTCGTTAACTTTCTTGCGGGCCAAGATCCATATTTCACCTCGCTCGAGTCGACTTTGGTGATCGCCCAAAACTTAGTTATTTAGGTAGGCAACGTTTGCCAATTACATCAAATTATGTAATTCTTGGTTTGTTGAGTGAATAACATTTATTCAAGCGTATCATTATACACTTTTCTCAACTCTTTTGCCTCTAGATCCTCAATCCATTTATTGAGATAATCCAGTTAATTAGGACCCTAAGTTTTAGCCGGCGGATATCACAACTTATCCTTCGCGCTGAAGGGATTCATGGGCGGAAACTCGTTCCAAACACCCATGGATCCTCCCCTGAAGGATCCGCTCATATGAAACAATTCGAAAAACAGCAAGAAAAACTTACGATTTTGGATTCAAGAAGCTACTTCTTGAATGGAGGATGATGTTTCTTGGATCGGATGTTGCTACCGATTGATCTCCCTTTGCGGAAAGTCTCTCTACCGGTATCCACGCGACGAAACGGGCAGCGATTGCTAGCTCTTCGCCTTTTCTGATTTTCGGGAATTCGAGAGAAAAAGGGAGAGTCCGAAATCTGATTTCGGGTTTCTTGATTAATTTCGGCTAAAGCATTAACTAGCTAGGGTTTCGGCTAAGAGATGTTATATAGAGTGTGGGAGTTTGTTCCCAGAACAACTCCCACGTCTACTCAACTTCTCTCGGCCGTGGGAGACTCTGACTCCCACGTCCCCTAGACTTCTGCTGGTAGTGGGAGTCCTTATCGGATAATAACTCCCACGTAATCCCAGCTATAGTAAAATACCAAAATTGCCCCTATCTCTAATTCGAATAATAAACACTTTATTATTTTCAGATAGACAAATGTCAGATACAATGAACCTAGACACATTCTAGATTCATTGAATCTGGACATAAAGCTCGTTAGCTCGTCTATGCGTGTAACCCTGTAGGTTCATCTCACAATGGCAATGAAAACACACTTAGTAGTAGTGTGTGTTCATAAATCACAAGCGGTCCCTAGCAGGACATTGTGACTACCCAAAGTGAATGAATATACAACGGAACCTAATATCAATCCACTATTTAATCCCTTTGTCTCGCGATATCCTAATTAAGCATAAGGCATGGTGGTCGTCACCCTTATTAAGCTTAATTGTATTTATGCTCGATCTCCGGGTAGATCTGCTTTGACAAATAGCATTTGATAACCACTTTATCAAATACATTTGAGCACGGCCATGCATTTAAACAGTCTTTCCCTATCGAGGGCCCATGGATATCTCTCTCTAATAATAGAGAGGGACAAATTCCTTACAATGTCTCTCACATTCAAGCTATGATAGGACACTACATCCGATCTCGGGTCGTATTGATTACTCGTTACAAGTAACGTCCCGATCGAGTCAAAATGTGGCTCCATTCATACTAGAATCAATGAAGACATAAGGTCTAAGGATTCTAAAATAGTATTGAGGAGTAATACTTATGACTTAAGACCATGAAGTATTACTTCTCCGACTGGATCGCGTCCCAATACAATGTATCCCTATATATTGCATCTATGATGTGATTTGTATCCATTACACATGATCAGTAAAACAAGATCATCAATCAACAATCATACTAGTTTTATTTCATAGTAATTAAGCATTACATAAAACTAGGGACTTCTAGAATAGTAATTACATAAGCTAATGAGTTTTACTATCAAATCACACATTTGATAATCAAAAGCAAAATTAACTATTCAATTACATGCTCAAAAGATAACAAAACGCACAACATGTGCTAATGGTCCTAGGGCACTACTAACACGAGCCTCACCCGGATAGACACGTATGCACAGCTTTGGCATGTCCCATACTAATGTCGATCTAGGCCTTGACGAGGGCCAAACTATGGAAGGCACTAATTAATATTTTAATTGAGGGGTTTTGTTTTTAACAATCTCACCAGAAAAAGCATAAATAAAACAGTTTATGCTCATATACATATGCATCCAATACATAAATGTAAAATGCAATAGTAATCGCCATATCCTATTCGGTTTTTCCAAGCCAATGGAAAAACCGTGATGTCAATCTAAGGGTGTGAAAAGAAAAACATTATATTCTACACCGTTTTGACCTTCAGTTGGTTGCCTCCAAATCTTCATCATTTCAGCTGTACCTTCTCCTAATCTAGAATATTACAAAATTTCTAAGGAAACCTCGAGTTACATTCGAGGGGATTTAATGAGAATAAAATTACAACTTTTGAATGATAAAATAGGCACGATACGCAGATCGTATTATAAAATAAAACCAACGGGGTAAAGGCGATTACTATGCATCATGCTCAATTAACATAACACTTTATGTAAAAACGAGCAAAACAGTAAAATGAACATTTCATATTCTGCCTGGGTTCGGTTGACCGGCCACCAAGCTCGGTCGACCGAAAAAGTACTGAGAGTACTCGGTTGACCGAACAGGCACTTCGGTCGACCGAAGACCAACTTGGTTGATCCGAACCAAATATCAGTAGCTTCTGTCTTGCCTCGGTCGACCAAAACTGAGTCCCGGTCGACCGAAGAGCTAGAAACTGAGAGTTTTTCCAGCTTTTGAATGACTTCAAAACTGGAAACTCTCAATTTTCATACATTCAAAATGATGAAAAACATGTCATAAAACATATACAACATTTCTAGCAATCCTAAGGCATGCATAACATAGATTCAAAATGTATATACAAACACTATAACACATTAAGTCTATAGGGTACTCGTGAGTGGCTCTGATACCACTGTTAGAGGAATAACCGGGTCACAAACAAGTGCGCAACGGAATAAAACTTGACCCGCCTCTACCAGGATCTTCCACGAGTAAGAACCTACGACTATGGGATAGTGTTTTACCTTATATTGATGCTAGAATGGCTGAAACGCTTTCAGCGGTATGTTGTCACGAACGGAACACCACAATGCAGGCTCCGTCTCTCCAGTATCCACTCGATCTTCAGGGGATGGTCTTCTACTGCTTGGTGCTAGCCAATTCCTTGTAGATGCTTTGAAGACACTCTTCAATGGAGTATGTTTTTCAGACCTTTTTAGAAGAACAAGATACAGGATTTCTAACTTCTTTCCTATTAAAAAAAAAGCTAGAAAACAAGTCTAGAAATCTATCTTTTCTTTTTCTCTCTTAAACTCACTTTTTCTCTCTTCTCTCTAAGCTTCAAAAGCTGGAGAAAAATCTGATTAGAATGATTAGGAAAATCAGTATTTTCCTAGTCTATCAAAAGAGAGTGGGGAGAGATTATGGGGGAAGTGGGAGATCATGGAGGAAACCACTCCTCCACTTTCTCCACCACTTCAACCACCATTTGAGAGCTGAAATTATATCCAATAATCCAGCCATAAGGTCGGTCCAAATGGGTTGGTCGGCCCAATCATATTGGTCGGCCCAACCCGATTAAGGGCCCAATCCAATCCCGGCCCAGCCCGGCCCGAAGCCCGTCACGGCCCAACCGAATTGATTGATCCAAATGGGTTGGTCGGCCCAACCCGATTAAGGGCCCAATCCAATCCCGGGGCCGATCGAATTGGCGCACCTTAGATTAAATGTACTCCAACACAAACATCATACCAAATGTGACCCTTTTGATCATTTCCTTGGATAACAGGTCTGCCATTAGCACCAAACATTACAAAGGGATATTGAGGGATGACCAAGAGTCATCATCCATCAGTGAGAATTCTGTAGGAAAAACAGTGGATACTTCATTTCTTTCCGGGAACGTGGTGACAAAAATTGTTTCGGCATTGAGTTTAGTTTGTACTGTTCCGATAACAGTATGTTCGTATTTTTGGAACCGAGAATCAAGCAGTGCAATGCGGGAAATCATTGAAAGACCTTTTTTTGGCATGAAGGGTAAGAGCTATTTTGATAGCTCCAAAGTGGATATGGGTGTGGCCTTGCTTAAGCCATGACTTTGGGAATTCTTCAGGGATTTGTAGTGTGACATATTGTTATTCTTTGGTTGAGGATAGCGTGTGGGTAGAGAAATTAGATGCTTGGCAAAAGTCTTTTCTAGATGGGGTTTGATACTGAACATAGTAATAAAAAGTTTTGCCACTAGGTTCTCCTAGAAGACCAACTGAAGATCACCTACTTCATATCTCCTACAAAAGAGTTGTTGGGTGCCTTTAGATTTTTTATATTTTGTAGGTAACTCATCATCTGATAAGTAATCTAGACAATCTGAACAAGAACAAACATTATACCAAATGTGACATTTTTTATCCTTTCCTTGGAGAAAAGGTCTGCCATCAGCAGCAAACATTACAACTGTGATATTGAGGGAAGACCAGGAGTCACCATCCATCAATGAGAATTATGTAGGAAAAACAGTGGATACTTCATTTCTTTACGGGAATTTGATCTCAACCGTGTCATCCTTTTTTGTGGTGAATGTGGGTTCTGTTATTTGGATCGATTTAGTTGTTTCATATCTGTCTTTCATAACTAGTGATCCAAGAGGTGGGGGAGAAATGACAGAAGTTCTTCTTGTGTGATTTGTCTGGGAACAAAGGTATAGTGTGGGGTATGAGGAGAGTCAACTGAAAGGAATATGGCTTCACCACTTTGTAACTATGGTGGTAGAGGGAGGTCAAAAGCATGATTTTAGATGCGATGTGCCATATGGTGGTGAAGGGTTGCCATATAAGTGTTCTCCAGTTCTGGACCAGTGATTTGGATATGGATACGAAAAGTAGTAGAAATGGCTGGATCATCCAGAAGCACAGTGAAATTTTGGAATAGGGTCACAAAAATTATTCCTGCATTTAGTGTAGTTTGTACTGTTTCGATAACAGCATGTTCATATTTTCGGAACCAAGAATCTAGCAGTGCAATGTGGAAAACCATTGAAAGACCCTTTTTGGCATGGAGGGTAAGTGTTATCCTGATAGCTCCGAAGTGTATATGAGTGTCACCTTGTTTAAGCCATGTCATTGGGGAATTCTTCAGGGATTTGTAGGGTGACATACTGTTCTTCTTTGGTTGAGGATGACTTGTGGGGTCGAGAAATTGGATGCTTGACAAATGTTTTTTGCAGAATTAGAGATTGAGTTTTTACCGAAGACCTGTTTTAGACGGACACCGACACTATTTTTGGATTTTTGGTAAATACTACAAGGATTAACAACTGGAAAAGCGGATAAAGGTATTTACTATCTTCAGAAAAATAATCTATAGTTCATAAACATTAGAAATACGAGAAGATGAAAATCGGGGTAGATCTGGAAGAGTAACTATACTTGAGGATGTGTTTGTAGACATGATTAGGGTGGGATGATCGAATCTGAGAGAAGAGTGTTTATGACCATAAATTAATTTTCACGATTTATTTTGAAGAAAATCTGCTCAAGATCATATTTATATTACAGCTTACTTTATGCCACACAATTTTTCTTCAACAAGGCATCATTCGGTTGCCTAGTATAAAGAAAACATCCAGATGTCCGTCTTGATATCCTCCTCCAAATGGAAATAAAAAATGGAACACATTTTGAAGATTCAGAGTACATCCTTTGGATGAGACAGTATGGACTCCCAAATATTCCACCCACACCAGCATTGTCATCTCACCCATATTTTGCTGAAATATTAATACATGCCAATGAACTTACTTCCTCAAAAATCCAATTCTCCACATAAACTTCAGCTTCAGTACAGGTCCCGGATGAGCCGCTCAGTTCAGATGATGATTACCCTTTTGACGGACCATGTATGCCACATAATAACTCTGATTATTATTCTGAAACAGAAGATCATGCAAGCCTGTAAATTAGTCATTATTATTCATTTTTTTTTATATAAAAAAAAAAGAACCAACCTTGATATTTCGTCTAGTGTGATGATGATAAAAAACAAACAATAAAACAAAGTCTTATCATTTCACGTTCAAATTATTAGCTTTTCATGTACTTCCTTTTGTTACTTTCACGTGACAATAGTTTGCTTTTTAGTTTGTATATATAGTCCGGATTTCAAGTTCGTAGTGCTTTAATTATTTGCTTTTCCACTAATTAGTTTGTATTTCTGGTCCGAATTTCAAATCCGTAGTGCTTCAATTATTTGCTTTTCCTTATAATTAGTTTGTATTTTTAGTCCGAATTTCAAATTCGTCATGTAAAATTTTGTCTATAAAAGGCAGTGTATGCTCTCTCAATTCTCAGGAGGAAAAAGAGCGAAAAGTGATTATATAAAAATAAAGTTTGTCCGCAAAAAAATTCTTCTTCTTTTCATTTTTGTCAAACATTTTAATTTATCCAAGTTTTCCCACTAGCAACTACCATTCTCATTCTCCCGTAACCATTTCCATTCTCCCTAGTACTTCACGAAGCTTGTTAGTTTTGTAATTATTATTATTATGCATTGTTAATATTGTTTTTATTATTAGTGTTTGATTGTGTTTATTGTTATCTTACTTATTTTATTCTGCTTAGTCTATTATTTTATTGTTAATATTTTTTTATTATTAGTGTTTTGCATTTCACATGCTTTGGGGTGAAATGACTATTACACTTCATGATGTCTATCACATACTTCATATTCCTATTACTAGTTGGGCAATCTTTGACTCTCATCATGTTAGATCGACTATTATACTAGAGATAGCTGCGTATATTGGAGTGGACCATGAAAAAGTGAGTAAGTTGATTATAGAAAAGGGCATTCCTATTAAGCATTTAACCAACGCAATAAATAAGCTTAATTTGACATCTATCAACCGGACGAAGGTATGTTTGCTCCATATATGGGGACGACCCTATTTGGCGATCGTTCTTGGGATAAAGTGAATTTCATAATTCGGGGAGCCTTTATGAATATTGATAATGTAGATAAATATTTTTGGGGTAGTGCGGTTTTGACAATTATGTATCTACAGTTGGGGCAAGCATCTAGGGTCAGCTGCAAATCAATCGGTGGATGGCTTACATTATTAGAGGTTCTTATTCCTTTTAAATTTTGGTAACTATATGCATTTTCAATTGGTCACTGTTTTATTTAATTTTGTCTTTAATAATTTTGCAGACATGGATCTATTCATATTTCACAAAATTCATGATTAAAGATTTGTTCAAACTTGATTGGAAGGTTGGACAACCATTTGTCTCGAGGTATAGGACTGAGAAAGTTGATTTGAAACAAATGAACAAACTCAGACGTTACCGGGTGACCTTAGATGACATGGATGTCGGAGATATATTAAGGAATTATTTAAATTTTAATCTACAATTAAAGTAATTTACTCGTTTTAAAATAACTGACAAATATATGAATTTTGTAGGTTAATTTCACACCGTTTATGAGACTCGCATTGGAAGATCCCAATTGCTGAGTTTCTACATTTCATGGCACCATTCGGTTTGGCAACTAGACAGTGAGCATGAAATTTTCTGCGGACGATACCCCGGATGAATTGTTCGTCCGCAGACATGCTGGTTTGATATTTTTAGAATTTTTTATATTTTTTAAGCATGATTATCATGTTATGTGAGTATGGTGCATGATAATAGCTCAATTACCTAATGTTATGTATTTTATGAAACAATATGCCCTGCGTGTCGTGCCTTATCGCAAAATTCTATTAGTAATTCTCCTCGCATTTAACTCGAGGATTCTTCTCTATCTGTGTAATAATAGAATATGAGTAGTTTAGAGGACATGGAGCAGAATGGAGGCAATTAGAATGAAGGCAATCAAGAGGAAGAAGACATCTATAAGATAGATTTACTTTCTTCACCTTAGATTGACGAAGGATTTTTCCATTGGTTTGAAAGAATCCGCAAAGGATGAGTTATTACTATGTCACATTTTATTTTATATATATGATGTATGAGATGAATGTGTTACATATGTATAAATTATTTATACTTAGTTTGGTGAGATCATATCTAACATGAAAATCCCTCAATCTTACATATTAACTTAGTGACTTCCTTGATTTGACCCTCGTTAAGACCTAGATCGACAAATGTGTTGGACTTGCCAAAGCAACGTGCACATGTCTATCCGGATGTGGCACGAAGGATAAGTGTGATATCCGCCGACTAAAGTCTTGGGGTTCTACTTAGCTGGATCATCTCAATAAGATTGAGGATCTAGAGGGAAAAGAGAGAAGATTGTATATTGCGATACATTAGAATAATATTTTATTCACTTAACTAACCAAGAATTACATAAGTGATGTAATTGACAAATGTTGCCTACCTAAATAACCATGCCTTGGGAGATTAGCCAAAGCTAAATCAGGATGAGGTGAAATATGGATCTTGACCTATTAGAAAGTTTCGAATTTTTTGAAAGAACATTGAGGGTTGTTCATTTGAGAAAATAGTGGAGAGTAATTTACAAAGTCCTGTCAATGAAGATGGTCTCAAGTGGAGCTATATGAAGATGATCAACTTTGAAGACTTGAAGACATTTAATCAATCTTGAAGGATGAACTTCAACAAAAATCAAGATTGATGTAAAAGAGTTAGAAGCATATTAGAAGTTCATAATAAGCATGATTAGGAAGACTTTGGATGAAGATCGAATGAATGAATTAGAACTTGAAAGCCAAAGTCTCAAGATGAACTAGTTCGGTATATCTATTTCTTATCTTTCATAACTACTTCATATGAAATGTATTTATACTTTGAAGCTCATGAAAATTAGTTTTAGCCTCATGTTTTCATTGTTAAGATCTTTCAAATCCCAAAGATTTTCAAAAGCTTTGTTTCTTGTTTACAAAGTTTGATTTGGAATTGTAATTCTACATTCTTTCATCTCTTGTTTCCAAATCCTTTAAACAAAGGATTTTAGATGTTTTAAATATGTGTTGGACTCATGTATTCCAATAAAAAGTATTTGAGAAGTCCAAAATGGTGAAAATATTTCAATGGGACGTGGTTGAAAGCATTTGGATTCAAAAAATGTGAACTTAGATGATTTGGACGTGAAATTGTCTTTTTCAGTTTGTTAAATATTAAACCGGGTTGATAAATATTTTTTAATCTCTAAACAATGTTTTGGACCTTTTGTTTTAAATTTTAAAGGTTTATAAGTTCAAAAGTTTGATTGGTTTTCAGAATTTGAGGTTCGGGAGGTTTTTCAGTGCAAAGTTGTGTCGGTCGACCGACATCCTGAGGTAAGGTTGACCGGAGCCTAAGGTAGGTCGACCAGAGGTACCCTTGTTCGACTACATAGAGTCATAGAACTATTGAAAATGCAATGGTCGACCATCCGAAGACGTATGGCGACCGAACTGTCACTGACAAGGCTAAAAACTAGTCGTTATCGTTCTGTTGGTTGCCAAATCTCTCTCATTTTAAAGGGTTCTATTTCATATCTTTGGGTAAGACTTTGGGCATATTTTCTCTACACTTTGAGAGGGTCTTGGAAATGTTTCAAACACTAAAATCTTTACATCTTCCATAAATTTGAGAAAAATGATTGAGCTTTCTTCTTAATACACATTTCCTTTGAATTAGTGTTTTCATTCGTAAAATTTATCCATTTAGGGATTATATCTTGAGCTCCATAATAAATCTCACTTGATTTCATATCAAGATTGAGATATATTTTCTATCTTTGTGATTAGGTTGAGTAGAAACGTTTCATTGTGAGTGTGGTGGAATTGGGTTTCCTTAGTGGAGTGAAACATTCTTGTAATTGTAGGAACTAGAGTGAGTGGTGAACCCAAAACTTAAGTATGGTTGATGTGTTCATAAAACCTCCTCACTTAGTACACTAGATTATAGAAGGGGATCCCAAGAGCGTTAAAGGTCTGCTTGGTGCATAAAAGACCGTTAGTTGGTTTTGCCCTTTGTGTTGAAAGGTTTCTTGGTGCATAAAAGACCGTTAGTTGCTTTTACCCTTCGTGTATGTGCTAACAAATCAAAGCTAGTAAAATTTTCCAAAATCCTTGGGTATGTTCCAAGGTAGTGGATGTAGATCATTGAGGATCGAACCACTATAAATCTTTGTGTTTGTTCTCTCTAACTCTTCCTACTTACTTCCAAGGTCTAGTCATTATTAACTTTGTCTACGTGCTACATGAATTTGTTTGTATGAGATTTATATAGAGTTAGTATTCTTGTAAAGTGTCTCTTACTTTGTTTTTGGTAAATGACTTGAAATATTTGATATTACAAGCTTTACAAATAGTATCCTTGGGTAGAGTACTTTGTGTGGCATATTTGCTTATTAGACTTTCCTGATTATCCTCTTGTCATCTACCTTGGATCATTTGTGTTAATATATTTACCTATCTTGTTGTGGCTTTCTAATGTTATATGCTTATATTGTGAGATCCTTAAACTTTCTTGTTGTCTTCCACTCTTGAATGAAACATACTAGTGGTCTAAGTTTCTCCCTCCTTCAAATCACCCCTCCGTGCTTAATCAACATACTTGGTATCTAATTGATCACAAACCATTTTCATCACTGTAAGTGTGAGTATAATATCCTATCATCACAACACAATCTCACACAAACATGAGAACTTCTCAATGGTTTGTTATCATCAAAACTAGATTGATCACATTTGCCCTTATGGCTTACAGAAAAGTTGTGCGTCCAGACAAGATTTGGCAAAAGAAGTATTAATATCATGCTAAAGATCTTGGTTCATCATGTTCTGACAAACACTTTTCGATTATGTGTAAAGATTCAAAGAACCGTGACTCATCCTATAAGAAGAAGTCTCTAAAGCACAAATTTCCAAAAGATTCGTTCGATGGCAAAAGAAAATTACGAGGATTCAGAAAAATGGAAGTTCTTGAAAAGAAGGTCACAGAAATGGAAGCAAAAGTTTGGTCGTTGTTTACATTCTACTACTAACAATTCACCTTTTGAAGTTGTTTACAGTTTTAACCCCCTAACCCCTTTAGATCTAATTCCTCTACCTATTGATGAATATTATATTATAGAAGGTGATTATAGGGCAGATTTTGTACAAAGAATTCACCATCAAGTTGCCGAGAACATCAAGAAGAAAAATGATCAAGTTACAAATAAAGCCAACAAGGGCCGCAAGAGAGTTTTCTTTGAAGTTGGCAATTGGGTTTGGTTACATTTTAGGAAAGACAGATTTCCTAAAGAGAGAAAGTCTAAATTACACCCTCGCGGAGATGGACCTTTTCAAGTAGTTGCTAAGATAAATGACAATGCATACAAACTCAACTTGAAAGGTGAGTATGGTGTCCATTCTACTTTCAATGTTTCTCATTTATCCCCTTTTGATTTTGATTCAGATTATATTGATGATGATGATGATTCGAGGTCAAATCCTTTCCAAGGGGGAGCGGATGATGCGGGAACATCTACGAGGCTGCCTTATACAAAGCATCCCTTATCAAACATACAAGGTTCAATGACTAGACAAAGAGCAAGGAAAGTGGCTCAAGTCATATCTACTTTGATCCAAGAGTTGAAGGCTAAAGAGGAAGCTAAAATACATCTAGAAGATGATATTCAAGTTCAACTCTTAAGTTTACAAGACATACAATTCGGCCCAAACAACCAAAGTGGCTAAAAAGGGCATTTTAGTCTTTTGTACAATTAGAGTCTATTCTAGACTTTAATTATATTTTCAGCTTTGTTATTTACTATTTTAGGCGTGTATAGTAAGTATTGCTATAATAAAGGACATGTTGTCCATGTGTTTAGATAATGGTTAAGTGGTTAATAGTTGAGAGTCCTAATTCTTCTAGGACTCTTCACATGTTTACTATTTTTAGCCATGTTGTCCATTATCTTAGATAGTGTTTTACTTGATAGCAAGTTTGTTGATCACGAGTCTTACTTCTTCAAGAACCCTTCCATTCTAGGGCTAGATAGTTGAAATCCCACTTTATTTAAGAGGGATTTCGGCCACCATTGTAATTACGTTAGATTTATTGATATTTTGGTTAAGGTTATTCCTTAGATACTTGTGTTTGAACTTCTTATAGAATTCATTCATTCTTGAGTTATTGTATCAACAAGATAGTTTCGCTTGTTGTGGTGTGTCAGCCCCCATCGATAATTAGCCTTCTTTAGAGTTGCGTTGATTATATTTCCCTTCGAAACTAGTTCAAGTTAGAGAAAGATCCATTTTAAACCTTTTAGTGTCGAATCTTTATAATCTTTATCACGGTTCCGCATTAAGTGGTATCAGGGGAAAAGGTTTATCTATATCTTGGCGTATCTTTACCGCTTTCTTAAAAAAAATCTTGTTTGCATTGATAAAAAGCATACGGTTTAAAAAAGAAAAAGAAGCCGATTATTTAGGCAAGGATCAAGCCAAAAGCAAACTTCTTGGTTCATAAGAACATTCAAGAATTGGCTGTTGTTCCCCCTTCTTCTTGAAATCTTGTTTGCATCGATAAAAAAAAAAAAGCATACGGTTTAAAAAAGAAAAAGAAGCCGATTATTTAGGCAAGGATCAAGCCAAAAGCAAACTTCTTGGTTCATAAGAACATTCAAGAATTAGTTGTTGTTCCCCCTTCTTCTTGAAGTTGCCGTGCACATACCCATATATCAATGATTAAAGTGTCTTTAAACCTGAGTTCTTGATACCTTGCAGCCAAGAAAATGGTAAGTCTTTGAGTTCAAGGATTCAATGCAACAAAGCATGAAGAAAATAATGCAACAAATGGATGACATTCAAGAAAGATTGGGAATTCTTGAAATTCAAAGGCAACCTAGAAGAGGTCAAGCAATTGATGTTGATGTAGGGAATGATGATGGAGAGTCACACGAATCTAATGAGCCTTTGAGGGAAAACTTTCGGCCAAGAATGGAATTAAATCCAAACTTGTCGAGAGGTCTAATAAGAATGGAGGATAATCTTGCATATGAACCGAGAATGGGACTTCAAGCTCAAAGGTATGATAATAATATTGGTGCAATCAAGACAAAGATCCTATCTTTCCAAGGTACAAACGATCCTGAATTATTTTTAGATTGGATTCGTAAAGTTAACCATGTTTTTTATGTTCGCAATTATTCCGAGGAAAATAAAGTTAAATTGGTAGCCATGGAATTTGGAGAATATGCATCAATTTGGTGGGATAAAGAGGCCGACACAAAGAGAAGGATTGGGCAAAGGCAAATTGATACTTGGCAAGAGATGAAAGCAGTCATGAATTTGAGATTTGTTCCTCAAAGCTACACTAGAGATCTATACAATAGATTGCAAAGATTGAGGCAAGGAACAAAGACCGTTGATGAATATTACAAGGAGATGGAGATTGCGATGATTAGGGCAGATATTCGGGAAGATGATGAGGCTACATTGGCTCGGTTCTTGGCTGGTCTAAATGAAAAAATTAGACCTAAGGTAAACGTGTTAACCTTGGTAATCTTCTTTCTATGGTTTATTATGCAGAACAAATTGAAAGGAAACAAAAAGAGAAAAGTTCAAGGACTTATTCGACAAATTTCCAATCTTGGAAAAGGCCGAATCAGTCCCTAAACAATTCTGCATCTTTGCCGAGTCAAAATCAAGCAAAAGGGACATTAGGGGCTGCCAAAGCAGCCACAGTTCAAATTGGAGCAGCCAAGCCCTCGTCTACATCAAATTCATCCGATTTGAGGTCGAGTGCATCTACAAACCTTTCTCGGCAATGTTTTAAGTGTAGAGGTAAGGGTCACTTTGCTCGGGATTGTCCAAATAAGAGCGTAATGATCATGTTAGATGACGGGACATGGGTTAGTGATGAAGACGAAGAGGCTATTTTGGATGTTGAAGCCAAGAGTATGGATGCACACCAGAGGATGAAAATCTTCGTTTGGTAAATATGAAACTCTTACATTCACAACCATTAGATGATTTGCATCAACAAATGAGAAATCATTTTCAGACAAAGTGCAAAGTTCAAGGCAAGATTTGTTTACTTATTAATGATAATGGAAGTTGTACTAATGTTTGCTCTTTTGATATGGTCACCGCTTTAGATTTACCTCTGAAAGCACATCCTATGCCATATAAGCTTTCTTGGTTAAACAATAGTGGTGAGATTAAAGTTAATAAACAAGTGGAGATTGAATTCGGCATTGGGAAACTTCAAGACAATGCTTTATGTGATGTGGTTCCTATGACCGCAAGTCACATTATTTTGGGAAGACCTTGGTAATATGATAGGCGTGCGGATCACTTTGGTAGAAATAATGTTTACATGACCACATTGGATAACATTCGTTTTACATTACATCCTTTGTCACCAAGTCAAGTAAGTGAGGTTAAAAAACAATTAGCCAAGAATAGAGAGAAAAGAATTAAAGAGAGTGAGTTGCAAAAAACGAGTGATCCTACCCATGAGGTAAAATCCGAGGGAAAAAAGGACCAAAAAGCCGTGAGCTTAGTGAGAAAAAAGGCAAGCTCACAAAAAGAGAGAAGAAAGTGTTTATTTATCAATTCGGGAAAGGTAGATAGGGCTTTGAGAACAGAACAAGCAATTGTTTTGCTGATTTTTAGAGAAACCGAAAGGTTGTCTCCAACTAATACTTTTTCCTTTGATCTTATATCTTTTTCTCTACCTAGTCTTGTTGTTGATGTTTTGTAGGAATTCAAAGATGTGTTCCCTAAGGAGTTTCCAAAAGGATTGCCTTCAATTAGAGGAATTGAACATCAAATTGACTTTATCCCGAGATCGACACTTCCGAATAGGGCAGCCTATAGAGAAAATCGGGATGAAACTCGAGAAATCCAAAGGCAATTTGATTTACTTTTGGAGAAGGAGCAGGTAAGAGAATCTTTAAGTCCTTGTGCTAGTCCGGTTATTTTAGTACTTAAGAAAGAAGGAATTTTCAGATTATGTACGGATTGTCGAGATATTAATAAGATAACTATTAAATATAGACATACAATACCTCGCTTAGATGATATGCTAGATGAGTTAAGTGGTGCTTTAATTTTTTCTAAAATTGATTTAACTCAAGGCTATCACCAAATTAAAATGAAAGAAGGTGATGAATGGAAAACCGCTTTCAAGACTAAATATGGCTTATATGAATGGATTGTTATGCCTTTTGGTCTTACTAACGCACCTAGTACTTTCATGAGATTAATGAACTACATATTTCGGCATTGTTTTGGAAAATTTGTTGTAGTTTATTTTGATGATATACTTGTTTATAGTAAAAACTTAGAGGATCATATTGAACATCTTAAGGCTGTTTTTACTATTTTAAGGGAACAAACTTTGTATGCTAAACTTGAAAAGTGTGTTTTTTGCACTAATTCTATTAACTTTCTTGGATACATAGTTAGTTCTCAAGGTATTAAGGTTGATCCGACAAAGATTCAATCAATTGTGGAATGGTCGAGACCAACTAGTGCCACTCAAGTCCATTCATTCTATGGTTTGAAAAGCTTTTATAGGCATTTTATTCGTGATTTCAGTACAATAGCCGCCCCATTGAATGAAGTTGTGAAGAAAGATATCACATTCTTTTGGGACAAGCTGCAAGAAGATAGCTTTGAGAAGCTTAAACAATTACTTACTTGTTCCCCTATTTGATCTTTACCTAACTTTGATCTAACTTTTGAAGTTGAATGTGATGCATCAGGGTAGGTATTGGGGATGTTTTACAACAACATTGAAAACCTTTAGCATATGTTAGTGAGAAACTAAGTGGCGCTTCACTTAACTATCCTACATATGATAAAGAGTTATACGCCATTGTTGGAGCTTTGGAGACATGGCAACATTACTTGATTGCAAGAGAAATTGTTATCCACACGGACCATGAATCCACCAAGTATCTCAATGGGAAAAGTAAGTTGAACAAGAGACATGTTAAATGGGTTTCCTTCATTGATACATTTCCATATGCTATCAAATACAAGAAATGTAAGGAAAACATTGTCGCCAATGCTCTTTCTCGAAGGTATACTTTACTTTCCGCTATGCATGCTAAATTTCTTGGATTTGAACATCTTAAAGCATTGTATAAGGAGGTTAATGATTTTTCAGATTTGTATCTTTCTTGTGAGCTCTCGACTCAAAAAGATTTTTATAGGTTTGAAGATTTCTTGTTTAAAGGCAATAAGTTGTGCATTCCCTCTTGTTCTATTAGAGATTAATTGTTAGAAAAGCACATTGTGGTGTTTGAATGGGCCATTTTGGTGTTGTTAAAACATTAGACATATTACAAGAACACTTTTATTGGCCTAAGATGAAAAGAGATATTAGAAAAATTTGTGAACTTTGTTTTAAGTGTAAACACGGTAAAAGTTCAAGCAAAGCTCACGGATTATACATGCCTTTACCTATTCCATCTTTACCTTGGATTGATATTTCAATGGATTTTATTCTTGGATTACCTACATCAAGAAGAGGTATGGATAGTATAATGGTCGTTGTAGATCGTTTTTCTAAAATGGCTCACTTTATTCCTTGTAGGAAAACTAATGATGCAAGTCATGTTGCGGATTTGTTCTTTAAATAAGTGGTTAGGTTGCATGGAATTCTAAAAACGATCGTAAGTGATAGGGATGTAAAATTCCTAAGTTACTTTTGGAAGACCATATAGAGTAAGTTGGGGACTAAATTACTTTTTTCGACATCAAGTCACGCACAAACTGATGGCCAAACCGAGGTAACCAATATAAATTTAGGGGTTCTACTTAGAGCACTCATTCAAAAGAATTTAAAGAGGTGGGAAGAATGTTTACCAATTGCTGAATTTGCTTATAATTGTACTTTACATTCTACTACTAACAATTCACCTTTTGAATTTGTTTACGGTTTTAACCCCCTAACCCCTTTAGATCTAATTCATCTACCTATTGATGAATATTATAATATAGAAGGTGATTATAGGGCAGATTTTGTACAAAGAATTCACCATCAAGTTTCTGAGAACATCAAGAAGAAAAATGATCAAGTTACAAATAAAGCCAACAAGGGCCGCAAGGGAGTTTTCTTTGAAGTTAGCGATTGGTTACATTTTAGGAAAGACAGATTTCCTAAAGAGAGAAAGTGTAAATTACACCCTCGCAGAGATGGACCTTTTTAAGTAGTTGCTACGATAAATGACAATGCATACAAACTCAACTTGAAAGGTGAGTATGGTGTCCATTCTACTTTCAATGTTTCTTATTTATCCCCTTTTGATTTTGATTCAGATTATATTGATGATGATGATGATTCGAGGACGAATCATTTTCAAGGGGGAGGGGATGATGCGGGGCCATCTACGGGGCTACCTTATACAAAGCATCCCTTAACAAACATACAAGGTCCAATGACTAGACAAAGAGCAAGGAAAGTTGCTCAAGTCATATCTACTTTGATCCAAGAGTTGAAGGCGAAATAGAAAGCTAAACTACATCTAGAAGATGATATTCAAGTTCAACTCTTAAGTTTACAAGACATACAATTCGGCCCAAAGAAGAAAAGTGGCTAAAAAAGGGCATTTTAGTCTTTTGTACAAGTAGAGTCTATTCTAGACTTTAATTATATTTTCAGCTTTGTTATTTACTATTTTAGGCGAGTATAGTATGTGTTGCTATAATAAAGGACAT
The DNA here is from genome assembly GCA_026122235.1 of Vinca minor. NCBI lineage: Eukaryota > Viridiplantae > Streptophyta > Magnoliopsida > Gentianales > Apocynaceae > Vinca > Vinca minor. Next base: position 2,010,437 of record JAOCZM010000206.1, on the reverse strand, counting down.
GTTGTTCATGTGTTTAGATAATGTTTAAGTGGTTAGTAGTTGAGAGTCCTAATTCTTCAAGGACTCTTCACATGTTTTCTATTTTTAGCCATGTTGGCCGCCTCGTATTAGTGTTTGTAAGATAATAGGACATGTTGTCCATTATCTTAGATAGTGTTTTACTTGATAGCAAGTTTGTTGTTCACGAGTCTTACTTCTTCAAGGATTCTTCCATTCTATAGAAAGATAGCTGAAATCCCACTTTATTTAAGAGGAATTTCGGCCACCATTATAATTACGTTAGATATATTGATATTTTGGTTAAGGTTATTCATTAGATACTTGTGTTTGAACTTCTTATAGAATTCATTCATTCTTGAGTTACTGTATCAACAAGATAATTCATTCATTCATTATTAAAAAAAATGTATTTTGTGACCCGGTCGGTTTTCCCAAAATCGTTCCGGTTTTCGGTTCGGACGGTCCTACCGGCCGGGTCAACCGGGTCAGTGAAATTAGGGCGATTTTTGACGAAAACGTATTTTGGCACCTAACCGGACCGCTCGGAGGTCCGATCGACGGTCGGACCGGTCCGGGTTTCAAAACCATTCTCCCAAAGAACTTTTAGACTCCACATTTCAAATCATTTACTGCAGGTAATGGCGATCACTTTGTCATTGACAAAATCAATAAGCCTGTCAATATCCAACTTTTCCTCAATTTGACTATCATGTTAGTAATGCCCTAGGACCATCAGCAAATGATGTACTTTGTTATTTTGAGCATGTTATTTGAATAGTGAATTTTGCTTTTGAACATCAAATATGCGATTTGATAGCAAAACCCATTACCTTATATAATTACTATTCTAATTGTCCATAGTTTTATGAAATGTTATATGCAAGAAATAAAACTTGTACGATGTCTAATCAATGGTCATGTTTTACTAATCATGTCTAATGGATACAAGTCAGATCATAGATACATATTGGAATATATAGTATCAGGTGTGATCCCAAAAAGAAGCAATACTACATAGTTCAAAAAAGTCATAAGTATTTCTTCCTCAATACTATTTGTAGTCCTTAGACCATATGTCTTCATTGTTTTCGGCGTGAATATAGCTATGTTTTGACTTAGTCGAACGTCACTTTTAATCAAGTGATAAATAAGAATGGTGATCAGATTTAGTAATATATCATGGCTTGAATGTGAGAAACATTGTAAGAGATTTGTCCCTCTCTTATTTGGAGAGAAGATATACATGGGCTCCTCGATAGGGAAGACCGTTTAAATATGCATGGTCGTGCTCAAATATATTTAATAAAGATGTTATTAAATATTATTAGTTAGAACAGTCTGCCTGAAGATCGAGTACATATACGATTAAGCTTTATAAAGGTGACAACGTTCATGCCTCATGCTTAATTAGGATATCGTGTGACAAAATGATTAAATAATAGATTGAGAATAGGTAATCGGTCCATCAATTTTTCATTTACTCTGGATAGTCACAATGCCTTGATAGAGACCGCTTGTGACATATGGATACATATTATGCTTAGTATGTTACATTATGAGTGTTAAATAAACTTGCATGGTCGCACACATAAACTAGTTAACGAGCATTATGTCCAAATTCATTGACTCTAGTTTCATTGTATCTGACATGTATTTTCTAGAAATAATAAAATGTTATTATATTTTTTTGAATGTTTAGAATAACTGATGGGATAAAGATTTCAGTTTCTGATTTTGTTTTATGTTGATATTACGTGTGAGTTATTATGCGATAAAAAATCTCACTACCAAAAGGAGTTGTCATTACGTGGGGAGTTTATATTAGATACAAACTACCATTGCCTTTATGCAGGTTTTTGGACGAAAAACCTAATACTACTTTTTCAACCGTACTAAACTATCTCATAAACCAAAATATTCCTCCATCCCTTCTCTCTCTTTTTCGAAACCAGAAAATCCAAGAGCTAGTACTCGCTTCTCGTGTCGTCGTGTGGATTACAATAGAGAGCGAATCCGCAAAGGATTGTTTTTTGTGGATGTTGCATTTTGCAAAGATACGTTGAGGTGGTTGCTGAATCAAACTTGAAAAGCGTCTAATCGTAAATTTTTTTCATTCTTTAATTTAGTTCTTATGGTATTAACGGATCCTTTCGGGGGATGATTCGTATGTGTAAGCCCTAAGGGCGAACAAACTCAGTTTTTGATAATGGACAAACATTTGATGTTGTGTCTAATGCTCTCAATCTTTGTGATAGAATATCGGAAGTCATAATGGAAGCTCTAAGTACTTCAATCAAGCCATGATCAAGATTCAAAGTTATACTTAAAGGCACATCTCATCGAGATTGAAGATTGAAGACTTAGGTTTGGTTAGGATAGCTTTGTCTTTATAAGTCTTTATCTTATAAGCTCTAACCAATGCTCTTAATGAACTTAAGTGTACAACACCCTAGTCTTGCATGCATCATAAACACGTTTTCAAAAGGCTAAGTTTCAAAATGATCCTTATATGTTCTTATTTCAAAAGCCTTTGATTTCAAAGTCTAAGTCCTTTAAAACGGTTTTCCAAATGTTCTTACTTGTTACCTTTTGGGAAAACCTTTTAGACTTCAAAAGATTTCAAAACAAGTGAAAAATCAACATCTCTTAAGCTCAGGAAAGTCGGATCATCCGAGCCCTTGCACAGATCATCCGAACCGAAACAGAGAGTTGAGGTTTTGGGAATTTGCTTGGCTCGGTCGACCGAGGCATACTTAGGATCATCCGAACCTATGCTCGGATCATCCGAGGTGATTTTCGGTCAACCGAACTCTGCGAAAACTAGCCGTTATATGACCGTTTTAAAAGCTGTTTTTTGGATTCTTTTGAAAAGTATAAAAGCTCTAGTGTAGAGGAATCTCAAGAAGAACTACTAGAGAGAATATACATTGATTATACAAAAAGCTTTAACACTTTCAAATCATATCCAACTTTATTCATATATTCAAAAGTTCAAAATCATCATCTCTCTTGCAAGACACAAGTTGTTGAGTCATAAAGTTCAAAGAGCATTAAAGTAAGATCTTTAAAGGTATATATCCTCCACTGTATGAGTTTGTAATCTTCTCTTTATATCTCCATCTTTCCCTCTCTTAGTGATATGGTATTTATTGTGTATATTCCTACTTGGTGTGGGATTTGTACTCTTAGTGAGTGGAGTCTATAATTGTGGTTATTTGTGTAAAACTCTTTGTGAGTTAGCCACTTGTGTAATTACTTTTCTTAGTGAAGGAGTTGAAAATCCTTGGGAAAGACTCAAGGTAGTGGATGTAGATTCTTTGTGAATCGAACCACTATAAATCACGTGTCTTGCTTTTCTTGTGTAACTTTAGCTCTATTGTCTTCAAACTCCATATATAAGTTCCACATTTCAAAAGTTTGAAAAGAAAAAGAAGCCACTTTTATAAAAACCCAATTCACCCCCCCCCCCCCCTTTGTGTTTTTCAGTATGTTTCTACCTACAAATTCCAACATATCACTCATAGAGTTCTTGGCTCAAAGCTCCCACAGAAGGATCTCGTCGTAAGATTTGACTTACTTAGCTAGACCCGGTTGGACCTTACCCGGTAGACCGAGAGCTGTCTCTGGTCGACCGAACCGGTTTGTCACTCTAGTCAGCCGAGAACAATTTCTCCGGTCTACCGGACCACTTGGACTAGATCAAAACCGGTACATGTCTTGTGTGTGAGAGTGGTATCTGCTAAGGGGTTAGCGGGGGAGAGAAAATGTGTGAGTGTGGAGTTATTGGGTGGTTCCATTAACACCATTTGATGAAGTTTTCATCAAAACCCATAATTCAATCCCATTCTTCCTAGCCGAAATTTAGAGATAAATATTCTCTTAAATTCTGCTCTCTAATATACACTCTCAAGAACACCAAAAGGAGAAAAAAAACTAATTTGCTTGTCTCAAATTTTCAGTTTTGATTTCTATATCAACGAAGCTCACCAAAACCGTCTTCAACTTTCGTAGCTCTCGTGACTAGCTTCAGAAGCTAAACGAACAAGCTCAAGGTTGGTCGGTGTTGATACCAATAGAGACGGGAGTCTAAAGGCTGCCGTTGGTGATTTAAAGTAGCAGAATCCGGACAATTTCGATTAGATCGAAAAGGTATACTTCATATCACAAGGTACTGGTTCTTTCTTGTGAGTAGATCCTTTAAAAAAATGGAATCCCATTTTTTCCCGCTGGTTTTATGTGGGGATTCCGAATTTTTCGTTTCAAGTGGTATCATAACCTATCAGGAGAACCCAATTACTTTGTTTATGTGTTATCTTACTTTTAGTCGACGGATAATGCATGCCATAGGATGTTATTTACCTTTGTACAACCTCTGGGAAGTCGTTTAAGTGTTAAATAAATCCCTGAACGAATTATGGATTCGTGTTTTGGCTATTTTCTGTTTTCTGGGAAAAATTCGGTCGACCGGAAGAGGTTCGCGGTAGACTAGATATGTTTTAAAATTTGAGATTTTGCTACTGCCTAGAATTTGGCTGATCGGTGAGCAATCACGGTCGACCGAGGCTAGTCTATTTTTAGGTCGGTCTATCATAAATGTCCTGGGTTGACCGAGGTGGCCTAATTTTACACTGTTTTTGGTTACTACATTATCGTGGTCGACCGAGAGTATGGCATGGGTCGACTGAAAAGGGGCAGGCAGTGTGTATTTGCGCTTTAGCATGATTGTCGTGTTATTTGAGCATGGTGCATAGTAATAGCCTTTCACCTAATGGTTTTATTATATTACGGCATGCGAGTCGTGTCTTGTCTATTTATTCTTGTTGTAAAGTTAATCTCGAATGTAACTCGAGATTTCTTTCAATTATGTAAAAGTATAGAATATGATTTTATATTTTTCCATATAAAACAAGTGAAGAAGAAATGTGGTCCATCGAATGGAGGAAACCACATGGAGGCAGAAGACAATAGATAGGTTTTATTGCTTTTCCACCTTTAGATTGACCTAGGATTTTTCGTTGGATCAGAAAATTCGTATAGGGGCTATTACTGTGACACAGTTTTATTTACTACTTTATGAACTTCGCATGTGATGGATATTGCATGATTTACAGCTATTTTAGCATGTTTATTCAGACACGTATAATCAGATTGTACACCGTTTGGTGAGAAATTTAAAAATCCCTCAATTTTAAATACAAAGTTTATTGCCTTCCAAGCGGGGCCCTCGTCAAGGCCTAGATCGACAGTAGTGTGAACTTCCGAGTGGAATAAGAGACTGTCTATCCTGGTGAAGTGCGAAGGATAAGTTAGTGATATCGTCCGGTCAACCTTGGGTCATACTTAACCAGATTACTTCAATGGTTGAGAATCTGGAGGCAAAAGGGTTAAGATGTGCATTTATGTACTATGGGTAATCGTTACCTACTTAACCAACCAAGAGTCACATAATTGATGTGATTAGCAAGTGTTGCTTACCTAAAGCGTCTTCTTGAGTATAGTAGCCAAAACTGCCTTGAGAATGATGAAATATGGATCTTGGTCCTACTAGAAAGTTTTGAACTTTCTGAATGAATACTCGAGGGTTATTCATTTGAAGAAAATAGTGGGAGAATCAGTAAGTAAAGTCCTTTCGATGATTTTAAAATATGACAACTAAAATTTTGCAAACTCTTCTCTGTAGATATAATGGCAAATGCAATCGTTTCATCAAACTCTTTATCATTGCGATCCTTCACTGAGAATGAAAAAATTGAGGGAGGAAACTTCCTCGACTGGTACAGGAACTTGAGAATCGTTCTCAAGCGGGGGCTCTGGCCGCTGAAAGAAATGCTTATCGTAAGCACTTAGATGACACATTAGATGTGTATAGTCTTATGTTAGTGACCATGACCTTTGAGCTTCAGAAGCAACATGAGGAAATTATAGCTTTCCATATGATTAATCATCTAAGATAACTCTTTTAGGGTCAAGCCCGCCATGAGAGATTCGATGTATCGAAGTCTCTATTTTAGTGCAAATTGGCAAAGAGAACACCAGTCGGAACACACGTTCTGAACATGATAGGCTATATTGAGAGCCTCGAAAGACTGGGATTTCCTCTTGGCCAAGAGCTATCCACTGACTTGATTCTGCAATCGTTGCCTGAATCATTCGGTCATGTTGTATTAAACGACAACATGAATGAGATAGACAAACCTCTCCTAGAATTATCGAACCTGTTGAGGACTGCTGAGAAAGAAATAGGCAAGTCCAAAGCCATTTACATGGTCAAGAACAACAGGGGCAAGGGTTTTGGTAAACCTAAAGGCAAGCCTACGGGCAAACCTAACCATTCTGAGAAAGCATTGAAACCCAAGGCGTTGTGGCTAAGGATGGAAATTGTTTCCATTGCGGAAAGAAAAGACATTGGAAGAGAAGCTGTCCAAGTTTTCTTGTCGGTAAAAAGCTTGGAAAGGGAGTTGTTCTAGATTTAGACAGTTGTCTTTATATACCTACATTAACTAAGAATATTATTTCGATCTCTTGTTTAGACAAGATGAGTTTTTATATGCATATTAAAAATCAACGAATGTTGTTATCGTTAAATGACGTTACCATATCATATATGGACTGGGGGCGTCCTAGTATGTCTTTCTTAAATGTTTGGGGTTGTGAGGCGTTTGTGAAACGTCCAGCTTTGGACAAGCTCAGCCCAAAGTCGGTCAAGTGCACCTTTGTGGGGTATCCTAAGGAAACTAAAAGGTACTATTTCTACATCCCGAACGAGAACAAAGTGTGTTGCTCGTAACAAATTTTTTCTGAAAGAGGAATTCCTTTTTGGGAAAATAGGTGGGAGGCACGTGGAACTTAATGAAGTTCCGGAGCTTGGTAAAATTCCAAAGGAACTTGGTGAAGTTCCAGGCACAAGTGACCAGGTGGAATTGGAACAAGCTACAGAAACTGTTGTGGAGCCAGTTCCGGAAACACAAGAATTGCATAGGTCTAGTAGAGTTCGTAGATCACCCAAAAAAATTGGATTTTTCATAACAGAATATGGAGATATTATGTTTATTGATCACGATGAACCTACAAACAAGCAATTATTAGTCCAAATTCTGAGAAATGGCTTGCGGCCATAAGATCCGAAATGGATTCCATGTACACTAAGCAAGTATGGATCTTGGTAGATGTGCCTGAGGGGGTGACCCCAATAGGGTGCAAGTGGGTTTTCAAATTGAAAACTGACATGGAAGGGAATGTTCAAACGTACAAGGGGCGACTTGTCACGAAAGGTTTTAAACAGATTCATGGTATTGACTATGATGAGACTTTTTCCCTTGTAGTTATGTTCAAATCCATTCGTATCTTGCTTGCTATAGTTGCATTCTACAATTATGAAATCTGGCAAATGGATGTCAAAACAGCTTTCCTTAACGGAAACCTAGATGAGGACTTGTATATGATACAACACGAAGGTTTTTTCGATGCAAATAATTCCAATAAAGTATGCAAGCTATTAAAGTCAATTTATGGACTAAAGTAAGCTTCTAGAAGTTGGAATCGACGTTTTGACTACGCGAGTACGGTTTTATCAAGAATGTTGATGAACCTTGTGTTTACAAAAAGTTTAGTGGAAACTCGATTGTATTTCTAGTGTTGTATGTAGATGACATACTACTTATAGGGAATGGCATTCCAACATTGGAATCTGTAAAGGTCTGGTTGGGGAAATATTTCCCTATGAAGGAGGTGAAGTAAGCTTCATCTTAGGAGTCAAGATCTATTAAGATAGATCACGTAGACTTCTAGACCTAAGTCAGAGTACATATATAGACAAAGTGCTAAATCGTTTAGCATGCAAGAGTCCAAAAAAGGCCTTTCTCTTATAGCACTTGGTATGGTTCTTTAAAGACAACAATGTGCTAAGACACTGGATGAGAAAGAACGCATGAGTGAGATTCCATATGCTTCAACAATTGGATCTATCATGTATACCATGTTGTGTACTCGCCCAGATGTCTCGTATGCTTTGAGTATAAAGAGCAGATACCAGTCAACTTACGGTGAACGTCACTGGATAGCCGTCAAGAACATCCTTAAGGACTTGCGAAGGACTAAGGACACATTCTTAATCTATTGTGGGGAATATGAGCTCATTGTAAGTGGTTACACTGATGCTAGTTTCCAAACCGATAGAGAAGACTTTAAATCGCAATCAGGTTATGTGTTTTGCCTAAACGGCGGTGATGTGAGCTGAAGGAGTTCAAAGCAAGCAACCGTTACAGATTCTACAACCGAAGCCGAGTATATATCTAAATCAGATGCTGCTAAGAAAGTCGTTTGGATCCGAAATTTCATTACTGAACTTGGTGTGTTGCCTAGCATTTCGAATGCGATTGATCTCTATTGTGACAACAATGGAGCCATATCTCAATCAAAGGAACCACGGTCTCACCAAAGGTCCAAAAATATACTGCGATGGTATCACCTGATCAGTGAGATCATTGACAGAGGAGATGTGAATATTTGTAAAGTTCATAACAACTTCGGCCCACTGACGAAGCCGTTGACACAACAACATCATGATCGCCATAATTGTAGCACGAGTATTAGATACCAAGGGAACTGGTCTTAGAGATAGTTCTTATGTACAATATACACTAAAAGGCAAAGTTGTTGTCTTTAGTGTAAGTGGGAGATTGTTGTATTTTGTATTTACTTTCATGTGATGAAATATTAAGGCATGAATTCCATTATTAGTGTTTTAATTACGACTGTGCAAATCTATTAAAACATAATAATGTCCTTAAATAGTGATGAAATTGTTACATTGAACTATTCTAAAACGTCCCTAGTCAATCATTATTGTGGAATTTTGAGGACAATAATAATGTGTTGTGATTAGTGATATTAGGTCAAACACATGGGTATTTTATACTGGATAGACCCGTTTATAAGAACATTTCATGGATTGTTATATGAATATCAACAATGTTCTTATAATGATTTTGTTTGTATATGAATCCTTTGACTTGAGATCACACAAGATTTCCTACATGGAAAATGGTATACTTTGATGGTGTCAAACGTCGTCTGTAACTAGATGGTCTATAAAGGCATTTGTTGGGTGTATTTGTGAACCATGTGTAGGATGAGGTGTGATATATAGAGGATTTGTCCCTCCTATACAACATGAGTGATATCTAGGGCTTGATGGAGTGAGACTAATTCATGGCCATGAGATATTAATGTCATTTGATTAGTCTACTCGGGAATCAAGAAACTGGTTGATTGAACTATACAAGTGTGACATTCTCCATGACTTGTGTTCAATCTAGATATCGAGACAAATGGATTAATACAAACGAGATCATATTTGTTGTTACTTGAATCACCGGACTATTTGTGAATTGGGAGTAATGATGTGTTGCTAGACACCTCTCATTACTGTTGACAATTGTTGTCACTGCTAACATGGCAAATACATAAAGGGTCGCACACTATAATCAACTGGATTGGGCTTGTTGGAGTTTACATTTGATATATGTGCTCAATTAGATTGGGCAAGCTCAATTGGATTGGGCGTTCTATTGGATTGGGCAGGCTCAAAGCTGAATTTTACAAAACCAATCAAGCCGTAAGAGGGCATAGGCATATACACTAGCAAACAATTTTGTGCTTAATTGCAAAATCATTCAAATCATTTGTGTTGAGCTTAAACTTCATCTATCTTTCTATTCTCAATATTGATTAGAGATTTCAATTGTATATCCAAACATTGAGGGATTTGTAAAAGTGAGCTTATTGTAAATCTCCTTAGAAAGAGATTGGTTACCCAATCTTCTCATTTGTGAAAACTAGTTCTTTGTGAGCTAGTAAAAAGCTCTTAGAGAGCTTCACTCTTGGTGAGTTTTTGAAAATCCTAAGAGTAGGCACAAGACCTCTTTGTGAGGCAAACACTATTTGTGAGTGGAGACTTCTTAGTGAAGCAAAAGTCCTAAGAGTAGGCACAAGTCCTCTTTGTGAGGCCAAACACTCTAAGTGAGTGAAGTTTTCTTTGTGAAGCAAAAGTCCTCATTTGTTGAGGCATTTGTAATAGGTAGAACCCATATTGCATTTGTTGCAAAGGGTATCCATTAGTGGATGTTGAAATCCTTGGGGATTGCCCTAAGGTAGTGGATGTAGATTCTTTGTGAATCGAACCACTATAAATCATTGTGTTAGTTTTTCTACCCCTTAACTCTTTACTTTATATAGTTTATGAATTGCTATAACTTGTATACTTGATTACATGAACTATTTGATTAGGATAGAAACTATCACTTGCTTCCAAGCTTTATTTTTTATTTATTTATTTTTTTTAGAAAAGCCACATGTTTTGGTGGGGGGTTTGGCATGTACCCCTACCAGTTTATTAAATCAGCCAAAATAGGCAAAGGTACATAGAGGGGGACTTAAGCCGAAACCCCTAAGTATGTGGAAACAGGCCCACTCCATACAAGAAACCAATGCATAAAAACTACCCCATTCATAATTATGTAGCAGATGTTACAAAAAGTTGTATCTAAATGCCATAAAAGGGCCGTTATAAGTCGACAAAATTACAAAATGCAAGCCTTATCTAATGCGCAAGTAAGGAGTTCCACGCTTGTCAAGCTCAATCAAACCGCGAATCTATTGAGGTAAAAATAAATGATTATCAAAAGAGTGTGATTCGCGAGAGTTACAAGCCATGTTTGCTAGAGCATCCGCGACCGAGTTGACCTCACGGTAAACATGTATTATTCTGCGATTCCCAAGAAGAGATAATATCTTACGAAAAATGTAATCTAGTTTCCAAGAAGAAATTATACCTCTAGTAACTGCGGTGGCCAGAACTGATGAATCTGTCTGAATCAAAACACGATGAAAACCACACCTGTCCGTCATTTGCATACCTGCAAGCAAAGCTTCCATCTCCGCCTCGACACTCGACCGTTGATCTCCAATGTATCGATAAAAACTGTTATAAAATCACCGTTTTGATGTCGAAGAATCCCGCCTATTCCATATTGTCCCGGATTCCCTTTTGAAGCTCCGTCAATATTTAAAATGACATCCATTCCTTGATTGTCGATGCCCCATTTCCTACTAAAGTTCGTGTAGGCCGAACAAATCTATGCCTCAAACCATAACTTAAATTCTTCGCTTTTAGGAGAACTCCAATATAATCACGGTATTGAGCCAAAATACTAGAAAGCGATGTGGTTTTTGCCTCATAGACAAACCGACACCTAGACTTCCATAGAATCGAACAAGCCACTAGGAGAATCAATTGACGATTGCCTGAAGGGCCAGCATACCACCAAAAAGAAAGCATTTCCCGTATGAAACTTATCTATCGTGTATTCATTATCAAACCAACACTCAAAGCTTCCTCTTGCCTAACAACCGAGCTAATGTGCATTGGACAAACACATGATCATATGTCTCCATCCCACCAAGACAAACACACCTTGAAACCAATGGAATTCCAAACCGCATACGATCCTCATCTAAATCTAAAAATTTATTTAGCAATTTCCACATAAACAAAGATAGAGTTAGAGGCAGTATCTTGTTCCATATACATTCCCAGGGAATATTGAGACGGTCCTGAGTCCCTTAAGATGGCCATTGCCGAACCCGAGTGTGAACTTACCATGAGGATCCTCCATCCAAATTATCCGATCCCCATCTCGAACCCTCTCCCAAATGTACCTCGGGAATCTTCGAATAAACCAAGAGAGGGATAGACTGGAGTAGGACACTCCTGTCCCAAACAGAGCCACAACAGAAATCACGAACCTGTGCACGGCTTAGTCTGCTCTACCGGTTGATGGATCCACAAGTCAAGTGAGCTATTTAAAGAAAGTTATCATAAAGCATACTCGAATTCCCACTTCGTAACAGACATCCAATTCGATCTTCCACCACATTTTTAACTGCTTCCAAGCTTTATACAATTGCTTCACTTAAGTCATCTAAGTTGCCTTGATCATAATTGAATCACCTTATGTGCTTAAACAACATACTTGTTGTTAAGGTTTACACTTTGGCAAAAGAAGTTTTAGAAAAGTTTAAAAAGTTTTTAAGAACCTAATTCACCCCTCCGGTTATATACCCTCAAAGGGTATTCCAAGAAAATGTGTGAGTGTGGAGTTAGGGGGTGGCTCCACTAACACCACTTGATGAAGTATTCATCAATACACAAAATTCAATCCCATTCCATTCTACATTCTTCCTAGCCGAAATTTAGAGAGAAATATTCTCTGAAATTTTGTTCTCTAATATACACTCTCAAGAACACAAAAAGAGAAAGAAAATTTGTTTTTCTTGTCTCAAATTTCCGGTTTTGATTTCTATATCAACGAAGCTCACGAAGATCGTCTTCAACGTTCGTAGCTCTCGTGACTAGCATCAGAGGCTCAACGAACAAGCTCAAGGTTGGTCGGTTTGTATACCAGTAGAGACGGGAGTCTGAAGGCTACCGTTGGTGATTTAAAGTAGCAGAATCCGGGCAATTTCGATTAGATCGAAAATGTATACTTCTTATCACAAGGTACTGGTTCTTTCTCGTGAGTAGATCTTTTAAAGGAACGGAATCCCATTTTATTTCCGCTGCTTTTATGTGGGGATTCTGAATTTTTCCTTTCAGGAATATCATCCAAAGTAAACTTGAAGTGGTGATCTCCTGTAACAATTGTTTGAGTAATGTGAGGAAGGGTAGCATCGTCCATAGGAGTTTCAATAGGCCAAACCACTTATTCTGGACCCATCATGAAATGTTTTTTCAAAGGCTTCAAATGACTCCAATGTGTCAAAGTTTGGTACAATCATTGGAGCAATGATAGGTATATGGTAGGGACCATGATTGGGAATTTTTTGATCGTCTTTCTCTGAGGAAAATGCGAAAGTAATGGGCTTTGGGTAAGTTTTTGAGAAAATATGCGATTGAGTTTTGTTTTTCAAAGTTGAACATTTCAAAGTGGAGAAGGCTCAAACTATGGGGTCTAATGGAGGAATATGCGATTGAGTTTTGTTTTTCAAAGTTGAGCATTTCTTGTATGGAGGCGGCTCCAACTATGGGGTCTAATGGAGGAGTATTTGGTTTACTTGGTGAAGTTGGGTTAGGTTGTGAGGGTTGTATAGTAAGAGTATGAAGTCTGCTGTGGGTGTTGTGGTGCAGGCCCCTTTTTATGGTGTTCTAAATCTTTCCATAGGGTCAAGGTTGGGGAATATATTTAGCAAAAAAAAAGGTTGGGGAATATGTTCTGGTGAATATAGGGGCTAAAGACTATGATTTTGTCACTAAAGGTGTTGGAGTAGACATCAATTTGGAAGTAAGAATGAGGATAAATATATTGGAATGGAATTGGTCTTTTAGTGATTTGTGCAGGGTGGGTTTCGAGGGATCGGAATTGGTGTTGTAGAAATTCTTTTTCTGAAATCAATTTGTGCATTTGTGCATTTGTATTATTCTATAATGTATTGAACCAAGTAGGACAGTTGTTGATGTGAGTTCTCAACCTTGCTACGAATATTGAAAATATTTTGTACCAAGAAGGTAAACTCAGAAGTGTGTTTAGACACATATCCCTTGAGAGTTTCTTGATTATTGAGAATCTTTCTAGAGCCTGATTTTGTGCAACAACATTTTCTGCTTGCCAGTTAAGTGTTTCCTCTATTACATAAACTATTTTTGGTTGTCTAGTTTTATCAATTGTAGTGGGGTTTTTTTATCTTCCAGACATGTCTGTTTTGTTATTTTTCAAAGGTATCAAGTGGGGAAAACTTGGTGTCATAAGAGGTAGAAGTTTGGTTCATCGTATTGAAAGGTAAGCGTGAAAAATAGGATGGATGAAAAGAGGGATTATTTGTAAAATATTTTTGTGGAGAGAGAGAGGGGGCGGAGGGGTTATATTGGACATGGTAGTCAAATGTTTTACCATTAGGTTCACCAAGAAGTCCAACTGAATGATCATGTGCTCCATACCTTGTTTGGAGAAGTTGTTGGGAACCTTTGGATCAAGATTTTATTCTGATTATGGGTAATTTATCATCTGATAAGTATGCAGGATAAATTGGACAAGAACACACATCATACCCGATGTGACCATTTTGATCTTAGTTTTGGAGAACAGGCGAGCCATTAGCGCAAAATTTTACCACCAGGATTTTGAGGGAAGACCAAGAATCACCATCCATTAAAGAGAATTATGTAGGAAAGACAGTAGATCTATTCCAAGAAGGAATTCTTTGTAGTGAGCTAAATTGTAAAGTCTCCTTTGAAAGAGACTAGTTACTCTTTCTCATTTGTTGAGAACTAATTCTTTGTGAACTATCAAAAAAGCTCTTAGTGAGCTTCACTCTTTGTGAGTGTTTCTAAGTCCTCATTGGTGAGGCATAAATCCTCTTGTGAGAGGTATCTCTTTGGAGAGATTGGCTAATACGGTACCAACCTCGGGGCTGCCCAAGTCAAAGGATCGCATGCATAGACTAATGACGAGACCTAGAACACGGAACGTGATTCAACTAACTACATCATTGATCCGAGTTCTAAAGTATAAAGAGGATGCTAAGTTACATCTAGGAATGTTGTATGAGTCAACCTCTTAAGTTCACAAGTGTACAATTAGGCCCTACCCAGCAAAGAGGCTAAGAAGGGCATTTTAGTAATCTTACAAGTTGATGGACAGCTTTGCGACAGTTTGGTATAATGATCATAACTTTTGATATATGTATCCAATGGGTCTGATTCCAGTTGCATATTAAATATAAGAGGCAGATTTACAACTTCTATGAGAGCACAAAGTCAAATTCTGCCAGCTTGGTGTCCGAAATCGTCGCACAACCTGATCCAACAATCTGTCCAGAATTGGGACGAAATTAAAGGACGTTTTAGTCTTTTTGTGCAATTAAAGTCTATGCTAGACTTTAATTATTTTCCAGCTTTGTTATTTACTTTAATTAGTTATTTAGGCGAGTAATAGCAAGTATTTTCTATAATAAAGGACATGTTATCCATAGTTGGTTATCTAGTTGTTAAGAGTCCCCCATATACTAAGACTCTTCCATAATTTGTAATTTTCATCTTTATTAGTTGTCTTAGCCGCCAAGAAACAAGAGAATAGGACATGTTGTCTATTATCTTGTTAAGGTAGTTTAATTGATAGCAAATTGTTTTCCAAGAGTCCTACTTCATCAAGGACTCTTTTTTTATTAGTTCATTGTAACCGAAAACTCTCTATTTAAGAGATGTTTCGGCCACATTATTATTTACGTTAGATATATTGATATTTTGGTAAGATTATTCCTTAGCTTATCGTGTCTGGACTTCTTTTAAGAATTCATTCATTCTTGAGTTATTGTATCAACAAGCTTAGTTTCTCTTGTTGTGGTGTTTCAGCCTCCATTGTTAATTAGCCTTCCTTAGCAACGCGTTGATTAAATTCCCCTAGAAACTAGTTCAAGAATTAGAGAAAGATCCAGCACAATCAAAGTTGTCGAACTTGTGGTACTTTGTACCTCACGGTTCTTCATCAGGTGGTATCACAGCAAAAGGTTCATCTCTATTCCCAGTGTACCTTTATCGCTTTTCATAAAAAAAAATCTTGTTTGCAGAATTGACAGAAAATCAGAAAAAGTATTACGACATATATAAAAAAGCAGTCGATTTTAAAAGCCTCTCGGTGTAAATAAATTGGCAGCCGAGTTAATATAAATTGAATAGCGAACTGTAAAGCCATAAGCAAACTTCTTGGATTGATAGCGTAGGCGCCTTGTCCAAGAATTGGCAAAAGTTCGTCCTTTATTTTGAGTCGAGTTTAAACATCCATATACATCAAGAATTGATAGCGTAGGGGCCGCATTCTTTGATAACTCTCGGCCAAAGGTAGGGATAATTTCAAGAAAGTCAGTCTACTGTTCACGTTACTGTTCATCCGAATCAAGAACATCAAGAAGATCAAGAAAGACAAGAACCGATTTCCATTCTCGATTAGGATTTCGTTTGTTCATCGTTTTCTTTCTAAAGCTTTTCGTTTAGGTCAAATATATGATTTCTTTCCTTATTTTTCAGCTTTGTGTCAACGCAACAAATTAGGAACCCATTCTTTAATCTAGAGTTTGAAGTTCTATGCAAGCGGTGTTGGAATAAAGAGTGAATCTTTCTTTGCTATCTAACGTTTTGAGTGTTTTTCTTGTATTATAAATATGTCTTTTCAGGGATCTTCATCAAAGAAAGGTGAAGCCTTTGATACGGAAAGTTATATAATATGATTGCGGATATGGCGGGACAGATGGCTGATTTAAAGGGAGAAGTGGCAGAGATAAAACTTCAAAACCAGCAACGTAATGATCGGGATAATACCGAGAATGGTGATCAAACGGTTGGAGCTAATGAACCGCAACGGGTACCACAATTGCCAAGGGAAAATCCGGCAATTACGGCTATTCAAGCAAACCGGATTATCAACAATCCAGTATATCAGTCGAGAAGAGGCGACTATATTCAGCATCTTAACAATAATCTTGGTTCAATAAAGACAAAGATTCCGTCTTTCGAAGGTACAAATGATCCCGAATTATTTTTAGATTGGATTCGTAAAATTAACCATGTTTTTGTTGATCATAACTATTCGGAAGAAAATAAAGTAAAGCTAGCAGCCATGGAGTTTTATGGATGTGCTTCAATTTGGTGGGACAAAGAAATCGAGACAAGGGTAAAAGTGGAACAACCGGAAATTGCCACTTGGACCGAGATGAAAGCGATGATGAAATGGCGTTTTGTTCCTCTAAATTACTTAAGGGAACTTTACAACCGTTTGCAAAGATTAAAGCAAGGTGATAGAACGGTCAATGAATACTACAAGGAAATGGAAATTGCAATGATTCGGGCTGATATTAGTGAAGGAAATGAGGCAACAATGGCTCGGTTTTTGGCTGGTCTAACCGAAAAAATTCGGACAAAGGTAGAACGTGCTAATCTTGATAATATTACGTCTATGTTATATTATACAGAGCAGATCAAAAGACAGCAACAGGAAAAGAGTTTAAGGGCAAAACCGGCAACTTTCCAACCTTGGAAGAAGCCGAATCCACCCCAGAATTTTTCTACTGTTTTTCCGAGCCAAATCAAGGGTAAAGAGGTCTTTAATGGTCGAAAAACAGCCACGGAGCAGTTTGGGGCAGTAAGGTCTCAAAATCCATCAAATACGGCCAATACGAAGGTAAATTCGACTCCAATTGTTGTACGGGAATGTTTTAAATGTAGGGGCAAAGGCCACATTGATAGGGACTACCCTAACAAGAGTACAATGATCATGTTGGATGATGGATCGTGGATGAGTGATGAGGAAATCGAAGAAACGGTTTCGGATAAGGAAACCGAGGTGAATGATGCAATTCCCGAATAATAATCAACTTTTGGTGACGATGAAGCTACTTCATTCTCAACCTTTGGATGATCTACATCAACATAGAAGCAACTTATTCCAAACAAAGCGCACCGTTAAAGGCAAGTCATGTTTATTAATTATTGATAACGGGAGTTGTACTAACGTTTGTTCTTTTGACATGGTTTCCGCACTTGAGTTACCATGTAAGGAACATCCTATACCTTATAAGCTATCTTGGTTGAATAATAGTGGTGATATCAAAGTGGATAAGCAAGTTGAGATAGAGTTTGGAATTGGGAGTTATAAGGATTCAGTTGTATGTGATGTGGTCCCGATCACTACATGAAAAAGTTAAATAGCGACCGAAAACTTGGGTCACAAAATTAACGACGGAATACCGACCGATTGGAAACCGAAAACATAACGGTCGTTATTCCATCGCAACTCTGTCGGCTATATCGGTCCCGTTGACCAAATTAAAACGACGACGTTTTGTTCATCCTTAACGATCGACGACCGACGGACATTAACGACCGTTTACTCACGGAATGTATAACGACCGAATACCAACGACATTTAACGACTGTTTACCGACGGACATTATAACGACCGAATATCGACGGAATTTAACGATAGTTTACTGACAGAAAACATAACGGTGTATATTTATATATTAATAAATGAGGGACACAAAACAACGTCGTTCTGTGTACTTTAGCGACTGACTACCGACGGAATTTAACGACTTTGTACCGACGGATGATATAACGACCGAATACCGACGGAAGTAACAACCGAATACCGGTGGAATCCCTAACGACGGAATAACGACCGAAAGTATGACGGAAGACATAAGGACGTAACAAAACGACGTCGTTTCAGTGTTGGATTTCCCAAAAATATATATAAGTCAAATTTTCCCAAAACCCTCATCGCTATTCTCTCCTTCTCCTTTTCCGATGAACCCCGCCATGTCAGTGCCATCTCCGACGCCACCATCTCCTTCCTTCCCCCTCCACTCCCCATTTCTTACAAAGCAAGTCTAAGGCGGCTTCACCACCACTTCTGGTATAAATTTTTTTTTTAACTCGGATTACAGTTTATTTGTATTATTTTTTATTTGAAATTTTCAAGTGTAAAAAAAAAAATTGGGGATAAGAGAATTATTTTTAAAATTTCTTCAGATTTTTTCTTTTGTTTTTTGCTTCTGATTTTTGGTATACTTTTGATTTTTTGCTTCTATTTGGTGCAGCTCTGAGACAACGCCACCGCCTCCTTCTTCCCACGCCGCGATCTTCGCTGCCTCCTTATGGTATTTTTTTTTTAACTCGGATTACAGTCATTGCAAAGCTCACAAATGTTTACCCAAATATCTGTTTCTGAATGATTTGTATTGTATTTTGCTTCTGATTTTTTTGCTTCTATTTGGTATACTTCTGATTTTTGCTTATGTTTTTTATTCTGATTTTTGCTTCTGATTTTTTGCTTCTGATTTTTTGCTTTTGATTTTTGCTTATGATTGTGAATGTATGGGTTATATTATCTTCTGATTTTTTTTCTTCATCTTTTTCTTTAAAGTGTCATTGTCACCCCCATGGAATTGCCAAAGGTCAAAAGCACCTACTAAGATTAATACCAAATGTTCCATGTTGAATAAATAGAAATAAAAGTTGTTTGGAGTAAAAACTTGTTATACACATGTTACAATAAATATGGAAACTAATAAGTATCTAGTCATATTCTCTTATTTTCCTTGATAACATTTCATCTAACACTTTAATTATCGTAAATTAAATAGCGATAAATCTTAAAATTTAAAAGAGAAATTTAAATATTTAAATAATTCAATTAGAGAGATGAAACTAGATATTTTGCTACTTCTTAATCCGCCGAATCTATATTTCAGAGATGCCTCCAAAGAAAAATATCTGATCATGCTTACCATTTAGTCAGACTCCAGCGTCTGCTACGCCCCCTACCTCATCTGGTTTGCAGTCGACACCGGCATCTGCCCCTATGACCGGTATGACACCTCCGTCACAGTCTGCCAATGTACACGTATATCGGGATACGTTCGCGACCGCACCGCCCATCGAGTCTACGTCTGTAGGAGGCTCAGCGACTCACCAGTCTGTTGTCCCAGAGACGGCGACTAATACCAGTACTGGTGGAGCGATGATTGCACTAGATACTCGGATTCTCCTGCAGCCTACTTATGGCACGTAATTTAATTTTAAACTTATCTCCTTTATAAATCAAGTTAATTATAATCATTATAATCTCTAATTGAATTTTGTCACGGCTATTATAGTTTAAGATTGAGCTCTAGCTGCTCCGCCGCCAGTACCGGTATATTCCAAGGCCGTTTCAATGGAGCATATAGCACCCTAAAGGATGTTCCCATGGACGAAGAAAATATGTGGAGGGAAGAGTTTACGCTAAGTGTATCAATTTTAATGAATTTACAAGTCTATCAATTTTAATCATCGAACAGTATTTCAAAAAAAAGAAAAGTTATCGATGGGCTCCTGAGCATGAGGAGGGCGTCAAGAGAGGTTGACGCACGATACTTAAGAGGAGACTCAGCGGCATCATGAGTGACCATCGGAAAAAACATAAGAAGCCCAAATGGGTTTCTTACACTGATTGGGACAGACTTAAAACATATTGGGCAACTCCGGAATTTAAAGCCAAGTCTAAACGGGTATCAATAAACCAGAAGGAGAGGAGGGGCAGCAAAGACCCAATAAAGCATACATGTGGTTCCCTTAGCCACATTGAGCATCATCAGAGATTGGTAATTGTATCATTTTTCAAATTCATTAAAATTTTGTGTTTTATTTACGTATTTAATGTTTTAATGCTTTTTGTAAACAGGAAAAGGAGGCGGTACATTCAATCCCATTCCCGGATAACTACGATTTGTAAACACGAAAGGGGAATATGTTGATGACGATTCTAGAGACCTATATGTAAGTATTTCAATACTGGTTCTCATTTTTTTAGATTAGTTATTTACTTGCATTTATCTGTAACCTTATCATGCTTCTTGTCACCTGATCATGCTTTTAGAAGAGATGCAAAGGGATTCCAAAATGACCGGCGACAGGAGAGAACAGATCCGCCATCTCGCCTGACTGGTGATGAAATGTGGTCTAGAGTTAGATATTATCCAAAAATTACCGATACAGCTGAAGAGATTGGTAAATAGAAAGGCAGGGGTCAGGATCACAGTTGAGCCAAACGTAGTATATTTTGGGACTTACCTTATTGGTGGACCCTTCTGATAAGACACAACATTGATGTCATACATAATGGAAAAAAAAAATGTGTTTATAACGTCTTTAACATCGTATTGGACGTGAAGGGTAAAACTAAGGACAATGTTAAGTCTAGAGCGGATGTTGAAAGGCATTGTAGTCGGCCGAAATTGAATATTAAACACGATGGCCGAGGTAAAGCAACAAAACCGAAGGCATGTTTCACTCTTAACAAGGCACAAAAAGAGATGGTTTTGCAGTGGGTTAAAGAATTAAGGCTCCCAGATGGATATGCATCGAATTTGGCGCGATGCGCTGATATGAAAGAATTGAAAATGTCTGGAATGAAGAGTCACGATTATCATGTATTCATGGAGAGACTTATCCCTATAGCACTTAGAGAAGTACTACCGGCAAATGTTTGGGGACCCTTGGCTGAACTTAGTCTGTTCTATAGAGATTTGTGCTCCACAAAGTTGAGTGTGGCGCATATGCAAGAATTGGAGGACACTATCGCTATTTTATTGTGCAAGTTAGAGAGAATATTTCCTCCGTGATTTTTTGAAGTGATGGAACACTTGCCGATTCACCTTACCGAGAAGATCATTTGGAAAAAAAAAAAGATTTTATTATCTGATAAAGATTATAAAATAACCATGAATTATATCCTGATGAATTGTGAAGAGGTCGAACCATATATTCAGTAAGTAAACCCATCTATTGCTTCAATTTTGTTATATAATTAAAAGTAGCCAAATAATAATATTGTCATTTAATTTGTAACTCGGGAAATTTGTCAGTGAAGTACATGACCAAACTCCGCAGATAACGGAGGAAGAACTTCAAAGCCGGGTTTATAATGATTTTTCCAAATGGTTTGGAACTCATGTAAGTTGGTATTGTGTAGAAATGTACTTGTCTTAAGAACGCCTAAACTAATTTAACTTTTGTTGTTCTCAACAGATACATAGCCTTCTAGAACATTCCGAAAGGTTGTTGAAAAATTTGTCATGGGCCCGTCAAGGAGAGTGATGTCATACACCGGTTAATTTGTTAACAGTTATAGATTCCACACAAAAGCCCACAGCGATGGAAAAGGAATGACAAACGGTGGGGTATGGGTTAAAGGAGATTATTACGGAGAGTTGAAGCAAGTCATTGAGGTTTAACTTGCTGAAGTACCTGACCAAAAAATAATTCTTTTCAAGTGCGACTGGTTTGATTCTACTCCAAATCGAGGTTTGAGGGTGCATCCTCAATATAAACTTGTAGAAATCCATAGGAAAAGAACGTACCAGGGTTATGATCCATTTGTATTTGCTTCCCA
This sequence comes from Vinca minor, assembly GCA_026122235.1. Lineage (NCBI taxonomy): Eukaryota > Viridiplantae > Streptophyta > Magnoliopsida > Gentianales > Apocynaceae > Vinca > Vinca minor. The sequence continues at coordinate 1,988,454 of JAOCZM010000206.1, read as the reverse complement.
GTGTCAACAAGTCTACTACACACCTTATCCGGGTAGTAAGACAACATCTAGGGCTGATTGGTTGGTTGTTTGTCGTTCCAAAACACGTCTAGTTGACGTTCCTGGTGTTCTGGTACCGTATCAGGATGAAGTACGCGAGGAGGAGACCAGACACATTGATCCAACTGTTACTGAAGTTGGTCAACTTGCACACCGATCAGGGGAAATTGAAGTTGTACTTGTGGCCGGTACGAGCCGTGTTGATGAAGGTGATGATGGTGATGATGAAATTATGTCGGATGATGAAAATTCTGAAGAAGATGATGAATTTATGTCGGAGGATGATTTAGAATGATTAATCTCTTTCTCGCTTCTTGGGATTCCATATATTGAAGGTGAGTAATATTTGTTGGTTTATTTTTTAGTATTTTATTACCATAAATTAATTGTCGTATTGTATAACTTTTTAACATAATTCAAAGTGGTAATTTGTTTGCCATAAAATAATTTGATTCTTGAATTTTCAGATTGCAACTCATGCATTTCCAAGGATATACATATAAATGACATCAATGAGTTTATGAGAAGTGTAAACTTTGATTGTGAGTGTTGTAATGTAAATAAGAAGTGCACACTTTGATTGTCAGTTTTGATAATTCAAAGTGTGTGAGTGTTGTAATGTAAATGAGAAGTGCACACTTTGATTGTGAGTGTTGTAATTCAAAGTGTGGACTTTGATTGTGAGTGTTGTAATATAATGAAAAGTGCACACTTTGATTGTGAGGGTTGTAATTCAAAGTGCACACTTGATTGTGAGTGTTGTTATGTAAATGAGAAGTGTAAACTTGTGTTTTTTTAGTAAGATAATTGGTTATGTAATGTTATTTTTGGGTTTATTGATTATTTTTTCTATTTGGGATCTTATTAATACTGTTTCTGGTTTGTATTTCTGTGTGTAATGCTGTTTTTTTATAATAGGGATTTAATTAAATTTCAGATTAATTTTTTTAAATAAAAAACAATTTAGCGATCGGAATATCGGGCGCTATATTAGCCGTAGGTATACGGTCGTTAACTAGTCAAAGTCAAACGTCAACAATGTTGACTATTCGGTCGGTATATAGCGATCGAATATTCGGTCGATATACTTTCCGTCGGTATTCGGTTGTTAACTAGTCAAAGTCAAAAGTCAACAATGTTGACCATTCGGTCGGTATATAGCGACCGAATATTCGGTCGCTATACTTTTTGTCGGTATTCGATCGTGAACTAGTCAAAGCCAAAAGTCAACAATATTGACCATTCAGTCGGTATTCGGTCGGTACATAGCGACTGAATATTCGGTCGCTATACTTTCCGTCGGTAATTTGCTTAACGACGAAAAATACAAGACCACGTCATTCGGTCGTTAATTGGTCGCTAAACTCGGATTAGAGACGGAAATGTCCGTCACTGTTACACAGTTTTCTTGTAGTAGATGACAGCAAGTCACATGATTTTGGGGAGGCCATGGAAATACGATCGAAGTGCCAAATATATGGGAATGGAGAATACATATAAAGTTACAAAGAATAAGATCAAGTATGATTTAATTCTTTTATCTTTAAATGAAGCATGTGAGGTGTACATAAACAATGGCCATAAATAGAGAGAAGAGAGAAAAAGAAAGAAAGGAGAGCGAGAGGGAAAATATGAGTGATCCAACCCATGAGGTAAAATTCGAGGGAAAAAATGATACAAAAGTCGTGAGCTTAGTGAGACAAAAAGAGAGGAAAGAGTGTTTATTCATCAACCCGGGAAAGGTAGATAGGGCGATACGAGCAAAACAAGCAATTGTTTTGTTGGTATTTAGAGACACCGAAAGGTCTCTCTATTCTAACGATTTTTCCTTTGATCTAACATCTGTTTCTATATCTAGTCTTGCTATTTTTCAGAAAATTCAAGAATTTTTTCCCAAGGAGTTGCCGAGAAATTTATTTATGAGCCTTCAAAATCGTGAAAGGTAAAACCATCTTCGGTTAAAAATCAGAAAATTCGAAACCAATGTGAGTTAATTCTTGCAAGGAAGAAGGCCGTGGCCCAGTGGGGCAAGCCTTAACCTGCGACCTGGAGGTCTCAGGTTCGACACCCGCCTCCTACGTGAGGCAAATAAAATTCCTAGGAATTAAGGTGCTGACCCAAAAAAAAAAAAATAAAGTCTTTAAATGCTTATATTAATCCGAAAAATATGGTACTAAAGCATGAGGGGACTTTTAGAATATATACGGATAGTCTACATATTAATTACATAACTTTTAAGTATAGACATCCGATTTATTGCTTTGATAATATATTTATTTATAGTGAAAACCGAGAGCGTTTTAGTAAACATCTTAGGGATGTTTTTACTATTATAAATACGCAAACCTTGTATGCTAAGATGGAAAATTATATTTATTACACTAATTATATTAACCTTCTTAGTTACATTATGAGTTTTCAAGGTATTGAAGTTGATCCAGCAAAAGTTAATGTAATCGAGGAATGGCCGTGAACAACTAGTGCAATTCAAATGCATTCATCATATGAGTTAGCAAGCTTTTACAAATGTTTTGTTCATGATTTTTGCAAGCTTGCTGCCCCATTAAATGCAATTGAGAAGGAAGAGATACAATTCTATTGGGACAGCCGCCATAAAGTATCTTTAAAAGGTAAGTACGGTGAACATTCTACTTTCTATATTTCTAACTTGCTCCATTTTAATAATTTTTCAGATTATGAAGCTGATTGTGATGATGATTCGAGGACGAATCAAGCTTTTCAAGGGGGAGGGGATGATACGGTACCAACCTCGGGGCTGTCCAAGTCAAAGGAGTGCATGCATAGACTAATGACGAGACCTAGAACACGGAACGTGATTCAACTAACTACATCATTGACCCGAGGTCTAAAGTATAAAGAGGATGCTAAGTTACATCTAGGAATGTTGTACGAGTCAACCTCTTAAGTTCACAAGTGTACAATTAGGCTCCACCCAGCAAAGAAGCTAAGAAGGGCATTTTAGTAATCTTACAAGTTGATGGACATCTTTGCGACAATTTGGTATAATGATCATAAGTTTCGATATATGTATCCAATGGACCTGATTCTAGTTGCATATTAAAGATAAGAGGCAGATCTACAACTTCTATGAGACCACAAAGTCAGATTCTTCCAGCTTGGTGTCCGAAATCGTCGCGCAACCTGATCCAACAATCTGTCCAGAATTGACGAAATTAAAGGACGTTTTTAGTCTTTTTGTACAATTAAAGTCTATGCTAGACTTTAATTAATTTCCAGCTTTGTAATTTACTTTAATTAGTTATTTAGGCGAGTAGTTACTATAATAAAGGACATGTTGTCCATAGTTGGTTATCTAGTTGTTAAGAGTCTCACATCTACTAGGACTCTTCACATAATTAGTAATTTTCAGCTTTATTAGTTGTCTTAGCCGCCAAGAAACAAGAGAATAAGACATGTTGTCTATTATCTTGTTTAGGTAGTTTACTTGATATAAAGTTGTTTTCCAAGAGTCCTACTTCTTCAAGGACTCTTCTTTTATTGGTTCATTGTAACCGAAAACTCTCTATTTAAGAGATGTTTCGGCCACACTATTATTTACGTTAGATATATTGATATTTTGGTAAGGTTATTCCTTAGCTTCTCGTGTCTGAACTTCTTTTAAGAATTCATTCATTCTTGAGTTACTATATCAACAAGTTTAGTTTCTCTTGTTGTGGTGTTTCAGCCTCCATTGTTAATTAGCCTTCCTTAGCGTTGCGTTGATTAAATTCCCCTAGAAACTAGTTAGAGAATTAGAGAAAGATCCGGCACAATCAAAGTTGTCGAACCTTTGGTACTTTGTACCTCACGGTTCTTCATCATTGTCTCTTAGTGAGCTTAGTTATTCGAAAAACTAGAAAAACACTTTTTTGTGAGTGGAGCCTTCTTAGTGAAACAAAAGTCCTTTTTGTTAGGCAACTATCTCATTGGTGAGATTACCTCTTTTTGAGATATTAACACTCTTTGTGAGTGGAGTCTTCTTTGTGAAGCACAAGTCCTCATTTGTTGGGGCAATTGTAAAAGGTAGAACCCACATTGCATATTGTTGTGAAGGGTATCCTTAGTGGATGTTGAAATCCTTGGGTTTGTCCTAGGGTAGTGGATGTAGATTCTTTGTGAATCGAACCACTATAACTGTTAGTTTTTTTTCTATCTCTTTCCTCTTTACCTCATAGTTCGTGTATTGCTATAACTTGATTAATTGTCTACATAAACTATTTGCTTAAGGATTAGAAAACTACACATGATTCCTTGATTTATACAATTGCTTCACTTAGTCATATAAGTTTCCTTAATCATAATTGAATCACCTTATGTGCTTAAACAACATACTTGTTAAGGTGAATACTTAGGCTAAAGATGTTTTAGAAAAGCTAAGAAGTTTTTAAGAACCTAATTCCCCCCCCCCCCAGGTTCAATACCCTTAAAGGGGTCTTTCAAGCTTAACACTCTTTGTGAGTGGAGTTTTCATAGTGAAACAAAAGTCTTCATTTGTTGAGGCAATTGTAAAAGTTAGAACCCATCTTACATTTGTTGTGAATGGTATCCATTAGTGGATGTTGAAATCCTTGGGTTTGTCCTAAGGTAGTGGATGTAGATTCTTTGTGAATCGAACCACTATAAATCCTTGTGTTAGTTTTCTCTATACCTTTGCTTCACTTAGTCATCTAAGTTGCCCTGAACATAATTAACTCACCTTATGTGCTTAAACAACATACTTGTTGTTAAGGTGATCACTTAGGCAAAGAAGTTTTTAGAAAATGTAAAAAGTTTTTAAGAGGTTTTTACTGTAGTTAACACAGTGAGCTCTATTCCATATATAGCACATGGTGTTGTGCTGTGAAAAACATTCATGAAGTTTAATGGTCTAAAACAAATGAAATGTATGGCAGTAAATGAATTTATGAGAATTTAGAAAGTTATTCAACATTAATGGAGTCTGTTATGTTGTCATTCAACTCAACAATCAATATATAAATATACATACTGGATGATTAAATGTATTGATCATCTGGGTTTCTCATCGAATATGTATGCATTTTTTAATTTTTTAATTATTTTTGTTTGAATATTTTTACAACTTCTAAGCAACAATCAGTATGTAAATATATATATGGTGGATGATAAAAATGGTAATTTTAAACCACGTAGGCATGCAAATTTTTATTCAGGAGTTGTAGCTGATACTTCTTCCTCATGATGTCAGGAGAGGGATGTTTTGGGAAAATTATCGTTATATTATATCAACAACCTTAGACATCCTGTTATACAAAAGGTAAACTTTTCTGCGAAGTTCTAACCATTTGTAAAACCCTGACTAAAAAATATATATTAGATAATAGTATTCTAAAATGTAATCTCTTTTCATGACTCGAAGATAATCTCTTATTTTCTTAAGAGTTCTATAAAATACAATATTAATAATTAATCTAATTTTTTTTACCAAATGTTAAATAGTATCATAGATATTAAAAAAAAAAGATCGATGAGGGCTACAAAAAGGAAATGGTGAGAGGTACACTACAATCCTACCTTCAAGGTCTATCTCTGAGGAAGCCCCCAAGGTCCGAAAATCAAGATAGAGAGAAAAACCCTCTAATTTCCTCCCTTTTGTGTAAACATTGGTCCAGGTTTCAAAAGAAAATTAATCAGATATTTAACAAATCAATATAGATCACAACTTGTGCAACTAGCCGGTTACAAACTGCTAATGAATAGAACTATGCATGAACTAATAATGATAAAATTACGTTGCGACGAGGACTTACCTCAAACCAAACATAAAATGGAAAAGAACTACTAGGGATGCATCCTAAATTGAAGAACTAACTGGAATAAATCAAGAGTAGAACTAGCAATGTCAAATGGGCCATAGGTCCGCGGACCAGTTCGTGACCTGTATTTTTGGACGGGTTTGGACCAAGCTATTCATGATCCGTTTAAATGCGAGCCAGTTTAAACCGCTCCATTTAAATATCTAAAAAATATGCCAAGTTAAGAAAAAAGAGTACATTATTCTTATGTCAAATTTACTTCTCTTGTTAACAACATCATTGAACCAGTGTATATATATCTTCAAGATCAACCTTAAAAAAACTGCAATTGGTATAATCATAGTGAATAATTCTTCTAGAATTTTCAAAGGATCACCAAATTACATCTTCCGGATGTTTCAATTTGTAAATACTAGATTGTTCCAAAACTTTCAACATTTACTTATTTTTTCTAAACTCTTTGGGAGGAATATTTTGATGATTTAATTCTCTCTAATCCAAGGATTTTTATTTTCGTAAGAAAGAGGTCAATCACATTAGGTGTGCCTTGAACTCGTCATCTATAAAAAAAAATTCCTTTTGAAAAATAAGAGCATATATATTATGAATATTCAATTTGCAGCTCTTCTGGAGTTAGCAAAATATTAACCAGTTTATTTGTACAACACTTTGCATTATTTCTCTATTGAACTTCAAGTTTGTTGAAGCTTGTACATGAATTAAGATGCTTAACAATGATATTCTCATATCATTCATTGTTCTCTCTCCCCTTGATGTGGGATAATCAAAATACTAAAGATAGTAATAAAATAAAATAAATGTTTCAAGCAAACTATTATACATGGACATATGTTATCGTTGCATAATGCTTTCAAAAAATATTAATCACTAAGTCATTGATGTTTATATTCTTCGAGAAGAATTATTAATATACTTCTAGCATATCAAGTCCTTCGAGGACTTCATGTAAATGTTGTTACTAAATGACAACATTATGTACATACTAAGTGTTTGTGTGCTATTCAAATACACTTGCATCCACCATCAAAGTAATTTCTTTGTTCGTTATTCTAAACGAACATCTTTTTAGGATTATGTGTATAATTTCTGTAAGGAATACATTTACACTTCAAGTGTATTAATTCTCCGTACATGCTTTTCATAATTTGAGGTGAACTCAATGGTCTATTTTGACCAATAATCTCTACAATTTTAAGTTTGAGTCTGCAGACTTTATATTAAAGATTCTTATTGATACGGTACCGACCTCGTGGTTGCCCAACTCAAAGGATTACCTACATGGACCAATGATACGGCTTAGAACAAGAGACGTGACTCAACTAACTACATCATTTATCCGAGTTCTAAGATACAAAGATGACTCTAAGTTACATCTAGGAATGTTGTACAAGTCAACCTCTTAAGTATCACAAGTGTACAATGAATGGACAGCTTTGCTACAATTTGGTATAATGATCATATCCTTCGATCTAGGTATCCAATGAAGCTAATTCCAGTTGAATATTAAAGATAAGAGGCAGATCTACAACTTCTATGAGATCACAAGATCATATTCTGCCCGCTTGGTGTCCGAAATCGTCATGCAAGTTGGTCTAACAATCTGTCCAGAATTGTGACGAATTTTTGTCTTTTTACATTAAAGTCTATTCTAAACTTTAATATATTCCGGTTATAGTCTTTACTATTATTAGTCACGTTGGCCACCTAGAATAAAGGAGTTTGTTACTTAATAGGACATGTTGTCCATCATGTTAGGTAGAATTCCATTTACTTAAGTTTGTTAGGTAAGAGTCCTACTTCTTGAAGGACTCTTCCTTTTTGTTATTGTTGTAACCGAAATCCCTCTATTTAAGAGTGATTTTGGCTCCCTCGTTTTGGACGTTAGATATATTGATATTTTGGTTAAGGTTATTCCTTAGATACTTGTTCATGAATTTCTGTTAGAACTTCATATTCTTTGAGTTACTGTATCAACGAGATAGTTTCACTCGTTGTGGTGTTTCAGCATTCATTGATACTTAGCATTCTTTAGAGTTGTGTTGAGTATATTCCCCTTGGAAACTGTTCGAGATAGAGAAAGATCTGCTAAATAGCCGAGCCTTGAATTAAACCTCTCGGTTCCGCATCAAGTGGTATCAGAGCAAAAGGTTGATCTCTATCTTGGTTTAACTTTACTGCTTTCATTAAAAAAAATCTTGTTTTCTTGGAATAGACCGAGAAAATTACAAAAAAAAAATTACTACCTAGGCAAAAGCCACCCGGAAGTAAAGAAATTGGCAGCCGGGTTATCCTATTTAGACAAGGATCAAACCAAAAGCAAACTTCTTTGTCCTTTGAGACACAAAGGAATTGGCTCTTGTTCCCTCTTGTTCTTGAATTAGCCGCCATCAATTACATCAAATCAAGGTAAAATCTTCGTAATCCGGAGTTCTTGATATCGTGTGGCCAAAAAAAGGGTAAGTCTTTGGTCATAATTTGAGGTGAACTCAATGGTCTATTTTGACCAATAATCTCTACACTTTCAATTTTGAGTCTGCAGACTTTATATTAAAGATTCTTATTCTATTGCACGCATAAATGATGTTGACTTTTGCAAAATTGTATGTTTATGGTTCCATCAATTCCTAAACATTTGAGATTTCATAATTTTCACAAATTTTCAAGTACCTGAATTTCTTCTGGAAATGATATAATATTCATGTTAGGAAAAATTCTTCTACAAATTTTCTCTTCTCAACTTGACCATCTATAAATCTTTACTCCATTTGCGAGAAGTTTTATTATTATAACCCATAAGGCTACCGCATTTCAATGTCTCAAATTTAATATTATTGATAGCTTATTCTTTAGGAGAAATTTTATTTTGGTAGATGAGTAAGTTTACAAGTTACATCCAAACCAATGAATACAATACACTTAGGTCAAAAAGTCAATTGTCTTTCCTACGTGTATTGTATTAATTGGCTTGAATATAAGTTTTACTTACTCACCTACCAAGATAAAACTTCTCATCCTTCAGGGACATTAAATATCATGGAGCCTTTTCTAGTCAAATTTTAATCATAAAATATTCATGACTATTCGTCTTTTGAACTTTTGATTCAAAACTCATTTGTTTGAGGATGAACAAGAGGCACAAATAGAAATATCATGTTCGGCTATTTATTTTCTCTTCTTTATACTAGAACAACATATATATCAATCATCAGGATTGATAACCAACATATAATGTATCCCCTTATGATGACCCATCTCAACAACTTGTGGTAGAGTATGAATTCACATTATATCTTGATATGGAAATCACTTGGTCTGCATCCATAAACTAATTAAAAAGATGAGAAATAAGAAATAGTTGACAAAATACAAACAAATATATAATAAATTCAAGACAATATATGATCCTACAAGACCATTTATTATATGAACATATTCTTCAGGTTATGCAATTTTTATTCTAGATATCATATAATATCACTAGTATATTTGGGATAAATTATATTTATTGGAGAATCTAATGATATGAGCTCATTAATTTATCAAGAAAAACACAAACTTCAAGTTGTGGATTAACTATATACATATATCGATGCATCGAATAAAATCTATTCATCCCAAAAATATATTCAACCCGACAATATAGTAGTAAGGTAATATAAGTAATTTGCCTTTGAAAAAATATACCTCAGAAAGAGAATTTATTAGTTCGAGAAACTTCTGGTTCCTTAAAGAATATTCTCTTTAATTTCTCATCATTTGTATTTCTAATGATCCGAGATGATCTAATTGATTATGCCAACTAATAATATTTTCGAATCAGTAAACTTCAGGTTTACTCAATATTTGTTTCCTTTTAGGAATATATGTCAACTCTTTCAAAGTCTTTAATCTCTTCTAAAGGTTTTAATTAACTAGCTCTTCTGGAGCTCTCAATCAACAATTCTCATTAGAGTTAAGCTCATCTGGAGGTTCAATACACTTGACTCTTTTGGAGTTCTTTCAGTTAATTATAGCTCTTTAGTAAATGTATTCGATCTTTTAATCAACTAACTCTTCTGGAGATATTAATTAATTAGTTATGCTGAAACTTTTCAACATGCAAACTATTCTAGAGCTTCTGAGAGTATATGGTTTTCCAAGAACTAAATATAATCTTATAAATAAAAATTTAAAACAATTGAAATAATATTACAATCCAAAAAATCTGAATACATCTCCAAAACTAAGTTCCTCAAAACATAAAGTATGATACTGCTCATTTTCCTTTTTATCACTTCAGGTGATAATCATTCATAATCGATTTCACAAAATTTCATGGATAATTGTCTTAGTTAGACCAATGGAGATGTGAGAATAGCAATTTTGGAATCTATTTTCTCAATAATTGTTACTACAGGAACATAACTAAGGGGTCAATATCTGCCGTTATTTATCTCAAAACTCTCTCATACAAGACAAAGAAAAATCTTTCTTATCATGTCATCACTTCTGGTGATAATCATTTGTTAATTTCATCAATGAGTTATTTATTTTATTTCGTCTCAAAGAGACATGAGATCAATAACATTAAAATTCTGTCAATGTTTCTTCTGCAGGAGCATATTAGACCATTTGAGAAAAGGGCACTATTTTCCCTATAAAGATTTCATCGCGGAGGAATTCTTAAGATTATATCATTATTTTGTGATCTTTAAGCCACAAGCCGGACTTTTGGTAAAACATCTTCTAGTGTTCTACCTTTCTTTCGGAGTGTAGCACAATAACAACCTTCAAGGTTTTATTATTAACACCGTCTCCCAAGCCCATTACATTAATAATTTACAATAACATATATAATAAGATAATAAAATAATAAACTTTGACAAAAATAATAAAATACGATAATATTCTTACTTTAATCATCTCCTGTTGGTCAATCGTATTTATATTATAACCATCTCCTGGTGGTTAAGCTTAAACAATTTGTATTTATTTTACAACCATCTTCTCGTGGTTAAGAATATACAATAATAATTTGTTTTATCATGCAACCATCTTTTGGTGGTTGTATATTTTTCTATACTAATTTGATCCATCCCAAATTAACTTTTCACATTTCCTTTATTGTTTGACCCAAATTAACGGTCCACTTTCTATATAAAGTATGTATTAATGACAAATTTTCCAATTTTACCCTTCTTCTAACTCCTCATTGAATACTCTTAGTTAATTAAAATGATTACTTTCCAACACATATTTAAGAGGTAATTGGTTATTGTGTGAGAGGAAAGAAAGAGAAAGACATAACTTTTAAATGAGACTACTAAAATTAATGAGGGGTATTTTAGACTTTTACTTATATTTTACCATCAAAATCAAAAAATCTTTAGTACCCGTGCATTTGTCAAAGTGGACAGATAATTTGGGATGGAGAGAATAATAAATTATGTCAGCATGACATATATTCCTTTAGATATTGCATTAACATAACCAATTATTTTCAAGACAAAAATACTACATCGAGAGCATAATAAAAATTTACCAATATATTAATGCTATCTTCTTACATTAGGAGGAATTAATCTCGTGAACTCTCTTTGGAGAATATGAGTTCTAGCCCTTATGCCACTTGAGTTGTTTGTTAGATGATTGTTACTTCAGGAAATTTTTTTCAGGAATATTTAAATTCTAATATATTAATTTATAATAATAATATTCTTTATGAATATTATATCATGTTCTTCAAGGTTACTAATTTACACTATTAGCACTTCAGAAGTAATAGTTAAATATTCTTTGAGAATATTAGTATTATAAATATTTTATAAAAATGAAATAGAAATTATATTTTATTTTATTGAATCAATAAAAATTATAGATACAACAATTTACATATATATATAAAATATAAAATCAAACATGTATATTGAGATTTAAATTTCAAACTTCATTCCTTTGCTTCGTAGTAGTTTCTAAGTCTTACCTAATTGTTTCTTCCCTACATGGAAATAACTGAATTATAATTGATGTAGTGGTATTTGGATGGACATTAAAAAACAAAAGCTTTGTAGAGTCCACTTCAATATCATCTTAAACTCTTTTTTTTTAATTTCCCACTCTGCCCTGTTTTAGGCTTCCAGATGACCTCAACACAATCCTTTTCTGGGTTTTCATTCTTCTTTGTCCCATAAACAGCCGCAACACCTTTCGTTTCACCTTGAGACCAACTGGCAGATCCATGGACACTATTGAAAATGCTTTCACCTTTTATTGTGTTGTGTGCCTCTTTGAGACTTTCAAACGAAAGGTTATATGATGTACCACCATTCAAATGGGTTGACAAATTCCAAGTCATATCTGATTGGTTTCATACTGACAGCCAACATCACCCGCTTCATGTGGTGATCGGCAGATTCGTTGCCAGACTAGAAGGAAAACTTAAAGAGTTTTAGGACTCTTTAGGCGAAGAAAGTCAGCTGCAGTTCCTTCCAACTCGGCCCTCCGGATGAAGTAATTACAGTACTCAAAGCTTACTTCTTGGGAAAAGAGAATGTTAACGTCAATGCTGGCCGAATAAATTTACCTATTATTCCAAGTGACAGCCCTCATGGAGCCTCTTCTGGTGATCTCTTTCCCATTTCATTCGGCAGTCCAGAGAACACTTCCATCATGTCCTTCACTGCACTCCATATCCTCTCGGGTCCGTGTACAGATCATCTCTCACAGGTCCTTAGCTACTCCCGTGATAGCTTTGTTGGACACCGGTGCAGCTGCCAGTGTCATGAATCCCGACATCCTCCCAGCAGATTCATGGACACCATACTCTAAAATCTTTACAGTGGCTAATGGCAACCACTTTGCCATTGATAGGATAAGCAAGCCTATAAAGATACAACTCTTCCCTAACCTTACCATTACTCACCAAGTCTTAGGATCGAAACTCCCACAAAAAGATCTGGTCATAGGCTTCGACCTCTTGAGTAAAATCCAAAACCTCTCATTTTCCACAAAGGGACTAGCCTACGAGAGACGATTCTCCCTTGGACTAAGCATCCTAACTTGTTCCACTCCCCGAGTCATGTTAGTCCAGCCTCTCAAGTCACCCAAACTGATTTAATCACTCAGTCTTGCGCGCAGTCTCATTCAGAGTTCTTAACCAAATGCCCTAATCCATGTGGAAAAATTCTGAATTTTACATAACTCTTCCTTTCGATATTTCTGTACAGGTAACACCCCAGAAAGCAAGTCATAGCGGAATGTCTCCAGAACACTATGAACTAGCTACAGCAGAATTGCAGCAGCTCCTGGATGAAAAGCTCATCGAACCCACTTCTTCATCATGGGCTTCAGAAGCTTTTTATGTTAACAAAAGATCTGAACAAGTTCGCGGAAAACTGAGACTAGTCATCAATTACCAATCTCTTAATAAATATTTAAAGGATGACAGGTTTCCTCTCCCGCGGAAAAATTCACTTTTCCAGTTTCTATCCGAGGCCAAAATATTTTCTAAATTTGATCTTAAAGCAGGATTTTGGCAACTTGGCATTTCTCCCGAGGATAGATACAAAACAGCTTTTTGCATCCCAAATCACCATTACCAGTGGACAGTTATGCCTTTCGGTTTGAAAGTTGCCCCCTCTTATTTTCAAAAGGCTATGACAAAAATTTTCCAAACGCTCTAATTTACATAGATGATATTCTTTTATTTTCAAATGATTTTGAATCCCATCTTGTTTTACTGAATCGGTTTCATAAGTTGACAAAAGACTTTGGCATCATGCTTTCGGAAAAGAAAATGGTTTTGGGAACACCTGATATTGATTTCTTGGGCATGAAACTTCACAATGGAAGTTACATTCCACAGCCACACATTGCTGAAAAATTGCAGGAATTTCCCGATGAAATACTCTCGACGCAACAATTGCAACAGTTTCTCGGTGTTGTCAACTATATCAGTAATTTCATTCACCAGATTGCAAGATTCAGATCAGTTCTCACTCCCAGGCTAAAAAAGAATCCTCCTCCCTGGACAATCAAGCACACTAAGGCAGTCAAAAGCCTCAAAGAACTTGCAGCCAAAGTTCCGCCGTTGCAAATTCCCTCTTCTGGAGTCCGAATACTTCAGACAGATGCATCTGACGAATTTTGGGGAGCGGTACTGTTGGAGGATTTGAATGGAAAACGAAGAGTGTGTGCTTATCAGAGCGGGCAGTTCAAAGAATCAGAAAGACATTATCATTCTACTTTCAAAGAAATCCTAGCGGTAAAACGTGGTATTGAAAAGTTTGAATTCTTTCTGGTTAGTCACAAGTTTGTTGTCGAAATGGATATGTCTGCTTTCCCGAGAATGTTACACTTCAAGCAAAAGACAATCCCAGATGCACAGTTGTTACGTTGGCAACAGTGGTTTTCTCAGTATACATTTGAAGTCAAGCATATTTCTGGCAAGTCCAATGTTCTTGCAGATTTTCTTAGTAGACCTCCAAAGGCGAAACCTCCAGACTCGGTGCCTACAATAATCCCCTGCATTGCCACACTTGACAAGTATTCTATTGCTGATGCTTACTCTGCTAATGTCTACTCTGCTAAATCTCAATTATCAGCAAATTCGTTAGTATCGTCACAAATTACTGCCTCGGGTAGTGACTTTGCCACGAACCAACATGCAAGTCCTTAATTAATTCCTTAATTAATATTCAACATGTAAATATTTATTTTATGTTTTTAATTTCGTCATGTGCGATAATTTTTCATAAAAAAAAAAAAAATTCGAAAAACCCGAAAAAGCAAAAAACGTGGGACAAGCTCAAAAATCAGATTTTCCTCTTACCTAACCTATCTAGTTTAGTAGTGGATATAGCTTATTTAGGTATACTATTAGTGAAAGTGAGATTTAGATGTTCAAGTGTCAAAGATGTCGCTTTCTATACATAGTTTTGCTAGTTTTATGTCCGGATTTTACGTCCGAACACGTGTGTCGTATATTATGTCTGTTTCAATTCCGGATTTCAAGTCCGGATACGTGTCATGTACTATTTATATTTTCGTTTCGAGTCCGGATTTCAGATCCGTCACGTGTTTTGTACTATTCATATTTTTGTTTCGAGTCCGGATTTCAAATCCGAGACGTGTCATGTAATTATTAGTTGTACTGTACATTAGTTTGTGTTTTGAGTCCGGATTTCAAATCCGCCTTTGTAATATTTTTCCTATAAAAGGGCGTGTAACCACTACTAATTCCTCAGAAGTTGATGAGAGGAGAAACTTATGAAATAAAGAGTTTGTTCCACAATTCTCTCTTGTTCTCTTCCTTTAGTTTTCATATGATCTTCAAAGCTTCTTCTTAGTTTCCCGTAGGAATTTTCAAGATGTCTTCTTCTTAGACTTCATCTTGTTCTTTAGTTGTTTTCAAAGTAGTTTAATGGTTTAAAGCTTTATTCTAAAGATTTAGTCTATTAGCTTAATGTTTTCCTTAGTCTCTATGTTTATTGGTATCAGAGCCATGTCCGGCTAATTTTTCGGTGACTGAATCTGGGGAGCGGGGGTGATTATGAAACGACCAATCAAGGTTTTCAAATGATTTTTTACAAAATATCAGTTTTTGATCTAGATGATTAGTAACACTGCTCTTGGTCTTAGATTAGTATGATCTGAAGATGCCGCTAGTTCTTTAATTCCTCGTGATCTTTGTTCAAGCATGGTCTCGATGATGTCGCTAGTTCTTTAATTCCTCGTGATCTTTGTCCAAGATGGTTTTGATGATGCCGCTAGTTCTTTAATTCTTCTTTTCCTCCGACTCAGCATGCTCGAATTATGCCACGCCGCCTTTTATTAGGATCTTCTGTGGGTACTTTCATCCGTAAAACCGAGGTCTTGGAGAATTAAGGGATTTTATGGGTACCTCCACCGTAAAACTAAGGTCTCATGGGAAATTAAGGGATTTTACGGGTACCTCCACCGTAACACTAAGGTCTCATGGGAAATTAAGTGGATTTTATGGGTACTTCCATCGAAAAACTTAGAATTTAATGGAGTAATCGAACACTTCTAGAGAGTCTCATCGACGTGGACCCCTCGCTAGAGAGTCATAGGTATGCTAGCCTCGACGAGGAAGGCCCAGTACACTCGATGAGTGAAATTCCAGCATGGGTTGTGCGTCTGATGCGTAAAGATGATTTTTTAAAAAGCAAAGAAACTCATCAATTTCAAAACACACATTAAATCTGAAAATTTGGTTCTGTTGAGTCATAAGATCCCCTCACCCTCGGATTCGGTCCCCTACCTTCTATCTCGATTATGTCTTCATCTTCTAGTTCATCTTCTTCTAGTTTAGTTTCTCTTCCAGAGTCACCTAGATCTAGTTTTTCTAAGTCTCGTCTTCCCAACGTTTATGAATTAGATTATGTTTCCGAAGATAGTAAATATCCTTTGTCTTCTTATCCCGTAGTAAATCCCTTACATGATTTATCAAAAAAGAAAAAACCCAAAAATATTGTAGGTGTGCGTCTTAGACAAGTCCTAGGTAGAAATCCCGTATCAACTTCAGTCAAAGATTTCTGTCAATCATCCCAATTTTCTACCCACAAATTGCCCTCTACCAAAGAAGAACAGTATGTAACCCTCAAACTTCCAGAACACTTTGCAAGATCTTGTCTGGACCAAGGTTACACTCACATACACTTTGGTGCCATCCGCTTGGCAATCACACTCCATGCCAAGAAAGGCCTCCCGATGATATCCCGTGTTGCACTTCTCGATTCCAGATTTCAGAAATACGAACACTCCGTCATCGGAACAGTGCAAACTACCCTCAATGCTGGAACAATCTTTGTGACCCTGTTCCCAAATTTTACCATGCTCCTGGACGATCCATCTCTGTCTACCGTGTTCCGTGTTCGGGATCCAGCATCACCGGGTCCGAATTGAGAATACATATATGGCAACCCTTCACCACCAGATGGCATACAGAGTCCAAAACCATGTCTTCGAACTCCCACTTCCTCCCCAATTGCAAAATGGTGAATCCATATTTCTCTCTGTTGACTCTCCAAATACCCCTCACTGTACCTTTGTTCCCAGACAAATTAAAAGAGAAGAACTCCAAGCTCTTTTACCCACCTCCTGGATAACCAGTTACGAAAGACACAGAACCGAAACACCCAAGCCAATACAGCACACAGAACCCACTTTTATCAAAAAGGCTGATGGATCTGTTGAAATTAAGTTCCCCAACAGGAACGAGGTCTCTACTGTCTTCCCCACCGAGTTCAATATGATGCATTCTTCTGGCCTATTTCCTTCTTTGACCACTTTCGATAAGGAAAAGATGAAACACGTCTGGAAAATTCCCAATCCCACTGCAGTTGATGAAAAAGGACAGCAAAAGACAATCTCGCATGCGTATGATTTCTCAACCGGCAGAGTAAAATGCCGTGGCACAAAATCAAGCTCTTGAAAGAATTATTTGTAACCAGGGAGAATCTAACTTCTCGGATGACCAACAAAATTTAGATCTTTCATTCTTGGTTCAAAACATTGCGAATGTCCGCAAAGAAAGTCGAGACTATACACCAACAAACTGCCTTACTTGATCCAATATACTACTCGAGTGGTCTCCCCGTATGTCAAAATTATCGTCGTAAAAAGGAGTTTTTACAACACCAACTCAAATCCCTTGAATCCCAGCTAGATCAGTCTCAACCTAGCCTCTTTCCCCCATCCCCAGCCTACTTCCCGACCTCCTCTGGCCAGACAAAACAGTTCAACCCTTTGATTCCACCCTCTGTGACAACATACTCACCAACCCTAGCCTTATGGAAAGACTTACCCCATCACAAAAAAGAGACCAACTCTGGCTTTTCAACCCCCACTCCACCCAAAGAAGCCCCATAAATCCGAGCCTCAGCCACTCCATTGATCCCTGCACCGGATACCCCAAACCCTTCGATAACAGATCTACCAGCAGTCCAAATCACAGACCCTACCAGCTCCAGCACTTCCATGGCCGAAATGCTATCATTTGATGAGCCAAATCCGATCTATTCATTCCTCAAGCAGAAACTTGCTCACAGTGACACAATCTAGAACCATATCCCACCCAATCCGATACCGGTCATTTCATCTAACCTTGATTACCTTGACGATTTTGACAATCTCTTCATGATGGGATCAGATCCAGTTGTTGAACCCATGGATTCTCCTATGGATGATGGTAACCCTGCTTCGCAGTTCCCCACTCCCTTTGTCAGAAATGATTACTACTATAAGTTCACCATCAATGACATCCCTCCATCCCAATGGCGAGAACGTTTTCAGTCTCTATATGCATGGTTAGTCACTGATATGCAGCAATATCCCCTTGACGAGGTTCTCAAAAGATTTGTTGCCAGGCTTGAAGGAAGCCTCAGAGATTTCTGGACCTCTTTGGGAGAATACCGCCAGCTTCAATTCCTTCAGCTCAAGTCACTTCAGATTAAAAAAAAAAAATTGTGTCAGATTCAGAAAATCGTATCAGATATAAAAATCGTGACAGATTCAAAGATTTAGAGAATCGTATAGAGATCAAAGAGAAGTAGGAAACTTTAGTAAACTAATAATTCGTATTTTATGACGTGAACAAAAACTCCTCTATTTATAGATGTTAGATTATAAGGTTTCATGCATCTAAGACTTCTAGTGTTACTAGAAGTGTCATTTATTATATATTTACAACAATTTTTAAGCTCTATTCTCTCTCTCTCTCTCTCTAAAAAAATTAATTTGGCCCGCGGACCGGCCCGTTAACCCGCGAACTTTTTACATACGGGTATAGATTAGGATTCTCTTAGTCCGCAAAAATTGGTCCAAATTCGACCCTCTCCATTTTAGGGTAGTCCGCGATGGATCGAGTTGGAGCGTTTGTCAGTGCTAAGTAGAACTAGGTAGCCTAAACTAAGGTAAAATTGTACCAGTGATGAGCCTATCAGACCAAAAGTTGAGAGAGTTTCTGATCAATATTTGTGTTGTTTGACTGAGCTATATTTGATACTATTCTACTTCGACCTTTTAAAGAACTTTGGGGGTCTGAAATGATAAGTTTAGAAGAATTTTGAATTGCTACATATTGTTCTCCTTTATCTTTATAGGAACCCTTCGTTACAAACTTTCTAGTCTTAATAGATCTCTGTTATGATTGAGACTCGCTCTCCTTTAGTTTTATTAACAGGCCCGGCTCCAAGGGTGTCCAAGGTGACATCCAGAACCGGACCTCACATTTACAGGGGCCCCAAATTTTTTAAAAAATTACTTAATTTGTATATAATTATTTAGTTAAAAAAATTGAAGACCTTGATGTTTTTCAATTTGTTGCTCAAAATCTTTTTTACCATACACCAAAGGCTTTGACTTAATAGAAGTGCAAGTTGAAATGAGTCATGAGTAGGGCCTCTCAAAAAACCGGGGCCCCCAATTTTTTTTGTTTTGTTTATATATATATATATATATATATATATATATATATATATATATATATATATAGCCTAAAAATTTGAGCCCCAATATATATATATATACTTAGCCTAAAATCTAGGGTCTCAATTTTTTTTTCGGCACAGGGCCTCGGATATGTTTGAGCCGGCCCTGTTTATTAAGGATGGACTTCTCACTATTTCCTGACCTTTTACAAATAAAATTCCTTCATTGTTATGGGCCAATATTTCAAGTGCTAACAAATACTCCCTCCATTCATCAATATAGATCGTTTAGGACATTTTAAAAAAGTTAAGGAACTCAAATAAATAGTAAATTTTCACCACAATTCCAATAATACCCCTTCATTCCCCTTTCTTTAACTTTTCCAATAAAATATATATTGAGGGTATAATTGAAATAAATTGTTGACAACTAATAAAAGAACCTTAAATGACAATTAATTTGGATACATATATATCTCTTAAACGACAATTAAATGAGAATGGAGAGAGTAGATAATCATTACGAGATCCAAACCAACTTTTAAAGGGGGGAAAGAAAGAAAAAAAAAACCTTAAAACACAACCCATGTTATACAATGAACAAGGTCGACAAATACCAATCGGCATATCTATTCATGTGTAATCTAAATACACCAAATTGACATTTATATTTATATGCAACCCTTATCCAATGTTTGCTATTTATCTCAATTAAGTCAACAAAATTATGAATGTGAACCATCACTTTTCATTTAAATGGTAAGCGATGGTATTTGTTGTTTTCCTTACAAGTGAAAGGAAAATTATCACAAAATATAAGACTCTTTAGATAATTTTAGAAAATTAAGAAACTTGTCATTTTCACCAAAAATTCCAATATTACCCCTCTCTCACTTTTATAGCATAAGAAAAGAAAGGAAAAAATAAGAATGGCAGAAGCCGCAAATAAAAGAAATGTCGAGGGTATAATGTAATAAATTGTTGACAAGTAATAAAATAGTCTTAAAAGACAATTAATTTGGATATATATAGATCTTCTAAACGACAATTAAATGAGAACGGAGGGAGTAGTATTTTTATTTTTAATTTATTTTGAAAAGGTTCTAATATGGTATTTGAGACCCAAAATATTAATTGCATCAACTCCAAAACTTTTATACATGGATATAATTTATTTATTTGTAAGAAAAACATGGATATAAATTCGAATGCTAGTAAATAAAATATCAACAAACAAAGATATTGCGTAAGGTTATAATTTAAATAGCGTTACAATGTTATCTACTCTTTTAAAGGAAAATACTCAACAATTTCCTTACAAAATCTCCTTAAAAAACAATTTCCTTACAAATGAGAGGTAAAATTAAAAAGTTACTCCAACATGTGTCACAAAAACATTCAAAATTTAGTACATAGAATCATTTTGCCCATTCTGATCTGTTGGATAAAAAATTCAACAATTTAATTTTTTTTTATGGTGACACATATTGTAATTTGTAGACATCCCGTTCCGCAAGACAAATGTTATAAACTAATGATATATTTTCATCAGGATAAAATATTTATTGCAATTTTAAAACATGTATTCATAAAAAAAACATATTTTGCGTGAGATTTAACACATACATAAAAAAAAAATACTATACCTTCTAAAAAGTGTTACATATGTAATGAAATTTAAAACATTCAACGATATAGCCACCAAAGAACTATAGCCGTGGCGCAAAAAAAAAAAAGCCGGAGAACGCAAAGGATTCACAGTACCTGATATTCTCCCAGCAATATAAATATGAAATTTCCCCTGTAAAGATCACTTTTCATTTCCCTCCTATTCCTCTAATAGCCCCCAAAAAGAGGGAAAATCGAAAAATATCAAAACAAAACAAAAAACCCTAAAATAGTCCGAAAAAGTCATAACTCAGGTGCGAACTCTCTCTCCATCCTCCACGAAGAAGAATACAAAATTCTTGTTTAATTTTTGCTCTTTAATTGTTTTTTACTATAAAAAAAATCTTCTGATTTTTCACGAGTTCGATTTTTTTTTTTTTTGTGATCATTTTTAATTGAATAAAAAATCGAGTTGCTGAAATTTTCTCTACTTTTTGTTGTTGTTGTTGATTTTTTCTTCAATTATCATTGATTTTTTTCTTAGTAGTGCAGTGTTCTGAAGATGGGGAACAATAGGCCGGCGACGAGGAGCAAAAATAAAAGGATTAGACCGGATGATAATGCCGAAGCAACTGCTGAAATTTTTAGGTACATTTCATTCCCAAGATTTTTTTTTATAAAAAATTTCTCACCTTTTCATTTTGTGACGGTTCAGTTGAATTAATGTCTAGTTTTTATTTGAAGAAATTGAGTTGAGGCATCTGTTTTGTTAAGTTTTTTTTTTTTTTTCGTTTTTTTATACTGATTTTTTTCCCTGTCTATTTGTTGTTTTAGAGGTAGAAGATTCTGATGTTTCTATTATTCTGTGGAAATGCTAAATGTGGTCACTTTTTAAGGAATGCATTTTCTTTAAGGAGAAAATCGGGAAGCTTCACTATAAATCTGCATTTTCTTTACCCTTACGGGAAAAGTTCGAAATCTTCTCTGTCAATGTACCTTTGTGACACAACTTTTCAATTTGCGGTTGCTCATGGAATCAAACAATTAAACAAATTTGTTTTAATGTATGCTTAATTACTAACTCTAGAATACAGAATGGTTTCTAGACTAGAACCAACGAAGGCGTGAAGCATTCTAATGTATATGTCTGTGGGTAGGGGAGTCTTGAATTTTCTATGAAATGGAGTGAACTGTATCCTTCTCTGGGAAAAGAGCAAAAACCAGATGAATATTTTCTTTGGACATGACCTTGATACTGTTTGTTAGTGAAGCTTTTATTAACATTGAACGAAGTCAGCCGATCAGGCATTCCAATAAGCGTGCATCAAGAATTTTAACTAATCAAGAGACTATACACCCTCAACTAATAACATACTCCACTGTACTTACATTACATAGCTATGCTATAAAGCTGCTTTATGAATGGAAGTTTGAAACCATGCTTTATTCACAGGTTGATATGAGCATTTCGAAAGTTCCCAACTAACTAGCACAACACTATGGTAAACCTCTATATATGTGCTGCACAGGAGAACCAGAGTTTGATTCCTATACGTGCCCGGTTGAGATTTTAATTAGATCGCTAGCATGATAAGATATTTCCAATCAATTCAATGTTCGTTAGTTAAGTGAAATATATTCATATAACTAATGTAGAGCGAGTGCCCGGCTGTTAAAAAGGACTAGGATTTTCTAATTGGGGACCTGCAGAAGAAGTTGAGGAATCATTAGGAAGTTGAGTTCTTGAGAACAGATATCTAATAATAAAGCACTTGATAGGACAATCTGTCTGAAAGCTTTATCGTTTAAGATTGTTTAAAAGTGCTTGCAATTGTCAAGGGAATTATTATTTTATGGTCTTTTGTTGGGGGATGTAAAAGAACTAGGTATTGGAGAAACCTTTGCCTTTGACTCACTCCCCTGAGGACAAATTCCCGTTACTAGGATATATTAATGACAATCCAGCATTTCTTTGAACTGAAGAAGTGTCGTATGAGGGTCTAAGTTTTAGAAAGCTATATGCCAGTATGAGTGTCTTAACTGTTTTTGGTTGTATTGGTCTCAATTTATGAGGAAAAGGTGCACGGCAGGTACAGGGGAATTAGCTTTTATTAATTGCCAGACTGAAGGTTTTAACTTATGATTTTCAACAAAAATATGGTTGGGCAAACTGCAAAGAGGTTTTTTCGCAGTTGGGGTTATTGAAATAAGCTCCGTTATTGAACAGACTGAAGGTTTTCATTTCAACCTGTTTTGTAATTCTTATGAAGAAATACGTTTTTTGGAGATATAAATTCCTTTTTCAGTCTCAACTTAGTTACTTTTTGTGGGGTAGACTGTTGCAAGAAAAGAATTTTTCTAAACCTCATTTTGGTTTTTATCATAGGGAAAATGATAAGAATGAAACTTAGATTCCATAAAATGCATGCTGTGTCCAATATTAAATTTTTTCTCTTCTAATTTTTTTTCATATTTTTTTTTTCTGTAGGAAAATTCTTTCAACAGGAAAAGTGAGCGGAGATGATGTCAATCAACTATACATGATACAGAAGCCTATATGTCAAGGTTGTCGTGTGAACACCAAGGATAACCCCAATTGCTTTTGCGGATTGATTCCGCCTCCCAATGGAAATCGAAAATCTGGGTTATGGAAGAAGATATCAGAGATTGTAAATTCTCTTGGTCCGGACCCATCCAAGGACCTCCGTGAATCCCTCGAATCACCTGCAGGCCTAACAAACTTGGGTGCAACATGCTATGCTAATAGCATACTCCAGTTTCTGTACATGAATAAAGCATTCAGAGAAGGTGTTTTATCTGTTGAACCAGAAGTCTTAAAACTTCAACCTGTTCTTCATCAACTTGCACGCCTTTTTGCATTACTTAATTCCAGTAAAATGGCTTTCGTTGATTCTGCCCCATTTATCCAAACTCTGGAGCTAGATAATGGTGTTCAACAGGACAGTCACGAGTTCCTCACCTTACTATTTTCTTTGCTTGAGCGATGTTTGAGCCATTCAAGAGTTTCCGGAAAGATAGTTCAAGCTCTTTTTCGTGGTGGTGTGTCACATGTGACCGTGTAAGTCTCAATGCAACATTACATACAGTTATGATAATTTAACCGCTTTTCTTATTTATATGTTGCCATGTTGTCTCTCTTGATCACATAAACCAAGATGACCTTCATTCCTTGAATTGTTAGTGGTTTTGTCAATTATGTACGATATGATAGAAGGCTGTGCTGAATCTG
This sequence comes from Vinca minor, assembly GCA_026122235.1. Lineage (NCBI taxonomy): Eukaryota > Viridiplantae > Streptophyta > Magnoliopsida > Gentianales > Apocynaceae > Vinca > Vinca minor. The sequence goes on along the minus strand of JAOCZM010000206.1, from coordinate 1,964,311 downwards.
CTGATTAGCGCCATAAGTTCTATTGTGCTCAGATACTGAAATCATACTATCGCATGACCAAATACTCCACTTGTGGCTTAAATACTTTAGGGTATTTGATGAATAAAAGTTGTTTTTCCCCTGGCTTCTACCTCTCTCAGCTACCTATCTGTATGCATATGAATGTAACTCTTTTGCATATTTACTTATGAGGTCTACGGTATTATTGTATTATCCAAGATTCCTAGGTCAGTCCCTTTTTCCACTACGTGTATTGGATAAATTTCTTGAGAATTTTGTCCATTGTTTTATTGTGGACTAGTCTTTCAGTGGTATTCTGTGAGCAGCCACTTTGCGCATTCATTGCCAAAGGTTATGTAACTCTCCAATCTATATGTTTCTGTGCAACGACTTTGTGCATTTATTGCCAAATGTTAGGTCTGTCTCCTATCCATTCCCCGCCCATACTGCCAATTATTTGGGACTTAATGAGTTATGTTATTGTTGTATTTTATTGTGGTCTGAGTATGTTTTTCATGCCTAGACTTGTATCATGTAACAGAATAACCTTGACTTTTAATAAAAAGGAAGAAGAAAAAAATGTAACAGAATCACCTTGACTTTTAATCAAAAAGAAAAAAAAGAGGGAAAAGAAGATGAAAGAATGGGTTAGAATATCCTGTGCTTGATCGGTGTCCAGTCTAATTCTAGTGGAAGTTATTTTTCTCTCAATACCCACTACAAATTAAATGAATTGAAGATATTTGATAACTTCCATGAGTGTTTATATTATTGATGGCTTTTCCTTCAGTGATTTTCTGGGAAAGTTTTGAGATAGCCTTTTTCTAGATGTTTACTTTTCTTGGAGTGCTCATTATGCAATAAAGTAGTTTTTAGTGCATTACTGTGGAAACCGACCCCATTCTTCTGTTTGCTATTTTTGTTCAATGTAGGTGCTCCAAATGTGGAAATAAATCTGAAGCTTCATCAAAAATAGAGGACTTTTATGAGTTGGAGTTGAATATCAAAGGTTTGAAGAGTTTAGATGAGAGTCTAGATGATTACCTTAGCATGGAGGAACTTCAAGGAGATAACCAATATTACTGTGATTCGTGTGCAACTCGGGTTAATGCTTCCCGTAGCATTAAACTGCGCTCTCTACCTGCTGTTCTCAATTTCCAGCTCAAGCGATGTGTTTTCCTGCCAAATGTATGGAAATTATGTCTAATGGTTGTTATGTAATATTTCCCTTATAGCACAGAGTTGTTTGCATCTACTACTTACCTAAGTAGCTTTGGCAGATTGTTTTAATTTTGGCTTGCCCTTTTACAGATTCTTCATGCTTTTTTTTTTCTTTGCAGACCACAACAAAGAAGAAAATTACATCTTCATTTTCTTTCCCTGGTGAACTGAATATGGCTCAGAGGTTATCTGTCAATGCACAATCAGAATTGATATATGACTTGTCAGCTGTGTTAATTCACAAAGGCTCTGCAGTAAATAGTGGTCATTATATAGCTCACATAAAGGATGAGAGCACCGGGAAATGGTGGGAATTTGATGATGAACAGGTCTCAGACTTGGGTCATCAACCATTTCTGGATAACTGTTCAAATTCTGCTGCTAAATCTTCTGTACCTGAATCAGTTGACCAGTCATCTTCCGACCAGAGGGATGTGGGCAGAAATCACACAGAGACAACTCAGCAGCAGTTTACAGATTCTAGTAGCTTCAGTCATGTAAAGACTTTCTCATCCTCTGATGCATATATGCTGATGTACGTCCTTAGGCAGTCAAAGAACGACAGTGTATATGATCAACAACCTGATAGTCCTCTTCCTCTGCATCTTCGTGAAGAGGTGGACCAGTTGAATGCAACTTACCTTGATTCTTGCAAGCAATACAAATCGAAGAAGGAATTTGAGCTTAACCGTGTAACGGAGCGGAGGCAGGAGGTACGATCGATTCTTTCTAAAGCTCCTGTGCACTCACATGATGAGCTATACTATTGGATTTCTGCTGACTGGCTTCATCAATGGGCAGACAACATTTCCTCATCGTAAGCTCTTCTTCCTGTGTGAGATATACATGTTGCTCTAAACTTTTTGGTTTCTCTATAGTCATGAATAATGAAAATTACACTTGAGATGGAAACTTCACGCAAATGTTTGTCAATATTTTCTGCAGGAATATTGATAACACCCCTATACAATGCTTGCATGGAAAAGTGCCAGTTTCAAAAGTCAACTCTATGAAGCGATTATCTGCTGAAGCTTGGACTATGATATTGTCTAAGGTACTATTGCAAGTCTATACCCTTCTGCTTACCTTGCTATAAGTTCAGAACAATTATCAATTACTAGTGGGGCTTGTAGTTATTCCATATTGATCTACCTTTAGTATAAATTATTGCGATCTGCTAGGAGGTACTTCCTGTTATGAATGATTTATCTAGCATGTCATCTGGTTAGGCCTTTCTGAACTACCCCCCCCTCTCTTCCCCCCTCTTTCCCACAACCCCCAGTGCTGATGTTATCTCTGAAGTTTTCCTGATTTCTCCCGTCTGTTCTGATATGTAATCAAGTATGATGGGGGTCCAACACTAGGCAAGGATGACTATTGCAATGATTGCCTCTTGGAAATGGCTCGTACTACAGCCCGGGCAAATAACTATCGAGACCAAAGAACATTGATGAAAGAAATTGCTGAGTCAGCACTTTCTGGAAATTGTCTGGAGGGAAAGCAGTACTATGTATCTAAATCATGGTATGGTCTATACATGTGCAAATTATTCCTTCATTATAAGTGTAGTTTGGTCAGATCTACGGTGCTTCTGATTAACTATGATTTTGCAGGTTGCAACAGTGGCTACGGAGGAAAATTGTTGACTCTCCTTGTGAAGCTGATGCAGGACCTACTGCTCCAATTAGGTGTCCACATGGGGAACTTTTGCCAGACCAAGCGCCTGGCGCTAGGCGTGTGCTAGTTCCTAAGACTCTCTGGGACTTTTTACATCAAAGTGCTATGACTGTAAATCCTGATGATATCATGGGTTCCTTAGCTTTCTCTCAACAGTCTGAGCCTTGTGCAACATGCAGTATTGAACTTACAGAAGTTGCTAGCCTGGAAGATAACCTAAGGTCATACAATCATACTTATGTAAGGTGGTGGGGTTTCAGCTCCTTGTAACTGACAATGATCTCCATATGCTGCAGGGAGTTCAAATTGAAACAAAAGCAAAGTCATGAGAAATTAGCCATGAGTAAGAGTATAGTAATTGATCCATGCAACACATACTACTTACTGCCCTCTTCGTGGCTGGCTACATGGAAAAGCTATATTACTGCAAGTGGAAAAAACAGTGCTTCTACGGAACCTGAAACTTTGAGCATTATTCTTGATTCGCTAATGTGTGAAAAGGTACTCATATACCTCATATTAGTGATCTTTGTCATACTTTCAAGATACAGTCACATCTCTACTTTATGCTTCATTATTTTCATTATAACAGTCTTTATCTTAATGTATTTTCTCTCTTGGACCAGCACTCAAGACTTCTGGAAATGCCTCCTGAACTAGTATACAGGCGTGGTGTGATTCTCCAAAAGGCTCCGAATGTAAGTATTGACATAACATTAGGTTCTTAATTCTCAATTTTGAATGACGGAGTTGCTATCAACCAATCATGGTACTCGGATATTGAATCCTTTTACTTTTATTTTCACATTTTAGACCGATTTACTTACAGTCATCACAGAAGATGATTGGAAAGTATTCTGTGAAGATTGGGGTGGCACAGAGGCCAAAGGTATATTGGCTAAAATTGAGGCCAATATGGAGGATTTAGCTGGTTCTTCCGAAGAGGTGCTGATCTCTGACGAGCATATGAATGTTGATGAATCAAATAACGGGGAGACAAGAAGGCCTGTCATTAGAACTTCTCCGGAGGTAAGGTTTGGATTACGCACTATTTTACATTTTTCTTGTATGTAATGAATTGAAGAGCTGCAGTGAAGGAAGAAAACTAAACAATGCCTCATGTTTCCTTGCTACGAGAATCGGAGAGTTCACTGTTGTCTGTTGGAATAAATATCTGAATACGTTTTGTAGGTATGTCAGGAATGCATTGGTGAAAGGACAAGCTGTGAATTAATGAGGAAGCTTAACTATACCAATGAGGATATATGTGTCTGTTTTGTTCGGGGAAAGGAACCTCCTCCAAAATCAATTTTAGAAGCATCAGGAAATGGTCAGGAGCCAAATCGAAGAACCTCCAAACGCGCCCGCAAGACAACATTTGGAAACTCCATCAAGTTGAATGTTTCTGCATCCACATCCCTCTACCAACTGAAGATGATGATCTGGGAATCATTTGGTGTATGTCGTGTTTTTTGGTTTACGTTTTCGTTTTTGTTTGGCATGACTTGAGTATTGATTCTCAATGCGTTCAGAGTTATTAACCTACAAACCTTTGGTTACCGTAGATTGTCAAGGAAAATCAGGAACTTCACAAAGGCTCCGCGGTAATAGATGCAGAGTCTGCTTGTCTTGCTGACTTGAATATTTTCCCTGGAGACGTCCTATGGGTTACAGATTCAGAGAAGCATGAGAATCGTGATATTGCTGGTATTTTTCACGACTCTTTAATGATACTCTCATCAAGTTCTTTGTTTGTTTATTCCAGTTGATTCCTTTCGTCTAACCCCAATAATTCATCCCCTAATCTGCAATTTTTCGCAGATGAACTTTCAGATCACAAGACGGATGTGAAACAGGTTGAAGAAGGTTTCCGCGGGACGCTTTTGTCGTCAAATCTCTCAGCACAGGCTGTTTCAGATACGTGATTTAACTAATACCTGGTTAGATTTGTCGGGGATTTCTCTTGTATATTTTCGAGTGAATGGACTGAATGTGTAAAAGAATGTACACCTTGTGGTGTCGTGCTGTTTTGCATTACCGATCCCATTAGTCTTCTTAGCTTACTTTAGTTTTGACCTTGCAGTGCTAATGAAGGCCAGGTTCTCCTCTGGGAAAATTTTTGTATATCTAAAACTGTAAATCGTGCATAACTTCTGCTGGGGCTGTTGTGTGAATTTTATGCTCAGAAGTGATTCTTATTGTAGTACTGTATGGGAAGTGTGCATCCTTGTTTGTTCCTTTCTTTTTTGTTTGTTTTTTTCTGTGTTTGTCCGGCGGGGGGATGGGATCCTATTGCTAAGTTGTCCAAGCTTCTTTTCTAATCTTTGCAACCTCATGGAGAATATGCTTTACTTTTTTTTTTTCTTCTTCTTATTATTGTTCTGTTCTTTCATAAGTAATTTGCTAGCTATGTATTTCATCTGAATCAAGAGAGGATATATGTGGTGCCATCCCTATTGATTGATCGCAGCAGAGGAGTGCAGAAGGGGGAAATACAACCAAAATTATCACATGTTTTCCCCCGCTAGGCAAGGTTTTTCTTTTCTTTGGGGATAGGAGAAAATGATGAGCATGTACTTGGTGGGCGTTGAATTCAAGACTTTTCGGCTTGGTAAGGATCACATTAGCTCGTTCACTAGGCTAGTTTATGACTCATGAGGACTGGAGTCGTAGTTTTTAGGGGCAAAATTTACCAGTTACAATTTCTGAGCAAGAAAGGCTTTCCGGGATCAATGATCTTGAAAGAGAAAATGGCTTTTAGGGCCTCTGATTCAAATTGATCTGCCCCCAAGCTTCCAAAATTTGGTTAAGGATTGGTATGCATATTCTTGTTTTAGTCAAGTAATCCATTACGATCTGGAATTCTATAATAGAAATCGAGTCAAGTTTGAACTCTTTGCAGCTTCATTTAAAAATCTTTGCATCAGCTTCATTTGTTTTGTTATTGAATACTCTTTGCATCAGAAAAAGAAAGAAAGAAGAAATGTTTATACACTGGCAGGTATATAATTTTGAACAGATACCTACTAGAAAAAGTAAGCGTGAGAATTAATGGGCCTTTGTTTGAGAATTTTATCTAGAATTTTGTAAAGAATAAAAATCTTTGTAAGACTATAGCAACCAAGCTTTGTCTTTTTTCTTTTTTTCTTTTTTCTTTTTTTTTTAGTAAAATGGGAGTTTTCAAACTGTGTATTCAATTCAGATTTTATAGGATTTTTAAGGAGTTTTAAAATCTAGAGGTATTCAATTCAGATTATAAATTATCTGTTGAAATCTGTTGGTATTCAAAACTCTATATATTATCATAGATTTAATTAAATGGACGGTTTTGATGGATTTTCTAGGCCTGTATTGAGAAATCTCTTCATTTTCCACACGATTATGAGTTTTTCTCTTTAATATTAAAATTAAAAATCTTTAATAATTTTATCTGAGATCATAAATTTTACCGTGATCGCATTTCTTTAAAAGTAAAAGTAAAATAAAGAAAGGCAAATTGGCTCTACAGGTCCAAAAACAATTTAACTTTGGTGATTTTTGTCCAAAATCTATTTTTTTAGTGGTGAGGGTCCAAAAACAATTTATGTTTGGCGGCGTAGGTCCTTCCATCCAAAATTCCGTCAGTCAACCGTTTATTCAAAATTTGAATTTGGTCAATCCTAAAACTACCAAGGGTATTTTTGAGATTTTACATAACCACTCCTACCCACCCATACCCACCCCACGACCCCCTTCTTCATCCCCTTCCCCGTCACCCCGATTCCCCTTCTGCTTCCCACCGCCACCGCAACCCAACCCCTCACCTCCCCAGTAACCCACCCCCTCACAAAACCATCATTCTTCCCCGACCACGTCCGCCATTCCACAACCTCTTTCTCAGCCTTCTTCTTCTTCCTCCGGCGTGAACCCTAACGCCTCTTTTTTTTTTTGCGGTTGATTTTGTTTCTGGCCGGCCGCAGCTCGGCCTTCTTCTTCTTCCTCCGGCGTGAACCCCGACGCCCTTTTTTTTTTTGCGGTTGATTTTGTTTCTAGTCGACTGCAGCCTCGCTCTTCTTCTTCCTCTCGGTGATGGGTCAAGTTACGGGGGAGGAGGGGCGGTGGGCGTGGGTAGGGGTAGGGGGTAGGGGGTAGGGAGTGGATCGGGTAGGAGTGGGGGGAGATGGCGGAGTCGCTGAGGTAGATGCGGGGGCCTGCATGGTGGGGGTGGGGTGGAGTGGATCGGGAAGAGCTGGGGGTAGGGCGGGTCTGGTGGTGGTTTTGGTGGGGTGTAATATAAAATCTCAAAAATACCTTTGATAGTTTTAGGATTGACCAAATTCAAATTTTGAATAAACGGTTGACTGACGGAATTTTGGATGGAAGGACCTACGCCGCCAAACATAAATTGTTTTTGGACCCTCCCCACCAAAAAAAATAGATTTTGGACAAAAATCACCAAAGTTAAATTGTTTTTGGACTTGTAGAGCCAATTTGCCAATAAAGAAATATCCAAATTAAAAAATATGAGGAAAAGTTTCACATCAATAGAAAAGTCAGCATGAAATGTTTATTTCCCAAAACAATATATCCAAACAATTTTTTTCAAAGACCCACCACCAAGCTTTTTTTTTTTTTAACAAACTGGTTTGATTCCAAAATAAAAAGAATTGATAAACATATATTGTCTTTGAAAATTCAACACCACTCGATCTGCATAATATACAATTTTTTTTTTTTTTTTTTTTTTTAGCCTCGCCAGAGTAGGAGAATCTATTGCCCCATGTACGGGGAGGGTGTCAAACCCGGGACCTCTCGGTCACGGGATAGAGGCTTGCCCCACTGGGCTGCGGCCTTCTTGACATATACAACTTAATCACTCTTTTCTTTATTTTTGGGTATTATTCAAATATTCTATGGACTTTATAAATCAAAATAAATCATGATAAATTAATCTAATAAAATCTACATAGAGTTAAAACAATAAATAGAGTCAGAAGAATCTAAAATACGAATTGAAAACACTCTAAAATACGAATAAGAATTTGTGCATCATTGAACTAGACATTATTCATCATCCAACTAAGTTGGTTGGTTAGCATCGTACAAATAAAAAGTCTTTGTAATCCTTTCAAATCTTATAAATTCTTATGATATAAATCTTTAAAATCCAAACATAAGAATCCAGAGTATACAAAATCTTTAAAAAAAATCTTATAAGTCATTACATTCTTTTAAAATCTTAGATAGTCTTTTAAAATCCACTGGACTTATTTATCCATAAATAGTCTTTAAAAATCCTAATTGAATACACCCCCTTAGTGTTTTTATTTTTTTATTTTTTAAATTTTTTTTATTATAATTTGTTTACTCATAATCAAACTTAATTGGGATATGTACGAGAAGTCTGTCTTTGTCTTAGAAATAGTATTTCTCATTAGGCTTGGAAACGAATACAGAAATTCTATTCCGGATTCAGGTCCGTTTTTAGATTTTCCTACCAAATCCGAACAGATCCATAATATTGAAGGAACCCAAGAGGGGGGTGAATTGGGTTTCTAATAAATCTTGTAAACTATTTCCAAATTAACCAATGATAGTGCAAGTTTAACAAATGCTAAAGCAAAAACCCAATCAACAAGACAAAGGATTTAGAGTGGTTCGATTCACTTAGAATCTACATCCACTACCTTGAGCCGCACCCAAGGATTTCAACAAACTTCACTAAGAAGATGCCCACACAAAGTAGGACTTTACAATTGTGGCTAACTCACTAAGAGTTTTACAAACACAACCACAAACAAAAGCTCACTAAGAACTTGCCCACACTAAGTAGGTCTATTACAAAATTAACCCTATCACTAAGAAAGGGAATAAGATGGAATTCAATACAATGAAGTTCACTCTTCTAAGTGAAAGATATAATACCTTTGAAGTACAACAATTGTAGCTCTTGAACATATGAAGTTCACTCTTTGTCTTGCCTTTGAAAGAATACTCTTGAATGCTTTAGATCATAAGGATGAAGAGTATTTTGCTTTGTAAGTGTTTTGGCTTGATGAGAGATCAATGAATATTTGATGTGCAAGCCTTGAAATGTTTCTCTAGCTTTGGAGTATAAATACATTTCAAATTTGGCTGAAAATCAAGTCTCCAACGGTCAAAAAACGGCTAGTATTTGCAGAGCTCGGATGACCGAAACAAGTCTCGGATGACCAAACTTGAGCAACTCGGTTGACCGACCAAAAACTCGGTCGACCGAACCATCATCTTGGTCGACCGACCCAAGCTTAGGTCGACCGAACTTTGACAGAACAACTCTCAGTAAATCCTTCGGTTGATCCGAGAAAATCTCGGTTGACCGACTTTTCAGAGTATGAGAGATGATGTTTTGACCTTTGTTTTGAAATCTCTTGAAGTCTAAAAAGGTTTTCCTAAAAGGTAACAAGTAAGAACACTTGGAAAACTTTTCTAAAAGACTTATCTATGAAATCAAAGGCTTTTTGGATAAGAACACATGTAAAGATCATTTTGAAACTTAAGCCTTTTGAAAAACGTGTTTGTGTGTATGCAAGACTAGAGTGTAGAGCTTATGTTCATAAGAGCTTTGGTTAGAGCTATATAAGATAAAGACTTATAGAGACAAAGCTAATCTAACCAAACCTAAGTCTTCAATCTTCAATCTTGAAAGATGAGCCTTGAATAATACGACTTTGAATCTTGATCATGGCTTGATTGAAGTACTTAGAGCTTCCAATCTATGTTCCGATATTCTATCACAAAGATATAAACATTAGACACAAACATCAAGTGTTTGTCCATTATCAAAAACCGAGTTCGATCGCCCTTAGGGCTAACAATCTCCCCCTTTTTGATTATGTCAAACTTTGATGTAATTAGATAGGATATGGACAATATTAAGTACAAGGAAGCATGGCAGAAGAATATAAGAACAATTAAGTGTAAAGCTAAGTGCTTATAAGATAAACCAAGATAGAACAAGAAACATAAGCACTAGCAAGTTAAGTTCTTTTGCCATATGCATTAGGGACTCTTTGAGGAGCCCTATTTCCCAACCAACCTCCTTGCCTCCTTCCTTCCATATAATAGCATTCTTGTGTGTAATATACATACCTTAGTTTACACAAGAAGCTAACTTACCATTTTCATCAATGTCGATGTGAGTGTTAAAGATCCTATTACAAAGAACATGCTCACACAAACATTAGAACTTACAATGGTTTGTTATCATCAAAACAACATAGAATATGCCCTTAGGGCTAACAATCTCCCCCTTTTTGATGATGACAAAACATTGATGCAAATGGGAATAATATGCAAAAATAAGATACTAAATGTATGCATGAGATAAGGATAATGAGGATCTAGACAAGTAGATATTTTCAAAAAATATTCTACTCCCCCTAAATTAAAGAATCCCTTATCTCTCCCCTTTTGCAAGTTCTAAGCTTTCTCCTTTTGTAAATAACTTCTCTTGGCACATTTGCAACACTAAAAATTCTCCCTCTTTTTGTCAAAATCAAAAAGGGATATCAGAGCGCCAATAAGAAAAGCATTTTAACGAAAAGTAAAGATTCATTTTGGAGAAGCTTGATGAAATATACGAATTCTCCCCATAAAAAATGATATCAATTGAAAAAAAATCTAATACCACTTGAAAACAAAACTGATACCAATTGTAGAAACCTTTTAAAATACAAAGGAGAATCTTAATGGTCTAATAGATTGAGAAGATAAGAACCAAAGGATCAAACCTAAAGAGCAAAAATCATTTTGAAGAAGGTTGATTTTGAATAAGCTTGATTGATTTCTAAAAAACAAGGAGTCCATAATAACACATAAAACAAAAAGGGTGGTCATATATGGCTCAAAAAGAATCTCAACCTAAGCTAAAACAAGGGATATAAAGGAATAAACCTTAAAGCACAATCTCCCCAGTTTATCAACCATACCATGTTAGCTATTTAAGATGAAAAACAAGTTGAAAATATAACATTTGTAAAACAAGTTGAAAATATAGCTAACAAGTATTGGATGTGATACCAATTGTTAAAACATAAAAGTTAAGCATATGTATCACAACCAAAAAAAAATTTAGAGGAAGTATTAGATAACACTTTTTAGTGCATTCCTCTAATAAGTTAATGGTTAGCTAAATGAGTATAACACTCTAGAAGCAAGACTAACCAATAACTCTAATGAGATCACAAAGGATATGAATATCAATTGTAAAGAATATGATCTCATAGTTATTTAGGAAGAACACATGTAGAATATGAACATATATACCATGTATAACTTCCAAAATAACTAACACAAATTGGCTAAGAGATAAAAGATGAAAGGCAAGCCAACAAGTGATGTGATGATGTAAAATATGAACAATTTAGCATACATCACAATATTTTGAGGGAGGTATGAGTTGAAAATATTTGAAAAAGTCCCTCTTAGGTTGTGCCACTTCCAAACATTCAAATAGACACAACCCATGGCATAATCAATGCCACATACATAGTTTACATCCTAAGTCAAGCATCTAGACGATCAACCACATAAGATTAATGCTAAAGACTTGAATATAAACACAAACCCCTATATGCAATAAAGATCAAGTGAAAACTAAGCATAGCATATACAAACTCCCCCAAAGCATAAAACACTACATAATAGAGGGGAGGGGGTATAAGTTGAACACAAAACAATGATCACCTACAAGGGATGAGTTAAGCCTTGTACCTCAATGCTCTTTGAGCTTGGACTTCTTACCATTTTGGTTGATCTTCTTTATCAACAAGTCCATAGAGGCCTTTGTGTGATCACTTTCATTTGAAGCTCATAGAGAGGTTGACTTATGATTGCTCCACTTTCTTTGATGTTCATCATTGATTGATGAGATGACAGCAATCTCCTCCTCTTTTCATTGTAGAGTCATTATTGATGGGTGACCTTTCTTTACTTGATGAATCCTCTACAATCTTGTGATCCTTGGCATTGGACTATTTTCTTGGAGTCTTAGCTCACTTGTGCCATTCCTTGTAGTTCATATCTTCTTTTTGAACTTTAGAACACTTTGTAACCTACAAGGAATTCTTGAGAACTAATTTGGTACCTTTTCAAAGGTCCTTCAAGATTAGCTCAATTTCTCAAGTAAACACATATTTGCTTAAGGATAAAAAACCAAGGACAACTAGATGGATTCTTAAATGAATATGACATATCAAAACAAGAATCAATCAAGTTGCATATGCTACATCTCATAGATACCTTAGCTCAATAGACATGGATAAACAAGAGCATGCTAAAGGTCATCTATATAATTATTGAATTCAAGCATGTGAGATGCACCATATATAAGAGCAAGCATATAAAAATATATATATCAAAAACACTTAACCACATTAATTAAAGTGTTAAGAGAAGGTGATTTTGATACCTTTGCTTTCTTACCAAGTGATGAAGATATTGATTGACACTTTGGCTCTTGTCATCACTTGATGCTTTGCTCTAAGTACTTAACCAACTTGGTTCTCCAATTTGATTACCATTTGAGCTTTGAGAATCCAAGTGTTAAGGAGTGCTTTTGAATTTCTTCCATTGGCACATCTCCTTTGATTTCTTCCCAATGCCACTTCTCTTTGAATCTATAACATTCAAGCTTTGTGGCATACATCTAACTTATAAGAACCTATGAGATCAAGGGAAGAGTAGCTTTTGGTACCCACTTTTGTTTGGGTCCATGGGGGTTAGTTAAAATACGCTTAACTTTCCAAATAGTTTTTACCCCCTTTTTCAATCTTCTTCTTACATTGGCATCTAGCATTAGTATGACCATGTTTTCCACAATATGTGCAACAAATGTGTGGCTTAGAAGATTTGTGAACATGCTCATGATATCTATTTTGCCTATGTGAGGAACTAGCATGCACAAAGTGATTCTTAGGCAACTTAGAAGAGCTAGCATGATCAATGTGATTAGCATTATAACCAAGACCATGTTTAACATTTGAAGCACGTTGCATATCAAGAATATGATCAAGCTTTTTTGTTCCTTTGGAGAACTTGTCAACAAGTGATGTAAGCTCAACAACTTTGATTTTCAAACTATCAAATTCAACAAGTTGACATTTTATCACATGCTTCTTTGTATTGTAATGAAGATGTTTTGCAAGAGATAATAAGATTTTCATTTTCACATTTCAAGCATTTAACATCATCACACAATTTTTCATTTTCATTAGTCAATATTGATCTTTCATCAAGAAAGGATTCAATTTTAAGCTTCATCTCTTTGTTTTGCTTTGCACATTTTTTCATTTGCTCATACATATCATATAAAAGCTCATTAGGATCATCCTCATCATCATCATCATTAGAACATGAAGGGGAGGGAGAAAGATGTACCTCATTACCAAAAGCCATGAAGCAAACATTTGAGTTTTCCTCTCCTTCTTCATTTTCACTCCCATCTTGATCCCATGTGCATAGCATGCCCTTTGCATTCTTTGATTTGAAGAATTTTTTCTTTTTGTCTTCCTTGAGGCCCTTTGCTTTGGCGGTTGGGCACTTTCCTAAGAGATGTTGATTGCTTCCACATTCATAGCATTCCATCCCATAAGGATTTAGTTCTCTTCTATTTTGAGGGAATTTTCTTCCTTTCCCGGGAAAGCATCATTTTCATTCGTTTTACCACTAAATCCATAGTCTCATCATCTACATTGATGTCTTCCTCATCACTTGAATCATTTGATGCTTCTAGATCAAGAATAGATTTTAGAGCAATACTCATCTTGGACTTGTCAATAAGCTCTTCCTTTTTTGTGTGTTAGCTCATATGTGAGAAGAGAACCAATAAGCTCCTCCGTGGAATATGTTTTCAAATCTTTGGCTTCTTCAATGACTAGAGCTTTTCCTTCCCAACTTTTGGGAAGTGAGTTGAGAATCTTCCTATTTATTTCACCCAAAGTGTAATCTTTACCATATGACTTCAAACCATTTACCACATTGGTGAATCTTGTATTCATCTCATTGATTGATTCATTTGGCTTCATGGTGAATAGCTCAAACTCTCTAACTAGCAAATTCAACTTTGACTCTTTCACTTGATTTGTGCCTTCATGAGTAACTTCAAGCATTTTCCATATAGCATGAGCCGATTTGCTTCCACGAACACGGTTGTACTCATCCGGATTCAAGGCACAACTTAGAATGTTCATTGTCATATAATTTCGAGTCATTTTCTTGGACTCAACTTCATTTAGCTCATTATCCGGTTTTGACATTAAAGTACCATCAACAATCTTCAATGGAATAAAAGGACCTTCTTCAAATATATGCCATAAAGAATAATCAATGGAGCACACATATATCTTGAATCGGTTTTTCCAAGCATTATAGTTGTTTCCATCAAAGAGAGGTGGTCTATTTGTAGAAGAACCCTCTTGGTAGGCTAAAGCGGAAATACCGGCCATGATCTTTACTTCTAGTGGTTAGACTAAAATTGAAGACGAGGCTCTGATACCAATTGAAGGAACCCCAGAGAGGGGGGTGAATTGGGTTTCTAATAAATCTTGTAAACTATTTCCAAATTAACCAATGATAGTGCAAGTTTAACAAATGCTAAAGCAAAAACCCAATCAACAAGACAAAGGATTTAGAGTGGTTCGATTCACTTAGAATCTACATCCACTACTTTGAGCCGCACCCAAGGATTTCAACAAACTTCACTAAGAAGATGCCCACACAAAGTAGGACTTTACAATTGTGGCTAACTCACTAAGAGTTTTACAAACACAACCACAAACAAAAGCTCACTAAGAACTTGCCCACACTAAGTAGGTCTATTACAAAATTAACCCTATCACTAAGAAAGGGAATAAGATGGAATTCAATACAATGAAGTTCACTCTTCTAAGTGAAAGATATAATACCTTTGAAGTACAACAATTGTAGCTCTTGAACATATGAAGTTCACTCTTTGTCTTGCCTTTGAAAGAATACTCTTGAATGCTTTAGATCATAAGGATGAAGAGTATTTTGCTTTGTAAGTGTTTTGGCTTGATGAGAGATCAATGAATATTTGATGTGCAAGCCTTGAAATGTTTCTCTAGCTTTGGAGTATAAATACATTTCAAATTTGGCTGAAAATCAAGTCTCCAACGGTCAAAAAACGGCTAGTATTTGCAGAGCTCGGATGACCGAAACAAGTCTCGGATGACCGAACTTGAGCAACTCGGTTGACCGACCAAAAACTCGGTCGACCGAACCATCATCTCGGTCGACCGACCCAAGCTTCGGTCAATCGAACTCTGTTTCTACTAGCCGTTATTTGACCGTTAAAGTGTCGTTTTTCAGCCAAATTTGAAATGTATTTATACTCCAAAGCTAGAGAAACATTTCAAGGCTTGCATATCAAATATTCATTGATCTCTCATCAAGCCAAAACACTTTCAAAGCAAAATACTCTTCATCCTTATGATCTAAATCATTCAAGAGTATTCTTTAAAAAGCAAGACAAGGAGTGTGCTTCATATGTTCAAGAGCTAAATTTGTTTGTGCTTCAAAGGTATTATTCTCACTTATAAGAGTGATCAATCTTTGTACTTAACCTATCTCATTCCCTTTCTTAGTGATAGGGTTATTTGATAAGTCCTACTTAGTGTGGGCAATTGTAAAAGTCCTACTTTGTGTGGGCAAGTTCTTAGTGAGCTTTTGTATTGTGGTTGTGTTTGTAAAACTCTTAGTGAGTTAGCCACAAGTGTAAAATCTTCTTAGTGAAGTTGTTGCAAATCCTTGGGTGCGGCTCAAGATAGTGGATGTAGATTCTAAGTGAATCGAACCACTCTAAATCCTTTGTCTTGTTATTGGGTTTTGCATTGCTATCTTTTATCTTGCTCAAACTTATATTAGCATTGCAAAGAATCGAAAAAGTTGCCAAGATTAGTTAAAACCCAATTCACCCCCCCCCCCTCTTGTGTTTTACAAATATGTGTTATCGGATCCGTCCATTCGAATCTGGATACGGATTTGATAAAACTCGTTTGAAAAAGTCCAATCCTCATCTTTTTTTTATTTTTTATATTTTGACTGATTAAAAACATATATGTTAAATCTAACAATCTTACCTATCAGATACTACTTCATCACAATTATACTATAATACACAAATAATTCTACGAATTAGAATACTATTCACAATTATAATATTTTTCAAAGTTCAAAATTCAAATAAAAATACATAACCAGAATTTTGATCACATTTCAATATAAATATTCATAAGCCTCCTCAAAATAAAAGACATTATTTATATTTTATTTATTTATTTACCTTATACACACACACACACACTAGCCTAATGATCCGTGCTATTTACGGGAACAAATTTAATTGTTAATAAAATATTAAATAGCGTTAAAAATGATACTATACACTGTTATTTTATTTTTATTTTTGGTTTTCAAAACTACCTATATAAAAAAAGAAAAAATATAAGAATTTCATATTTATATGCAAAATATATCAAAAAAGGTTCTGGTAAGAGAAGAATATTCTTTCAATGATTGTTCAAGTTCGGCATTGTAAGTTTTGTTGAAAAAATTAACGGAACCATCCAAAAACAAATAAAGCATGGCTCTCCAAGTTATTTGGAAAATTCCAACTCATTTAATGACACGATAAGAATTAAATGACTTGATCAACTAAAATTTATTTTTTGAAATTTTACCCTTTTAATTAAAAAAGTTTAGTGAGCAGTTCGCATGCGGGTTCAACAGAAAACTAAATGGTTCGGTGAACTAATTTTGTTTGAAAAACATTTTGAACGTTGAAATGAAAAAATTAAAAAACAAATTAGATTTGTCACTCAATTTAATACACTAAAAAGTAACTCAACAATACACTACCCATTACCTATATTTATAATGTCGTAAAAAACATTATATTAATTGTTAGCCCTAAGGGCGATCAAACTCGGTTTTTGATAATGGACAAACACTTGATGTTGTGTCTAATGTTTATATCTTTGTGATAGAATATTGGAACTAATATTGGAAGCTCTAAGTACTTCAATCAAGCCATGATCAAGATTCAAAGACATATTATTCAAGGCTCATCTTTCAAGATTGAAGATTGAAGACTTAGGTTTGGTTAGATTAGCTTTGTCGTTATTAGTCTTTATCTTATATAGCTCTAACCAAAGCTCTCATGAACATAAGCTCTACACTCTAGTCTTGCATGTTTTCATAAACACGTTTTCAAAAGGCTAAGTTTCAAAATGATCCTTACATGTGTTCATATCTCAAAAGCCTTTGATTTCAAAGTATAAGTCTTTTAAAACGGTTTTCTAAATGCTCTTACTTGTTACATATTGAGAAAACCTTTTAGACTTCAATAGATTTCAAAACGTGTGAAAAATCAACATTTCTCAAAGCCCAGAAGGTCGGATCATCCGAGCTTTTCTCGGATCAACCGAGCGTAAAAGCAGAGGTGTGATTTGGAGCTTCGGTCGACCTAAGGAAGGGGTCGATCGACCGAGCCTGGGTTAGGGTCATCCGAGGTCATTTTTCGGTCAACCGAAGTGCACTGTAACTAGCCGTTATTTGACCGTTGCAGAGTCGTTTTTCAGCATATTTTGAAATGTATAAATACTCCAAAGCTAGAGAATGACTCAATGACTTGCATATACAATATACATTGATTTCTTATCAAGTCTAAACACCTTCAAAGCAAAAACACTTCATTGCCATGATCTAAATCATTCAAAGGTGTTATTTCAAAAAGCAAGACAAAGAGTGAACTTCATATGTTCAAAGAGCTATAATTGATGTACTTCAAAGGTATATATCTTTCACTTAGAGGAGTGAACAACATTGTTTATTTATCCATCTTATTCCCTCTCTTAGTGATTGGGTTAATCTTGTAAAAGTCCTACTTAGTGTGGGCAAGCTCTTAGTGAGTTTTTGTATTGTGGTTGTGTTTGTAAAACTCTTAGTGAGTTAGCCACAAGTGTAAAATCTTCTTAGTGAAGTTGTTGCAAATCCTTGGGTGCGGCTCAAGGTAGTGGATGTAGGTTCTAAGTGAATCGAACCACTCTAAATCCTTTGTCTTGTTGTTGGGTTTTGCTTTAGCTTTTGTTCATCTTGTTCAAACTCTCACTAGCCTTGAAAAGATTGGAAATAGTTTGCAAGATCGATTAAAACCCAATTCACCCCCCCCTCCCCTCTCTTGTGTTTTACAACTTTCGATGTAGGATCTTGAATAATATTGAAAAAGTAAAAGAAAATATTAGAATAGGAAAAATAAAATTCAATGAAAATATTAAAATATATAATATAATTTTTAATAAGTCAAATATGAACTATCTGAAAAGTAAATAAAGTACGTCTCTCAAATTAATTAGGCAAATTCCAATTCAGTTAATGATGATAAGAATTAAATGGCTCGATTAACTAAAATTTATTTTTTTAAGTTTTGACTATTTTAGTGAAAAACATTTTGTGTGCACGCTCGCTTGCGGGTTCAAAAGAAAACTAAATGGTTCGGTGAACCAATTTTCTTGGAAAAAAAACTTTGACTATTGGATTTCAAAAATTGAAAATAAATTAGATTTGTCACCCAATTTAATGAATTAAAAAACAACTCAACCAATTAATTCAATTAAAAACCATTCTCAATCCTTATATTTATAATGTTATCAAATTTAAAAAACTGCATACACTTTCGATGTGGTATCTTAATTAATATTGAAAAAATAAAATAAAAAATTACAATATGAAAAATGAATAAGTCTTATATGAACCATCTGACAGACAAATAAAGTCCGTCTATCCAATTCATTGAGCAAATTCCTACTCTGTTAGTGATACAATAAGAATTAAATGGCTCGAACAAATAAAGTTTATTTTTTAAAAGTTTTTGACTCTTTTAATGAAAAAAGTTTAGTGAGCAGACTCGACGGCGGGTTCAACATAAAACCAAATTGTTCGGTGAACTTTTTTTTTAAAAATCCAAAATCTTCATACAATTTCAACATATAACTAAATGACTCATTCAATTAAAAACATGCTCAAATCCTCTATTTATAATATTGTAAAATTCCAAAATCTTCATATATCATTTAATTTCAAAAATTCAAATATATATATATATATATATATATATATATATATATATATATATATAGAGAGAGGTCATTAGTTCGATTCCCCTCCCCGCTTACTCTTATACGGATTCAGATTCAGATGCGGGCATATGAGTTAGGAGTTCTTACCGAATCCGAACAATTTTTCAAATTCGAGTCGGATACGTGTCTAAACTCGACCTTTTTCAGGCATATTTCTAATGACAAAATAGTTCTTTTCTTTTTACGGGACAGGAAAAACTAGTTATTTTTATTTTAAAAAAAAGGAACAAAAAAAAAGTATTTTACCTTTTTGGAAATTTTATAAAATTTACATTATATATCAGAAGAGAAATAAAAATTTATCAAAGTTACCTCTCAAACATATTTACCGGATTAGACTCCTCTCAATTATTCCAATACACACTTAAAATTTTGACAAGTATTCAAAATTTATTTTTTAAAAAATATATAATTTAAAAGAAATTAAGGAATTTTGAAAGGAAAAATAAAACATATGGTTGAAGTTTTCACATTGACACACTAGTGGGAATATCTAGTATATATTGAACAAGCATAGAGAATCTCTTGAGACTTTTATTACTCCGTCCGACTTAAATTATCTGTAATATTTCATTTTTAATTTGTCTCAAATTAATTGTTTATATATATTTTTAATTTTTTTCCAAATTAATTATCAATTCTCTAAATAAAGATTTTATTAATGATAATTTTTTCAATCATACCCCTTAAATTTAATGTTAGAGACAAAAATAAAGAAAGAAAAAATGTAAAATTAAATTGGACTAAAATTAAATAAGGTCATTTTGACATTTTAACATATTGTATAAATTTGATGAAATTTTAATTCCCGTATAAAATGCAAAGTTGATCATTTGGGACGATGGAGTACCATACTTACCATTCTTCTTTTATGAAGACACGTTTTCTTTTGGTAATAATCTTCTTAAATTCCAAGTTGAGATTAATGCAATAATCTAAGCTTATCTTACTAATATAAATTGTTTCTCTTTTAAAAAATTGTAATCGTGCTAGCTTATTTTGCTAATATCAATTGTTTTTCTTTAAAAAAAAATTGTAATCTTGCTAAACTACACACAAAAAAAATAAAAATAAAAATAAAAGTGACAACAGCGCAAGGCTGCGCCGCAGAACATGGTTGAAAGAAGACTTCCTTCAAGTGGTACTAAGAGCCGGCGCGACTGGTAGACACGGCCCGTCTTAGTCGGCTTAGAGAACATAGTGACGTGGCAGAAGAAAAATCAATCACCGAAAGACAAGGATTAGGCGGTTGAGATCTAATCAGACAGATGACAAGATCACACGAGCCACGGCTGATTGCTTATGCAAGGCTGTCAAATGACAGGTCGCACACTATCTTTTTTCTTTCTTCGCCATTGCATGGAATGATTCCACACGGTCATCCTCCACTAATTTTTGCATTTTTCAAAACAACCTCATGTTTACTTTATTTCAATCTTTGAAAAAGGTTTTTGAAAACTTAGATAAGTGTTGGTTAATGCCTAAATTCTTTAAAGTGTATTTTATATCTTTACAAAATATTTAGGAATGAGTTTGAGAACATTGAGAAGTTAACTAAGTGGAAAATCCATTTTAGGACTTACTCCGGTCGACCTAACCTTGGTTCGGGCGACTTGATGAAGTTTGGCCGACCAACATGTGTTGTCCGGTTGACCGAGGTTGTTTTTCTCCTTAGTCAGATTTGAATGTTCCAAAGCTCCCACAGCTATATTCTCTCGGACGACCTTTCTATATAGGTTGGTTGACCGAGCTTTCGTTTGGAAGATCGGACCACGTCTTTGGTCGACCGAGATGAGAACAGAGGCCTTTTAATCTTTATTTCAGAGACACTTCAGACGACCTACTCACTAGTCCGGTCAACCGAAGCTGTCAAATCCAGGCAAAAAATATAGTCGTTGTAACTCATCTTGCTTATGTATTTTTCCCTATATAAAGCTTCTAAATCTTAATTTTCAAAACTAACCAAGCCATAAGAGGGCATAAACTTTACACTTCATAAACAAGCAAACAAACAAACACTTCAAGAGCTTTAATATTCAAATCATTCTTTCAAAATACATCATTTTGTGTTGAGCTTAAACATATCTATGCTCTTTCTATTCTCAAAAGTGATTAGAGCTTAATTTGTATATCCATTCCAAGAGGGAATTCTTTGTAGTGAGGTAAATTGTAAAGTCTCATTTGTAAGAAGCTAGTTACCCTTTCTTTTTATGAGAACTAGATCTTTGTGAGTTAGGAAAGTTCTATGTGAGGTAAGTCCTCTTTGTGTGGAAAGTGAGGCTCTTTGTGAGGCAAGTGAGGCTCTTTATGAGCTAAGTCCTCTTTGTGAGAAAAGTATCTCATTGGTGAGATTGGCTCTTTGTGAACTAGAAAAACACTCTTTGTGAAGCAAAAGTCCTCATTTGCGAGGCAATTGTAAAAGGTTGATCCCACATTGCATTTGTTGTGAAGGGAATCCTTGTGGATTTTGCAAAATCCTTAGGTATGTCCTAAGGTAGTGGATTTAGATTCCTTGTGAATCGAACCACTATTAATCGATGTGTTAGTTTTCTCTATCCCTTGCTCATTTACTTTATTGTTCATGAATTGCTATAACATGTTTACATGAACAAATTGTTTAATGATTGGAAAATCTACACATGCTTCCTTGCTCTATACATTGCTTCACTTAGTCAACTAAGTTGCCTCACATAATTAACTCACCTTATGTGCTTAATCAACATATTTGATGATAAGGTGATCACGTAGGCAAAAAAGTTTAGAAAAGTTAAAAACAAATTTAGAACTTAATTCACCCCCTCTTACGTTCAAACCATATTCGGGTATTTAAATTGGTATCAAAGTCTAGTCTCATTTTTGTTGGACTTACATCCTAGGAGGATCCATGACTCATAGCTTTTCTACTTCTACCATAGATGACCAATCCCCATCTTGACCACTTTTATTTGATGGCTCCAACTTTTCTAGTTGGCAATATGTGTTTAAATTATTTTGGTCTTCTAATGACAGATCCTTGTTGAGCATTATAGAAGAAGATCATTTTGTTCCTTCAATTTTCTTACAAGGTGTCATGGTGCCAAAGTCTAGAAGAGACTATGATGAAGAAGACTACAAGAAGATGACCCTCAACTTCAAGGCCATGAACGTTCTTTGTTGTGCATTAATGTATAATCACTAAACAAATTTCATGAATGTGAAGATACTCATTCTATGTGGAATATGCTTGAAGCATCATATGAAGGAGAAGTTGAAGGAGTAGAGCCAAAAGTGGAACTTCAAGAATTAGGGACTCAATCATGTGAAGAAGATATCAAATGTCAAACTTCAATGAACTCAATGTAAATCTACAAATTGAGCTTTCACGTGATGAGAATCTTGAAGAAGTTGAGATGGAGGAAGCACAAGATGATGATCTTCATATGAAACTTAATTACGATGGAGACCATGAAGATCAAACATCTTGCAAAAGGAAGATAAAAACATTGCCACTAAGCTTCAAAGAGAAAAACTAAAAAAAAGAAGTGGCTTTAAGGAATGATGAATTTAAATGAAAATGTTCAAAGAGGAAGAAATCACAAACACTCCATCGCTCTTGATATCCTCAAAATTCAAAGGCTACAAACTTCATGGAACCAAGATGCTCAAGCTCTATCTCAAGTGATGACCAAGACCACTATGTCAATCCTCAACATTCATCACTTGGTAAGATTACAAAGGTATAATATTCACTCTTTCATAGCACTTTAATTGATGATATTTAAAAGTTGAAAAGTGATTTTGTTATGTATGCTTATAATCTTGTTGATATTGCGTCCCTTCCTTTAAAAGATTATATTCATATAGAAAACTTGAAGCATGACTTACATATGTTATATTTCTCCATTGCAAAGATATCTATGAGATGCACTATCATAAATTTGGATGATTCTTGCACCTATTTGCATAATTATTCTAAAAAAAAATTCTTGTTATTTTAATATTGATAATGTTGATCCTTGCACACACATGCCACTTGAGAAACAACATTGAATCTAATGGACCTTTACAAAAGGTATCACATACTTCTCAAGTTTCCCTTGTATGTTCCAAATGATCTAAACTTCACAACGAAGAGATGAACCACAAAAAATGACAAAAACGTGCTAAGACTCCAAGAAAATAGTCAAGTGTCAAGGTTTGCAAAATTGTAGAGAGCTCATCAAAAAACATAACATCATCCATCCAAGATGACTCTACAAAGGACTACTCAAGGTATCTTATTGGACTAATTGATGAAGAAGATCAACTTGCAATCCAAAGTCCAAAATTCTTGAGTAATGAGGTACAATGCTCAAATTCAACTCTAGATAGCGATCATGATATTGACGATGATCCTTATGTGCTCTTACATGATTTATATGTTGAGTTGAAAAAGATGGCTAAGAAGAATAAATTAACTTGTGAAAAACTTGCTTGATCATTAAATGAAAGATCAAAATTGCAAGTAGAATACAATGAACTTTTTACCTCTTACACAAAGATAGAAAATGAACAAGAGAATGCGCTTTTATTGTTTAATGCTTTGTCTCTTGAAAACCAAGAATTGCTTGACAAGATGCTTATTGTAGAATCTAAAATTGTTGAGCATGATATCTTGAAGCAAAAATTTGAAATTCTAAATGCTTATGTTGATAAGTGTACATGTTGCTCCTTTTGCTTCACATGATAATACTTGTTTAGAGCACACACACACACACACAAGCATGCACACTCTACCTCTTATTATGCTAGAACCCCATATTCCTCTAAACTCAATGTTAATTGCTCATATGTGGAATATTTGATCATCATGCTACATGTTGCATCATTAAGAAAAAGATTGAAAGAGATGTTAAGACTTTATGGGTTGTTAAGAGCCTTAGAAATAACCACCAAAGACCAAAAAGAAAATAGGTACCAAAATTGCACGTTATTGCAGGAAACATAGGATTTTCGGTCGATCGCACAAGGCACCGGTCGATCGAACACGGTCAAGTTGCCTCGGGAAATGCCAGGATATCCCGGTCAACTGAAGCAAAAGGCTTAGTCACAAGTAGGGTATCCCGGTCGACCGAACCCCCTACTCGATCGAGCAAAATCAAGACAAAAAAAAATTCAATTTATCTAGGATGAGGGTCGGATAGGACCTCTGGTCGGCCGAAGTATTGCGTAATAGCAGGTTTTAATGGTTTTTCAGTTTCAGTTTTCATAACTTTTCAAATCCCCTTCTCTAAACTCTTAAAACCCGTCACAAAACTCCTCAAGGATCAAAGCACAGGCTTCCCCAAATACAAATTCCTTTGATCAAACTAAAATTTATAACAATATGAATCCAAATCCAAACCCCAATCCTAATCCAAATCCAAATCCTTCCAAAGACAAGCCAATCAAAATCCTCCCAAAGGGAAAGCTAGAACTCAAAGACCCTTCGAAAAATATCTAACTATTAGAGAATCAATTGAGCCCGCTCCAAAGAGAGAAAAAAACAAAGAAGATCGTCGGTAAAAGCAAAGGAAAATCGAAAGTAACGAATCACTCTGACGAAGAAACGAAGTCCAATGAAGATTATCCAATTCCACATACATCTCCTAGATTCCAAGGAGAATCCTCTTCTTATACAACGAAAAAGGTATCCCCTATCTTCTATTCCGAAAAGGCTAAGCTTTTGTATGAAAATATAGTAAAGGAAAATAGAGGAATTATCCATGGATATGTTATAGAAAATGATATGGTCAAAGGGGGATCAGATGAGATTATTGCGTATTTTATTGATATGGGATGGGTAAATCTTCTTGTGCATAATTGTGAGTTATACCCCCATCATTTACGAATTTAGGGCTAACCTTAGAGAGGAAGGGTTAAAAGATGATGGGCAACATTGGTGGATATAAAGGACGAGGCTTGGAATTTAGCTTCTTGGAAGCTATGTTGTTTGATATTCTTGGAGTTAAGCTTGAGGATAAGGCTATTAGATACTTTGATAAATCGGGGGGAGTGCCTAGGGATGTTGACTTAGACATTGGAAATTTTACAATTTACTTTAACATCCAAGGGGGCTTTCAATAAGTCAAAGTGAGAGACCAATAAACTTGATGAATACGGTCGAATCCTCCACCATATGGTCTCTAATGTAATCATCCCCATCTCCAGTCGTAAAAGCTCTATTACATACCTCCAAATGACGGTGATGCAATGACTTGTGGAGAGGAAGAAGCCAACTTTAGGTTCTTGGCCCTTAAGTATTTATGGATGGTGTCCATGGTGCTAATAAATTTCTTCCTTATGGGAGAATGTTGACTTTACTATTCCAAAAATATAAGCCCAAGCTCACCAATTCTACTCAACGAAGCTCAAGGTATAACATCTATAATGAGGGCCTCTTCCACAAAATGCACATGATCTTAGTAAATGGAAAATGGAAATTTCATTCTAGGTGCACCGATGAGGAGCTTATGACGGCTTTAATTGCACACAATAAGAGACCAAAGGTATGTGAGCCTTAAGTAACTTATTGATACATGAAGAGCTCAAAGGCAAAATGTACCTCAATGTCAAAATGAAGAAAATGTGCAAAGGGAAGAAGAACAAGGTCAAAGAGACAATGATCAAGCATTTGATGATGTTAATTTCATGGTTGATGAAGAGGCTGGTGTTTAAGCAAATATGGGCACAAGGGAAGAGATGTCAAACATCAAGTTTGCTCACATTCCAAGAAAGTTTCAATATAAGGATGTCAACCTTGGAGAATAAGGTGGATGATTTGGGAAATAAACTTGAAGAGTTTTAAATGGGGTTTGATGAGATAGAGTACAAGGTTGATGATGTCATTAGACACACTAAATCTAAGAAGTCAACATTGGTACAAGAGGATGAGGAAGAGGGTGAAAAATAAGAAGAGAAGGAAGAAAATGATGATGAGTCTAGTGGAGAAAGTGGTGATGATGATGATAAGGAAGATAAAGAAATTGAAGAAGAGAAGAAAGAGGAGGATGAGCCTAAAGATGTGGTTGATATTGAAGATGGTGAAAATGATAGTAAAAATGGTGAAAAAAAAGAGGATGATGATATGGATATTGGGGATGATGATAAAGAAGATGACAAGGTTGATGGGGAAGAATATATAAACAAAAATTTTGAGGAAGCTTTAACAAAGGAAGATGACGATGATTACCAATGAAGCTCAAGTGATAGACAATCCTCATAACTAGCTAAAGTGAAAGAAGCCACTCCAAAATCCATGAAAATTTCTTAAAACTCTATCTTTTATAGTTTTTGGTTTCCATTTTTATGTTTTCCCATCTTGTTAACCCATTGTACCCTTAGTATAGCAAGTGTTGTTCTTTCATATTCTCACATTTATATGACTTGTTTATAAGGGGTTGATGTTATTATATGTTTTGGTTTTAGAGTTTTGATGTTTATGAGAATGTATGTAGTGAGCTTAATGATTAATCATTTGTGATGAAAGAGCGTCTTTGAACCCCTTCCCATCTATTCTTATTAGTATATACCTTATGGGAGTTTTTAGATGCTATAGTTTAACTTGAACTTGATCTTGATAGCATTGGGTTATTTTGATGTTTATCTTCAAGTCTTTAAGCATTAATTTTATGTGGTTGATCGCCTAGAAACTTAAAATTGTTGTATAATCTGTGTTTGTGGTATTGAATATGCCTTGTTTGTGCCATATGGCTATTTGTAATTTAATTGAATTGAAAATTGCAGGTTTTCTGATTTCTGCCATAAGTCCGGTCGACCGGACAATGATGCAACGGTCGACCGGACAGCTAAAATTCAGCAAATTTTGAACATCACCCATCAATCATGTCAGTTTTTGCTATTTTTAGTATATGGGCACATCCTTAGGGAGAGCATTTACATATTTTTCATCTTATACCCCCTCATATGTGTGATGTATGCTTACTTATCATATCTTATACATCATTACATTATAAGTTGGCTATGTTTTCATATGTAAGCCCTAGCTAATGTGATGAATCTTGTTTGGATGATAACAAGACATTGAGAAGTGCTAATGTTTGTGTGAGTTTGTGTTTTTGTAAGCCCTTAGGGCTAATGTGATTAATCTTGTTTTGATGATAACAAACCATTGGTAGTTCTAATATTTGTGTGAACATGTTCTTAATGATAGGATCCTTAACACTCACACAAACATTGATGAAAATGGTAAGATAGCTCATTGTGTATCAACATACTTCACACAAGTGGAAGCTATACTTTGCAAGACTCTATGACATAAGCTTGAAGTCAATCCACATGCCATGGAAGTGTTTGCAAAGTCAAGAAGAAGGAAGATCAACAAGTTAAGAGCTACTCAATCCAAGAGAAGAATCAAGTGGTATGCTCCTTAATAAGAAGAAGTGTGAAGTCCAATACTATACAACTCAAAATGCTTCATCACTCAAGAAGATTTTGATCAAATGCTTGAAGTCAAAGCTCCAAGAAGAATACAACTTGAAGACCTTAGGAAGATTAGTCTGTGCTTATAAGTATAAATCTTGTGACTAGTCTTTTTTAGTGCTGTCAAAATGGACCTGGGTCCGCGGACCAGACCAGTCCGTATAACAATGGGGGCGGATATGGGCCGAAGGTATGGCAGTCTACTAAAACGCGGGTATTTTTTACCCGCTCCGTTTAGCCTGCGGTCTGTGCGGGGCGGATCACAGGTTACCCGTGGATCTTTAAAAATCAATTACCGCGGTCTGTTAAAATTGCCACTGATCATCTACCCACCCAAAGCTTTAAAAAAAGAAAAGAAAAGATAAAAAGAAAAAACAGAAACCCCTACCCACTCGCTTTCTTTCAAAGGAGAATCAAAGCAAATACCACTATAAATAGAGACGCTCTCACTCATCCCCCGCACATCTCCCCATTTCATTTCTTCCTCTGAGGCATTTGTCGTGCCTCTTAGAGAGAGAGAGTAATTTACCCAAGCTAAACGGAACAAAGTCAGCCGTCGTCTTAAGGTTTGGACTCCTTTTCTTCTCTTCGTCTTTGTTTGTTCATTATCGATCTGTTAAAGTTGTTTCTTTTTGTGGAAAGTTGTTGAAATTAGATCTGAATCTTCTGTGAATTTACTTTTACTATTTTCTTTTGTTTTAGTTGAGATTTATGCTTAGATTAAGGTGATTTGGTGGATTATTTTTAGATCTGTTCGAATACTTTTAAGACTGATTTGCTATTTCGATCTGAGGATGTGAAAATTCGTATTTGGTGTAATATGTAAAGAGCAATTAAGAATTATTAGGCCAGATTGGGTGAAGACCTTGTTTTTTGTGTGTTTATTTTCTCCGATCTATAAATTTTAGCTGTTGTAGTTTGAAATTCAGCTTGATTAACGATTTATTGATTAAACTTTATCATTTTTAACTACTGTTAAGTTGTGAACTAGATTGATCTGCTTGATTTTCCTAGATCTACTCTTTTCTGTGGTAACTGTGTAATTCTGCTAAAAATATTAGCTCAAAGTTAGTAACTTTGTGTGCTGGATCTTTTATGGATAGGTATTAAATCAAGTAAAATGAAGCGATTTATACTAATGATTTTTATTCAATTTTAATTTGGATTGGTCTTTTGTTTTAGAAATTCATCTAGGGGAATGAAAAAGTGAATTTTATGTGAGGTGTGGGTCCAAAATTAAGAATTTTGTGTTAACATATGTCACCCTAGATAGAGTTTATTTTTGAATTTTAAATTAATTTTGCCTTTGGATGGAAATATTACTCTTCATTTTGCAGTCATAATAATGGCTGATACCGAGGATATTCAGCCTCTCGTCTGCGACAATGGAACTGGAATGGTCAAGGTTAGTGTCATCTTTGTTGATAATTTGCTCTTGGACAGCCTCTTCTTGTGATTAACTAGTTATCTTTTAGCTTGATTAATAATGCTTTTTCTTTATGTTCTTTCTTGTAGGCTGGGTTTGCTGGTGATGATGCTCCAAGGGCGGTCTTCCCTAGCATTGTTGGTCGCCCAAGACACACGGGTGTTATGGTTGGAATGGGCCAGAAAGATGCTTATGTAGGTGACGAAGCTCAATCCAAAAGAGGTATCTTGACTTTGAAGTACCCAATTGAGCATGGTATTGTCAGCAACTGGGATGACATGGAAAAGATCTGGCATCACACTTTCTACAATGAACTTCGTGTTGCCCCTGAGGAGCACCCTGTGCTTCTCACTGAGGCACCTCTCAATCCCAAGGCCAACAGAGAGAAGATGACTCAAATCATGTTTGAGACCTTCAATGTTCCTGCAATGTATGTTGCTATTCAGGCTGTTCTATCTCTGTATGCCAGTGGTCGTACAACTGGTAAGCAAGGGGTACTTAAATGCTTGTAGTTTATTCTGATCAACCTTGATTTTGGTTTAGTGTTGAGTTGATTTATTCTTTTGTAGGTATTGTGCTGGATTCTGGTGATGGTGTGAGCCACACTGTGCCAATCTACGAAGGTTATGCTCTACCCCATGCCATTCTTCGTCTTGACCTTGCAGGTCGTGACCTCACTGATCAACTCATGAAGATTCTGACTGAAAGAGGTTACATGTTCACCACCTCTGCTGAACGGGAAATTGTCCGTGATATTAAGGAGAAGTTGGCCTATGTGGCTCTTGACTACGAGCAGGAGCTTGAAACTGCAAAAAGCAGCTCTTCTCTTGAGAAGAACTACGAATTGCCTGATGGACAGGTTATTACAATTGGAAATGAGAGATTCCGTTGCCCAGAAGTCTTATTCCAGCCTTCAATGATCGGTATGGAAGCTGCTGGTATCCACGAGACTACCTACAATTCCATCATGAAGTGTGATGTTGATATCAGGAAGGATCTCTATGGTAACATCGTTCTCAGTGGTGGGTCAACTATGTTCCCTGGTATTGCTGACCGTATGAGCAAGGAAATCACTGCATTGGCCCCTAGCAGCATGAAGATTAAGGTTGTTGCACCACCAGAGAGAAAGTACAGTGTCTGGATTGGAGGATCAATACTTGCATCCCTCAGTACCTTCCAGCAGGTGATGTTTCTCTTCATCTAATGCTTAGTTTGCAAGTTCAATTATTGTTTACCCCTTGAACTAATGTTTTTGATCATTTTTTATATCCAGATGTGGATTTCAAAGGGCGAGTATGAGGAGTCTGGTCCATCAATTGTCCACAGGAAATGCTTTTAAGATGCTAGTCTTACTTGGGATGGTGAGTTTTTTCTCCACCCATTTAGTTGATCAATCTTTCGTATTGTATTACAAGTGGAGTCAGTTTGCCGATATGATGGAAGTTTTGAAGGTGGGGTTTTTTTCAAGGAGAGGCAAAAGGGGACTTGATTTGGTTCGCATTTTTGTCGCTCCATGGATGTGTTGCAATGTAATAGACTTTGTCTTTGTTCCATCCGTTGAACTTCAACCGTGTCGTTTTAGTAGGTTGCTTGTAGTTGAAGAGTGATTGTGATGTTTCTCTTTTGTAATTTTCATTTCCCCCCTTTTGAACATTTCATATTTGAAGTCCTTTCTTCTTCCTGGGAACAATTATGTCAATATTTATTGTATGAGAATATTTTTATATTAGCGCGTCAGTTTGAGGAAATTATATTTAATGGTGGATTGAAGCTTTCCAAGTACTTCTTGTGGATACAATTATTTTCGTTGCAGCTTGTTTTTTCTTTGAATTGCTCACCCATTACAAATTTTGTGGGGAATCTTGCTTTCGGTAGTCAGCGTTTTTGTCCATACAGCATCAGAAGAGCTGTGGGTTGTTTTTATCTAAACCCAGACTAGTGATTAATAGCATTGGCAAGTGAGTGATGTGGCGGGTTTGGGCTGGGTTTGATCGCTTACTAAGGCATGGTGGGTCAAATTTCTCAATGTCTTAAACTCATCCCGGTCCACATGTAAAATCCGCAATCCGTTGGGTGGGTTTCGGGTTAGCGAGTTTGAAGGTATTTTTTTAATTTTTATTTTTTTAAAGAAGTAAGCTTTAATGAGAAAAAATAAATATAGAGAAAACCACTTTGTTGTAGTGGAGTTAAATATGAGGACTTTGGGCCTAAGTTTCCCAAATGAAAATACATTTTTTATTAACTATTAAATACTAACCTTAATTGAAAATTATCAATAAAATATACATTATAATTTTCTTGAAAATCACATAATAAAATAAATATTATAATTTATTCGGTAGGACCTATTCTCATGTCCCTCTTAATCCCTCATCAAACCAATAAGTTAAGCATATACATGCATTTTAAGTTCTTAAATGTCACCCGACTACTAGATTTGTCCAATATATTTCTACTTAAACTAAAAATTTGTTTCAAAGTAATGTTTGATATCAGAACTGTCAAAATATCACCAGCAAGTCTAGACAAAATCGAATATTGTGATATATTTGGTCTCCACCATTCGAGAATATCAAAGTGTGTTTTATTAATTTCAAAGGTTGGAGCAATTATATATAAGTTTAGCTCGTTTATGGATGATAAAGTGGTAGTTGTCTTTTGCCTTTTTATGATTTTTGAAGTGTTTGTGATCTTAGAGGTAGGGTGAGGGGGTCTTCCACTTGGAATTTCTTGTATTCTTGAAGAATGTGCGGGAGTAAAAGATGATGATCCTTAAAGCTTATTATTATATGTGGTGTAAAGTTGAAACAAAGTTGAGTTTGTTCGAGCAATATGTTTTTCAAATATTTCTTTAGCTAGAGTTTTTTTCCTATTGAGTAATTGTCAAGCAATCATATAGATACTCAAGCATGCCTTCAAAATTTACCAACTTTTATCGAAGATCCAACTGATTAGCTACACGATACAAAAACGAAAGATCCTCGTAGTGTTTTTAAAATTTTCTAATACTTTTTGCATTTTCCATTCATTATCTATCCAATGATAATTAACGCAAATATAAGATTGAGTACAAGCCTTCCAAGCATCACAAGTTAAAGCAAATCTACCAGAATGTTTTGCAAACCAGAAAATTATCATTTTTTTCATCGCCTCATAGCTTCCAATAATTCTAGAGCGCATAGTTTGTCACACCACGTAATCAGAAGGTGCCTTTGTAGTGCCTCATTCACCGATTAGACACCGAACTCGTAATAAAAATGACCTCCTAAGCTTAGATTCATTAACTCAAATTATTGTCTTATATAGTTCATTAAAATGTTACATGTCTCAACTTATTACAAATTAAACAGAAAGTAAATGTCCAAACATGATATACTACAAAGTTCCATATATATATATATATATATATATACACACACACGTTCAAGTACCATATACTCCATATCATCGTCCCCAACTGCTTCCTCTAGATCATCATCAAAGCCATATGCAAAAGAATAAAGAATGAGCTACTACACTAGCCCATTAAGATTCAAATACCATTGAGACATTCGTCCGCAACATTAAAAAATTACACTTTTCAGTACAAATTGTCAAAGGAAAATTCATTTTCTGCTTTTATAAAACCCCTTTACCAAAATCCCAGATTTTTACCAACTCAAACAGACAAACTTCATACTTTTACAAAACATAACATATACATCAAATCTTGTACTCCGAGTACCATTCTTACCATTCTTACTCATTCATAACATACAAACGTACATCATATCAGGTACTCCGAGCACCGTCATTTACTTCACACACACACACACACACACACACACACTTCACACAATTAACTCAATTATCTGTTCCAGATTCTATAACAACCACTAACAACTCCTATTTGGTAGGAGCACGCGTTGGGGGCGGGTCGTATGGGTCAGGATGGAGAGGGTCAACTTGCAGGACGGTTATGTGGGTTTGTTGCGGGGCGGGACGGGCTGAGTTAAAATTTGAGAAATGTTAACCCGCCCCGACCTATCTCTTCGACCAACTCCTAGGCGGGGCGAGTAAGGGTTTCAACAAGTTGGGTTGCGTGACGGGTTAACCCAGTTTACATTGCCAATGATTAACATACTTCTTTTAGTATGTGCATGACACTATTCTGAGTCGTTGGATCGTCAATTTATTTTTTTATTCAACTGTTACACTCGAAGAGTGATATTTTTTAACCAAAACATTCATCCCCGTCCATTTGTAACTCTAGACCCAGCAAAACTATTCTTTTTCAGATCTCATTTCTCTCTCTTACTTCCTCTTTCTATCTACTTCTCTTTTCTTTTTCCTTTTCTTAGTCTCATATAAGGTTATACTTTTTTAGTTTTTGGGGTGAAAATTGCATTTTCTATCTCTGTAAAATAATCATTTTCTAGAGTAATATTTTTCCCCGGTGAATGTTGCATTTACTGGATCTGTACAAAAATTATCTAGAAGATTATTATTATTCTTTTCCTATTTCTTTTTGGTGAAAGTTGGAAGTGGATCTACTTGTGGAGCATATTGTTGTTTGGTATCCATTTATGAATAAGGAAATTCTTAGAAAAATTGGAAGTTCTTGCACTATGCAAAAACAATCTTACTGTTTTTCCTTTCCCTTTTTTGTTTGAAATGACCAATTTTAAAAAATGACCAAAATGTTTAAGCACATGTGATAATGCTATATTTCACCAAAGTTTACACTTTGCTGGTAACATTGGTTTTAGATAATGACCAATTCACAAAAGGACCAGTGGCAGAGCCAAAAATTAAAATTAGGGTCGCCGAACTAAAATTCGCTCACGATGTAAGACGATATATTTGAGGTAGGAGGATATATTTTTATTAATTAAGAAAGAAAATTGACGAAAAACAATTTTAAAAAATGAAGAAAAACCGGCTAGTTTAAAGATGCTATTGTCATGGATCATATTTCAAAATAGCATGAGAAAGTTATAAAAAATATTATTTCATTAAATGTATGTATGTTTTTAGAGAAAATTTTATAATTAAATGATACTACCATTGGAAGTTCAAACGATTGTTTTCTATTTTAGAAATGAGACATTCAATTTTGAAAATTAAAAAATGAAAATTGTACATTCAAATCCGAATTGAATGAGAGATAAATAGTATATATTTTTATATAAAATACTTCTTCCGTCCCAAATTAAATATACACATGTGACTAGCGCAGAAAAAAAGAAGAAGAGTAGTTTGACCATGAAAATGTTATCTTAGTATCCATTAATTAATGAAATTAATGGTAGAATTCATATGTTAGTAAAATTTGTCTCTCTTAAATATATAATGTTAGTTATGATAGTTTTGAGAGAAAATACATTTATTCTAAGAAAATGAACAATCATTTTAAATACTCTAAATTAAAAAATAGACATTTAATTTGGGATGGAATGATTACTTAATTAAATATACATTTTTTTATCACAAAAAACTTGTAAGTATTTGAGCAATTTTTTTATCACAAAAAACTGTAAGTATTTGAGCAATTTTTATACATGCCCACTATAGGGCCACCCCTATTTTTTGTTTTTAACACCCCCTATCCCCCATTATTTTTTTTATCCCTCTCTCTTGTTTCTCTCTCCCTCATAAATGCTCCCAACCCTCTCTCCCTCTTAAATTTTCTGCCGCACAACCGCCGGCCGCCGCTGCCAACCGCCGTCCTCCGCCGTCGCTGGAATTTTTTTTAACTTCAACAGATTGTAAACGTCGTCCTCGTCAACTGTCTCTACAATCAACATCAAAATAGCATCACAACTAACACAATGTGAGTTTTAATTTTAAAAGATTTGAATTTTAACTTAAACTATGTAGATCTACCAAAATAGAAGTTTATTTGTGATAAATATTACCAAATTTGCTTGAAAATACACTAAATTGTGGTATTTTTGCCAAAAACTGGACTGAAAATTGAATTTGGGACTGGGCGCGTGCGGCGCGTGAGGTGCGTGTAGCCCGGTGTAGCGTCGGCGCGTGGGGCGCGTGTGCCAGGAGACGCGTGATGGGCCTCCTGCTGACGTCAGCGAGCGGTCGGCTCGATCAACCGCCCTCGCCGACGTGTCCGCGGTTGATCAGCTAACACCTGCTTTGTAATAATTTTTTTTTAAAATTGGGTAGGGCGCGTGTAATTACGCAAGTGGTTGGGGTTATCCACCGCGTGTAATTTTACACGCGGTGGATTAATTAATTTTTTTTCAATTTTTTTGTTCAGTGACGCTTTTTTTTTTATTTTAAAATTGCATATTTTGATTTAATACAGGCTTATTTAAATTAAATAATGTCTTTAATAAATATTATTTTGTTTTTTATTTTAAAAATATTTTGTCAGAGTTATAATTATAACTTGTTGTTGAATTTGTAGATGGCAGATCGGAGAAGAGATATTGATCAGTTGGGCCCGATTAGGGACCGTGATGGTAGAGTAGCTGACAGGCCTGTGACTCAGTCTGCCAGATTGAGTCGAGAGCATCGCAGACAACGAACTCCCCCTGCGAGTAATATTCCCTCTACCCTTTATAATCCTATACCCTACCCCCGCATATAACGAGCCCCACCAATGGATGGCAGGTAGTAGTTCACACCCACCTCATTCAATTTCCGATATTCCTATGCAATCACAGGGGAGGGTTTCTGGTTTTGAAGAGGATTATGTTGAAGATTCTTCTACTGAGGAGGAGGAGGAGGATTTCGTTGATGCTACACCCCTGTCCAACCCATTGTAGGTGAAGGTGAATCACATAGGAGTCCAAGAATATTGAAGAGAGTATTTGGGAGATTTCGGCCATCGTCTAACAGATCGTCGTCTAGCAGATCGTCTTCTAGTAGGCCTACCCCAATGGATGGCCCAACTGAACCGTCGGTTTCAAGAGGTAGACCGTCGGTTTCCGGAGCTAGACCGTCAGTTTTCGGAGCTAGACCGTCGATTTCCGGTGCTAGACCTTCTGTTTCCGCTGCTAGACCTTCTGTTTCTGGAGCTAGACATTCCTATCATGCCCCTACAGACGATGCAAGTGATGACCCACCGTATGTATCACGGAGTTCTACTTAGAGTACCCAACCTCCGAGCTTTCCCATTCTTACTCAGGTGAAACCAAGGACGATAGATTGGGAGCAGAGAACTCCAACAAGTGGTGGACCGGAGATTCCAGATGAGATTCCGTTTTATTCTGGTCATGTAGCTGTTGATATCTGGAACGGGGTAGAGCGGGATTTTGTACAAATCACCACCCGGAAAGAAGCTGT
The DNA here is from genome assembly GCA_026122235.1 of Vinca minor. Classification (NCBI taxonomy): domain Eukaryota; kingdom Viridiplantae; phylum Streptophyta; class Magnoliopsida; order Gentianales; family Apocynaceae; genus Vinca; species Vinca minor. Next base: position 1,928,086 of record JAOCZM010000206.1, on the reverse strand, counting down.
AGCCCGGGAGTTGACAGGACTAGACCAAGATGCAGAGGCGTCCTCTATTTTATACGGAACCGGTTTAGGACACCCCCGTACTACCATGTTTCCGCATCACGATGATGCACTTATTTGTTCATTCGTAGAGTGGTGGCAACCCGATACTAACTCATTTCACATGCCTTGGGGTGAAATGACGATCACACTTCATGATGTATTTTATATACTTCATATTCCTATTTCCGGTAATGCAATCTTTGACCCTCACCATATTAGAAAGAATATTATACTTGAGATTGCACAGTGTGTTCAAGTTGATGTTCATGCCCTGACTAAGGCTATTAATGAAAAGGGTATTCCGAATAAATTTTTGGTCAACGCAATTAATGGTCTACCTTTGACTTCTATTGTCCGAGCAAAGGTGTGCTTACTGCATATGTTGGGGTCGACCCTGTTTGTCGATCGTTCTTGGGACAAGGTGAACTTCAGGATATGGGGAGCCTTAATGGTACCGGGCCAAGTGAATTCGTATTCCTGGGAGTAATGCAACATTGGCAGCTCTGTATCGACAATTGGGTCAAGCGTCTAGGGCCGGCTGCAAGTCAATTGGCGGATGTCTTACCTTACTAGAGGTACTTAATTAATTTTTAAGAATGTTAAATGTAGTTATTTTTCAGTTGTCACATGATTATTTATCTAATATTTCTAATGAATAATTTTTTGTAGCCATGGATATATTCATATTTCCTGGTATTTCTGAGTCAGGATAGGTTGAACATTAATTGGAATGCTACACAACCATTTGCCTCGAGATATTTTCCTGAGAAAGTTGATTTAAAGAGTATGAAGAGACTCAGAAGTTACCGGATGATGTTGGATGATATGAGTGTCGAAGAGGTATAAAATGTATTTTTATTTTTTAAATTCACATTTAAAATTATTCTCTAGATTTACGTATACTGACTTAATTGTGTAAGTTAATTTCACACCGTTCGATAGATTCCCGTTGCAAAATCCTAGTTGTTGGATTTCTACATTTCATGGCACCATTAGGTTTGGCCATATTGTAGAACCGTACATGCCAGATCGTTGTTTGAGACAATTTGGATATGTACAGGAGAAGCCTATCAATCGAATTTTGCCACAGGAACATTATCGTCCTAAGGAGACTCGAAGGTATAAGGTTGTGTATAGTTTTGTCGATACATTTTGGCAAATGGCGGAAGCACATTGTTTTTCCTTAGACTTATTGGGACGTGCAGCAGAACCTCCTTCAGCGGTGGCTTTAGGTTATCTTGAATGGTACATGCCACGTACTCACTTGAGAATTCATCCAGTTCGTGGGGTTCCTAAAGCAATAAGGAACCAACAGGTATTAATTATTAATTTTGTAACAAAAATATTAGTGTATATTTTTTGCGCGTTTAACAATTTGTTTGTTTGTTTGTTTTTCAGTTCGTCGATGCCATTAAAGCATTATATGAATCTTTACCAGATTCACAACATGCGACATTTCCTAGGGATTATGATCATGTGCTTGCAGTGCTAAAGAAAATCTTCGTCAGGTGCAACCCTCTGGTCAATCGCATGATGATGAAGACGTTTAGTTGTGTAATATTCAGAATTTAAATTTACATTTATTGGTGCTAATTGTGTGTTGTAAATAATTGTATAATGACTTAGTAGTAAATTGAAATAATTGTATAATGACTTAGTAGTAAAAGAAAATTAAAAAGACTTCTTACAAATTGCAACACACAATTGGCACCAAAAAATATTTCATAATTTTCTAAATAATACAGAATATCAAATACAAATTAACAGCCATAAATTTGTTCCAAATAATAGTGAAGTTTTGACCGGTGCAGGTAAATCCAATTACAGCGAGTAGAGGCATTTTGTATCTGCAATTATTTAAATCGGTAAATCTACAAAATCATAAACTATATAAATAATTCCAACACATCATAAATAAATAAAATAAAATAATACCTGTTTGTTTTGTAGGTGCTGTCCATAAGGATAACGTAGGGAAAAACTCTGGCAAGTTTGATGGAGTCCGGATGAGCAAATAATAAGTCGCCAACATATTGTTGAGATTCGTCTACACCCGTTTCGTCACTCCCGCTATTTACATAACGACGACACTCTACAACATAGCCAGCTTCGGTGAGACGATACATCAGATCTTGTAATTCGGTCCGGCCATTTTTATCTAGTTTCCTGATTCTTGCCCTCGCATTATATACTGTAGCTTTGCCACCATAAAAGTTAGGATTTTCCATTTTCAATGTGTTATATATTTCGTTCGCCCCAACGTTGCACTTCGTCAATTGCTCAACCAACTTATTCTGCTCGTCATCCAACTTCCGTGTTGCAACATGACCAAACTGATAGATTCCCAAGAAGTGGTTATGTTTGCCCTGGCTAACCTTAAATCTCCATGACTCAATTTTAGTCCTTTTCCCTACAATCTTGAATGGGCAATCTATCTTCTTAGTCCTCCTTGTTCGGTTAGCTTTCCTCCCTTCACCGCCCTTGCCAACTGCTGCTCGGACGTATATACCAGAACGCTCACATCTTAAATACACCTTCGGCGCACTATAATCTTGTCCCTCTCTTGACCGACTAATCACAATATACACTTTATGTTCTATCCCTTTTTGTTTAACCCAATGAACTAACCCATCATTGGTCTGGAAATCATATTCTTCATAGGGACTAAAGAATTCGCCCGTATCAGGCCAATTTTCCTCATTATCAGGAAATTCCTCTAGATCACTACTTGGTCCGTCTGAACTGTCAACCTACAATAAATGCAAAACATAAAATTGTCACTAATACCAAAAAATGTATTTTTGGTCACTGAAAAAAAAATTAATTTCCCACCGCGTGTAAAATTACACGCGGTGGACTAACCCACCCGCCTGTTTACCACCACGCGCCCTAACCCATTTTTTTTAAAATTTTTTTTCCTCCGCCTGCTGACGTCAGCAGGCGGTCCATTTTTCCCAGATCCCTTTCCGGTGCTGTTTTCTCAATTCCGGACTGTTTTTTTTCGCATTTTATCAGTTTAAACATGTATTTTTACCCAAAAAAAATTTTTCAACACAACAAGAACAATATAATATTTATTATTTACCTCAAAATCAATGTCTTCTAAATAACCGCAATCTTCGGAGTCAATTTTGCCGGAATCTTGTTAGAATTTTTTTTTGCTCCAAAATTTTTAAAATTGATATTTTGTGGTGGATCTAGTCTAATAAGTTCAAAAATGCAAAAAAAAATTTATTTTGCCGAAAACCGGTGACTGGAGCTCCGGTTGGTGTTCCGGCGGTGGCTTTGGTGAACAGTGACGGTTTTCCAGTAAGGAAGGGAGAGAGAAAAATTTTTGGAGAGAGGATTTTTTGGAAGGAGAGAAAAAAAATTAATTGCGAGTGTAGGGGGGTGTGAAGAACCTAAATATGGGGTGGGTTTTTTTTTCATGACTCTTTTTTTTATAGATACAAAAATAGTGAGTACTCTACTATCAATTTTAATGTATTAAAATTTTATATAAAAATGCATATGAGAGTACACACTAGTAATAATTTTTTAGGAAAATGTTGGGGGGCCTGTCACGGAGATGCTATATTCGTGCGACCCGTGACAGGCCCCACATAGCTTCACCAATGACAAGGACCAACTCAATAACTTAAGGTTAATTAAATGAAATTCGGCTCACGTGTCCATTAACCTTAAGTTAAATTTTTTTTTTTACTATAAAAAAAAAATTAACTTAAGGTTAATGGACACGTGAGCCGAATTTCATTTAATTCACAATGAGAACGTGGCCACATGTATTCAAATAGGGTGGTGATATTGGCAGAGCAATTATTCTTATGTAAGAGCGAATTTTGATCTAATAATAATATTACTATGGGTTAGTTTAAGAAATAATATATCATTAATTTTCTTTCATTTTAAAAGCTATTTTTCAAAACTTTAATAAGATATTCTATTTCGATGCTAATTAATGCTTCTCTTTCTTCCTCTAAACTTCTCCTCCTTTTTTTGCTTCAGTTTGCACCCATAAAATTTCTTGTCTTCGAGTGTTCTTCTTCCTTTCCCTTTATTTTTATAACTTTCAAATGAATTTATAATTCATCTTAAATTCAATTTTTCAATTGAAAATAATATTTTTTTTATTTCAATTTTATTACTCATCTAAAATATTTTCTAATCCTTATGACTACTCTCAAATCAGAAGATCGGCAACACATCAAGCGTTTGTACCACCACTATTATTGACTTTTTCCCCCTCCCATTTCATACGAATAACAACCACACATTATCATTAACAAAAGAAAAGTATAGAGAAGTAGAGGAGAGGAGATAAAAGTATAGAGATTTTGGATGAAGAATAGATGAATAAGAGTAACACTGACTCTAGAATATTCCTTAATAACGGGTGGCCGTTGATGGTGTCTCTAGCAGAAACGGAGAAAAGTAAGTTAGACATAGAAAGAGAGAGGGAGTTGATAATTTGGAGAATTAATGATTTTAAAAGGAAAGAAAATTGAGGAAATATGATTTCTTAATCTAACAAGGGCAATATTGCCATTTGAGCAATATTCGCTCTTGCAAGAGGAGAATTGCTCTGGGAATATCACCACCCATTCAAATAACATGTGCTTTAATACTTATAGCAAGTGTTTCTAAGAATATAAAACATGTATTCTCTAATACAAAGAGCATGTGTTCTATATAAAAGACCACGTGTTTTAATACTTATAACAGGTGTTTCTAAATCAAATATGTGTTCTCCATACAAAGAACATCTAGGGGAAATCATTAGTCTAACATTTGTTTAGCATAATGGTCATGACATGGCATGGTAAAAAGGGGGAGCAACATTTTTGTCCAGAACAGAAGCGGGGTCCAAGACGGAAGTGCCATTTCCGTCTTGGCTGACGTGGCCATCTCCCAGACGCGCCTTGCCACGTCAGCCAAGACGGAACCCCCACTTCCGTTCTGGCCTGGCATTGTTAAAAAAAACCATATGCTTCTCCCTCAAATCGAAGTCCCCAAAATTCCCAAGGCAAAAAAAAACCCCCTCCCCCTGCCGCCTGAGACCCTCCCCCACCGCCGACGACCGTCACCTCCGCCGCTGCCGCCTCCGCTGATTCCGCCACCAATCTCCACCACCTTGCTTTCTCATTCTCTCAATCTCTCATTCTCAAAGGTATATATATATATATATATATATATATTTTGAAATTAACTTCAAATCTACGAATTATGTTTATAAATAGTTGTGAATTTGGTAAATTAGAGTAATTTGTTCATTTTTTTGAAGTTTTTATATTTGTGAATTTTGGGAATTTGTGAATTTAGGTCATTTATCAAATTAGGGTATTTATCAATTTAGGGCATTTATCAATTTAGGATTTTTGTGAATTGTGAATTGTGAATTGTTGTGAATTGAAGATTTTTGTGAATTGTGAATTGTTATTTTGTGACTTTATACTTGGGGCATTTTTTACTTTTGTGACATAACTTGTGTTTTTTTCTGATAAATTGTATGTTTATTATTTTTTGTATAGATGTCTGTTCCTGCTCATCTTTTGCCCGGTCCATATAATGATAGTGTTTTAAACAAACATAAATCGCATAGATCTCTAAGAATATGGGGCGGGGATGTACAACTTAATAGAAATTTAAAGATTATTAGTAACTATGGTAACTTTTTTTATGCGTACCAAAATGAAACCAACCACCGCGTGATTCAGCTGATAGACCATATAGGTTTCGGGGTTGTTGTAGAATTAGAAAAATCAAGATAGATCACGCTTTAGTTATTGCACTAGTAGAGCGTTGGCACCCTGAAACCCATACTTTTCACCTATGTTGCGGTGAGGTGACCATTACCCTAGAGGACGTTGGTTGCCCTCTATGACTACCTACTAGGGGTCACGTGGTGTCGTGGAATGAAGGCTACAACCTGAGTAAAACTCAGTGGATTGACCGCGTGTTCGCCATCCTAGGATTTCGACCTCCACCGGCTTCAATTATGGGTAACACCCTCGGACTGTTAGAGGTTTATGCCCACATTAGTGAGCCCCTAGGCGATGATGCTACTGAGTTGGAGGTAGAGCAGCGGGCTAGGGCTTTGATTTTCCTGTTGATGTCTACTTTCCTTTTTCCTAATAAATCCAGGTCCCGGGGGAACATGCGCTATCTCCTCACAATCAGCGACGATATCCTCGAAAACGACCAACATTCTTGGGCTAGCGGTGTCCTTGCACATCTATACCGCCAGATGTGCACCTCTTCACAGGCTGATTCGAAGGACATTTTCGGATGTTGTTTGTTAATTCAGGTTTGTCTAAATTGTATACGGTTTTATGGTTATATGTAATTTGAATATTTAATAACTGTTCCATTGTTTATTTTTACTAGTTGTGGGCGTGGGAGCAAATATTGTGTCTCCGTCCCGAGAACCGAGGCCCGATTCTACATGATATTCCCGCTGACGGGAGAGCTTACGGGTCCCGGTGGAATACGGGCCGGAGTTTCCGCAACGCCCCCAAATCGCAGCTGACGGTGTTTCGTGATCAACTAGATATGCTGATGGACGCACAAGGGGTAAGTAATTTTCGGTAATCTCGTATTTTTTTTATTTAAATTAGATAAATTGTTTTACAATAACTAGAATTTCTTTTTGCAGTTCATATGGAGACCTTACCCTGACTGGGTAATTTCCGAGAGAATGGCTCGGGATGAAAGCTTCCAGGCGACCTGTCGAGCCCGTACTCCACTCGTTTGCTTCGAGATGGTTGAGTACCACATGCCTGACAGGGTTGCTAGGTAATTCGGCTTCCAGCAGGTGGTGCCAATCCCGGCGGTGGCGGAGGGTACTTGAGAGGGTATTGACCTCCACACATTCAAGGCGGGACCGACCCGTAATTGGGAAGGCGAACAAACCACCTACATAGCTTTGTGGGAAGACCGCGTTGATGCACTGACGGACGCTGTTCCCGTTCCCGGTAATGTGATCCTACCTACCCGTGAGTACATGGATTGGTACAATCGCATTACCGTCCACCTTCTGACGAACCAGCAAAATAGGGATACCGGGCCACTTCCGATGGGCATTCAACCCATCGCAACATCTGAGGCGATTTTTGTAAGTTTTATTCCTCCCGTTGTCAACATTTTTTTTATTATTTAAAATATAGTAATATAAATATTTATATTGCAGGAGGAATCTAACAGATTGATGCTCGAAGAATTCGAGAAGCCTGCCTCTCGAACAAATAGACAGTACAAGACTCTCATCTCCTGGGCGGCCAAGACCATAAAAGAGGCATTCGTGGCGGCTGGGAAGACTGTGTCATGCAGATCGCGTGCCGCCGATGTAGCAGAAGCTGATGTTATGCAACCGGTCACACAGGCGAGGGAGCATGTCCTAGGAAGATCTCTGATTGGGAGGCAAGGTACTCGGAGGAACCGGTAGGCCACTCAGGAGGACTTGGCAGCAAGGCGACTTCGGCAGCGTGGCGGGGCACCGGAACCGGCTCAACCTGAGGAAGAACTGACGCAGTCTCCGGCCCAGACTCAGTTCCCCACTCAGGCCAATGTGAGCACCCATTTTCAATACCAATTCCCGAGTATCTGTACTTATTCTCAGGGTATTCAGACCGGGGGAGGGGGGATCCCGGAGCAGGGCTCTCTACATCGGCATAGCCGGGTGTCTATTCTGGTGGGTCGCCGTCGTATCCACTCAGATGCAGCATCAAACGCCACTGCTCCAGCCAGTTTACCCCGAGGCACCGATATTTATCGCAACAGAGCGTGGTAGCGACGTGCGAGCGAGAGATGGCCGCATTTACTACCTCCGAGAAGACCCGAGAAGTCCCAATAGATACACACAATCATGGCCATAGATAGAATTTGCTTTATTTTGCTTACGTTTGATTCATTGTTGTTACGAACTATTTGATATTTTTACGCTATAAAATATTTTTTCGATTTTTACGATGTTTGTTTTTTATTAATACAAAATTTATTCATTTTCTTACTCAAATTTTGGTAAATAATTTGTTTTGGTGATTATTTATGTTGTAAGAATACCAACTCAGAAAATTGCAACAGAGTGTTTTGGCACAACTCACTGCCAGGCCAGAAGGATTTCCGTTCTGGGTCCAAGAAGGAAGTCCCACTTTCGTCTTGGCTGACGTGGCAAGGCGCGTCTGGGAGATTGCCACGTCAGCCAAGACGGAAGTGGCACTTCCGTCTTGGTTCCGTTCTTGACAAAAATGTTACTCCCCTTTTTGCCATGCCATGTTATGACCATTATAATAAACAAATGTTAGACTAATGATTTCCCCGAACATCTATTCTATATATAAAACATGCGTTTTAATACCTCTAACATGTGTTTATGCTAATAAAAAATAGGTGTTATCTTTTAATTTTCACTTACACTTTTTTTTTAAAATCATTAAGAATGAAACATATGTTATGGGTTTTAGAACACCCGTTCTAGGTACTTAAAACCTCAATTTTCTTTTTTTCTGGTACAAAAGACACGTTCTTTGCATAGAATTAGATCAAATGTTTGATATTAGCAAATGGAATGAGCTTGCAGATTCAGGACTATGTTTATATATACAAAGTTATCTTCGAATTTTTCAATTACAAAACACCTCTTAATCAGTGGCGGCTAACAGGGAGTTCAAAGTGATCGACCGCACAGGGCCTCCAAAAATCCGGGGCCTATTTGTATATATATATATATATATAAAAAAAAAAACAAATTGGGGCCCCTAATTTTTTGCTAAGTGTATATATATATATATATAGCCAAAAATATGGGTCCCAATTTGTTTATGTTTATATATATATAATAAAAAATTCAGGGCCCCAAAATTTTTTTTTAGGTTATATAGAGCCTTAATTTAAAATTTGGCACAGGACCCCCCAAAACGTTTGAGCCGCCCTGCTCTTAATATATGTTTTTCATATTTGTTTGTTCCACTGTTGCTGCTCATATATGAAGATTTTGCAGCCATGGCAATGAACGAGAAGAGAGAGAAAGGGAGGAAAATACAGGGGAGAAAAAATATGTGGTTGTTGCTAGGGCTAGAGAGAATCAAAGATTTTTTTGTCTGAAAAATGCCCTTAAACACCTTTAAGTAACTTCAACAATCAGATCTTCAATATGTCGATACAATGGCCGTGGTCACATCCCGCACGTGTGGAACTTTGGTTGTCCTGCACCTGATCCAGACCGCTTTATTTAAATTCTATTAGAATAATTTGTGTTATAAAATTCATTCTTATACCTTAAACTCTAGGGGTTCGACAATTGAATACCCCATCTTAGGTCCATGACAATTAGTTACCCGTTTTGGATGGAAAAGTTGTTGGAACATTGAAATGTTCATAATGCCCCTCAAACTTATGTTGTTTTCCTCATTTAGCTTTATTTTCTATCAAATAATATTTAAAAGACAACATAAAAAAAGATAAGCCCTTCTTCTTCATCTTTGACTCAGTCGCCTCCACCACCGGCTAGCAACCACCATCTATTAAAAAAGCTTAACTTCAGGGGATGTATTCAATCCGGATTTTAAAAGATTTTAACTGATTTTCAAAAGTCTATGGATTCTACTGACTTTATGGATTGTTTTAACTCTATACAGAGTCTGCGCAGAGTCTATAAGATTTTATTAGATTGATTTATCAGGATTTCTTTTGATTTATAAAGTCTATAGATTATTTGAATAACACCAAAAAATAAAGGAAAGACTGATATAGTGGTGTATTATACAGATCCAAAGGTGTTGAATTTCTAAAGTCAACATATGTTTATCAATCTTTTTCTGGAATTAAATCATTTTGTTAAAAAATTAAAAACTGTGGCGATAGTCTTTGATTTTTTTTTTTTTGATTTATTTGTTCAAGGTTTGTATATTTTACTTACTGGTATTTTTTCTTTGGTTTAATTAAGATATGTTTTGTGATAAGTTTTGTTTGAACTCTTTTTTTTCTCTTTGATTTTCTCTTTCAGGAAAATGAAATTCATGTTTGAAAAATAGAAATTTGTGGTTAAATAGAGAAGAAATTGTTTGATTTCTTTAATTTCTATTTGAAGATGATCAAGAAGAAAATTGTTTGATATTATGACTTCTTTTTGGAAAATAAACATTTCATATTGAGTTTTCTAACGATGTTAAAAAAAAACTATTTCTTTGTTTTTCTTATAATTTTATAGAAATGAGATTACTAAAAAAAATTGTAATCTAAGATAAAATTATCAAAGACATTTTAATTTTAATATTAATGAGAGAAAATCAAAATCTTGAGAAAAAAGAAGAGATTTCACCATACACATTTAAACCTATGAAATCCATCAAAATCCTACCTTTAATGAAATTTATGAGAATCTATATAGTTTTGAATACCTCTAGATTTTAATTGACTTTTTAAAATTTAAATTGAATACCTCTAGATTTTAATGGACTTTTTCAAATCTAAATTTAATACCTCTAGATTTAATTGGACTTTTTAAAATCCAAATTGAATACCTATGGACTTTAAAACTCCTTAAAACTCCTATAGAATTTATGTTGAATACACCCCCTTCATTTTTAATCATTTGATTTATTAAATTTATAAAACTTACCCTGAAAAAAATAGAAAAATAAAATCTCACATTTAATGGAGGTGCGGTGGCGATGGCAGAGGAGACATAAATGATCAAGAAGGGATTACATATCTTTCTTTTCTTTTGCTGTTTGTTTTAATAAAAAAAATCTTAACATTTTTTTTTTTGGGTTAGAAAATAAGTCTAAATTGCAAAGACTACACAAGTTTTAGGAGTATTATGCACATTTCAATGCTCCTACAACATTTCCATCCAAATTGGATGCATTCATACATGTTCCCATGCGTGTCCCCACCACTAAATGAGGTACTTAATTATCGGACCTTCTTGAGATTAGGGGTGGAAATCATATGTCCTCATACATGTTCCCATGCGTGTCCCCACCACTCAGAATTCACCATTTGACAGTTTCTTCCAATTCTATATACACGTGGCGAATTATGAATGGTTGGTGACAGACGTATGAACATGTATGGAACAACGATTTCCACTTTTTGAGATTGGGGGTACCTAAATGGATTTAATGTTTGTCTTGTTCATATACCCTAAATGCCAATAAAAATATTTGTCTGGAAGGCAATACCTCGAGTCTTTTTAATACCCACAAAAAACTAGTGGTTCCCATGGGGTTAAATCTACACCTTTCCTGGGCATGAGAGGATAAATTCACATTTCTATTTTTCTCAGGCGAGGGGCTGGATAAGCTCTTTGTGTTTCAAGTTAATTCTCTGTGAAATGACCTAGAGGGGATTTCTTGTATCCTTTTCACATCATTGTCTTCAAGTTAACTTTTTTAGTGAGAAAGAAGCGTTTCTTTTGGGTAATGGAATTAGAACTACACTCGCCTATGCTCATTTTTTATTCTTAAAATAAAGTAAATAAACATAGTAATGAAAGCTAGCACGGTTAGTGTTTTTCACTCGGAATCTCAATAATAATTAAAAAAAGGTTAAGTAAATGGACATACAGTTTGTTCTTAAATGGACAGACAATATTGATTTAGAGTAATCCTCCATTTTTTGCAAATAACCGGAAGGTAAAATCAGATGCCTGAGAAGCCTAGAGAAGAAGGAATCTTCGACAAGCCTTGGATTCGCACCCTCTGCGCGAGCGCGCAAAAAGTTTTAACATAGGGTATAATCTTGACAAGATATTTTAAAACCATGTAAACCACTTTTACATATAAAGCTATTCTCACTTTCATAGGCAATCCACGTGGGATATGAGTTTAATATTTAACTCACCACCTTTCAACCACACCACTTTATACCAATTTATCATTTACACTTAGAATTGTTTTTGTCACATGTTATATATCATCGCGAAGCTTGCGCAACACACTTCGTGATAATCTCAATAACATTCAAAACCGAGCAGTATACCACACAATAAAGTTGGCTCAAAATTTTTCTCACGACACTTTAATTACAATTCAAATTTCAAATTTTAAATCCTTCAAATTCTCCTAAAATCCCCCACATGAATGAAAAATACTTTAAAGTGATACACAATGTGAGAGTTCGGTGAGAATTCATTGCATCGGGATAGGTAGTTGTTAGCCTTGAACCTTCCCTAGTAAAATATCACCGGATACACTTGATATCCAGTGGGCGCGATGCCTTGAACTGTTAAGTGTTTTATGTGTACCAAGACAACAATACTCACACAACGACTATAATGTTAAATGATTCTTTCGTTGTTGTCCATTTCGCCCCTGAATTGCATTGGAAATGTTCATCGAATGCTCTAGAGATTTAGCCCTAAAGTCATCTCATAGAAGTGGCCCCTTCACATTTTATATATGCAATCTATTATTAGAAGTATCATGTCATATTTCACGTAATACGTATAAGGATCATTGAAAACTATCGTTTACTCTCCAATGGACAGGTCTATCACTCTTTCACCCGTTTACTCTCCAATGGACAGGTCTATCACTCTTTCACCTTAGGAATGAGTTGGGAACTCTTTTACCGAGTGCTTTGTTCAACTCCTCCTCCCCCCCCCCCCACAATTCGGTGGTCTCTTTGAACATGCAAATTGGGCTTTACAACTCATGTAGGGTTTCCATCATGAGTGGTAATCAATTTCACAAGCTTTAGCCCTATTCCCCTCGATGAAATCTCTAATAGATCTCTTGTTAGATATTTTGTGAATGGATCCGCTACATTTTATTTGGATCTCACAAAGTCCAAAGCTATAACACCGATTTTCAAAAGTTTCTTCACATATTTATTTCTACGACGTATATGTCTAGACTTCTCATTATACACATTATTTATTGCTCTACCAATAGTTGACATGCTATCACAATGTATGCTATTTGGCGGCATTGGTTTTGAAAACATTGGAACATCCTAAAAAAACACGTAACCATTCAACCTCTTCGCCTACTAGATCCATAGCTATGAATTCTGATTTCATAGTTGAACTTGAAATACAAGTTTGTTTGCATGATTTCCATGAAACCACTGCACCTCCTATTATATTTCTTGTGCAGTGGTCAATAAAAGTGATTAAGTAACTTTAACCGCCTCTTGATTGCACATATTTAAAATCACATACACCAGTGTGTATTAAGTCTAACAGTTATGAACTTCTTTCAATAAAACAGAAGTTGAAAATCAATTTGGGAAGAAAATTCAAAGGTGTAAGCCCTAAGGGCAAACAAACTCAGTTTTTGATATTGGACAAACTTTTGATGTTGTGTCTAATGATCTTAATCTTTGTGATAGAATATCGGAACTCATTATGGAAGCTCTAAGTACTTCAATCAAGCCATTGGTATCAAGATTCAAAGTTATTCAAGGCTCATTTATCAAGATTGAAGATTGAAGACTTAGGTTTGGTTAGTTTAGCTTTGTCGTCATTAGTCATTATCTTATAAGCTCTAACCAAAGCTCTTATGAACATAAAAGTACAACACTCTAGTCTTGCATACACATAAACACGTTTTCAAAAGGCTAAGTTTTAAAAGGATTCTTAAATGTGTTCATATCTCAAAAGCCTTTGTTTTCAAAGTATAAGTCCTTTAAAATGGTTTTCCAAATGTTCTTACTTGTTACCGTTTGGGAAAACCTTTTAGACTTCAAAAGATTTCAAAACGTGTGAAAAATCAACATCTCTCAGGCTCAGAAAAGTTCGATCGACCGAGCTCAAAGTCGGATCAACCGAAGAGAAACAGAGAGTTTGTGTGATTGGCTTCGGTCGACCAAGATTGGAGTTCGGTCGACCTATGCACTGGTTCGGTCGACCGACCCTGGCTTCGGTCAACCGACCCTTGGTTCGGTCATCCGAACTCTGCGAGAAATTAGCCGTTATTTGACCGTTAAAGAGTCGTTTTTCAGCCATATTTTGAAATGTATATATACTCCAAAGCTTTAGAATGACAAAAACACTTACATAGGCTTGCAAAACATATTCTCATTGATTTCTCATCAAGTCTAAACACCTTCAAAGAAAAATGCACTTCATTGCCATGATCTAAATCATTCAAAGGTGAATTTCAAAAGCAAGACAAAGAGTGTGCTTCATATGTTCTAAGAGCTGAAATTGTTTGTGCTTCAAAGGTATATCTTTCACTTAGAAGAGTGAACAACCTTGTTCTTTAAACATTCTTAATTCCCTTTCTTAGTGATAGGGTTATTTGTTTAAGTCCTACTTAGTGTGGGTAAAGCTCTTTGTGAGTTTTGAGTTGTGGTTGTGTTGTAAAACTCTTAGTGAGTTAGCCACAAGTGTAAACATTCTTATGTAGATTCTGAGTGAGTCGAACCACTATAAATCCTTTATCTTGTTATTGGGTTTTGCTTTGCTTTTAATCATCTTGCTCAAACTTACACTTGCATTGCAAAGCTTAGAAAAAGTTTACAAGATTAGTTAAAACCCAATTCACCCCCCTCTTGTGTTTTACAAAAGGCTAAGAGCGAACTTCAAGTAAACTACCTATCCCTTTCCCTAGTCATTTAAAAATGCACGTGATATGCAATGCGAGAGTTCAGCGAGAATTCGTTGCATCGGGATAGGTAGTTGTTAGCCTTGAACCTTCCCTAGTGAAATATTGAACATACTGAACTTAAGGGGAAGTGGTATACTGCTTCTCGTCCATGATCAAATCCAAAACCGGTTAAGGTTCTGAAATTGTTTTACTGTTATTTTTTATTTTCTGGAATAAAAATCAGTAACCTTTTTGTTTAGTTCTGCTTTATTCTTGTATACTTTTTTTGTTTTTAGTAAACAGTGGCAAACTTATTTTCAATAAATTCAGAAAATTTATCCAACAATTACTACGTCAAACAGGCAAAGCATGCACAGAGTTTGTCTTCACTTTACTCGAATTTAAGGTTAAATTTGACTACTGTTATTTAGGTTTGCTTCTTGTGCAAATAAATACTCCAGAGGCTAAATGAAAGCATCATAATAATGTACACATAAATCAAAATAGTTATTGAATATGTCTTCTCTAATGCCTTTTGGCTTTAATTTGAGGTCATGATTCCGTATCAAAAGTGACAGTATAAGGGAATTACCGTTTCTGTGGTATTCTGTAAGTAGTCACATTGTGCATTATTTCCGAAGGTTTGATCAGTCTCCAATCCATCTGTTTTGGTGGTATTCTGGGAGCAGCCACTTTGTGAATTTATTGACAAATGTTAAGTTTGTCTACTATCCTTCTCCTGCCCACACCCTCAATAATTAGGGATTTCATGAATTATGTGTTGTATTTAGGTTCGCTTCTCTCCTCATTTACTCACAGAATCGGATCAGCTACAAAATGTTGTAGACTTGTACCAAAATGTCAGTGTGGCTGGTAACTAGGAGTGGAACGGTTAGATCGGGTTCTACTCTAAAGCACATAGATTCAATTTTAGTCTACTTATAGAAATGGGGCTCCTGTCTTTTAGGAAGATATTTCGGCCTTCCAAAATATTCTCTTGTCGACGTAAAGCAATCCTATATAGAAGGAGGAGCAAAACTTTCTTCGAAAGAAAGAGAAAAGAGAGATACGACTCAGAGAGAGGAGTCGACCGGACTTCTGGATCCTTATAGGATTCGGCCACACCTCCCTTTCCCCCTTTTTATAACTATCACCCAGGTTAAATCTTGGGCTAAAGATTTTACTTGAGTCTCTCTTAAATTATATACTCTTGGACTTCTTTTAATTAAATAATTAAATGCTCAATTCATTAATTAATCAATTCTTTTTTTCTTCTCTAATTAAATAAATAACTAAATACAATTTAATTATTAATCTAATAACAAAATTTAATTAATTAAATAACTAAAGCTTAAATGAATTATTAATGCTTCAATTCATTACAATTAATTATTTGCGTCTTCTCTTTCTACTTCATAATCTAGAATTACGTTAGTAACAAATAATACTTAAACTTTTGTGAGCTATTTTGGAACCAAGAAGCATATTGTTCAAGACTGTTGAAATGACCAAAATTCCCATACTAAAAATAGCTACATTTTGCATTTAAGCATCTACGATTATCACCATAAGGGATGCTGACCTCTTAATCAATATTAGTATAATGCATGTCTATAATTCCTACTAGTTTATTGACGACAATATTCCTCTACGTTACAATTGTCAATGAGCCTAGGTTTATTGTACTAGCATCATACTCAAAGACATCTTCTATCCTTTGATCTCCAGTGTTTGATTCATTGACTAATCTGGAATGACATCTATCATTATTTGGGGAGCGATCCCATAGAAGGTTTCCTTAGTCCTAGGTTTATTGTACTAGCACCATACTCAAAGACATCTTTTATCATTTGATCTCCAGCCATTGATCCATTGACTAATCTGGAATGACATCTATCATTATTTGGGGAGCGATCCCATAGAAGATTTCGTTAGTCTTACCTAGATATGGCATATGCCGCTATATCACTCTGGGACAATCACAAGGGAGCAATTTTCATTCACTAAAATAAGAATGGCATAGAAGTTCTATCTATATTAATATGTCTTAACTAACTAACATTTGATACCTAACGTACAAGTACTACTGATCCCACTTGAGGATCTCAACTGTAGCACACCAAAGTATAATACACTAGCTTCGCTAGACCACCCACTCATACTCAAACTGCATAGTATTCGTCCACTGTAGTTGTGATAATTTCTAGATTCTTTTTTCTTTTGAGAGTACTTTGATGAATCACTATCACTGGTGTTGTTCAACGTATCCAAATAACGTTAACATAATAAATATGAGACATTTACTCATCAGATAAAGGTAAGTCACCCTGTTATCTCGAGATTTATTATATGACGATCTTTGTTCAATGGACTGTTCTCATATTCCATTGATCGGTCATGAACTGTATTATTATGGTGTCCATGGAGTGTGCTCATATTCCATTGATCGATCATGATCTGTATTATTATGGTGTATAAAATTCCAGTAGTCTATACCTTACTGTGAGCATTTCAAGCCAACCGCATACACTATAATTGATTCAAATGGATCATATGTGTTATAATGCAATATAAATAAATTATAACAGATGATGAGAGACAATATAAATTAAATATTTATAATTAAATAAATATTTTATTAATTTATTTATGGAATAATAATTGTTTATAATTAACGTCTATGATGTTGATAATGACCTTTTCCCTTTAGGAGATGTGGTTCATGATACTTCATGACCTTTTACATTTACTAAATACATCTATAAATTTGTAAGATGAATGGGCAATGTAGTTACTACATTTCTACAAAGTATATTGGCGGGTTCCGGTCCAAGATTTATATTGGGGTCTCGGCTTCCTATTGACCTAGAGTTGACCCGTGCCGAATCTTATTGACATGTGCGAATATCGATGTCTTGTTTATGCCAACTATTAAACCTTCTCTGAATCAAACGACTTATGGTAAGTCTAATTATAATCAAATGGGTAACTCCTATATTCTTGGGATTTAATCTAGTATAAATACCATTTATCTTTTACTACTTTGATTATTCTGATTACTTGCCTTTTGGACATTGAGATTTCTCTCCATGTATCTTTTTGTCTCAAAGCTAACTTAAGCATTAGAGAGTGGTTATGAACATCCCCACCACCTTTTTGATCATCTTTGTCTTGTAGGTTACTTTCTACTTCCGCAAGGTAGCTTAGCTTGCTCTGAGGGCGGAGTTCAGAGACCGGAGCCTATTTGTCCATGATGCATCATTTGGCGCGCACATTGATTTTGTTCAAAACAACTCACGTTACAGACACAAAACAACACCTCTCAAAAATAAAAATTGCTAACATAAACTTATCCCGGTCCTAGGTTAACGGCGAGGAACCTCTGGTCATTGAAGTCAGTTTCAGCTCATGCTGGGTCCACCGAATTCTGGTATATACTGGCAGTTTGCTCAAAATCATCTTTAAGGAAGCCTTCAATAGGACATGAATTCCTAAGGATCATGTGACGCACTACGCTTAACTCATCGCAAGATCAACCACCTATGCCATAGGGTTTATTTGTTTACCCGTCACAGTCGAATGAGTGGAGAGCTGAAGGGGTTCATAGGTAGAAACTCGTTCTAAACACCCATTAATCCTCCCCTGAAGGATCCGCTCATACAATGGGAATCCAAAATTCAGACGAAAAAGACTTACAATTTTTCATTAAAGGTTTTGATTTCAGATTATGTGGTGCTGCCACCAATAGCCTTCCCTTGAGGAATTTCTCTCTACCGGTATCCACGCGACGAAACGAGCAGCGAGTGGTAGCTCTTAGTTTTCTGAGTTTCGAATAATCTAGAGAGAAGACAAGGGCAGAAATCTAATTTCAGGTTTTTGGTTTTGCGGCTCTTGGAAGTCTATCTAGGGTTTCGCCCCATGAGAGATTGTATAGGGCGTGAGAGTTTGTTCTGAGAACCAACTCCCACGTTGTCCCAACTCTTATGGTAGTGGGAGTTTTTATCGCATAATAACTCCCACGTAATTCCAGCGAAAACCAAATACCAAAAATGCCCCACCTTAATCTCTAATTCGAATAATAACATTTTATTATTCTCAGAAATATAAATTTCAGATATGAGGCTTGTTAACTCGTCTATGCGTGTGACCCTGTAGGTTCATATCACATTGGCAATGAAAACACACTTAGTAGTAGTATGTGTTCATAAATCACATAATTCTACTAAGTGTGTTTTCATTGCCATTGTGATATGAACCTACAGGGTCACACGCATAGACGAGCTAACGAGCTTCATGTCTAGATTCAATGAATCTAGAATGTGTCTAGGTTCATTGTATCTGACATTTATTCTTCTGAGAATAATAAAGCGTTATTATTCGAATTAGAGATTAAGGAGGGCATTTTAGGTATTTGGTTCAGTCTTTGGGGATTACGTCGGAGTTATTATCCGATAAAGACTCCCACTACCAGCAGAAGTCTAGGGGACGTGGGAGTTAAAGACTCCCACTGCTGGGAGAGTTGGTAGGGACGTGGGAGTTGTTTTTGAAACAGCCTCTCACACCATATACAAACCTCTCTTGGCCGAAACCCTAGGGTTAATTTTTTTTCAGCCGCGAAATACCAAATACTCTGAAATACTGATTTCAATTTTCTGCCTCCTTTTCTCTCATAATTCCAAAACTCAGAAGGACGAAGAGCTAACACTCGCTGCCCATTTCGTCGCGTGGATACCGGTAGGGAGTAATTCCGCAAGGGAGGATTCAAGGTGGTTGCTGCTGAGAGCCGAAAGATACAACCTTTAAGCCGAAAAACGTAAGTCCTTTTCCCGGTTTTTCGATTCGTTTACGTATGAGCGGATCCTTCAGGGGAGGACTCATGGGTGTTTAGAACGAGTTTCCCCCCATGAATCCCTTCAGCTTGGTCAATGGATTAGCATTGTTGTCGTCTGTATGAACTTTGCAAATTTTAATATCTCCTTTATCAATGATATCTCTAATCAGATGGAAACGCTTGAGAATGTGTTTGGATCGTTAGTGAGATCTAGGATCCTTAGCTTGTGAAGTGGCACCATTATTATCACAATAGAGGTCCAGCGGGTTCACAATTCTAGGGATGACACCTAATCCATCAACAAATTTCCTGATCCAAACAGCTTCTTAAGCTACTTCAGAGGCAGCCATAGACTCAGCTTTTGTTGTAGAGTCGGCCACGGTTTCTTGCTTTGAGCTCTTCCTGCTCACAACACATCCATTCAAACAAAACACAAAACCAGATTGCGATCTAAAATCATCTACGTTGGTCTGGAAGCTTGTGTCTGTGTAACCATTTAAAAACAAGGCTTCTTTCCTGACCTCCGTAAACTAAGAACATATATTTAGTCCTTCTCAAGTACTTAAGAATGCTCTTGACTGTAGTCCAATGTGACTCTCCAGGGTCAGATTGATATCTGCTAGTCAAACTTAACGCGAATGAGACATCCGGGCGAGTGCATAACATGGCATATATAATAGACCCAATGACTGAAGCATTTGAGATCTTACTCATGCGTTCTTGGTCTTTTTTTGTGGAAGGTCCTTGAGTTCTGATGAGTTTAATGCCGTGTGATATGGGCAAGAATCCCTTTTTGGATTCTTGCAAACTGAACCGTTTCAGTACCTATTCAATTTATCCACTCTTGCTTGAGCCAATCATTTTGTTGGATCAATCCATAACCCTTTTAAGCTTACATACTTTGTTAGAATTTGATGGATCAACAAACTCCTCAGGTTGTGTCATATACGTATCCTCAAGAATGTTTCCATTAAGACACGCAGTCATAACGTCCATTTTCCATATCTCATATTCATAATATGCGGCAATGGCAAGTAAAATCCTAACAGACTTTATCATAACGACAGGAGAAAAGGTTCAATCATAGTTTATACCATGAATTTGTCTATAACCTTTAATTACTAGTCGAGATTTAAAAGTGTGTACATTACCATCCATGTCGGTTTTCTTTTTGAAACACCATTTGTTATCAATGACCTTACACCCTTCGAGTGGGTCAACCAAAGTCCAAACTTGGTTATCGTACATGGATTGCATCTCAGACTTCATAGCTTCTAGCCACTTGTCTGACTCAGAACTATGAATTGCCTCTTTATAGGAAATGAGTTCATCTTGATCAATCAGCTCAATATTATGATCATCAATTATGAGAAATCCATATCTCTTAGACTGTTGATGTACCCGACTTGACCTCCTTGGGTCGTGTGTCAAAGATTGAAGCTTAGTATCAGCACGTGAGCTTGCTTGAAGTTCCAAAGATGGTTTAGATGTTGTTTGGGGATCTTGAATTTCTCCCACTATCCCTTTTGGAAATAAATTCCCTTTCAAGGAATAGACCATTTCGAGCAACAAACACTTTGTTCTCTAATGGTAAATAGAAGTAATATCCTTTAGTTTCTTTAGGATATACCACAAACAAACACTTATCATATTTAGGGGCGAGTTTATCAGATAATAAACGTTTTACATATGCCTCGCATCCCCAAATTTTGAGAAATGACAAATTAGGTCGTTTCCCTGTCCATATCTCATATGGAGTTTTCTGAACCGCTTTAGAAGGAATTCTATTTAATATGAATGCAACAGTTTCTAGGGCGTAGCCCCAAAAAGAAATTGGAAGACTGGTTTGACTCATCATAGATTAACCATATCTAGTAAGGTGCGATTTCTCCGTTCTGACACACCATTCCAATGTGGTTTGCCAGGAAGAGTTATTTGTGAAACAATTCCACAACCTCTAAGATGTTCATCAAACTCTTGGTTAAGGTATTCGCCAACTCGATCTGATCGAAGTATTTTAATACTTTTACCAAGTTGATTTTGTACATCATTTTGGAATTCTTTGAATCTTACAAAAGATTCTGATTTATGTTTCATTAGATAGACATAGACATATCCACTGAAATCATCTATGAATGTGATGAAGTACTGAAACCCTCCTCTAGCACTTGTCTTTATTGGTCCACATACATCTGTATGTATGAGGCCCAATAAATCGGAAGCTCTCTCACTTTATCCAGTAAAGGGAGCTTTAGTCATTTTGCCTAACAAGCAAGAACCACATGTCTCATAAGACTCTAAGTCAAATGATGTCAAAATTCCATCTTGATGGAGTTTTGATATGTGTTTCTCATTGACGTGGCCCAAACGACAATGCCAAAAGTAAGTTTAGTTTAAGTCATTTGATTTAAACCTCTTTGTATTAATGTTATAGATGAGCCTTTTATTGGATTCATCGAGGTTAAAAATATAAAGTCCATTCATCAAAGAGGCATCTCCATAGAAGATACTATTTTTATGAACGGTACAAATTTTATTCTTAATATTTGTTTCAAACCATCAACGTCCAAACAAGAAACTGAAATAATATTCCTACTCAAAGTTGGAACATAAAGACAATTATTCAGTTCAGTAATACGGCCACTTGGCAAAACTAAATTAAATGTCCCTGTAGCTACAACAACAACTCTTGCTCCATTATCTACTCTCAGGTCCACTTCTTCTTTTGCCAGTGATCTACTCATTTTAAACCCCTGCACATTTGCACAAATGTGAATCCACAATTGTTATCTAATACCCATGAAGTAGGAGCAGACATGTTAATTTCAATAACATAAATGCCGGGAGAGACAGTCAAACTGGCTTTCTCTTTTTTCTTCTCTTCCAAGTAGAGCTTGCAGTTCCATTTCAAATGACTTGGTTCATTGCAATAGAAGTAAACCTCTTCCTTTGGTGCCTTGGCCTTGAGTTTGGGCTTGGGCTTGTTATTGCCTTTGCCCCTTCTTGGCCATGGGCTTTCCCTTTCCTTTATTTTTCTTGAAATTCCCTTTTTGAACCATTAAGACATCAGCCTTTTTGAGCATACTGTGTATCTCATGTATGGACTTCTCCATGACATACATGTTGAAGTTCATGACAAATTGGTCATACTCAGGTGGGAGTGAGCGCAAGATCATATGTGTGGTCATGTCATGACCTACGGGAGCCCCAAGTTTCTCTAGTTGGTCAATATAGCCTTTCATCTTAAGAACATGTGCACTCACAGAGGTGCCAGTGGCCATCTTGCAACTGTTCAACGCCTTGGTGGTGAGGAACCTTTCTTGAAGGGCTTGCTGTTGGAATATTTCCTTAAGCTGACCCATCATTTGGAAAGCCTCAACCTGTTTTTGAAGCTCAATGCTCATTGTGGCTAACATGATACAAGTCACATCGTTAGAATCATCACTATGCTTCTTCCAAGCATCTTTCTCAGCTCTAGGGGCGTTGTTTGCAGGTTGTTCAGGAATATCAGTATCGAGAACATATAGCTTTCTTTCATGCTTAATGACAATCCTTAAGTTGCGGGCCCAATCAAGGAAATTAGACCCACTCATTTTTTCTTTTTCAAGAACAGATCGCAATGAATTGTGTGAAGTGTTGGTTGCCATTATCTACATTAAAAATTATTTGCAAAGTCATTAATTAGTTTTTGAGCAAAAAACTTTCCACAATTTCAACACTTGATAAATAGTGGAGAAAACCATTTTACGATAGTTATAAGTAAGCTTTGGCTCATCACCCATAATTAAAGTAAAATCAACCCATGGGAATGAAATCTAAATGTCCCGACTATTTCTCATGTCATGCCCTAGGCACAAAACTATTTTGATAGCCTAGTTAAGTCGAATCATGTCTAAGCTTATGGAAATCACTATTTTCCCATCTCCTTTTGCTTAGATAACCACTTATTTGTTGCTTTGGCAAGCAGACAAAATGATGATCCAAGCTCAAGAAGTGCTTAGGATATGGTAGGCATTTTAAGACTTAATTAAAATATATATTTTTTAAAATTTGGCGAATATGTTGTTAGGCCCCATAAGACAAGAATATAAGCATCACATGCAAGATATAAAACATAAATGTAAACGTGAGATAGAATGACCTAATCCTGTGATGACTCCCACGAGCCTTGTGGGAGCCAATGGTCAATCTAAGTCAATGCCCATCTCATGGATAGTGTCCTCGATCCAACGTCCTCCAGTTTTGTTACATAAATGCATGGGCATACCTAGCCTTAAATGTAAAGAAATAAAACTAATCTAAGAAAACAATAACAATTTTACAACATTGAAAAACGGCTCGCATTCCGTATTATAAAATTACAATCCACTAAATGTAAAACAAGAGGGGGTATAGTAGGTCATGGTATTCACCATGCTAAACCTAACATAAAGCACAATGAAATCAAGTAATGAGTACAAATACAAAGTCTTAGGGCTGCCCCCCGGACGAGGTCCTAGGGGTAGCGCCTCCGGTAGGTTCCGTAGAGCAGGCGGCGGTCCCGCCAGCCAGTTAGCGGGCGAGGATCAAGGGAGCAGCGCCCCTCTGCTCATCGAATAAGTTTTTCTTCCCTGATTTAACCCTCAATCGCCTAACATATAGAATCAAATACATAAACAGTTTATGCAATAGTTAATTAGATTAACAACAGGAAGCATACATTCACAGTTTATGCATAATTAATCGAATTAATAACATACAATAACAGTTCATGCAATATTAATCGAATTAATACAGATCGAATCATGTGAATAGACATATAAATTAGATTAACATATATCACATACACATATCAGAATCACATAAACATTTTTTGAGTTTCGAATAATCTAGAGAGAAGAGAAGGGCAGAAATCTGATTTCAGGTTTTTGGTTTTGCGGCTCTCAAAAGTCTATCTAGGGTTTCACCCCAAGAGAGATTATATAGGACGTGAGAGTTTGTTCCGAGAACCAATCCCCACTTTATCCCAACTCTTCTGGTAGTGGGAGTATTTATCATATACTAACTCCCACGTAATCCCAGCGAAAACTAAATACCAAAAATGCCCCGCCTCAATCTCTAGTTCGAATAATAACATTTTATTATTCTCAGAAATATAAATGTCAGATACAATTAACATAGACACAATCTAGATTCATTGAATCTGACATGAAGCTCGTTAACTCGTCTATGCGTGTGACCCTGTAGGTTCATATCACAATGGCAATGAAAACACACTTAGTAGTAGTATGTGTTCATAAATCACAAGCGGTCCCTAGCAGGACATTGTGACTACCCAGAATGAATGAATGTACGGTGGAACCTAATATCAATCCACTATTTAATCCCTTTGTCTCGCGATATCCAAATTAAGCATAAGGCATGGTAGTTGTCACCCTTATAAAGCTTAATTGTATTTATGCTCGATCTCCAAGTAGACTGTTCCAACAAATAGTATTTAATAACCACTTTATTAAATACATTTGAGCACGGCCATACATT
Organism: Vinca minor; assembly: GCA_026122235.1. Lineage (NCBI taxonomy): Eukaryota > Viridiplantae > Streptophyta > Magnoliopsida > Gentianales > Apocynaceae > Vinca > Vinca minor. The sequence goes on along the minus strand of JAOCZM010000206.1, from coordinate 1,903,165 downwards.
TAAACAGTATTCCCTATCGAGAAGCCCCTAGATATCTCTCTCTAATAAGAGAGGGACAAATCCCTTATAATGCCTCTCACATTCAATCCATGATAGGATACTACATCCGATAATCAGTCTTATTAATTACTCGATTAAAAGTAACGTCCGACTGAGTCAAAACGTAGCTCCATTCATGCTAGAAACGACGGAGACATAAGGTCTAAGGATTCCAAATAGTATTGAGGAAGTAATACTTATGACTAAAGAACCATGAAGTATTACTTCTCCTTCAGACCACGTCCCATACAATATATCCAATATATTGTATCTATGATATTATTTGTATCCCTTACACATGATTAGTAAAACATAATAATCAATCAAACATTTTACTAGTATTATTTCGTTGTAAAAAATATTACATAAAACTAGGACAATCAGAATAGCAATTGCATAAGCTAATGAGTTTTACTATCAAATCACGAATTTGATGTTCAAAAGCAAAATTAACTATTCAAATGACATGCTCAAAAATATATAAAACGTACAACATATGCTAATGGACCTAGGGCACTACTAATAAGTATTACCCGGAAAGCATTGTCTTCTACATCGTTGAGGCATACTCCCGGTACAACGCAATAATAGGCAGACCATACCATAACACATTGCATTCTGACATCTCCACATACACCCTACCTCTAAGGGTCTGTCTCGCAATCGACCGCAGAGTGTTAGTGCAGCGGCAGGAAAATGATTCATATGATTTTCATAACTATGATGTCCGACGAAGAAGACGAAGATCCCGGGAGGTGGATAAAATACAACCAATAGAACTTGAAGGGAGATATGTGATGCCCGAGACTTTTTGCTTATGTGTTTTGAATGTCTTTTATGTAATTTTGGGTGATTAATTGATATTACATGTTTTATGTGTTATATGTTAGTTTGGAAAAGTGTTTAAGAGGCATATTTGATGTTTTGGATGTTGGGGGACTTGAGTGGGGAAATTAGAAACTTATGGGGTTGCTTTGTAACTTTTTGAAAAGGTGTTAGTGGTAGTTAGTGTGGGGTTATGGATGGAGGACTGAAGGGAAAAATAAGTAAGAGAAGAAGAGAAATAGTAAGGCTGGAAAAAAGAGAGTTGTGAGTGTTTTCCAAATTGTGATGGTAAATGAAATCGGCTAGAAGCGATTCCGGTTGCGTTAGAAAGAGGACTGAAAGATCTACGTTCTGAACGGTGGGATTACGTTTGCAACGTTTCAGTAGTGAGTATTGGACTTCAAATGTGAACTAATTTTCTGTGATTTGGAGACTTCATATTCTTTAGAATATTTTGATTAAGTTGCTAAGGTAAGGTTCTTACACACTTGATTTTCTGTACAAAATCATGAAATGTTGTTAATAAAGTTAGGGATTTGAAATGAAATGATTTCTTCATATGTTTTATTGCATTAAAATCAGATGAAACATTCAAGTATATGATTTTTATGAATTGTTCGTTGTCTTCGAATTCCTGCGTTTATTATTTGGATATAGAAGTTCTGGTCTGACGATATTGCAAGTCTGAAAGTTGTTTTTTCCTATTGTTTATGATTGAAACTAAAGCATGATGTGCCTCCGTTAGAATGTGAATGTGTTTAACCGTTTGCCTAGTGCAAGCGAGGCTACTAATGTGTATGCGTATAGAACTATTTGTCTGGTACAAGCGAAGTGACTAATGTGTTAAACTGTTTGCCTAGTGCAAGCGAGGCTACTAAAGTGTATGTGTATAGAACCGTTTGTCTAGTAACAACGAAGGGACTAATATGTTAAGTTATTTTGCTAATGCAAGAGAGTTTATTAATGTGCATGGTTTCCACCTCGTCTGGACAAAACTATTGAGGCTGTTATCGTCCAGATGGTATTTTGGTCCGTTTTGAATTCGATTTTGTTCCATTTTCAAGTCAAGTATATTATAGTTTTTGTAAAGTGTTTTTCAAGTGAAACCCATTTACTTGGACAGGGCAACCCATTTACTTGGACTGGGCAACCCCTTTACTTTGTCCGGACATTTTGACTTGGCTACTGCCTCCAAGTAGGACGACCTCCGGTCGAACATACCTCTGTTCGGATCGCTTGGAGGGTATTTTGGTCCGTTTTGATATCCATTTTGTTATGTTTTCAAGTCAAGTATGTTATAGTTTCTGTAAAGTGTTTTGCAACTGCATTTAAAGTGTTTTAAATGGTATTTCAAGTTAAGTTTTGTCAAGTAAAATCATGCATTGTTTTCACATGTTTTGGGAAAGTCGGGAAAATTCTTCGAATCGTATTTGATGCTTCAATGCAAAGGTGTTTGAACCTTAATGGGCTAGTTAGCTCACCCCTTATTTCCCCTTTTTGCAGATGAGGTTGTCGAAGGTACTATTGATGAGACTTTAAAGAAGATTATGAGGATGACCTAGAATGATCACTTGTAATAGCATTGCGAGGTTTACTTTTGAACATTTAGTATTTCCTTTGTTATGTAAGAACTTAATGGAGGATGTAATTTCCATTTTTGAGTTACTGATATATGAACGAGGTTTCCCTTTTAAGTATGAAGTTTATTGGGATTTTTAATATTTCTGTTTTGGGTTCGATGTCTTATCGACGAATGAGGCACTTCCAAGTCACCTCCAGGTTACGCGGTGTGACAAGATCCGTCTTGATCTTACTAGATCCTGCAGACTTGAGAAAAACAGTTCAGATAGGACTTGTGTTACCACCGTATATATGCCATAGTGGTACAAGTCCTACGTGAGTATAAAGATGTATTTTCCTTTTAATATAGAGATTTGGAGAGTATTCCCTAGGCCATAGAAGAACACAACATGGGCATGGAATGCACAACCCGACCGATATTCCAGTGGAAACGCTCATTCGGGAGTGAACATCGTGACGCAATCTGAACCGAGGTTTGTGATTTACTTAAATCTGGTATGATAAGAAAAATTGACTTCCCGGAGTGGCTATCCAGCCCTGTGGTAGTACCAAATCATATGGATCTTGGAGGATGTGCATCGACTTCACAAATTTAAACGAAGGCATTCCGAAGAAACCATACCCTCATTTCGAATAGACCAACTGGTCGACTCGGTAGCAGGGCACGTCATGATGTGCTTCCTAGATGCTTACAAAAGGCATCGTCAAATCCCTATGGCTAACGCAGACATGGAAAAACGATGCTTGTCACGGATGATAGTATCTTCTATAACAAAAGAATACCTTTCGGACAAAAAAATGTCCGTGCATATTTTCAGGAGATGATCAACACATAATTTTCCGAACAGATCGGGCAAAATATGGAAGTGTATGTAGACGGTCTAATCATAAAGTTCTTAGACATGGATTCCCTCCCGGAGAATATAAGAGAAACTTTTTCCACAGTTTCAAGAATATGAATGAAACTCAACCCTTATAAGTTCACATTCGGGGTACCCTTAGGTAACTTTCTGGGGTTTCTGGTGTCACAAAGAGGTATAAAGGTTAACCCAGGCAAGATACAGGTCATTTAGGCCATGAAACGACCCACCAATTTCAAGGACATTGAAAGGATGACTGGACAACTAGCAACACAAGCGTAGTTCCTAGCCCATGTCGGGGAGCGTGGACTTCCATTCTACTAAATCTTAAGAAAAACCAATAGGTTTAAATTGACACCTGAGTGTGATAAAGTTTGGGCAGATCTCAAGGATTATCTTAGCGGACCCCTATTGTTGGTCAGTCCAATTGCACGTGAACACCTATACTTATACCTGGCAATAACAAACTCAGTGGTGAGTTTGGTCCTCTGCACGGAGAGGGGATATATCATACGTTCAGGCTATTATGCAAGACGTGTTCTTAACGGGCTAGAAAACAGGTATAACACCCTCGAAAAGCACATCCTCGTAGTTGTCAAGTTAGCCAAAAAACATAAACCGTACTTTCAACCGCACACTGTCTGCGTATTAATCGATGCCCCGCTCAGGCAAATTATGCACAAACGAAGCTCTGTGAGTATCAGCTTCATTTTCTCTCGCGCAAAGCACGAAAGGCACATGTACTAGCTGATTTTGTCGTAGAAGTCTCTGTTTCGAGTTCCAAAGACGCTAAAATGACACAAAAGCCCAACTGGGCAGCGTGTTGGACACTTACAGTTGACAGCTCAACTGTAGAAAACAAAGGCGCTGGAATTCTGCTGGAAAACTGTTGGAGTACATTTAATCTAAGGTGCGCCAATTCGATTGGGCCGGGCCGGGATTGGATTGGGCCCTTAATCGGGTTGGGCCGACCAATATGATTGGGCCGACCGACCCGTTTTGGACCGACCTTATGGCTGGAAAATTGGACACATATTTTCAGCTCATATGTCTCTTATCTAGAGGTTAAAGGAGTGGAGGCAATTAATTCCAGTATTATTCATTATGTTTCTGCGTTCTTAACAACATAAATAAATAATATGTCCTTAGAATAGTATTCATAATTGTTATGAGATACTATTCAGAAACGTCCCCTAGTCGAACATTATTATGGAATCTTCGAGGACAATAATAATGCGCAAGACTAGTATGTGCGATGATTGATATAAGATATCGGATCGTCACATAGGTATATATGATTAGAGAATCATTATCATTTGAGCAGACCCAGACATGAGAAACACACCATGGGTTGTTATATAATAGTCAACGGTGTTTCTCAAAATTTTGATTGGGTTGTATATGAGATCCTTCGACTTGAGGTCTCACAAGAGTTCTTGCATGGCTAGTGTTATGCTTTGATAATGTTAAACGCTATCCAGTAGCTCGGGTGAGCAATAAAGGCATTTATTGGGTATATCACGAATCTTGTTCGGGATGAGTGGGATGCGAAAAGGATTTGTCCCTCCTATATAGTAGGAGGCGATATCTTGGGCCCCTTGATGGAGTCGACTAATTCATGGCCATGAACAAGTGAATCGGTATATGATATTGATGTCATTTGATTAGTCTACTCGCGAATCAAGAAACTAAAAAGATTGGACAATACAAGTGTGACTTTTTCCATGACTTGTGTTTAATCTAGATATCAAGGACAAAAGGATTTAACTACAAATGTCAAATGTTGTGATTATGATAAATCACCGAGATATTTATGAGTTGGGGGGTAATGATGCGTTGCTAGATACCTCTCATTACTGTGACATATGATGTCACGGCCAGCGTCATAGATACCTCTTGGGTCGCACTCATAGATGAACTGGATTGGGCTTGTTGGAGTACATTTAATCTAAGGTGCGCCAATTCGATTGGGCCGGGCCGGGCAGGGATTGGATTGGGCCCTTAATCGGGTTGGGCCGACCAATATGATTGGGCCGACCGACCCGTTTTGGACCGACCTTATGGCTGGAAAATTGGACACATATTTTCAGCTCATATGTCTCTTATCTAGAGGTTAAAGGAGTGGAGAAAGTGGAGGAGTGGTTTCATCCATGATCTCCCACTTTCCCCTTTATCTCTCCCCACTCTCTCTTGATAGACTAAGGGAAAAATACTGATTTTTCCCATTCATATTAATCAGTTTTTCTCCAGCTTTTGAAGCTTAGAGAGAAGAGAGAAAAGTGATTTTTTAGAGAGAAAAGGAAAAGATAGATTTCTAGACTTGTTTTCTAGCTTTTTGCTAATAGGAAAGAAGTTAGAAATCCTGTATCTTATTATTCTGATAAGGTCTGAAATACATACTCCATTGAAGAGTGTCTTCAAAGCTTCTACAAGGCGTTGGCTAGCACCAAGCGAGTAGAAGACCATCCCCGGAAGATCGAGTGGATCTTTCGGGAGAGGCGGAGCTGCATTGTGGTGTTCAGTTCGTGACAACATACCGCTGAAAGCGTTTCAGCCATTCTAGCATCAATATAAGGTAAAACACTATCCCATAGTCGTAGGTTCTTACTCGTGGAAGATCCTGGTAGAGGCGGGTCAAGTTTTATTCCGCTGCGCATTTATGTGTGACCCGGTTATTCCTCTAACAAAAACTTCGAAAGTAAAAGCTCTTCTTATGCGCTAAAATAAACTGTAATGTCACTAATAGTGTTAACTGCTTCTGCCCAAAACATCTTTGGCAGTCCACACTTCAACCTCACGCACCTAGCACGTTCATTCAAGGTTCTATTCATACGTTCGCAACACCATTCAGCTGAGGAGTTCCTCTCCGGGTCTTTTCCATGCGAATGCCATTCGTAGCACAAAACTGTTTGAACTCACGGAGCTCATACTCTCCACCATTGTCGGATCTCAAACATTTCACTTTTAGACCTGTTTCAGTTTCTACCGAGGCTTTCCACGTTTTAAAGGTACTAAAAGCATCAGATTTATTTTTCAAAAAATGGACTCATACCTTTCTTGTGGAGTCATCAATGAAGGTCATGTAATATGACGCACCACCAAGAGATGTCACCGGTGCTGGTCCCCATAAGTCACTGTGTACCAACTCTAGCTTATGACTTTTCGAAGTTCTGCCACCCTTCGAAAAACTCACCCTTTTCTGTTTCCCGAAAACACAATCCTCACATAAACCGACTTCAATAGTCTTGAGGTCTGGCAGTTTACCCTTCGAACACAACACTTTCATCCCCTTCTCACACATGTGTCCAAGACGACTAAGCGACAAATCTGTATCACTAATTGCACCTGCAAAAGCAATACTTTCATGAGTGTTATTCGTCAAATACAACGTACCTTCCTTCTTTCCTCGAGCTACTACCATAGATTCTTTGGTTATCTTCCAAGAACCCCCACCGAATGTAAAATAATAACCGTCATCATCTAATTGTCCAACAGAAAGCAAGTTCTTTTTTAACCTAGGAACATATTTGACATTACTCAGTTGCAATACAGTTTCATGCGGTGTTTGGATCCGAACATCTCCCTTCCCCACAATTTCCAATGGTTCATTGTCAACAAGATAAACCTTACCAAAATCACCAGAAGTGTAACGTTCAATTACATCATTACTGTTGCAAGAATGAAACGATGCCCCAAAATCCAAAACCCACGATTCCAATGGACTGCTCACACTCAAAATTAATGCATCTGAGATTTCTTCTACTGCTACAATTGCTGATTTGTTATCTTCCTTCGACGGTGTTGTGCACTCTCTCTTGTAATGCCCAAATTGCCTACAATTAAAACATTTAATTGTGCTCTTGTCTCTCTTAGGCTTCCAAACTCTCGACTTCGATCTACCTCAGCAGAATTTCGACCTTGATTCTAATCTGCCTCTATTTTCTATACTCATGGATGATCCTGAAGTTATACCCGATTCTTTTCTGCGAATTTCTTCACTAATAATTAGGTCTCTGACTTCGTCAAACTTAAGTTTCACCTTCCCTGCTGAAGCGCTAACAACAGTAACTATTCCGCCCCAACTCTCTGGTAAATAAGACAACAAAATTAAGGCCCGTACCTCATCATCGAAATCAATCTCAACTGAGCTCAATTGAGCTATTATCACATTGAACTTATTGAGATGATTGGAAACCGCAGTACTTTCTGCCATCTTTAGGTTAAACAGATGTCGCATAAAAAAACCTTGTTTGTTGTTGATGGCTTCTCGTACATCTCCGATAATGTCTCCAACATCTCCTTGGTAGTTTTTGCTTTGACCGTATTGAGCGCCACGTTTCTGGATAGAGACAAATGCACGACGCTTATTGCCTTCCTGTCCAACAACTTCCACTCGTCGTCTTTCATGTACTCCGGTTTCTCACCAAGAGGTTGGTATAAATCTTTACTATATAGGTAATCCTCAATCTGCATATTCCAGGACCCAAAATCTGCTCCATCAAACTTTTCGATCGACAATTTCCCTTCACCCATCATGTTTATTTTTTATGCCCCTGAACCAGGCTCTGATACCAATTGTTGGGAAATAAACAACAATATTTGGGAGAGAAAACTAGATCGAAAAACAATAAAGAAAGACACAATAAATTGTTTACCCAGTTCGTCAAAGAATTGAATACGTCTGGGGGCGCTACCAAGCCAGGATCTATTACTATGTGATGAGATACAATATTTATGTTACATAGATGGGCTATTTATATGAAAAGAAAACCCTGACTCCTAATTGGATTCAACTTCCAATTCCACTTAGCATTAGGATGAGTCATATGTAGAAGAGTCCTACTCCATTCTTAATTCCTAATCCTTGTAGCATTAGGCTCCATAACCTAACAAGTTATCCTAAACACATCCCCCGGGAATCAAAAATTAATTCTACCTGAGGACAACACAATATCATCTCCATCTACTATTTCTACAACGGGTTCTGGTTGAGACATCTTACATCAATGTGTGGGTCTCTTGGGTGCCATTACGGTAACCCAAAGCCTTAAGGCACCGCGTCTTTAGATTTCTGGGGGCTGGAGGATATAGTCACATGTCTATAAATTTGAATGAAAATCGTAAATGTCAGCCGGAATTATGCACTTCACCGGAGAAGATGAACATTGACGGGTAATAGCAAAGAGTGAGTTTTTTGCAAACTAAGAATACATGTTGACTAGGTCCACCTATTTACATGGAAGTAAAAAGTAACTCATGCGGTTACTTATTACCTACATGGACGTTACACATTAGCGGAAGATAAAGCGGTTCATTTATAAGAAGTTATAAAGACAAACATTTCACAAAGGATAACTCCAGGTATTTTTTGGATAGATGACACTGATGTTAGTGAATATAACCTTTGGGTAAAACGTCAGCTCCTCAACACATTTGGTGATATCTCCCGAGCATTTCCTTCACACACTTGATCATTCTTGAATATTTCAATTTGAGTATGCCTGAGGCTAGGTAATAACATTCAGGTACATTATTTATGAGATCAATACATCCAGGTAGATTTACTCGAAGAAATGGCGAACACATACCATACCTTAGCTTCAGGCATCTTCTCCAGAAGTCATGGGGGCTTATGGTGGGTTCTGACCCAAGATTTATATTGGGGCCCCGGTTCCTGTTGACATGGGATGGACTCGCGCCGACTCTTATTGACATGTGTGAATATACATATCATGAATATGTCAACTACTAAAGCATTGAAGTTCTCATGGAACTGCATTTCTTAAAACCTTCTCTGAATCAAAAGACTTATGGTAAGTCTGATTATAATCAAATTGGTAACCCCTATATTATTGAGATTTAATCTACTTACTACAAGAAAAATGATATTCGTCGCCACTCTAAGATCGATTTTAGGTCACTATTATAGCTTGTGACCATTTTTTGAAGTCGTCACTTGCCGTCACAAATATCTCCGCCACTGATGAAATTGTGACGACATTTTGTGATTGGTCACATTTACTCAATGCTTCTGTGACTAAATTATCGATACAATTTTTTTTACAATAAGTGCAAAACAAAATGGTCACAACAAATATAAATATGTGTGACAATAGTTTTGACACAAAAAAGATGTCAATTTAATTCGTCACATATTTATATTTATAGTGACGACATCGTTGACACAAAAATACTTGTTAATAGTGGCCAAATGTTCGTCACACATACTACTTATATCAGTAACAACTACTTCGTAATTAATTATTTGAAATAGTGTCGACCGAGTTTAGTCACAAATAAATTTAATTATTGTTACAAATATTTTGTCACTGTATATTTATTATGATCGAGCCAACCCACCCCCACAGAGCCGAGCCGCCAAGTCAACACACCATTGAATAATGTAGAATAAAGTCTCTCCATTAACCGCCAAGTCAAGTCACCCTTGAATAATTTGAATAAAGTATCTACATTCTCAAAGGGATGAGAATTGAACCCCCGAACTCCCACATGTATGTCGTGCGCTGGGTCGCTGGGCTAGCTAATCATTTGTTAATTGTTGTTTCTACTATTATATTTATCATAATGGAGTTTTTTATTTTGAACCTTTACTTACTTAAATTTCTCTTTATTTTTTGATCTTTCTTTTCTTCATGAAACAAATTAATACACTCTCATTAAATTTTAAATAATTAAATGTACTTAAATTTTCTTTCAACATATATTTCAGAAACATAATCTATGTATTTGTGTATGGAATTCTTATCAAAATATGAATAAATTTATTCTATAGGATACTATTTTTTAGTGATAAATTTAATGTCTTACTAAAAAAAATATAAAAACTAAAATTATTATAACATATATACCTGTATATTTATACTCATTTTTATTTTACAAAAACAAAAAATATCTATACTTTCATTCAGTTTCCGTTGCATTGCAACTTTAACTTTTTCGTTTTAAAAGAAATATACATTCAACGTAAGAGGAGAATAATGCTATAACTACATCATATACAAACTATATATTATAAAAGAAAAAATACTTTTTAGAACGAACTTTTCGTGACAAAGAAATTTTCCTAACCAAGAGTCATACCTATCGTGACGAATATTTGTCTTCGTCACAATGGTCGACATTTCTTGACGATGAAACTATTTTTTGTGTGACGAATCTAGATTTTCTTCAGAAAATGTCATTTTTCGTGACAAAGTCGTTTTCGTCAGGAAAGAAAGACTTTTCGTGATGAGAATATCTTTGTCACGAAACGTTTCGTCCTAAAATGTATTTTTTTTTTGTAGTGTACAGATGATAATAATGATTTTGTGTCAGAACATATATCTGATTTAGATGTAATAATCGTTGAAGGAAATCCGTTTACTATTGATACAATGGGTATTGAAGAAAAAAATGAATTTGATGATGATGAAGACATTATTAATAGGACACTAGTAATACATTAATAATGCCAAATTAACCATAGAAAAGACTAATAGTCACAATTTGCAGTAGTAACAAACAAATAAGCCGTCACCACTAGTACAAAAACTAGTAACCATCCATGTTTTGTCATAATAAACATATTATTTGTGACCACATTCAGTTAACACTAACTGTATGAACTTTAGTGTCATAAATGTTTTTCACAGAAAGGCATATGTAGAGTGACAAAGCACTTTTTGTCACAACAAATTGGAAAATAGTGAGAAAAATAATTTTTGTCACAACTAAGTTTCATTTCCGCAAAATATAATTGGTGCCAAAGCGCATATGCTATTAGTGACAAAACTTCAGTGATAAAAGAAATTACGGCACTATTAATATAGTAATAGTGACAACTTACTTATGAAAGACTTTAAATCATCACCATTAACACTACAACCGTGACAAACATATAAATTGTCACAATTAGTACATATACTAGTGACCAAGATTGTCAAAATTGCGAGTTGGACGATCCAAAGGGTATAAATCGAGTTAAATTGCACTAAAAATCGCATCAGAGTTGGATCGTAAAAGATCGTACGATCCAGATCGTAGGATCGTATGATCCGTTACGATCCCATTTTTCCCCTTTTCATTTCAGGTTTCCTCAAACAATTTTGTCGGAAACTTACCGGAACATTTGTGTTTTAATGGGGTTTTAATGGGTTCAGGCCAATTACCGGAATCTCTTGCTAAATGTGACAGTTTGAAGTTTGAACGCGGAGGTTCTGTTGGTATTCGGTATTCCCGTTCGTTGATGATGAAGTCTCCGGTGTAACCAAGGAGTGCCAGGAGCAGTTCGTGACTTCGTGCAGCATTGTTGGTGGCGGTGGCGGTGTCGCCGGAGCTCCTCTACTTCTCTAAAATTCAAAATCCAGTTCCCCCCAAAATATTTCACTGTCGCTGGCGCGTTATAACTATGGTTAAATTTCAATTTAGTCCTATTATGTTAGGGGTAATCGCACTTTAGTTCACAAAGTTCAAAATTGAGCACCATTAATCCATTGACCGTTGGTCAATGCTAACTGCCAGTTACTTTTGGGTTAGGCAAAATGATTAAGGTAGATGCTCGTTTGAAAAGTGAAGATACGGATTTATCGACAATCACGTTGATATTACTTATTTTAACACTTTTTGAATTAAATATCGAAATGTGATTAACTCTTACAACTAATAAGCATAAAATGTGTAAGCAACAAGAGTAATGACGGATGACTTCGACATATTTTAAAGTGAAAGATCTTTTATTTAAATAATAATAATTTTTCTAAAAACTTAATTTTTATTGGTTTATTTTTATCATAAAATATTATTTTAATAGTTTTGTCGGATCTTCCGATCCGTGCTACGATTCTCGTGTTTACGATTTTTTAGACCCCTTCCATTCAGAGTCAAAATTGCGATCTTGACAACCTTGCTAGTGACAACAAAATATTTTGTCGCAATAAATCTTTTATTTGTGACAAAATGATATACGGTCACAAAATAGTTGTCACTGAATGTCTTCGCTCTTCTAGTGACTATAAATATTAGGTATCTTTTACTGCTTTGATAATTTTGATTACTTACCTTTTGGACGTTAAATTTTATTTTGTGTCTCTTTCTCTTTCAAAAATAACTTAAGAAACGGAAATTGGTTAAGAACATCCCTACAATCCTTTTGATTTTCTTTGTTTTGTAAATTATTTCCTTCTTTCGCAAAATAGTTTAGCTTGTTGTGAGAGTATAGTTTAAAGACCGGAACATGTTTGTCCGAGACGCATCATATACTCTTAATTTGTACCCTTAAATATTTGGACTCGCAATGTTTCTTCTGCATTCACTTCTACTTTTTTTTTGGCAAATAAGAAAAAGGGTTTATTTTCCCCTAAAAACATAGTATCTTTGAAAAAGAGGAATTTCAAACTTTAAGAGTTTTGGACTAGCCAATTTGTGGGCCCCGACTCCATTTTTCAATACTTAAAAAGGGAATCTTAGAATAGGAATGGCTGTCTATGTCGAGATTCAAAGTTCAAACAAGATCGGATTAATAAAAGAATTCAAACACCAAATCTAAACGCGGTTACAAGGTCGGGCCGGGGGCGGTGGAGTGCGATCCAGAATGAAGTACGTCAACATTTCTATCTATATATCCATATTTATTTCATATTACTTTCTAAAAAAATTAAAATTGTCTCCAATCTTAAGGATTCATTTCTTCGTTGAATGGGTTAAATTGCACGATGTGTTTTAATAAGATGCATTAGAGTTGTCTATACACTACAACTCACAAATGATTAATTATTTACTTGACAATAATCGAACTTCCATCTTAAGAGTGAAGACAAAACTAACACAATATTGCTCGTTGTAGATATTTTAGTTGTGTTGTATCCCAAGAACTTCATATTGCTTTCTTATTCATTTTGTACATGTAGATAGCCATTCAATTTGAACGAAGAAATTGAATAGTGGAGAACCTTGTTGCCGAATTTATTTAGTTAGACTATGAAATATTATTCGAGTGGCAAGAGATGAGGTGTCCGAATGAAATGTCTAAAGTTTGCATAGCTCAATTTAAGATTTATTCCTCTACTTATTTAGATTTATTTGCAACCCTAAGTATTGTTCGATCATTGTGTAATTTTCATCAATAATAATATGTAGTATATTAAAAGGAGAATTTTACTTGAGGTCAGTCATCACATCATTTTTGTATTCTCAAGTACAAATATAAGTATTCCTTGCGGGGACGAAGTTAGGAATTTGGCGTTGGGGGCGAAACTGCAACAGTATGTCGAACTATATATAAAAATGGCAAAAAAAAATCTTGGGGGTGAAATTAATAAAATTTTCTGAACTACATATAAAATTTACTATACTTAGTAGTATTTTTAAAAATCTCGGGGCCAGCGCACCCCTGTCTTCGTCCCTGATTCCTTGGCTCAGTGATACTACTTGAGTAGATTCCTTGGTCCATTATTTTTATTATAATACTCAGTTCAATAGGAGGGCTTGGAATGTTTCAGACGATTCACTATATAGGTAAATTCTTATTTGTTCTGAGAATTTAATCATTCAAACAAATCCCTTTCTTCAACACCTCATTGTTGACAATGGGGCATGTGAGTTTACCTGTCTCAAATAAAATGATGCATATGATTGATGAAGATGGGGTCTGATTGCATTATATAAAATAAACCAGTTTAATGAAGACAGATATGTATGATCAATTGGTTTCTAGACTGGAAAATAAATGTGGATTTAGGAAACTATGTATTCATAATACTGCAAAAAAAAAAAAAAAGAGCATGGACGGAGCTACGGGCGATCGCCTTCAAACTTTTAAAAACTGTTTTTTATATTTTATAAAATTTTAAAATTTTAAATAAGTTATTAATAACATTTATCTTTTATCACTTCTAGAATTATGTAAAATTTACCTTCTTTTATAATTCAAAATGAAGACTATGTAATGCAATCAGTGGCGGAGTCAGGATTTAAATTTAGGGGGCAACTAAAATCCGTTCACAATGTAAAACGATATTTGAGTTAGAAATATATATTTTTATTAGAATACCTGAATTTAAACGATATTTATCTTCGAAAAGAGATATAAACTAATTTAAAAAATTGACCAATTTTTTTTTTTTTAAAAATGAAGAAAAATTGACTAATTTACATATGTCATTATCACGGACCATACTTCAAAATAACATGAGAAAGTTATAAAAATATATATTATTTGATTAAATGTATGTATATTTTTAGAGAATAGTTCATAGCTATTTTGATTACTAAACTATTTACGTTTTGCGATTTTGTCACTCAACTATTTTTTAGCTAAATATAACACTCTAATATTCACCTTTGGCAAAAAAATAAACATCCATCATTAGTGTGTTAATAAAGTTTAATCAATAAAATTAATAAAGTTAGTTGTTGAACTATGTGTTAGTAGAGTTTAATCTAGTCAAATTTAGAAATTGACGGGACCAATATACTAGTGAATTTTAACTCTATTAGATTATAGGAGACTACTAGTAGAATTATTCAAAATTATTTCTACTTTAAAAAATGAGACATTCAATTTTGGACATCAAAAAATGAAAATTTGTACCTTCAAATCCGAATAGAGTCAGTAATGCACAGTATTATTATGAAAGTTAGTAGAATAACAATGTGTTAGAGAGTATTATTATTAAATTTCAATTTTTTCTAGGGAATCAAGACATTTTATATTATAAGATCTTATTTTTACAAAAATAAATTCTTAGTACTAATATAAAAATTTCAAAACATTTGTTGGGGGAGGGGGGGGGAGAGGCCATGGCCCCCTCTTGCCCGCACTATCCTCCGCCACTGAATGCAATATGAGTTCACCATTGAACCAAGGGTTTCATGGGTATTGCATTGGAGTGGCCCAATTTTTGTATAATGGTCATGACATGGCACCCAAATTTAGGGGAGAAATATTTTTGTCCAGGACGGAAATTCGACGTGGCAGCATTTCAGACGCGCCTCGCTTGACGTGGCGAGGACTTCCGTCCTCAACGTGAATTTTTTTTTTTTTTTGATGAAGCTTTTGATAAGTTTGATGAAGTTTCAAGTTTCCCACTTTTTGTCTTTTTCTTGTTTCTTGTTTCTTTATGTTAAATTTAAAAAAAATATATATAATAGATTCATTCTTTATATATATATATATATATATATATATATATATATATATATATATATAGTTTTATATACATATTAGTTTTTCGAAGTCGAAAAAAACTCTAAATCCTTTAGACATTATTTAATGTAGTAATATGATTATTTTAAACACATTAATTGATTTTACTCCAATAGCACTACTACATATACAATAATTTTAATTTATGTGATCTTTAACAAATTATGTTTTCATCACATATTACGTGCTATATTTGATTAACTTTTTGTTGATGGGCGTTTCACTCGCGTATCGTAATCGGGGGTGTAGTTGTAAATCACGTAGATGAATAAGTTAATTAGATGGGATTGGTATTAGAATTAATTAGGAATTTTATTTGGATTAGGAAAGTTAGTATAATATAAATAACGTATATAGAAAATCACATCAATTTAATAAGGAATTAAATAGGGGTTAGTTAATAAAATAATATAAGAAATAAAGTAGAAAATTAAAAAGGAAAGGAACTGTGGATATGACTCAATTTTTTGTTTTTTTTCTTTAAAATGTCAATCTCATTTTAGTGTATATTAGTGTGTACTAGAATACATTATCTAATATATTATTAAAATTATTGTATATGTAGCAGTGCTATTGGAGTAAAATCAATTAATGTGTTTAAAATAATCATATTACTAAATTAAATAATGTCTAAAGGATTCAGAGTTTTTTCGACTCGCAATTGTACAAAACTAATATATATATATATTTTAAATTTAACATAAAAAAAAGAAAAAGAAAAAAGAAACAAGAAACAAGAAAAAGACAAAAGGTGGAAAACTTGAAACTTCATCAAACATATCAAAAGCTTCATCAAAAAAAAATTCACGTTGAGGACGGAAGTCGCCTCAGGACGGAAATGGGACTTCCGTCCTCGCTACGTCAAGCGAGGCGCGTCTGAAATGCTTCCGTACTGGACAAAAATATTTCTCCCCTAAATTTGAGTGTCATGTCATGACCATTATACAAAAATTGGGCCACTCCAATGCAATCCCCCGGGTTTCATCATCAACATTTCTCTTTACACGTCTTTTCCAAATTAAATATCAAACTGTTTTACAGTTATAAAAGGTTGTTAGCACTATCCAGGTTGTCTCAAATAGTATTTAAACCTTATACTAGTTATCAAAGTAAAATCCTAATTTTTTTTAAAAAATAAAAATTATAAAAAGTGTCAAAATATAATCATAAATCAAAATTTCAAGAGTGCAAATAATCATAATAAGGATATTTTATTTAAAAATGATAATCTTTGTAACACCCTTTGAAGCGAAATCGTCAATTGAATCTTCATAATCGATTTTCTCCAAAATATCATTCTCACTTATCATCAAAGAAAGTACATTGAGTCTTTTTTGTGACATTATAGAACGCATATAGGATTTCAACAACTTCCATTTAGAAAGGAAAAAAATAACTTCTTTTTTGTAGATACAACTCACTATTCGGTTAAAATGAAATATCGAACCTAACCAAACCGAATTTTATGATTCGGTTTATTCGGTTCAATTTTGAAAATATCGAAATAATTCATATTGGTATTTGGTTTTTAATTTTTAGAAAACGAAATACCGAAATATCAAATAGACCAATTTTATTATTATTATTCAAAAAATGTATTATACTTATAAATATTCTTAATATTACATAGAGTTGTCTTCAATCCATCTGCTTCAGTAACATTCTGAGAACAATAACTTTGTGCATTTATTGTCAAATGTTAGGTTTGTCTCTCATTCATCCCGTCCATACCCCGAATTATTGAGAACTTAATGAGTATGTTGTTGTTGTAGAGTTGTATTTTTATTCTTAATTTTTAGTTTTTTATTTTTATTTTTATTTTAATTGTGAATTATAATTTTATCTTTTGTCTAAATTTTATTAAGTTGAGCTCCACAAGAAGAAAAAAATGAATTTTCGGTACAAACTTAACCGAACCGAACCATACCAAAATAAATTCGGTATTCGATTTTCGTAAAATTTTGGTTCGGTTTAGTTTTCATAAAACGTTACAAAACCGAATCGAATTCTGAAATTTTGTTCTGAATACCGAATGCACACCCCTAGATACAACAGGAGAGAAAAATAGTCAACAAAATTGTATATGCAATAATTGTATTAGAAAAAAATTGAGATCTTCAGTTTATATATATATAAAGTTATTTTTAAAAAAAATTAGACTCCTCAATATTTGAGAGGCCCTATTATGTATAGCACTTTGAGCATGGTGAAAGGCGGACCAGTATTTATCCATTCTTTTTGTTAAGAATAGAATTCTTATGTTAATAGAATTCTAGTAATTACCTATTCTAGTCTTTACAATATTATAGAGTTAGTTTATTATTTAATTTCCTTATTTATTTAGAGTTACATTGTTAAGTAATTTCCTTACTTATTTAGGATTCTATTTGTCAATTTCCTTTTCCTTACTAGGTTAGGACTCTATTTGTATTTATATGGGGAATTTCCCTGAGTTCATTGAATCAATTCAATATTTTTTGATTTCATATATTCTTACATGGAATCAGAGCCACCTAGTTCGATGTAGGGCCTCATTGAGGTTCACGCTCCAGATATCCAGGCCTGGGTGTGAGGGGGTGTGTTGAGAATCGCACATCGACTAGTTAGTGAGCAAGTTTGTTCTTTATAATGATTGGGCAATCCGCTGGCCGATTTCTTATTCTTGGATAATTCATTGATTCATTATTTTTCGGCAGAAACTCTTGACATTGATCAAGATATTCCTCTGACCGATTTATTGTTCTTGGATAATTCATTGTTTAAATATTTTTCGGTAGAAACTCTTGACATCGATTAAGATATTCCTTTGACCGGTATTTTCGGTATTTTTCGACAGAAACTCTTAACATCGATCAAGATATTCCTCTGACCGGTATTTTCAGTATTTTTCGATAGAAACTCGTGACATCTGATCAAGATATTCCTCTAGCCGGTATTTTTAGGCAGAAACTCTTGACATCGATCAAGATATTCCTCAGACTGATTTCTTGTTCATGGATAATTCATCAGATTCAATATTTTTGGTAGAAACTCTTGACATTGATCAAGATATTCCTCTAGCCGATTTACTCATTCTGACTGAAGTAGCAGCTCAAAGCGTCATGGCGGAAGCAATTCGATTATCTAGTTCGCAAGTTGGGTGTTCTCGATCTACACACTCCAACTTGAGGGGGAGTGTTAAGAATAGAATTCTTATGTTAATAGAATTCTAGTAATTACCTATTTTAGTCTTTACAATATTATAGAGTTAGTTTATTATTTAATTTCCTTATTTATTTAGAGTTACATTGTTAAGTAATTTCCTTACTTATTTAGGATTCTATTTGTCAATTTCCTTTTCCTTACTAGGTAAGGACTCTATTTGTATTTATATGGGGAATTTCCCTGAGTTCGTTGAATCAATTCAATATATTTTGATTTCGTATATTCTTACACTTTTTCTGTTTTTTGGCAATAATACGAAAACTTCAGATGTCAATCATCAACTACATATGTAAATATATAGCCAATTTGAGAACGTGATTTATCTGGATCAGATAAATAACCAGCATCTGCATAATCAATCTACTTCAGCTCATTTTGCTGGAATAGAATAATCTGAGATCTATTGTCTCTTGAAAGTATCTAATGGCATGCTTAATATCTTTCCAGTGTAGTTCTGAAGAATAACTGAACATTACCAATAAATTACAGCAGATGTTATACTAGGTTGGGAATACCTAGTACACAAATTGCACTAAAATATGAGAAATTTTATTATGGTTAGTGAGTAAGTTTGAAACTTATATCCAGACCAATAAATGGAATACAAGTAGGATAAAAAATCAATTCTCTCTCCTGTGAATTGACACTTTTGGCCTACGTGTATTGCACTTATTGGTATGAATGTAACTTTTAAACTTACTCACTAACCAACATAAAACTACTCCTAAAATATGGTACATCAGGACCAAGTAATTCCACATCATCTCCCTTTGTTGTATATGTTGATTGATGAATAAAAATTCCACATGTCAGACATTCTATTTGTAAACCAAGATAAAATTTTGTTCTCTCAAAAACCAAGATAAAATTTTGTTCCCTCAAAATCTTTATTTTCAAATTCTCGCTGCAAATAATTCCTTGCTTTTCTGGAGTATCATCAACACATAAAATAAGTATCCAAATATTGATGATATTTTCTTCAGGAATACACATGGATATATCGATTATTTTCAATTATGCTTTCATGATAACTCCTTTCTATAAACTCTTAAAGAGGAACATCTTCATCATTAAAACATCCTTTTTCATATCAATGATATTTATATTAAAATCAATAAGTTAAAAAGCTCCAAGCTCACTTTAAACGCATTAGCTATATAACTCACATCAGGACGAACCCCGAAATTTTTAAAAATATTATGGCTAATTGGCAAATTTAGTCCCCAAAGTGAAGGACTTTCGCAACGACGGTCCCTGTTGAATATTTCTTTGTATTAAGGTCCCCAAACAATTTACGTTTGGTGATTATGGTCCTTCCGTCCAATTCTGTTACTGAAAAGTTTAATTTTGATTTATTTTTTAAATCGTTTGGGTTTTACCAGGGGTAGTTTAGGGAATTCACACCCAAATTAACCCGGCTAATTGGCAAATTTAGTCCCCAAAGTGGAGGACTTTCGCGACGACGGTCCCCGTTGAATATTTATTTGTATTAATGTCCCCAAACAATTTGCTGTCCAGAAAACTGGATTGTAGACATCTAATGCAATTAGATGATTAGGAATCAGGATATTGGTTGGGGGGCACCTTTGATTTTTTGTCTAAATTACAAACCAGTACAAATATTTTTGAAGATATGGATGTAATATCATACAAAGATCTTGTTTTGCTTAATGAAGATGTGAACACTTTTGGTAGACATTTTTGGCAGTAGATTACTATCTCAAAGAAAGAACCCCATTACATTAAACTACTACATTCAACATACTTATTCTCAATGAAAGTACATTGCATTAACCTACTACATTCAACAAGAAGCTATGTTTCCCATCATCAGCTTTTTGATTATCCAACAACAAATGAAGATTACAATAATCCATGAACTAATTAGGGCAATACACAAACACTTTATCATCCTCTTATCTTTAGCCATTTGAACATCCATCTTCTTTAACCTTCTCATCAATCCCGGCATTACATTTCTACCTCTTGAACACAATGGTGGATCTGCCCATAAGAAAAATTCACATTTCTTCTTTGCCTAATGTAGACAATCAAAGTGAATGAAGGGTTTCAAATTAGAAAATAATTTCACATTAAACAAATCAAATAAACTGAAAATTATCACACCTTGTAATTCTCACACGTCAAAAATCTTCTTCCCGGGGTTCCATTCCGTCCAAGATGTCCGAATTTGGGTAGGAAATTTTATGGGACATTGACAATGTGTGGGCAAATCCATGGGTAAATCCCATTGACCCTTCAAAGTAGAGCTCCTATTGGAAGACTCCACTTCAAAACCACCATAACTCTTTGGGATTTTTCCATAATTTGAAGCTTTCCTCATGGTCTTTAATGGAGATTTGAAATTTTTTTCAAGATGGAAGAAGATGAATGGTATTTTGAGTATTTAAAGTTGGAAAATATCACAATATAATCGTTGGAATATAGATTACCCATTATACCTTTGCCATTTTTAATTTTCCTTTTTTTTTTTGCGGTCTAACAGCTTCATTGGACAGAATTGGACTGAAGGACCATAATCACTAAACGCAAATTGTTTGGGGACCTTAATACAAAGAAATATTCAACGGGGACCGTCGTCGCAAAAGTCCTCCACTTTGGGGACTAAATTTGCCAATTAGCCAAATATTATTAGGTATCAAATTTTTATATGTAGTTTGGAAAAATTTATCAATTTCGCCCCCCAAGAAATTTTTTTTCCCGTTTTTTTATATAGTTCGACATACTGTTGCAGTTTCACCCCTACACCAAATTCCTCCCTTCGTCCCTAACTCACATGTCCTACTGGCACATATATTCAGATATATAGCTGAATTATTCAATTTGGTAACTCTTCTAGAGTCGGTAAAGCTTCATGTAATTGATCTGCAATATTTTACAAACGTGAAGGTTTTAAATTACTAGTTCACAATGCCCGTGCATTAGAGGTGACAAATTGAGTCGGCACACTTCTATCGTGTCGTGTCGGTCCGACACGTTTTTATTATTGGACTGGGTGGCATAGTCCGATAAGACCATGACCCAGTAAAGCTTGGTCCAGGCATGACACAAAAAATTATCGTGCTACCTAACCCGGTCCAAATGCCCAATTTAGAAATTTGTAAACATTTAAATATTATATTAATTATAATACAAAAAATAAAGTAAGTTCAATCTAATTAAGGAAATTATTTGGTACTATTTAGTATTAAAAATTGTATTTCAATGAAATAAAGTCACTAAAATTCAATAAAGAAGAACTAGTAACATCACGTAACACACAACTTAATTTGTAACTTAATCGATTAAACTTAATTTGACTATTAAACGTGAAATTGAATTACTTTTATGTCAAAACTAAGTAAAAATAATGTAATTAATAAAATATAGCTTCATCATCTTTTTATTTTTATTTTTTCAGATAATAGGCTAATGTGTCGTGTCGGGCAAGGAGCACCTTGCTCAAGCCCATCACTATAAGATTTCGTGTCAAACTAGGCACCGTCCAATAAGACTATGACCTGATAGGGTTCCGTACATGCACGGTTTTATCATGTCGTTCATGAGTTGTCAGGCATTTTTTTGCCGTCTCTACCGTGCGTAGATCAAGATGATTATATTTTCTCAAAAAGTCTTTTTCTTATTGTCGATGTTCTCCCTCTAATCCGGGGAACACTTTTTAATGATAATTAGAAAACTTAAAAATAATTTTTAGGATTACTCACTCATATGCTTCAGACATATCAAGCTCTTTAAGGACTATATATATATATAAAGGTTGTAATAAAATATTGGCAAATTGGCGCTATATGTCAAAAAACTATTTTGATTTTGTGATTATTATCCAAATATTATTATTTTTTTACGAACACAGTATCAAAACAATTTATGTTTCGTGGCATAAGTCCTTCCATTTAAAAAATTCTGTGAATCAACTGTTAATTAAATTTTGAACATAGTCAACCCTAAAACCATAAAAGATATTTTTGAGATTTTAGAATTAAACCCCCCTCCACCATCCCAACCCTACCATTACTACTCCAGTACCTCATTACCATCTTACTACCATTACCACGCCCACCCCACCTTCACCCCTACCCCCACCACCACCACCACTACCAGTACTACTCCACGTCCTCACCATCCCTATGAATAATCAACATCATCTCATGACATAAATCTTGAATTTTCTTCTTCATTTTCCGGCAAATAGGCATTTGATATTTTTCTAGAAACTTCCAAAGCCATTGCAGACAAAAATAGTGGCCGCGTCCAGCAGCTGATGTGGATGCTCAATGAGCTTAGTTCACCTTACAGCGACATTGATCAAAAGCTATCTTTGAATTTCTTACAAGCTTTGTTCAGCCGCATGACGGTCTCTGACGAACGGATATAAGCAGCATTTTTTGTACACAATGGCCTACTTTACTTGAAGCCCTAGCAACTAGAATTGATGATACACCTCATCTCCGCCTCACGGCGGTGGTTGCCACCATAGCTGGTGGCGGCCGCCGTCCAAAATTCCGTTTTGAAGAGATGAGTGAGGAGTTTAATGTCTAAAATCCCAAAAATACCCCTGATAGTTTTGGGGTTGATCAGGTTCAAAATTTAATTAACAATTGACTGACAGAAAGGCCTACACCACTAAACATAAATTATTTTTATACTGTGTTTTGTAAAAAATATTGGACAATAATCACAAAATCGAAATAATTTTTTAACTTGTGGCGCCTATTTTCGTATAACATCTTATAGACAGATTCCAAGTGTCTTGAGAGCTATAGATTAAAGCTCAAGTATATATCTACCAACATAAATTTTACTTATTCTTAAGTCCTGAGTGGGGATGGCTTACTATGGGTAAGTGGGTAGGTTTCCCACCTTATTATGTGAGTATATTCAATATACGTCGAACTGGTCCTGTAATAGGGATTCCTAAAAAATACTATCAAAGTACAAGGAGTCCATACTGTCACACTGTGCTGTGATGACAGGTCAGCACCTCAAATGCTAATGAGGCACGGAATCAAAGAAGAAATGATAAAGTCAATCATATCATTATTAAAAGGAAACTAACAGTCTTACACAATATTAGAGTAAAGTATAAATCTAATATCAGAAATAAAAGAATAAAACTAATGTTGCACTAAAGAGTCTTGAATTGTGCATTGCCCCAAAGTAAAATCGGTCTTTCCATAAAAAAATGGAAATGGAATATCATTTTTCAATGATGTCAAGGCGTTTAAAGAATTCATAAATAAATATCTTACCTAAAAAAAAGTTTTTGTAGCACTTCCATCTTCTTTTCTTCCCCCCCCCCCCCCCTCCGGATTGAAAATTTAGAGAGAGAAATCATAAATAAGAAGAACGAAGAACATCAAAATTTAACGTGGTGCGGTCAACACAAAGCTATGTTCACAGTTCCAAAAATGGAAAATCTCAATAGGCACAACTCACAACTTAAAACCCCAATTGATTAGACTTGAAGAGTTGGTACAAAATAACTCAAACTAGGTAAACCTATTTATAGAGTATTTCTCTCCGACATTTTCTTAATCTAACGGATGTGGAATTTGAGAAAATATCTAACAACTTATAGACATTATACTTGTTTTGGACAAACTTCAATTGTAAAAAATCGATTATATATGTATAAATGCAGCCAACAAAACTTAATTAATGGAGCATCCAAGAATTAGTTCCACTCACTTTATACGTTTTTCAACCAAAAAATCTCAAATAAAAAGCTAATCCAAATACACCCTTATTATCATCATGGATGTTTTTCTTGGATAAGAAGCAGCAGCAATTGGCTTTTATTACTTTACCAGAAGAATACAAACATAGAAATAAAGTAAGAAAGCAATAGTTGCGGTTTCTTAAAGAATAAAAAGCTCCAATTATTGGGGCAAATGCTTTTCGTTGAAGGCCAGTTACTGCTCTACTCATTTACATTTTCTTCTTTTTGAATTTGCATTCTCCATTCCTTTTTTTCTTCTTGTGGCTCTTCTATATGATGTTGTATTCTAACTTGAATCGAGTTGAATTTTACTCGTAACGTCAATAATTGAATGGTCAATTTACTACAAATTGCTTAAAATCTACGGCATTCTATTTTTTAAGGAGTATTCTGATATGGGTTAGAGTAGGGGGTAGAGTCACGAGTCACACTCACTGAGATTCAGCCACTACGCCCTCCCTCCCTTTATTATCTCTCAGTAACAGTTAAAATACAAAAAAAATAATCCTGATATGGACACAGTTAAAAGTACAAAAATTGTACAAATTTTTCACATCACTATAAAATGAGGAGAGAGATATTTTTTTACTTTTAATTGTGTCCATATCAGAATTATTTTTTTGTATTTTAACTGTGACAGGGAGAAAAAAAATTTCTAAAAGGGAAGAGTGATGTGGCCGAATCTCAACCAAGCCTGGTAGGGACCGGTCCATATCAGAAATTTCCATTTTCTAATAGTAATGCTTTTTTGTTTTTTTTTTTGTGAATAAATTTAGTTTCCATTAATCACAAATAGCCGAAGCCATTACAATCAAAGGAAAATCTGAAAATACAGAAAGTAAAAGTTATACAATGATTTAAAAATTACGATAACAGACAAAAGACACACCCAAGAAAACTTGGATGGTAATAGTAATGTTTTTTTTTTAATAGTAATGCTTGCCACATTATTAGTTGGATGATTTCTCCCGCACGGCCCCCAAGGCCCCTAGTCTCATAGGATTTACGAAATAAAAAGCCCTCAAAATCAACAATATGTTATTTGCATTGCAGCTAAATATAAATATTATTTTATTTTTTCCATTTATTAAATTATAAATTTAATTTTTTTCTTCCAAAAGTTAAATATATAGATTCTTCTAATCTTTAAAGATAAAAGCAAAAGTGTCTTGTAGGCTTGATTTACAATTCAAAAATACTCCCTCCGTTCCCCGTCCTATTTTAACTGTCACAAAATCATTTTTTATTGTGCCAAATTATTTTTCAACTTACTTTTACATTGATTAATTGAACATAAAATTAAATATATTCAAATTTCAAGATGACTTTTTGTCATTTGACTCAACCAATTAATCTAGTTAATCATTTTTTTTAATATGTGTGGAAGTTAATTTAGTACACCCTCTATTCTTAAATATAAGACTTTTATTATATATGTTACAAAAATTAAGATATTTTTGTAATTAAAATACTAATATTATTCTCTTAAATATGACTTGTATACCACTAATTTTATTTAATAGAATAATATTAATATTTTAGTTATAAAAATATTTTTATTTTTATTTTCTTAATTTTTGTAACATTTAATGAAAATTTCAGGAATGGAGGTAGTAACAATTAAAATGAGATGGAAGAAATATGAACTAGCGAAAACTTAAAAGCGCCTAAAAATTAACCCGATGTTGTGGCGGCTATGAACATCCTTGTTCCCCCACCTCGTCTCAATTCATTGTCTTCCTCTCTTACCCCCACTATTGTGATTCATAAACAGTTCTCATAATATGATTTTTCCTCTCACAAGTCACAATCAATCCCCAACCCCCCAGGTACAAAGACTGGGTTGCGGGGTGGCAATCGTCCCCAGAGATTTCTAAAAAAACTATTAGATATAGTAAATTTTATATGTATTTTGAAATATTTTATTAAATTCTCTTCCGAACATTTGCAGTTTTTATATGTAGTTCGTCATAATATTGTAATTTTCGCCCCAATGCAAATTTCTAGCTTTGTCCCTCCAACCCCTATAAAAGAAACAGTATATAATAATAAATAACAAGAAAGGAACTGTCATGAAAAGTACAGCCTGCCATGCCATGGACAGATTACACTCCAGTTTTGACTAGCATCTACACACAAAAATCAGCTCCTTCTAAAAGGGATACCAATTAATATTACTAACAGCCAATATGGCCTGAAGAATTCAATCAAGATTAAGAGAGATCTATCTTTTTTTTTAGAATTAGAATAGATTGAGTGAGAGATCTGGAGGCTTAAGAAAAATTATCCACTATTTATTTTGATAGGATTTTTGCATTAGCTAATCAAAAAATGCTCGTTTGATGTATTTGTTGTAGAAATTTAGACGGGGATTTATTTCTTATTTTTTTTTATACGCCACGATGGGCGAATGCCTCACATTGGGGAGAGAGAACACCCTAGATAAGGGAAAATAAAGCTTACTCCACGCAAGCAGAGGGTATCGAACCCACGACCTCAAAGTCATGGGCAATCGCCTATCCCACTGGAGTAGAACACCTTTGATATAAGAAATTTCAGTCATACACTAATTAGGGTAACTACTTTGATAGAAAAGTGATCCACTTACTACTTAGGCTGGTGGGTTGGTACTTGGTAGGCTAACCTCCAGTTCACTGGGAGCCAACTTGAGGCCCATATATCGACATAGGAACTTGGGGTTGGGCTTTCTCTGGATTCTCTACTCTGCAAGGCCCTCTTAGGGTCCCCTGATCTAATCTGTTAAATCAATTAGAGGAGATGAATAAATGTTGGGGTTAGTTTCAAATTGCTATCCTCAACTTAGGCTTAGGAGCCTTTCAAAAAGGAAATAAAAAACTTAGGTTTATGATAATTGAGTACCTTTTCTTTGACTGGTGCAAATTGAAAGACAATTAAATCTCCTGTGATTAGTTTGGTTGAAAAAAAACCTCTAGACCAGATATCATAAGGGCAAGATAAACTTTTTATACCATATTTATTTAGAATAAAAGGAAAAATGTTTAAAATAAAAACTGAAATCTATTTAGAAGAAAGATGAGATTAACTTATAAGCTTTTTATAAGCTTCGACCCAGCCATACCAGGATCCGATTACGATAAAAAATTTCAGAGGTAAAAACAATTTTCATTATGTGGGAACATTTGGCTAAAACATCGATTATTACTCCCTCCATTCTCATTTAATTGTCGTTTAGAAAATTTATAGGTATCCAAATTAATTGTCGTTTAAGGCTCTTTTATTAATTGTCAACAATTTATTCTAATTATACACTCGACATTTTTTTTTATTTGCCGCTTCTGCTATCCTTATTTTTTCATTTATTTTCTTATACTATAGAAGTGAGAGAGATGGGTAATATTTAATTTTTTTGTGAAAATGATAAGTTTCTTAATTTTTTTAAAATTGTCTAAAGAGTTTTATATTTAGGAATGGAGAGAGTAGAGGGAATATATCAAATGGTGCATCTCATATCCAAAGAGAGAGTATACAAATGAGTTCCTAGCCTAGCCAACAGATGAGGTGGGACATCGTAATACTCGGAGTTTTTTCTAACTTGTTTTTTTTTAGGATCCATCCTTCAAGCTAAGAGACTCATATCTAAAGTTACCCAAGATCATTCATCCAAATGATCAATTTCTTAACTCATTCATTCCAATTCCAAGTTTCCCGAACAAAGTCTATGAATCAAGTTCTTAAAGCATCTAGTCTCAAGATTCATGTAACAAAGAAACCTTCAAAGCATACAAGACATAAAGATCAAATCTCTCTAATCTCTTTTGAAGGTAAAGTGCACAATTGGAAGGAAAATGACTAGAGTCCAATTTTGGGAAGTTAATGTAATTTCATCTTTTTATTTACCTTAGTAGATTATTAATTTCGAATTTAGCTTTAATAAAGGACATGTGGTCCATATAGTTAATTAGGTTTATAACAAGTATTAGTTTAAGGTAGTTCACTATACTTGTGATTATTTTATTTCCAAGTCCAATAAGGACTCTAGTTGTAAGGTTCTAACCGAAATATCATCTATTAAAAGAGAAATTTCAACCACATTGTAATTAAGTTAGATATATGATATTTGGTAAGGTTGTTCTTAGATACTTGTGAATTCAACTTCTTATTAGATTTCCATTCATTCATTCTTGAGCTAGACAAGTCTAGTTTCGCTTGTTGTGGTGTTTCAGCCTCCATCGAAAATCAAACTATTTAGTGTTGTGTTGATTTTATTCCAACGTAAACTATTTCAAGAAGAGAAAGATCTGGAATTCAACCTTTGTGTTGAATCTTGATACAAGTTATCAAGGTTCTTCACCAGTTGGTATCAGAGCTCAAGGTAGATTTCTTTATTGGTGTATCTTTATTTGTTTTCTTGATAAAAAATTCTTGTTTGATTGGACCCAAAAAAAAAAAAAGCAAACTTTTCTTGAACCTAGCCAAAAAGCAAACTTCTTGACTCACGTACATCATAGTCTTAAGAATTGGCAAAAATTCGCAATTTTTTTGTTACCAAAATTGAGCCGTGACATATATTTTTAAATCAAGGATTGAAGAGTGTTTAGAGCCTCAATTCTTTGATACATTCGGCCAAGAAAAAGAAAGAAAAACAAAAAGATTCAAGAATCAAGAAAATAAGCATAGATTAAGATCTTCTTTCGACTAAACACAAAAGGATACCCTAAAAAGTATTTCATTTTCTTGTTAGGTCTAGGATTTTGAAAATTACTCTTATTTTGTTTCTTTACTATTTGTTTAGGTATAGGATTCAATTCCTTTATTCTTTTTTCAGCTTTATCACGCAACACTAGGAGCCTTTAAATTCTTGGCTTTCCTCTTTAAAACCATCTAGAGTTGAAGTTCCTTTTGCAAGTATTGTTAGAATATTGAGTGAATTATTTTCTATCTAATAAATTTGAGTGTCTTAGTAATCATGTCTCAACAGGGAATCTCTACATCACATCAAGATGAAAGATTTATAGATAATGAACATATGCAAGATGATGGAACATGGGATAGTGATGATGAAGTCGCGGATGAGGCTATTGATGATATAGCCGAAACTTTTGATGTAAAAATTGAGGAAGGGGGTAGACTTTTGGTATATATGAATCTTCTACATACTCAAATATTAGATGAGCAACATCTTCAAAGAAGCAATATTTTCCAAACAAAGTGCAAGGTCCTAGACAAGGTTTGTCTTATTATTATTGACAATAGTAGTTGTGCTAATGTTTGCTCTCTTGATATGGTCACCGCTCTTGATTTACCTTGGAAAGCACATCCACATCCTTATAAGCTTTCTAGGTTAAATGGTAGTGTTGAAATTCGAGTTCATAAACATGTTGAGATTGAGTTTGAGATTGGAAAATACAAGGACAAGGTTTTGTGTGATGTAGTCCCTATGAGTGCTCACTACAAGAAAACAATGTAACAGGATTTGTCGCTAATCTTAGTTTAGCGACCGATTACCAACCGAATACCATGGTCGTGTATTTTTCGTCGCTAAGCAAATTAACGACCGACTACCAACGGAATAATTAGCGACGGATTACAAATCGAACATTCAACATCGTTGACTTTTGACTTTGACTCGTTAATGACCGAATGCCGACGGATTAAGTAGCGACTGATAATTGGGTGTCGCCATATAAACATTGTTGACTTTGACTATTTAACGACCGAAAGTCGACGACATATTTAGCAACCGTTATTTGGGTATAGCGACGGATTACCGACTGACTGGTCAGCATTATTGACTTTGACTATTTAACGACGGAATACCGACTGCATTTTTAGCGACAGAATTTGTCGTCGGTAATTAGTGACGGATTAGCGACCGATTCGTGTGCATTTGACTTTGACTTTAAACCAGTAGAAACCGAAAAACGGTCGCTATTCCGTCACTAAATGGTTTTTAAATTTAAAATTTAATTAAATCTGTATTATAAAAAAATAGCAATATGCACAGCAATACGAACCAGAAACAATATCAATAAGATCTCAAATAGCAAACATAATCAATAAAACCCAAAAATAACATTACACTTCTCATTTACATTACAACACTCACAATCAAAGTGTTCATTTCTTATTTACATTACAACACTCACAATCAAAGTGCACACTTTGAATTACAACACTCACAATCAAAGTGTGCACTTTGAATTACATCACTCACAATTAAAGTGTGCACTTTGAATTACAACACTCACAATCAAAGTGTGCACTTTGAATTACATCACTCACAATTAAAGTGTGCACTTTGAATTACAACACTCACAATCAAAGTGTGCACCTTTCTCATTTACATTACAACACTCACAATCAAAGTTTACACTTTTCATATACTCCTTGGTGTCATTTATATGTATACAACAATAGCATAACCCATTAAGTCCCCAATAATTGGGGGTATGGGCGGGGATGGACGGGATACAGACCTAACCTTTGTCAAACAAAGTGGCTGATCCCAGGATACCACTGAAACAGATGTATTGGAGACTAACCTAACCTTTGGCAACAAGTGCACAAAGTGGTTGCTCATATAATACACATGTAACAATGGTCCCCTATGCCGTCGCGTTTGCTACAGAATCATGCCCTCAAATCAAAGCCAAAAGGCATCAGAGAAGGCAGACCCAAGAACCATTTTGATTTATGTGCACATCACCATGCTTCTTTCATTCAGCATCCAAAGCATTAGTGGTGCACAATGGTGTCATTTATATGTATATCCTTGGAAATACATGGGTTGAAATCCGAAAATTCAAGAATCAAATTATTTTATGGCAATAAAATAACCACTTTTAATTATGTTAAAAAGTTATACAATACGGCAATTAATTTATGCTAATAAAGTACTAAAAAATAAACCAACAAATATTACTCACCTTCAATATGTGGAATTCCAAGAAGCTAGTAGTTCAACTTCAATTTGCATTGTTCAAGTGGCTTCTTAGTGTGAAGCGAGAACATATGCTTGTATGCATGAAAAATTGGATTAATAAGGGAAAGTTAAGAATTAAAGCACAACAACAAATACATAACCAAATTAATAATTCTATTTTTATTCCTTCTAAATCATCATCCGACATAAATTCTTCATCTGCATTAACACGGCCCGTACTGGCCACAAGTACAACTTAGATTTCCCCTTACTGGTGTGCAAGTTGACCAACTTCTGTAACAATTGGATCAATGTGACTGGTCTCCTTCTCGCGTACTTCATCCTGATACGGTACCGGAACATTAAGAAAGTCAACTAGACGTGGTTTGGAACGACAAACAGCCCACCAATCAGCCCTAGATGTTTTCTTACTACCGGGATAAGGTGTGTAGTAGACTTGTTGACATTGGGAAGCAAATACAAATGGATCGTAACCTTGGTACGTTCTTTTCTTATGGATTTCTACAAGTCTATGTTGAGGATGCACCCTCAAACCTCTATTTGGAGTTGAATCAAACAATTCGCATTTGAAAGGAATTATTTTTTGGACAAGTACTCCAGCAAGTTCAACTTCAATGACTTGCTTCAACTCTCCACAGTAATCTCCTTTAACCCATACCCCACTGTTTGTGGTTCCTTTTCCATCACTGTGGGCTTTTGTGTGAAATCTATATCCGTTAACAAAGTAACCGAAATATGACATCGCTCTCCTTATTGGGCCCCATGAAAGATTTTTCAACAACATTTCGGATTATTCCGAATGGCTATGTATCTGTTGAGAGCAACAAAAGTTAAATTAGTTTAGGCATTGTTAAAATAAGTACATTTCTACATAATACCAACTTACATGAGTTCCAAACCATTTGGAAAAAATCACTATAAACCCGGCTTTGCAGTTCATCCTCTGTTATCTAGGGAGTTTGGTCATGTACTTCACTAACAAATTGTTTGAGTTACAAAACAAATGACAATATTATTATTCGGCTACTTTTAATTATACAGCAAAACTGAAGTAATAGATTGCTTTACTTACGGCATGTATGGTTCAACCTCTTCACAATTCATAAGGATATAATTCATTGCTGTTTTATAATCCATGGTTGTTTTATAATCCTTATCAGATAATGAAATCTTTTCTTTTTTTTTCAAATGGTTTTCTAAGTAAGTTACAAATTGGTAATACATCTGGTCCACTTGTAGTCTCGTCTTCACCATCATTTCGCCAATGGTTGTAACTTTCGTTTTCATGCGGGGTTCGAAATAATAGCTAAAGAATGTAGCAGCTTCTTCCACCAAGTATGCATTGCAAATTGACCCCTCAACTCTGGCCTTATTTTTTATCTTCTTTTTTAGATGGTGTAGGTATCCAATTAAAGTATAAATAGTTAATCACATTGTAAAATACATAGAAAATAAAAATGAAGTTGAGATCATAAAGACATGGGCTGTTACCTCTCGAACGGGTACATCCATCTAAACTGTACCGCGCCACCAACCTTGGCTTCGTACGGAAGTTGAATCGGCAAGTGTTCCATGACATCAAAAAATCCCGGGGGAAATATTCTCTCTAGTTTGCACAATAATATAGCGATAGTGTCCTCCAATTCTTGCATATGCGCCACAAACAACTTTGAGGAACATAAATCTCTAAAGAACAGACTAAGTTCAGCCAAGGATCCACATACATTTTCCGGTAGTACTTCTCTGAGAGCTATAGGGATAAGTCTCTCCATGAATACATGACAATTATGACTCTTAATGCCTGATATTTTCAGCTCTTTCATATCAACGCATCGCGCCAAATTCGATGCCTAGCCATCTGGGAGCCTCAATTCTTTCACCCACTGTAAAACCATATCTTTTAGTGCTTTGGTAAGGGTGAAATGTGCCTTTGGTTTCATTGCTTTACCTCGGCCATCATGTTTAATATAAATTATGGTCGACTACAATACCTTTCAACATCCAATCTAGCTTTAACATTGTCCTTAGTTTTACCCTTCACGTCCAACACGATGTTAAAGACGTTATCAAACACATTTTTATTCATTATGTATGACATCAACGTTGTGTCTTATCAGAAGTGTCCGCCAATAAGGTTAGTCCCAAAATATGCTACGTTTGGCCCCAATTGTGATCTCGACTCCTACTGTGCTTTTTACCAATCTCTTCAGTTGTATCGGTAATTTTTGGATAATCTCTAACTCTAAAATACATTTCATCACCAGTCAGGTGAGATGGCGTGTCTGCTCTCTCCTGTCATCGGTAATTTCAGAATCCCTTTGCATCTCTTCTAAATGGATGATTAGGTGACAAGAAGCATTTGTGGCAATCGAACCATGATTGTTTCCCTCCAGCCTGCAAATGGAATGCTTGTGTTTCCTCCATACAATATGGACAAGTGTGAATGCCAGAGCTACTCCATCCACTCAATATTCCATATGCTGGGAAATCACTAATTGTCCAAAGTAATGAAGCCCTCAGTTTAAAATTTTGCTTTTTGGAGATGTCAACAGTTTCCGCACATTCACCACATAGCTGATTCAATTCATCAATAAGAGGCTGCAAGTACACATAAATCTTCTGTTTAGGATTTTGAGGTCCAGTTATAATGATAGTTAAGAACATTACATTGTTCTTCATACACATCCAATGAGGAGATTATAAAGTGTTAGAAGAACTGGCCAAGAAGAATATCGCTTCCCTGACATGCCGAAAGGTGCAAAACCATCTGTACATAACTCAAGCCTTACATTTCGAGGTTCCGCTGCAAAATCGGTGTATGTTCTATCAAAATGTTGTCAAGCTTCTCCATCCCGTGGGTGATTCATTATTCCCTCTTCCCTCTCACTGTCTGAGTGCCATATCATGTGTCTTGCGGTTTTCTCAGATGCATACAATCTTTGTAATCTCGGAGTAATAGGAAAATAATACATCTTTTTGCAAGCAATCTCTTTCTACCGTTTATTTTTTGATTTTTGTTCTTAATGTACTTAGCATGACCACAAAACTTACTTTCTCTACTCTCAATATCTTCTTTCCAGTACAACATACAACCGTTAAAACAAACATCAGTAAGAACCAATGATCTTTGAATAATTACCTTTAGTTTACGGGATGACAGAAACAATTTATGTTTTAAGTTTGCTATGGAATCACCAACAACAACCGATCTTTATCGAGACCTGTCTCTAGCGGTATCCACACGATCAACATGGACATGCTCTTGACGTCTCTAGTCAGAGAGCTCACAGGTTGAAGACAATCATCAGGAATAAAGAATATAAGTTCAAGAAAAACAGGAAAAATGAAGAACGAAAAATCTGATTTTTCTTCTAACATTTTATGTTCTTGGTGGTGTCTTTTTACTCTAGGATTTCGGCAGCCTAGGGAGTAATTAGAATAATGAGAGCAATCAACAATTGATTATTTTAGGAAAATGAATAGTGGGGTTGAATATCAATTCACCCTACTACTTCCACTTTCCCCTCAACTAGTTTCTCATCATCCCCACTACACACACCCCTCACATATGGCAGTTCATGTAGTGGTTTTCAGTTTCAACAGACTGAATCCAGTTCAACATACTAGTTAAACCAGATCGATTTGACTAATCGAGTATTGGTCGGCCCAATCAATAAACTGCCTAATCCAATTGGAGCATATATATCAAATGTAAATTCCAAGAAGCCCAATCCAATTTATCATAGTGTGCGACCCATTTGGTATTTGCTACGTTGGCCGTGACAACAATTGTCAACAGTAATGAGAGGTATCTAGCAACGCATCATTACTTCTAATTGAAAAATATTCTGATGATTCAAGTAATCATTTTTTTTGACCTTTTGTACTAGTCCCTTTGTCCTCGATATCTTAATTGAACATAAGTCATGAAGAATGTCACAATTGTATAGTTCAATCAATCAGTTTCTTGATTCACGAGTAGACTAATCAAATGACATTAATATGTCATATTAATTTACTTGTTCATGACCATGCATTAATCTCATTCCATCAAGGAGCCCAATATATCACTCATGTTATGTAGGATAGATAGATCCTCTATCTATCACACCACATCCTACACATGGTTCATAAATACACCCAACAAATGCCTTTATAGACCATCTGGTTACAGATGACGTTTGACACCATCAAAGCATAACATTATCCATGTAGGAAATCTTGTGTAATTTCAAGTCGAAGGATTCAGATACAAATAGAATAATAATAAGAAACATTGTTGACATTTATATAACAATTCATGCAGTGTTTCTTATAGCTGGTCAGTCCAGTATGATATACCCATGTGTTGATTAGATATTCAATATTAATCACGACACATACTAGTCTTCCAAAGCATTCCACAATAATGATCGACTAGAGACTTTTTAGAATAGTTCAATGTAACAATTACAATAACTACTCAAAGGATGTTATTATGTTTAAAACAATTGCATAGTAGTAATACGACATAATAATGGAATTTTGTCTTTAATATTTCATCATGATGAAAAATAGATACATCTTCCACTTGCACTAAAGACAACAACCTTGCCTTTTAGTGTATACTGTACATAAGAACTATCTCTAAGACTAGTTCTCTTGGTATATAATACCCATGCTAGAAGTATGACGATCATGTTGCTGATGTGTTAGTGGTTTCGTTAGTGGATCGGCGATATTATCGCATGTATATACTTTACAAATCTTTACATCACCCCTATCAATAATCTCTCGGATTAGATGATATCGCCTGAGTATATGTTTGGACCTTTGGTGAGATTGTGGTTCATTTGACTGATATGTGGCCCCACTGTTGTCACAACAGAGATCAACTACATTCAAAATGCTAGGTACCACTCCAAGTTCAGTAATGAACTTTCGGATCCAAGATGCTTCCTTACCAGCATCTAATGTAGCTACATACTTAACTTCAGTTGTAGAATCTACATCTCACATCACCTTCGTTGAGGCAAATTAAATAACTTGACTGCGATCGAAAGTCGTCACCATCGGTTTGGAAACTAGCATCAGTGTAACAACTTACAATGGGATCGTCTTTCCCACCATAGATTAAGAACGTATCAGTAGTCTTTCGTAAGTACTTTAGGATATTCTTGAAGTCTATCCAGTGACTCTCACCGTATGTTGACTGGTATCTGCTCGTTATGCTCAAAGCATACAATACATCCAGGCGAGTACACAACATGGCATACATGATAGATTCAATTGCCGAAGCATATGGAATCTTACTCATGCGTTCTTTCTCATCTCGTGTCTTAGCACACAGTTGTCTAGGAAGAACCATACCAAGTGGTATAGGACAAAGACCCTTCTTGGACTCTTGTATGCTAACCCGATTTAGCACTTTATCTATATATACACTCTGAATTAGGCTAAGAAGTCTCTGTGATCTATCTCTATATATCTTTACCCCTAACATGAAGCTTTCTTCACCTAATTCCTTCACAGAGAAACATTGCCCCAACCAGACCTTTACAGATTCCAATGTTGGAATGTCATTCCATATAAGTAGTATGTAATCCACATACAAATTTAGGAACACAACCAAGGTTCCACTAAACTTCTTATAAACACAAGGTTCATCAACATTTTTGATAAAATCGAACTCGCGTGCGGCTTCGTCAAAACGTCGATTCCAACTTCTAGAAGCTTGCTTTAATCCACAAATTGAGTTGATTAACTTACATACTTTATTAGCATTGGTTGGATCGAAAAAACCTTCAGGTTGTATCATATACACGTCATCTTCAAGGTTTCTGTTAAGGAATGTTGTTTTGACATTCATGTGCCAGATCTCATAATCATAATATGCTGCTATTGCAAGCAAGATCCGAATAGATTTGAACATGACTACAGGGGAAAATATGTCAATTTAGTCAATACCATGAATTTGTTTAAAACCTTTCGCGACAAGTTGCCCCTTGTAGGTTTGAATGTTCCCTTCCGTGTAGTTTTTAATTTAAAAACCCACTTGTACCCTGTAAAACACAAGAGGGAGGGGGGGTGAATTGGGTTTTAACTAATCTTGTAACTTTTTCGATTCTTTGCAAAGCTATTGGAAGTTTGAGCAAGAAGAATAAAAGCAATGCAAAACCCCAATCAACAAGACAAAGGATTTAGAGTGGTTCGATTCACTTAGAATCTACATCCACTACCTTGAGCCACACCCAAGGATTTCAAACAACTTCACTAAGAAGAATGTTTACAAATGTGGCTAACTCACTAAGAGTTTTACAACACAACCACACAACAAAGAAACTCACTAAGAGCTTGCCCACACCAAGTAGGACTTTACAAATTACCCACACAAAGTAGGACTTTTACAAGAATTACCCAATCACTTAGAAAGGGAATGAAATGTTTAAATACAAAGATTGATCACTCTTATAAGTGAGAATGTATACCTTTGAAGCACAAACAATTTCAGCTCTTGAACATATGAAGCACACTCTTTGTCTTGCTTTTGAAAGAATACTCTTGAATGATTTAGATCATAGAGATGAAGAGTATTTTGCTTTGAAAGTGTTTAGACTTGATAAGATATCAATGTAAAATGTATGTACAAGTCTTAGAATGATTCTCTAGCTTTGGAGAATATATACATTTCAAAAATAGGCTGAAAACCGTGTCTCCAACGGTCAAATAACGGCTAGTAAAAGCAGAGTTCGGTGACCGAACTCTGAAGTTCGGATCCACTATAGCCAACTCGGTCGACCGAGGTTCCCCATAGGTCGACGACCTCCTCCTTGCAAATTCTCTGTTTTGCCTCGGTTGATCCGAGGTTGAGCTCGGTTGACCGAACTTCAAAGCTTATTTTTCACACGTTTTGAAATCTTTTGAAGTCTTTTGAAGTCTAAAAAGGTTTTCCTAAAAGGTAAAAAGTAAGAACACTTGGAAAACTTTTCTAAAAGACTTATCTATGAAATCAAAGGCTTTTTGGATAAGAACACATGTAAAGATCATTTTGAAACTTAAGCCTTTTGAAAACGTGTTTATGAAAACATGCAAGACTTGAGTGTAGAGCTTATGTTCATGAGAGCTTTGGTTAGAGCTAAATAAGATAAAGACTTATAATGACAAAGCTAATCTAACCAAACCTAAGTCTTCAATCTTCAATCTTGAAAGATAAGCCTTGAATATAACTTTGAATCTTGATACCAATGGCTTGATTGAAGTACTTAGAGCTTCCATAATGAGTTCCAATATTCTATCACAAAGATATAAAACATTAGACACAACATCAAGTGTTTGTCCATTATCAAAAACCGAGTTCGATCGCCCTTAGGGCTAACATACCCTATTGGGGTCACCCCCTCAAGTGGATCAAACAAGATCAATACTTAGTTAGTGTACATGGAATCCATTTCAGATCTCATGGCTTCAAGTCATTTCTCAGAATCTAGACTAGTAATTGATTGTAGGCTCATCATAATAAATAAAGATAACATCATCATGTTCTGTTATAAGAAATCCTACTTTCTCAGGTAATCTACGAGTTGTATTAGACCTATACAATTATTGTGTTTTCTGAACTGGCTGTACAATAGCTCGTGAAGCTTGCTCATACAAGTACTTGGTTGAACTTCAGTAAGTTCTGGAACTTCATTAAGCTCCACTTGGCTCCCACTAGTTTTCCCATTATGAAACCGTTTCTCCAAAAAAACTCATTTTCGAGCAACAAACACTTTGTTCTCGTTAGGTATGTAGAAGTAAACAAATGTGCACTTGATCGACTTAGGGTTGAGCTTGTCCAAAGCTATAAATTTCACAAACGCCTCACAACCCCAAATCTTAATGAAAGACACACTAGGGTGTTTCCCAATCCATATCCCATATGTTGTTTTTGTTAGTAGTGCCCTAGGACCATTAGCATATGTTGTACGATTTATCTTTTTGAGCATTTCATATGAATAGTAAATTTTGTTTATGAACATCAAATGCGTGATTTGATAGTAAAACTCATTTGCTTATGTAATTACTATTCTAGTTGTCCCTAGTTTTATGTAATCTATTTTACAATGAAATAAAACTAGTATGATGTTTGATTGATGATTACGTTTTACTAATCATGTGTAATGAATACAAATCATATCATAGATGCAATATATAGGGATACATTGTATTGGACGTGATCCGTTAGAGAAGTAATACTTCATGGTCCTTAGTCATAAGTATTACTTCCTCAATACTATTTTAGAATCCTTAGACCTTATGTCTCCATTTGATTCTAGCATGAATGGAGCCACGTTTTGACTCAGTCGTACGTTGCTTTTAATCGAGTAATCAATACGACTGGTGATCGGATGTAGCGTCTATCATGGCTTGAATGTGAGAGGCATTGTAAGGAATTTGTCCCTCTCTATTATTAGAGAGAGATATCCATGAGCCCCACGATAGGGAAAGACTGTTTAAATGCATGGCCGTGCTCAAATGTATTTGATAAAGTGGTTATCAAATGCTATTTGTCAAAACAGTCTACTTGGAGATTGAGCATAAATACAATTAAGCTTAATAAGGGTGACGACCACCATGCCTTATGCTTAATTAGGATATCGCGAGACAAAGGGATTAAATAGTGGATTGATATTAGGTTCCGTTGTATATTCATTCACTTTGGGTAGTCACAATGTCCTGCTAGGGACCGCTTGTGATTTATGAACTCACACTGCTACTAAGTGTGTTTTCATTTCCATTGTGATATGAACCTACAGGGTCACACGCATAGACGAGCTAACGAGCTTTATGTCCAGATTCAATGAATCTAGAATGTGTCTAGGTTCATTGTATCTGACATTCACTTTTCTGAGAATAATAAAGTGTTATTATTTGAATTAGAGATAAGGGGCATTTTCGGTATAGCTGGGATTACGTGGGAGTCATTATCCGATAAAGACTCCCACTACCAGCAGAAGTCTAGTGCACGTGGGAGTTATAGACTCCCACTGCCAAAAGAGGTTGATAGGACGTGGGAGTTTAGACTCCCACTGCTGAGAGAAGTGTAGGACGTGAGAGTTGGTTATGGGAACAAACTCTCACACCCTATATAATTAACTCTCAGTCGAAACCCTAGCCTATCTTTGCTTCAGCCGCAATTAAACAATTCACCTGAAATCAGATTTCGGATTTTTCTGCCTCTCCCTTTTCTCTCTAATTCCCGAATCTCAGAAAAACGAAGAGCTAGCAATCGCTACCCGTTTCGTCGCGTGGATACCGGTAGAGGGACATTCCGCAAAGGGAATTTCGTTGGTGGCAGATTAGCATCCAAGAAACGTCATCCTCCATTCAAGAAGTAGCTTCTTGAATCCAAGAAACGTAAGTTTTTCACTGTTTTACCGAATCGAATTTGTATGAGCGGATCCTTCAGGGGAGGACTCATGGGTGTTTGGAACGAGTTTCCGCCCATGAATCCCTTCAGTTTTTTCAACAGATTTTGATGGAACTCTATTTAGTGTTAAAGCTACTACTTCTAAAGCATGTCCTTAAAAGGAGTTTGGAAGGCTCGCGTGACTCATCATAGATTGAATCATATCTAATAGATTTTGATTTCTCCTTTCGGATGTACCATTCCATTGAGGAGTAGCTGGTGGAAAAGTTGTGAAACAATTCCACATACTTTTAGATAATCACGAAATTCTTAAGTATTCCCACATCGATCGGATCGAGGCATCTTAATACTTTTTCCAAGGTGGTTTTTTACTTTATTCTTATACTCTTTGAAATTTTCAAATGCTTCAGACTAGTGTTTAATAAGAAACAAGTATCCAAAA
Source organism: Vinca minor (assembly GCA_026122235.1). Lineage (NCBI taxonomy): Eukaryota > Viridiplantae > Streptophyta > Magnoliopsida > Gentianales > Apocynaceae > Vinca > Vinca minor. The sequence goes on along the minus strand of JAOCZM010000206.1, from coordinate 1,861,959 downwards.
TTACTGTAATTGTCAGTAAAAGTAATGAAATATAGATAACCACCTCTCGCGTGGATATTGAATGGACCACATAATCACTATGTATTAGTTTCAACAGATCATTTGTTCGTTCTCCAGTTCTAGTAAAAGGAGAAGCATTCATCTTACCCATTAAACAAGGTTATTCAAAATCAAATGACTCCAACAATCCATCTTTATGGAGTCTGGAAATGCGATTCTCATTTATATGGCCGAAGCGACCATGCCATAGGTATTTGGATTTGAATCATTGTTCTTAATCATTTTCATATCTATGTTAAACACCGGTGAATTAATGTCTAACAAATATAAACCATTCACCAAAGTTGCACTACAATAAAAAAATATTATTCAATAATAACGACATTCGTTGGTTTTAATATGAATATAAAACCAATCTTGTCCAAACAAGAAATTGAAATAATATTTTTCGTTAAAGTAGGTACATAGAGAGGTAATCTATAAATTTAGGAAAATCTCAGAGGGAAAAGTAATTCCATAAGTTCCTACAGCTAAGGCAGCTCTTGCTCCATTGACAACGCGTAGGTCCATTTCGCCCTTTGTTAGCTCTCTACTCTTTTGCAGTCCCTGCACTTTCATACAAATGTGAGAACCACAACCGGTATCCAATACTCAAGAGGAAGTAGTAATAGACAAATTTATTTCTATAACAAAAATACCTTAGACAGAAGCAACATTTGCCCCATTTTCAATCGTTTTCCATGCAAGATAGCTCTTACAGTTCTTTTTCCAATGTCCTTGCTCACCACAATGGTGACAAGTATCATCTTTAGCCACACCACTCTTGACTTTCAGTGCTTTCCCTAATTGGCAAGGTTTTTCCTTAGGTTTGCCATGAGGCTTGCCATTGGGCGTACTAACACCCCAACTATGTTATTAACCATCAATTTTGTCTTTGGACTTGCCTATTTCCTTCTTGACAGTCCTTAACAAATTCAACAATTTAGGAAGTGGATTGTCTATCTCATTCACGTTGTAGTGTAATACAACTCGACTATATGATTTAGACAACGATTGCAGAATCAAGTCAGCGGATAGCTCTTAACCAAGATGAAATTCCAGTCTGCCTAGGTTCTCAATATAACCTATCATTTTTAGAACGTGAGTTCGACTGGTGTTCCCTCTTCTATCTTGCACTGAAACAAAGACTTTGACACATCAAATCTCTCATGCGAGCCTGACCTTGAAATAGTTGTTTTAGATGATTAATCATGTCTAATGCTCTCATTCACGTTGTAGTGTAATACAACTCGACTATATGATTTAGACAACGATTGCAGAATCAAGTCAGCGGATAGCTCTTAACCAAGATGAAATTCCAGTCTGCCTAGGTTCTCAATATAACCTATCATTTTTAGAACGTGAGTTCCGACTGGTGTTCCCTCTTCTATCTTGCACTGAAACAAAGACTTTGACACATCAAATCTCTCATGCGAGCCTGACCTTGAAATAGTTGCTTTAGATGATTAATCATGTCTAATGCACACATTTCCTCATGTTGTTTCTGAAGCTCAGAGGTCATGGCTACCAACATTAAACTTGCCACATCCAATACGTCATCTAAATGCTTACGATAAGAAGTTCTTTCAACGGTCGTAGATCCCGCGGCTGGTGGATCAGAAATAGGTTCTTCAAGAACATACAACTTTTTTTCGTGTTTGAGAATGATTCTCAAATTCCTATATTTGTTGAGGGAGTTTGCTCTCTCAAGTTTGTCTTTCTCAAGGACAGATTGCAACGAAATAGAGTTTGCAACATTTCCATTTGCCATTAATTCTACAATAAAGATTTTGCAAAATTTTAGTATCATATTTTAAAATCATTATTAGGTCTTTAATTAATGATTTTCCCACTATTTTCCTCAAATGAATAACCCTCAAGTATTCATTCAGAAAGTTAAAAAGAAATTGTAGTAGGCCAAAAAAAATATATTACCAATCACGAGGCAGCTTTGGCTACATAGCTCGAGATATAACTATTTAGGTAAGAAACATTGCTAATTAAATCATTATGTAATTCTTGGTTAGTTGAGTAAACAACAATTATTCTCAGTACATCAAAATGCACATCTCAACTCTTTTGCCTATAGATCATCAATTCATTTATTGAGATAATCCGGTTAAGTATGACCCAAGATTTGCGTCACTAACTTATCTTTCGTGCCACACTTGGATAGACATGTGCATCTTTCCTCACAATTCTACATTATTGTCGATCTAGCCCTTGTCGAGGAACAAATCAAGGAAGGCATAAACTTAAAATAATTAAAATTGAGGGATTTAATTTTAAATGATCTCACCAAAAGTTGTATAAAATGTTTATACGCCTAAAATCAAGCATCTCATGCTATAAAACTGTAAAGCATGCATCACATGCATAAAAACAGTAAATAAACCGCGAATAGTAATAGCAATATGCGGATTTTCCAAGCTAACGGAAAATCCAAAGTCCGTATAAGGTGAAAAACAATAAATCTAATTTATTATCTTCCGCCTCCACGTGACTTCCTCCGTCTGATTGACTCCATTATGATCTTGCAATTTACATAATAAATCTTATATTATGCTTTACATAATAAGAAAAGAAATCTCGAGTTAAACCCAAGAGATAAATTACAATTAGAATGTCAATAGAGAATGCACGACAAGCATGCCGTATTATAATAAAATCACTGGTCTTGGGCTATTACTATGCACATGCTCAAATAACATGACAATCATGCTAATAAAACACAAATATACACTGCATGCCCTGTCCGTACGATCAAGGCCATACTCCGTTCGACCGCAATAAAGGCAGTAACCAAAGCAGTGTAAAAAATAGGCCAACTCGGTCGACCAAGAACACTTCTGGTTGACCGGCCCAAAAACATACTAGATTCGGTCGATCGAGAATACTCTCCGGTCGTTCGAATTCTAGGCAACATAAAAATCTCATTTTTGAGAACATGTTCGGTCTGCCGAGAATCCCTTCCGGTCGACCGAACCTTTCTCTGAAAACAGAAAACAACAAAAAACACGAATGAACAATTCATTATAGGACTAGTTTAACACTTATACATAATCGTAGAGACTATACAAAGATAAAACATCCTATGACATCCATATGTCTACTAAAAAATGAGTAACACATAAAAGAACGATTGGGTACTCGTGATTGGTTCTGATACCACCGAAAGAAAGAAATTGAGATTCCAAAACAAAGCGCAGCGAAAAATAAAAGCGGAATCCGTTTCTAACATGATCATTCACGAGTGAGAACCAATGATATTTGAAATAGGATAATTACCTTTAGTTTACGTGATGACATAAACGGTTTATGTTTTGTGTTTGCTACGGAATCACCAACTGCCACTGGTCTCTATCAACTCTTGTCTCTAGCGGTATCCACACGATCAACTTGAACTTGTTCTTCACTTCTCTAATGCTCTTCAGAGATCTCTCAAGGTTGAAGACAATCTTCAGGAGTAACTGATATAGGTTCAAGAAAAACTCAAAAAGGAAGAACGAAAAATTTGATTTTTCTTCTAACTTTTTATGTTCTTGGTGCTGTGTCTTTTTACTCTAGGATTTCGACAGCCTAGGGAGTAACTAGGATAATGAGAGTAATCAACAATTGAATACTTTAGAAAAATGAATAGTGGGGTGAATATCAATTCACCCCTACTTCCACTTTCCCATCAACTAGCTTCTCATCATCCCACTACACACACCTCACGCATGGCGGTTTTGACTCTTCCAACCAGTTCTTGGACCGATTTTCCGGTTCAACAAGATCGGTTTGACCAATCAAGTAATGGTCAATTCAATACAATTAACTACTCAATCCAATTGGAGCACCTATATTAAATGTAAATTCAACAATATATATATATATATATATATATATATATATATATATATTTAAAAAAATTGTAATCCTTTTAGATTTGGGCCCGAGCTCAATAGTTAATACAAAAATTATTTTGTATTTTTTTTTATATGAAAGTCTCATTTTCGTGGAATATATAGTATTATTTTAAAGTTGGATTTTTCTAACTCGTGTCCCGTGATTGTAATTTTTGTATATGAAAGTCTCATTTTCGTGGAATATATAGTGTTATTTTAAAGTTGGATTTTTCTAACTCGCGTCCCGTGATTGTAATATGAATTTAATTATTGCATATAATTGTTTAAGTTTCTTATTCCCTTAATGCTCTCCTGTTTCTATAGGATATTAGAATTTGATTTACTTAAATTAGCATATATAATCTAGTTTATTTTAATTAATGAAAAATTTACTTATAGATGAATTAGTTCAGTACAAGTACATATACCCAAACACCCCAATATTTGTTTTAAAACAATTATTCTTCAACACTTATTCAGGAAAAACTGTTTCTTTAAACAACCACTGACTAAATTTTTAGATCAAATAATCTAACAAATTGTTGTGTCAACAGAAAATCCAAATGAATTTGTATTATTAACACAATCACAAGAACATAAATGGAATGGTAACGGTGAATTAAGCCTCAATTGATCAATGAATTAACCAATTTGACTTAGGGTTCATACAGAGAATTGGGGTAAAGATATTTTGGGTTTGAAAATCAGAATATGGAAACTTCCAAATAAACTGCTATTTAAAGCCTACTTCCGGGTTGTGTCTGCTCAGGTCAAAACCCATCAACAACCCGCGAGTTTTTATTTAACACCACTTCCAAAGGGTCCAAGGTCGAGCCCTTCTAGCAACACTTCAAAGGAAAATAATTGAGTTGATGTAACATTGCCTCATCCTCCAAAACTAGCTTGTCCTCAAGTTGTCCAAGAAAATGTAGGCCATTTATGTAGGAACTCAATAGCATCCTCCCAAATAGCATCTTCTATAGGTAGATTGATCCATGTAATCAACCATTGCACTACTAGTTTATTGTTCTTATGCACCAGTCTTCTATCCAAGAGTAAGTCTGGCTCTGCCGACATTTGGCCTTTAGAATTGACCCTGGGAAGGTCCTTCTGAGCAACCAAACCACTTCCTATCCTCACTTAAGGTGACTGATATGGAAAACAGGATGGATTCTATCTCCATCTGGTAATGCCAGCTCATAGGCTACCTGACCTATCTTCTTCAGTATCTCAAAGGGACCAAAGAATTTAGGACTCAATTTCTGATTTTTTCTTAAGGCAGCAGAGTGCACTACAAGAAAACAGTTAAATAGCGACCGAATTATTCGGCAACTAAATTAACGACGGAATACCGACCGAACAAAAACCGAAAAATATTCGGTCGGTATTCGGTTGCTATTACGACGTCTACATCGGTCACGTTGACCAAATTAAAGCGACGTCGTTTGTAGATACGTTGCCAACCGAATACCAACTGAACTACACGACCGAATGCCGACGGAAAAGATAACGGTGTCAAAATGACGTCGTATTGCTATTTCATTTCCGTCAAAATATTAGTGTTTAAAATTAATTAAAGCGACGTCGTTTACCGACGGAATACCGACTGAAATAAACGACCGAATGCCGACGGAAAAGATAACGTTGTCAAAACGACGTCGGATTGCTATTTCATTTCCGTCAAAATATTAGTGTTTAAAATTAATTAAAGTGAGGTCATTTACCGACGGAATACTGATCGAAATAAGCGACCGAATACTGAAGCGGAATAGATAGCGGTCGTCATTAAGTCAAAAAGCGGCGTCGTTTTGGTATTCAGTTGGCTAAAATCCCTCGTGCAAGTCAAAATCCCTAACTTCCTCTTCCCCCTCGAAACTCACTCTCCCTTTGCGAATTCCCCCGTCGCTCCCCTCCCGTCCACCACCTCTCCCACCGTCGGGGCACCCGCAGACCCGACTGAATAGCGGCACATGGCGGCCGTCCCTGGTCACCTCCGTCCACCACCTCCCCCGTCTATAGTCTGCTGGTGGCTGGATTCTGCTTCTCCGACAGTCTACATCCATCTTCTTCTCTAAAATCTTGGTTTACATAGTGGTGAATACCCAAAGGTCGCAAAGAGGTAATCTTTGTTCCTGATTCTTGAATTTTTTTTTTGCTCTTAGGGGGTATGTTAGCTTCTTTAATGCAAATATCAGCTACTGAAAATAGTGATGACTTGCAAAGTGGGGGGAATGCCCGTTTTATCCATTGTAGTATAATTCGGAAGGTAGGCCTTCATTTAGTCTGTGTGTTGTTTTGTTTGTAGTGTAATTCTGTGAATGTAGTGTTGCTTTGTCTTAACCACCTTAACTGAAAAAGGAAACTAAGATGAGATATCGAAAACGCAATCCCGGATGGTAAAGCAACGGCCCAGTCTTGAGATTCCAGAAGCTCAACAACTGATTGAAGGTTTTTCTACCATTCTATCCGACTTTAAACTAAGTCTCCACTGAGACAGGGACCTCGGCTTTTAGATTTACAAACACTGAGCATAGCAAAAATGCAATTCTTAAACTTTTGTTCTGTTTATATTGTTGAATTGGTAAAACTTGTGAATTTTTCTTTGAGAGACTCTAGATTGAACTGCGCCTCTTTATGTTTTCCCATTCCATGCTTCATTCATCCGACAATCATTGGTGAACTTGCTATGATACAAGTCTTACAATTCACAGTCGTTACATCTAGTTTTGCCCAACTTGGATGGAAATTTGTACTCGTATCCATGGCGAGAGATCATTGATTTTTAGATTTCCTTTACGTGAAGTAGTTTCCCTCCTTTCTGTCGCATTATTCTTTGGTTTTGTGTGGTTATAGAATGTTATCAAAGGAATCTAAATTTAAATGTTTTAGGGCATTTTAGCCGTTGATGAAGTTCGATTACAAGTTACAACCTTGAACATGCATCAAAAGATTGAATATTCTCACCAAGGATGTAAGGAAGTATGTAAGCATTAATATAAAATTTCCAGAATAGTTTCTTGGAATTCATAATTTACTGTGTGAATGGTTAACTAGTTGGCTAATTAGTATAGGAGAAACATATAAAGATCATGCTTTAAGTTATCTACATAGTTATGAGCATCAAGAGGGAATGATGTAACATCAATAATAGCACAAGCATATAGTTAAAAAGAAGAATTGATTTACTTGAGCACTTTTATGACTTTCTGTTTTGTTAATGCAATGAAGCAGTTTTTTTAGCTTGTTTGAGAGATCAATTCAGAGATGCCTCCAAAGAAACCTATACGAGCGTGCTTGCCATTTAGTCGAGACTCCGAGTGTGCGCTCGCCACCTACCTCCCGAACACCTTCATCATCCGGTTCGTGAGTCGGCAGTGCATCCGCCCTCTGTCTTTGGGTAGGACACATCCGACCACGATCTGCTGGTGAGCACATGTTTGGGGGTTCTCCTGCGGCAGCACCACCCACCGAGTCTACGCCAGTTGGAGGCTCTACGCCTCACCAGTCTGAGGTCCCAGAGACGAGGACTGATTCTAGTACTGGAGGAGCGCCGATTGCAGTAGAGACTCGGACTCTCCTGCAGCCGACTTATGGCACGTAAGTTGATTTCAAACTTATGTCCTTTATAAATCAAGTTAATTATAATTCTTTTAATCATTTTAATCTCTAATTGATTTTTGTCGCTGCCATTATAGTTTTAGATTGAGCTCTAGTTTGCTCGCCGCCATTACGGGGTATATTCCGGGGGGCCGTTTCAAGGGAGCATATAGCACCATAAAGGATGTTCCCATGGAGGAAGAAAATATGTGGTGGGAAGAGTTTACGGTAAGTGTATCAATTATAATGAATTTACAAGCGTAAAAATATTAATTGTCTAACATTATTACCAAAAACAGAAAATTTATCGATGGGCTCCCGAGCATGAGGAGGGGTCAAGAGAGGTTGGCGCACGATACTTAAGAGGAGGCGAGCGGTATCATGAGTGACCATGGAAAAAGGATAAGAAGCCCAAATGGGTTTCAAAGCCCGATTGGGACAGGTCAAAAGCGTATTGGGCAACTCCGGTATTTCAAGCCAAGTCTAAAAAGGCAGCAATCAACCGGAAGGAAGGGAGGGGCGGCAAAGGCCCAATGAAGCATACTGGTGGTTCACTTAGCCACATTGAGCATCATCAGAGACTGGTAATTGTAAAAGTTTTCAAATTCATTAAAATTTTGTGTTTTTATTTAGGTATTTAATGTTTTAATACATTTTATAAACAGGAAAAGGAGGCGGGACATTCAATCCCATTCCCGGATAGCTATGATTGGTGTCATCAACACCGTTGGGCCAAGAGATTGGTAAAGAGCAAGGCAGAGGTCGATATCACAGTTGGGCCAAACGTAGCATATTTTGGGACTTACCTTATTGGCGGACACTTCTAATAAGACACAACATTGATGTCATGCATAATGAAAAAAATGTGTTTGATAACGTCTTTAACACCGTGTTGGACGTGAAAGGTAAAACTAAGGACAATGTTAAGGCTAGAGCGGATGTTGAAAGATATTGCAATCGGCCTGAATTGAATATTAAACACGATGGCAGCGGTAAAGCAACGAAAGCCGAAGGCATGTTTCACTCTTACCAAGGCACAAAAAGAGATGGTTTTGCGGTGGGTTAAAGAATTAAGGCTCCCAGGATGGATATGCATCGAATTTGGCGCGATGCGTTGATATGAAAGAGTTGAAAATGTCCCGGAATGAAGAGTCACGATTCTCATGTATTCATGGAGCGACTTATCCCTATAGCACTTAGAGAAGTACTACAGACAAGTGTTTGGGGACCCTTGCTGAACTTAGTACGTTACTATAGAGATTTGTGTTCTCCAAAGTTGAGTGTGGCGCATATGCAAGAATTGGAGGACACTATTGCTATTTTATTGTGCAAGTTAGAGCGAATATTTCCTCCGGGATTTTTTGATGTGATGGAACACTTGCCGGTTCACCTTCCGTACGAAGCCAAGGTTGGTGGGCGATGCGGTTTAGGTGGATGTACCCAGTTCGAGAGGTAACAACCAATGTCTTAAGTTATCTCAACTTCATTTTTATTTATCATGTTCTTATTTACAATGTGATTAACTATTTATGCTTTAATTAGGTATCTGCACCATCTTAAAAAGAAGATAAAAAATAAGGCCAGAGTTGAGGGGTCAATTTGCAATGCATACTTGGTCGAAGAAGCTGCTACATTCTTTAGCTATTATTTCGAACCCCACGTGAAAACAAAAGTTACAACCGTTGGGCGAAATGATGGAGATGACGAGACAAGTGAACCTTCCCCTGAAATATTATCAATTTGCAACTTACCGGGAAGATCATTTGGAAAAAAAGAAAAGATTTTATTAAGTGATAAAGATTATAAAAACAGACCATGAATTATATCTTGATGAATTGTGAAGAGGTCGAACCATATCTTCAGTAAGTAAACCTATCTATTGCTTCATTTTTGTTATATAATTGAAAGTAGGCAAATTATAATATTGCCATTAATTTGTAATTCAGGAAATTTGTCAGTGAAGTAAATGACCAAACACCACATATAACGGAGGAAGAACTTCAAAGCCGGGTTTATAATGAATTTTCCAAATGGTTTGGAACTCATGTAAGTTTTGTAATGTGTAGAAATGTAGTTGTCTTAAAAATGCGTAAACTAAATTAATTTAACATTTTGTTGTTCTAAACGAGATACATAGCCTTACGCAATATTACGAAATGTTGTTGAAAAAATCTTTCATGGGGCCCGTCAAGGAGAGTGATGTCATACACCGGTTACGTTGTTAGCGGTTATAGATTTCACACAAAAGCTCACGACGAAGGAAAAGGAGCGACAAAGCAGTGGGTTATGGGTTAAAGGAGATTATTACGGAGAGTTAAAGCGGGTCATTGAAGTTGAACTTGCTGGAGTACCTCACCAAAAAAATAATTCTTTTCAAATGCGATTGGTTTGATTCTACTCCAAATCGAGGTCTTAGGGTGCATCCTCAATATAAACTTGTAGAAATCAATAGGAAAAAGAACGTGCAGGGGTTACGATCCCTTTGTATTTGCTTCCCAATGTCAACAAGTCTACTACACACCTTATCCGGGTAGTAAGACAACATCTAGAAGCTGATTGGTTGGGTTGTTTGTCGTTCCAAACAACGTCTTTTTGGCGTTCTCGATGTTACAGTAGCGTATCGGGAGGAAATGCGAGGAGGAGACCGGTCGCATTGATCCAACTATTGCGAAGTTGGTCAACTCACACACCGGTCCGGGCGAATTTGAAGTGTCCTTGTGACCGATCACGAGTCGTGTTGATGAAGATGCGGATGAGGATGAAATCATGTCGGGTGATGACAATTCGAAGAAGAGGATGAATTCATGTCGGAGGATGATTACGAATAGCAAAAACACAAGTATAACTTTTTAACTCTTCTTTTATTGTAACATTTATTTTTCATATTAGTAATATCTTTCACGCTTCACAACTATCTTTTTTTTTACATATTGAAGATGAGTAATATTTGATGTGTTATTTTTGTAGTATTTTATGACCATAAATTAATTGACGTTTTTGAAACTTTAATTTTTTTCTTGAATTTTCAGGTTTCAACTCAGAGACGAAAAGAGTATTAGAGAAGTGTAATCTTTGGTTGTAATCAAAATAACAAGTGCACACTTTGCTTTTTGTAATGTAAATTACAAGTGCATTGTTTGATTGTTACTTTAAACAAGAATTGTAGGCTTTTGATTGTTGTAATGTAAACAAGAATTGTAGGCTTTGATTGTTGTAATGTAAATAAGAATTTTAGGTTTTTGGATTGTATTCATTATGTTTGTCATTTGGATTTTTTGGATATTGTTTTTGGTTTGTATTGCTGTTTTGGATATTCTGTTTCAGCAGGTTTTTAATAGGGATTTAATTATATTGCAGATTTATTTTTTTAAATTTAAAACAAATTTGCGACGGAATAGTGACGGAAAAGCGGTTGCTAAGTCAAGTCAAATAAATTATACACGGTCGGTATTCGGTCTCTTTATTTAGGTCGGTATTCGGTCGCTTTATATAGGTCGGTATTCGGTCGCTTTATTTCGGTCGGTATTCGGTCGCTTTATTATAGGTCGGTATTCGGTCGTTTTATTATCGGTCTTTATTCGGTCGTCTCATTATCGGTCTGTAATAGGTCGCTTTATTATCGGTCTTTATTCGGTCGTCCTATTTGGTCGGTATTATTTCAGTCGGATGTCGGTTGGTAATAAGTCAATGTAAAAAGTCAAACCAATTATTATATTCGGTTGGCTATCTGTCGGTTTATAGCGACGAAATAATCGGTCGCTTAATAACGGTCGGTATTCAGTCGGTATATTATTAGCGACGATAAATACACGACCATTATTTTCGGTCGGTAAACGGTCGGTAAACATGAATAGCGACCGAATACCGACGGTACTGGCGGTCGCTATTTGACTGTTTTCTTGTAGTGGTGTTGTCTGTATGGTTGCAATTTGACATACACCATTTCAGTCTTATTATTGCCCTCTTGTTGTTTCATTCTATTAGAAGCATCATCCACCTGTTCCTTCAAAAAGGAATTCAACCTCTGCCTCCCATCCAACATCTTGAACACTTCACCATGCTTCACATCATCCTTAATCAACTGTTCTCCAAGTCCTTGTGTTTGAACCCAAACAAGGCCTCAAATGACAACATCTTGATGGCTGAGTGGTGACTTAAGTTATACCACCAGGTTGCTAAAGCCAAGAACTGGAACCAATGATGAGGTCTATGAGATGTCAAACATCTCAAGTACATCTCCAGACTTTGATTCACTCTTTCTGTCTGACCATCTATATAAGGATGGTAGGCAGTACTTAGGTGAAGTTTAACCTCCATAGCACTGAATAATTCCTTTCAAAATTGTCTGGTAAACACATTATCGCTGTCACTAACCGCATAAACAGGTAAACCATGCAACTTATACACCTTATCAAGGATTCCTCAGCTATCTTCTTTGTAGTATAGGAGTGTGGCAAGCCTATAAAGTAGCTGAATTTGGTGAATCTGTCAACCACCACCAAAATAGAATCCTTCTCCCCTGACTTAGGAAGGTCTTCTATAAAGTCCATGGTTAAATGGGAAAAATGTTTTTCAGGAAGCTCTAGAGGCTGCAATAAACTAGGATAAGGAACATTTTCATGTTTGTTCCTTTGACAATCCTCACATTGCCTCAACCTCTCCTGAATGTGGGCTTCCATATTAGTCTAATAAAAAAAATCTCTTGAGTCTTGGATAACTGGCTCTTAGAGCAAATGAATGTATCTTGTCAACGAGATCATCCCTTACACCACCATTTCCCACAAAGATCATTCCCTTAAATTTGATAACACCATTCCATAATGAATGGTTTTCAACCTGCTCTCAAAGCAACAGTTGAGCCATCAAATTCTAAGAGTCTTAATCCCCTTCAAAACTGGATACAACATCATTAATCTAACATGGAATGATAGCAGTTATGGCATTGCACTCATACTGTCTTGACAAAGCATCAGCTACCCTATTCTCAGCTCCCTTCTTGAACTGGATTTCAAAATCAAACCCCATGAGTTTGGAGACCCACTTCTGCTGAGCAGCAGTGCTAATTCTCTGTTCAACAAAGTATTTCAGGCTGTGATGATCAGTCCTAACAATGAAGGAGTGACCTTCCAAGTAATGCTTCCACTTAAGGATGGCTGTTGTTAAAGCCATTAATTCATTTTTATAAGTGGATATCCCTTTACTCTTATGACCTAAGGCTTTGCTGAAGTAAGTCATAGGCCTTCCTTCTTGCATAAGCACTGCCCCAATGCCTGAGTCACTAGCATCTGACTCAATTACAAAAGGCTTGGTGAAATCAGGTAAAGCCAAGATTGGAGGCTGACTCATCATAGATTTCTGAAGGACACTATGCCTCTCACATTCAAGCCATGATAGGACACTATATCCGGTCATCAGTCGTATTGGTTACTCGATTAAAAGTAACGTCCGACTGAGTCAAAACGTGGCTCCATTCATGCTAGAATCAATGGAGACATAAGGTCTAAGGATTCCAAAATAGTATTGAGGAAGTAATACTTATGACTAAGGTGTTGGAGTACATTTAATCTAAGGTGCGCCAATTCGATTGGACCGGGCCGGGCTTCGGGCTTGGCTTGGATTGGGCCCTTAAACGGGTTGGGTCGACCAATATGATTGGGCCGACCAACCCATTTGGACCGACCTTATGGCTGGAAAATTGGATATATTTTCCAGCTCTTATCTCTTAGAAGGAGGTTGAAGTGGTGGAGAATGTGGAGGAGTGGTTTTCTCCATGATCTCCCACTTTCCCCTTTCTCTCTCCCCACTCTCCCTTGAATGACTAAGAAAAATGCTGATTTTTCCTAGCATTCTAAGTCATTTTCTCCAGCTTTTGAAAGGTTAGAGAAGAGAGAAAAAGAGAGAGCATTCAATAGAGATTGAATAGAAAGAAAAGACAGCTTTTCTATATACTTGTTTTCTAGCTTTGGCTAATAGAAAAGAAGTAAGAAAATTGTTTCTTGTTCTTCGAAAGGTCCTATATCCACCATATATATACTCCATCTTGAAGAGTGTCTTCAAGACTTCTACGAGGCGTTGGCTAGCAACAAGCGGTAGAGGACCATCCCAGGAAGATCGAGTGGATATTGGGAGAGGCGGAGCCTGCATTTGTGGCGTTCCGTTCGTGACAACAAACCTACAACTGAACCCGTTTCAGACTTATTCTACACTTCAAAGGTATAATGCTATCCCATAGTCTAAGGTTCTTACTCGTGAAAGATCCTATTAGAGGCGGGTCGTTTTATTTCCGCTGCATAACTTGTTTTAGACCCGGCTATTCCTCTAACAGTGGTATCAGAGCCACTCACGAGTACCCTATAGACTTAATGTGCTATAGTATTTTAATATGGATTATGAATCTATATTTTGCATGCCTTAGGGTTGCTAGAAATGTTGTATATCATGTATGGCATGTTTTTGCATCATTTTGTATGTATGAGAGTCGAGATTTTCGGTTGACCGATTTGGTCTTTGGTCAACCGAGTACTCTCAGTATCTTGTTCGGACGATTGGGAGATAGGTCGGTTCAGCCGACTGGTTACCCGGTCGACCGAGAGGGGTGGCCGGTCCACCGAATCTGAAACAGAATATGAAATATTCATTTTGCTGGTTGCTCATTTTTTCATAAATTGTTATGTTAGTTGAGCATGATGCATAGTAATCGCCTTTACCCTGTTGGTTTATTTTATAAATACGATCTGCGAATCGTGCCTATCTATTTTTATCAAAAGTTGTAATTCTCTTCTCATCAAATCCCCTCGAATGTAACTCGAAGTTTCCTTCGAATTATGTAATTCTAGATTAGGAGAAGGTACAGCTGTGATGATGATTTGGAGACAACCACCTGAAGGTCAAGACGGTGTAAAATAGAATGTTTTCTTTTCACACCCTTAGATTGATTTCACAGTTTTTCCATTGTCTTGGAAAAACCTAATAGGATATGGCGATTACTATTGCATTTTTACTTTTATGTATTGGATGCATATGTATATAAGCATAAACTGTTTTATTTTATGCTTTTCGGTGAGATTGTTAAAAACAAAACCCCTCAATTAAATATTAATTAGTGCCTTCCTAAGTTTGGCCCTCGTCAAGGCCTAGATCGACATTAGTATGGGACATGCCAAAGCTGTACATACGTGTCTATCCGGGTGAGGCGCGAAGGATAATTTGTGATATCCGCCGGCAAAAAAAACACTTAGGATCCTAGTTAACTGGATTATCTCAATAAATGGATTGAGGATCTAGAGGCAAAAGAGTTGAGAAAAGTGTATAATGATACGCTTGAATAAATGTTATTCACTCAACTAACCAAGAATTACATAATTTGATGTAATTGGCAAACGTTGCCTACCTAAATAACTAAGTTTTGGGCGATCAGCCAAAGCTGACTCAGAACGAGGTGAAATATGGATCTTGGCCCACTAGAAAGTTAACGAACTTTACGAGTTGATAATGAGGGTTATTCACTCGAAGAAAATAGTGGGAGAAATCATTAAAAAGATAAAAGACCTAATAATGATTTTATCGGTACTTACTTTGCATATGTATTTTGTTGTAGAAAATGGCAAATTCAAACCAAACACTATCACTGCGTTCTGTCCTTGAGAAGGACAAATTAGAGGGAGTTAACTTCCTCGAATGGTTCAGGAACTTGAGAATCGTTCTCAAGCATGAAAGAAGGCTGTATATTCTAGAACAGCCTATTCCTGATACACCAGAGGCTCGCGCTTCGGCCGCTGAAAGAAGTGCTTATCGGAAGCATTGTAGTGATGCTTTAGATGTGTCTAGCCTCATGCTTGTCACCATGAATTCTGAGCTTCAGAAGCAACATGAGGACATGGGGGCTTATGAGATACTGGCTCACCTAAAGCAACTATATCAGGGACAAGCACGCCAGGAGAGATTCGACGTATCGAAATCTCTTTTTCAATGCAAAATGTATGAAGGAATGCCAGTAGGAACTCACGTTCTTAAGATGATAGGTTATGTTTAGAACCTTGAAAAACTGGGATTTCCTTTGGGGCAAGAGTTGTCGACTGATTTGATCTTGCAATCGTTGCCTGAGTCATTCAGTCAGTTCATTCTGAATTATCACATGAATGAAATTGACAAGCCATTGCCTGAGTTGGTGAACATGCTGAGGACTACCGAGAAGGAAATAGGCAAGTCCAAGCCCAACACCATACTGATGGTGCAAAAGGGCAAAGGCAAAGGTTTTGTGAAACCCAAAGGCAAACCTAAAGGTAAGCCCAAGGGCAAGCAAACCACTTCAATAATGCACTGAAATCTAAGGGTGGTGTAGCCAAGGACTCTATTTGTCATCACTGTGGTGAAAAAAAGGGTCAATGGAAAAGGAACTGCAAAAGCTATGTTGCAGGAAAAAGGCTGGAAAAGGAGAAAGCAAATGTTGCTTCGGGCTCAGGTATTTATGTTGTTGATATTAATATGATTGATATCAATTTAAATACAACTACTTCTTGGGTACTTGATACCGAATGTGGTTCTCACATTTGTACTAATGTGCAGGGACTGCAAACGAGTAGAGAGTTGGCAAATGGTGAAGCGGAACTACAAGTTGGCAACGGAGCACGTGTTGCAGCCACTAGCTTGTAGGGGACTTGTACTTTTACTTTGCCTTCAAGGGGCTTGTTTTGGGTTTAGAAAACTGTTTCTATGTACCAAGTTTAACTAAGAATATAATTTCAGTTTCTTGTTTGGACAAGAAAGGTTTTGAGATTTCAATCAAAAACCAACGATTATCGTTATTTTTGGATAATATTTTTTATGCAAACGCCTATTTGATTAATGGTCTATATATTTTAGACCTTGATATGCCAATTTTAAATATAAATACAAAAAGGATTAAGAATAATGATTCTAATCTGACATACCTCTAGCATTGTCGCTTAGCCACATAAACGAAGACCGCATATCCAAGCTCCATAAAGATGGGCTATTGGAATCATTTGACTTCATGTCTTATGATCGATGCGAATCTTGTTTGTTGGGTAAGATGACAGCATCACCTTTCACTAAGCTAGGTGAGAGAGCTGATACTTTATTAGGACTAATACATAGTGATGTATGTGGCCCTTTTAATATACATGCAAGGGGTGGTTACCTCTACTTCATTACCTTTACTGATGACTTCAGTAGGTATGGATATGTGTTCTTGATGAAACACAAATCCGAAGCATTTGCTAAGTTTAAAGAGTTTAAACTAGAAGTAGAAAACCAATTTGGCAAGAGTATTAAAGTTCTTCGATCTGATCGAGGAGGAGAATACTTGAGTCAAGAATTCTGTGACTATCTAAAGGATTGTGGAATCGTTTCACAACTTTCTCCTCCAAACTACTCCACAATGGAATGGTGTATCCGAAAGGAGGAATAGAACCTTATTAGATATGGTTCGTTCTATGATGAGTCACACGAGCACGCCCGATTCTTTTTGGGGACACGCACTAGAGACAGCAGCTTTAACACTTAACCGCGTTCCATCTAAATCAGTTGCAAAGACGCCATACGAGTTATGGACTGGGAAGCGTCCCAGATTGTCTTTCCTCAAGATTTTGGGCTGTGAAGTTTTTGTAAAACGCTCAGCTTCTGATAAGCTGGCTCCAAAATCTGAAAAGTGCATATTTGTAGGTTATCCTAAGGAAACTAAAGGATACTACTTTTATATCCCTAACGAAAACAAAGTGTTTGTTGCTCGTACGGAGTCTTTCTAGAAAAAGAATTTGTTTCTAGAAATATGAGTGGGAGTAGCGTAGAACTTCTTGAAGTTCCGGACTCTCAAACTAGCACTAATGATAAAATGGAAATTGAACGAGACTCCACAAGTTGTTGTGCGGCGAGTGCCACAAAGCGAGTTGTGCGATCGGCACTGATTCAAGAAACATAAGAATTGCGTAGAGTCCGGTAGAGTTCAGTCGTCCACCTCCGGGAAAAAATTTGGTGTTTTTTTCATATGAGAACATGGTGATGTTATGTTTGTGGATCACGATGAACCTTCAACCTACAAAGCGAGCAATTAATAGCCCAGATTCTGAGAAATGGCTTGAGGCCATGAGATCTGAAATAGACCTCATGTACACAAACCAAGTCTGGATCTTGGTTGATCCACCTGAAGGGGTAACTCCCATAGGGTGCAAATGGGTTTTTAAGATTAAAACCGACATGGAAGGGAATGTACAAATGTACAAGGGGCGACTCAGTCGCGAAAGATTTCAAACAAGTTCATGGTATTGACTATGACAAGACCTTTTCCCCTGTAGTTATGTTCAAGTCCATTTAGATTTTGCTTGCTATTGCAGCTTACTATAACTATGAAATCTGGCAAATGGATGTCAAAACCGCTTTCCTTAATGGAAAACTTGAAGAGGATGTGTATATGACACGGCTGAAGGTTTTGTCACTCTAGAGAACACTTTGGAAAAGTATGTAAGCTTCAGAGATCCATTTATGGACTCAAGCGAGGCTTCTCGAAGTCTGGGAACATCCGTTTTATTGATGTCGTCCGTGAGTTTAGCTTCATTAGAAATGAGGATGAGCCTTGTGTTTACAAGAAGGTTAGTGGGAGCTCAATCGTATTCCTGGTTTTGTATGTAGATGACATACTACTCATTGGAAACGACATACCAACCTTAAAGTCCCATCAAGGCTTGGTTGAGTACGTGTTTCTCTATAAAAGACTTGGGCGATGCCAGCTATATTCTGGGAGTCAAGATCTATAGAGATAGATCCAGGAGACTTATTGGCCTAAGTCAGAGTACATATATAGACAAGGTGCTAAAGCGGTTTAGCATGCAAGAGTCTAAGAAGGGCCTTTGTGAAGGGATTCATGGGCGGAAACTCGTTCCAAACACCCATGGATCCTCTCCCTGAAGGATCCGCTCATATGAAACGAATCGAAAATAGCGGTAAAAACTTACATTTTTACGGATTCAAGAAGCTGCTTCTTGAATGGAGGATGACGTTTCTTGGATTCAATCTGCCACCAATTGATCTCCCTTGCGGAAAGTCCCTCTACCGGTATCCACGCGACGAAACGGGCAGCGATTGCTAGCTCTTCGTCTTTTCTGATTTTCTGGAATTAGAGAGAAAGGGAGAGGCTGAAACTATTTCGGCTTCTTAGGTATTTCGGCTGAAAAACATTGGGATCTAGGGTTTCGGCCAAGAGTTTATTATATAGGGTGTGAGAGTTTGTTCCCAGAACTAACTCTCACGTCCTCAACTCCTCTCGGCAATGGGAGTCCTTAACTCCCACGTTCCTTAGACTTCTGCTGGTAGTGGGAGTCCTTATCGGATAATAACTCCCACGTAATCCCAGCTATAGGTAAAATACCGAAATTGCCCCTATCTCTAATTCGAATAATAAACACTTTATTATTTTCAGAAAGACAAATGTCAGATACAATGAACCTAGACACATTCTAGATTCATTGAATCTGGACATAAAGCTCGTTAGCTCGTCTATGCGTGTGACCCTGTAAGTTCATCTCACAATGGCAATGAAAACACACTTAGTAGTAGTGTGTGTTCATAAATCACAAGCGGTCCCTAGCAGGACATTGTGACTACCCAAAGTGAATGAATATACAACGGAACCTAATATCAATCCACTATTTAATCCCCTTTGTCTCGCGATATCCTAATTAAGCATAAGGCGTGGTGGTCGTCACCACTTATTAAGCTTAATTGTATTTATGCTCGATCTCCGGGTAGACTGTTTCGACAAATAGCATTTGATAACCACTTTATCAAATACATTTGAGCACTGGCCATGCATTTAAACAGTCTTTCCCTATCGAGGGGCCCATGGATATCTCTCTCAATAATAGAGAGGGACAAATTCCTTACAATGTCTCTCACATTCAAGCTATGATAGGACACTACATCCGATCTCGGTCGTATTGATTACTCTGTTACAAGTAACGTCCGATCGAGTCAAAAGCGTGGCTCCATTCATACTAGAATCAATGAAGACATAAGGTCTAAGGATTCTAAAATAGTATTGAGGAAGTAATACTTATGACTTAAGACCATGAAGTATTACTTCTCGACGGATCACGCTCGATACAATGTATCCCTATATATTGCATCTATGATGTGATTTGTATCCATTACACATGATCAGTAAAACAAGATCATCAATCAACAATCATACTAGTTTTATTTCATAGTAATTAAGCATTACATAAAACTAGGGACTTCTAGAATAGTAATTACATAAGCTAATGAGTTTTACTATCAAATCACACATTTGATAATCAAAAGCAAAATTAACTATTCAATTACTTGCTCAAAAAGATAACAAAACGCACAACATGTGCTAATGGTCCTAGGGCACTACTAACACTTTGTCCTACGGCACATGGTATTGTTCTGTCGAACAAACAGTGTTCTAAAATGCCTGCCGAATTAGAACGTATGAAAGAGATCCCTTATGCTTCTGCCATAGGATCCATCATGTACGCCATGTTATGCACTCGCCTAGATGTCTCGTTTGCCTTAAGCCTTACGAGCAGATACCAATCTAATTACGGTGAACGTCACTGGATCTCAGTCAAGAATATCCTCAAGTACTTACGAAGGACTAAGGATACATTCTTGATTTATGGAGGGGCGGATGAGCTCGTTGTAAGTGGTTACACCGATGCTAGTTTCCAAACCGATAGAGATGATTTCCGATCGCAATCGGGATATGTGCTTAACTTGAATGGAGGTGCTGTGAGCTGGCGCAGTTCAAAGCAATCGACCATCGCAGATTCTACGATAGAGGCCGAGTACATAGCAGCTTGTGAAGCAGCTAAGCAGGCAGTTTGGATCAGGAAATTTATTTTCGACCTCGATGTGGTTCCTAGTATTGCGAACCCGATAGATCTCTATTGTGACAACAATGGGGCTATTTCACAATCTAGGGAACCCAGATCTCACCAGAGGTCCAAACATGTACTACGACGTTTTCACCTAATCCGCGAGATTATAGAAAGAGGTGATGTGAATATATAGAGAGTAGATTCGGCAGACAATGTCGCCGATCCACTGACGAAGCCACTGTCGCAGCAGCAGCATGATCGTCACACTAGCTCCATGGGTATCCGATATCTGGAGGGCTTATCTTTAGAGACAGTCATTAGTATGCCCTTAAAGACCAATCAGTAGATGATTTTGGGTCTTTAGTGCAAGTGGGAGATTATTGTATCGTATTTATGTAATTTTCATTTTGATGAATAAAAAGGCATAAATTCCACTATTATTTCAATATGTTTATGCGTTCTTAACAACATAATGAAATAATATGTCCTTAGAATAGTATTCATAATTGTTATGATTCTGAAACGTCCCTAGTCGAACATTATTATGGAATCTTCGAGGACAATAATAATGCGTAAGACTAGTATGTGCAGTGATTGATATAAGATATCGGATCGTCACATGGGTATATGTGATTAGAGAATCATTATACTGGACAGACCCGAAATGAGAAACACACCATGGGTTGTTATATAATAGTCAACGGTGTTTCTCAATTTTTGACTAGGTTGTATATGAGATCCTTCGACTTGAGGTCTCACAAGAGGTGTTGCATGGATAGTGTTATGCTTTGATAATGTTAAACGCTATCCGTAACAGGGTGAGCAATAAAGGCATTTATTGGGTATATCACGAATCTTGTTTAGGATGAATGGGATGCAGAAAGGATTTGTCCCTCCTATATAGCAGGAGCGATATCTTGGGCCCCTTTGATGGAGTCTGACTAATTCATGGCCATGAACAAATGAATCAGTATATGATATTGATGTCATTTGATTAGTCTACTCGCGAATCAAGAAACTAAAAGATTGGACAATACAAGTGCGACTTTTTCCATGACTTGTGTTCAATCTAGATATCAAGGACAAAAGGATTTAAATACAAATGTCAAATGGTGTGATTAAGATAGTCACCAGATGTTTATGAATTGGGGGTAATGATGCGTTGCTAGATACCTCTCATTACCTGTGACATATGATGTCACGGTCAACATCATAGATACCTCCTGGGTCGCACTCATAGATCAACTGGATTGGGCTTGTTGGAGTACATTTAATCTAAGGTGTGCCAATTCGATTGGATCGGGCCGGGCTTCGGGCCGGGATTGGATTGGGCCCTTAATCGGGTTGGGCAGACCAACCCATTTGGACCGACCTTGTGGCTGAAAAATTGGATATATTTTCCAGCTCTTATCTCTTAGAAGGAGGTTGAAGTGGTGGAGAATGTGGAGGAGTGGTTTCCTCCATGATCTCCCACTTTCCCCTTTCTCTCTCCCCACTCTCCCTTGAATGACTAAGAAAAATACTGATTTTTCCTAGCATTCTAAGTCATTTTCTCCAGCTTTTGAAAGGTTAGAGAAGAGAGAAAAAGAGAGAGCATTCAATAGAGATTGAATAGAAAGAAAAGACAGCTTTTCTATATACTTGTTTTCTAGCTTTGGCTAATAGAAAAGAAGTAAGAAAACTGTTTCTTATTTGTCGAAACAGTCTACCTGGAGATCGAGCATAAATACAATTAAGCTTAATAAGGGTGACGACCACCATGCCTTATGCCTAATTAGGATATCGCGAGACAAAGGGATTAAATAGTAGATTGATATTAGGTTCCGTTGTATATTCATTCACTTTAGGTAGTCACAATGTCCTGCTAGGGACCGCTTGTGATTTATGAACTCAAACTACTACTAAGTGTGTTTTCATTGCCATTGTGATATGAACCTACAGGGTCACACGCATAGACAAGCTAACGAGCTTCATGTCCAGATTCAATGAATCTAGAATGTGTCTAGGTTCATTGTATCTGACATTCACTTTTCTGAGAATAATAAAGTGTTATTATTCGAATTAGAGATAAGGGGCATTTTCGGTATAGCTGGGATTACGTGGGACTCATTATCCGATAAAGACTCCCACTACCAGCAGAAGTCTAGTCCACGTGGGAGTTATAGACTCCCACTGCCAAAAGAGGTTGATAGGACGTGGGAGTTTAGACTCCCACTGTTGAGAGAAGTGGAGGACGTGAGAGTTGGTTATGGGAACAAACTCTCACACCCTATATAATTATCTCTCAGCCGAAACCCTAGCTTCTCCTAGTTTGAGCCGAAATTAACCAATACACCCGAAATCAGATTTCGGATTTTTCTGCCTCTCCCCTTTCTCTCTAAATCTCAGAAGGTCGAAGAGCTAGCAATCGCTGCCCGTTTCGTCGTGTGGATACCGGTATAGGGACATTCCGCAAAGGAAATTCCGTTGGTGGCAGATTAGCATCCAAGAAACGCCTTCCTCCATTCAAGAAGTAGCTTCTTGAATCCAAGAAACGTAAGTTCTTTATTGCTGTTTTCGAATTGTTTCATATGAGCGGATCCTTCAGGGGAGGATCCATGGGTGTTTGGAACGAGTTTCCGACAATGAATCCCTTCACATCCCCGGAAGATCGAGTGGATATTGGGAGAGACGGAGCCTGCGTTGGTGGCGTTCCGTTCGTGACAACAAACCTACAACTGAAACCGTTATTCTGCACTTCAAAGGTATAATGCTATCCTGTAGTCTAAGGTTCTTACTCGTGAAAGATCCTATTAGAGGCGGGTCGTTTTATTTCCGCTGCATAACCTGTTTTAGACCCGGTTATTCCTCTAACATAAGGACCATGAAATATTACTTCTCTAACGGATCACGTCCGATACAATATATCCCAATATATTGCATATATGATATGATTTGTATTCATTACACATGATTAGCAAAACATAATCATCAATCAAACATCATACTAGTTTTATTAGATTGTAAAGAACCTTACATAAGCACTGCCTCAATGCCTAAGTCACTAGGATCTGACTCATTTACAAAAGGCTTGGTGACATCAGGTAAAGCCTAGATTGGAGGCTGACTCATCATAGATTTCAACCTTTGAAATGACCTTTCAGCCTCTCCATTCCATAAAAAATTATTTTTCTTGAGCAAAGTTGCCATAGGCTTGCTAATAAGGCCATAATCCTTAACAAATATCCTATAATTCCTTGTCATCCCAAGGAATCCCCTAAGTTGTTTGACAAACTTAGGTTTGGGCCAATCTATCATGCTCTGGATCTTCTGAGGGTCAACCTTGACCCCTTCATATGAGATTAAATGGCCCAAGTACTCTAAAAGAGCATTTGCTCAAATTCCCATACAACTTATGCTTCCTCAACACCTCCAAAATAGTCCTTAAATGTAGTGTATGAGATTCCAAACCAGGACTGTAAATGAGAATGTCATCAAAGAAAACAAGCACAAACTTCATCAAATATGGACAAGAACTTAGGTTCATAAGATATTGGAAGGTTGCAGGAGCATTTGTCAACCCAAAAGGCATCAATTTGAACTCAAAATGTCCAAAGTGAGTGCTAAAAGCAATTTTGGGAATGTCTTCTTCCATCATTCTAATCTAGAAGTATCCAGATCTGAGGTCTATCGTGGAGAAGTATATTCCCCCATGTAGTTCATCAATCAGGTCATCTACCAAGGGTATAGGAAACTTGTCCTTTACTGTCAATGTGTTGAGCTTCCTGTAGTCAACACAAAATCTCCATGTACCATCCTTCTTCTTGACAAGGATGATTAGAGAGGAGAAAGGGTTGTTGCTGGCCTGAATTATGCCATCTTGAAGCATATTCTTATATCAGCCTTTTGAGAATGAGGCACCCTATAAGATTTTAACTTGACAGGTTGAGCACATTCCTTCAGGCTGATTTGGTGCTCATGATTCCTATTGGGAGGAAGACCTAAAGGAATCTAAAAAACATCACTGAACCCCTACAAGAGTGTTTGGATAGTTTCTGGTAGCTCACCGATTCCTTCTTCACTTCCCATGATAGCATTTAAGGTTCCTATCTCCATTCCTCCTTCCTCAGTAGTGAGGTATCCCTACCAAAGTTCAACAACCTCTTTCATGCACTTAAGACGAGCTTTTACTAAAATGGACTTAAGTTCCCCAAGCTCAGAACCACTAGTGACCACCACTTCCTTGCCATCCTTTTTTTTTTCTTCAGAAAACCCACCAGCGTGGTGGGGCTGTCCCCCGTATATATAAGCTGCCAAGGAGGGGGACAAAGACCAAAACCTCCTCAAAATGTGTGAAAAACACCCAATACAAAAAGGTAACAAGGAGAAAACTACCTCATGCATTTAAGGAATGCACAAGGGGGTTACAATGAGACTATTCTATGATACAAAGCCAAAAGAGGGAGTGGGATTTAAACCAAAACCTCCCCAATAGAAGTAAACAACCACCCTATACATAAAAGATAGCAAGGAAGCAAATAATAGCCCCGGAATCTGTACAGGTACATCTGAGACATGTTAATTCTGCACTGTTTCAGCTTTAACAGGGCAATTCTGCACTGTTACAGCTGAAACAGGGAATTTCTGCACTGCTACACTGTCCGAAACAGGGGAATTCTGCACTATTTCAGCTGTAACAGGGCAAATCTGCACTGTTACAGCTGAAACAGTGGATTTCTGCACTGCTACACTGTCCGAAACAGGGGATTTCTGCACTGGTAAATGCAAAACTATATGAAATAAGTTGCAAACTAAAAGGAACGCACATAAGAAGTTCCTAATTTGTCTAGATGAATTAAACCTCGCACTTCTGGCTTCAGCAATGCCGTATCAGTGATGGAAAAATTTCCACGTGTTGTGCAAGCTAAGTTTGCCAAAGCATCCGCAACCGGGTTGATTTCTCGATAAATATGAGATAATTGATGATCCCCGAGAATCAACATAATTTTTTGAAAAGTGAAATCCAATTTCCAAGAAGAGATAGTGCCTAGTATCCACCACCAAACCTACCCGACTCGTTGCTTCCTGCCAAACACAACGTGCTAGCGAACACCGAACAAAAACATGATCATATGTCTCTGTTGCACTCAGACAAACACAACGAGAGACCAAAGGAACCCCAAAACGCATACGATCCTCATCAAGTGCTAAAAAATGATTTAGTAGTTTCCACATAAATAGTGAAAGTGATAAAGGGAGTACCTTATGCCAAATACATTTCCTCGAGAATTGAGCTACTCCCGTCTCCCTTAAGCAAGAAATGACCGAAGCAAGAGTGAAAATTCCATTAGAATTCTCCATCCAAATCGTCTTATCTTTCCCTCGGGACGTATCCAAAAAGACTTTCGGAAGTTTAGCAATTGTTATCAACGGCACATTGAGGCGAAGAGCCTCTCTGTTCCAAGTGCCATTATGACAAAAATCCACAACTTTGGCACTGTTTGTGGCCTCATTCGGCTGAAAAATCCATTTATCCATTGCTCCAGTTAAAGCAAAATTATCATATAAAAAGCTAGCATCACCTTCCCGTAACAGACAAGCCATACGCTCCTCCACCACTTCCTTAACCTTCATCATCCGCTTCCAAGTTGGAGAGCTGCCCGGCGCCGCCACACTCAATTTAACATGAATCACACCCCCACAATACTTAGAGCAAAGGAAATCAGACCATAAATAGCAGCCATGACGAAAATGCCACCATAATTTCCAAGAAAAAGCATCATAAAAGGTTAATAAAGATATAACACCTACACCATTACATTCCACCTTTCTAGACATATTTTTCCAAGACATCCAATGTTTCCTCTCAACACCATCAGTCTGACCCCAGACAAACCGTGAGAACATACATTCAAGTGTTAACAGTACAAAGCGCGGTACATTACAAGAAGCTAGAATATGTAAAGGAATGGAGTTAAGAATAGAACGTACCAAGACAAGACGTCCTCCCATACTCAGTAAATTCCGCTGCCACCCCTCTATACGGGCCCCAATAGCATCGATCATTGGTTGAAAAAAGTGAACCCTTGATCGCCCCAGGAAAATCGGGCACCCAAGATATTTCATAGGAAAGTCGTCTTCAATAAATCCTGTAATAGATTGTATCATATCTTTGGTTGCATCAGTCATTCTAGTTGGAGTGTAGAAAGAGCTTTTCCCAATTTTGATTTGCTGACCCGAACCTTCCTCATAAAGTCACAGGAAATCCATCAAAGTTACAATATTTTTTTTTGGCCATTCGCAAAGATAATCATATCATCAGCAAAGGCGAAATGTGAAATAATTAAAGACTGCCGAGGAACGCGATAAGGCTTAAGAATGCCGACCTTGGTTAAATTATTCAGTCCCCTAGAAAAGCATTCTGCCGCAAGAACAAATAATAACGGGGAGAGAGGGTGGTCGCCTTGTTTCACCCCTCTCTTAGCATTATGGTACCCAAAATAAGTTCCATTAATCATCACTGAAAACCAATTAGACTGTAGTACATTTTGAATCAGATTTACAAAGTGACTGCCAAAGCCAAAACATCTCAAAATCTGAATAAGAAAAGTGTGCGAAACTCTGTCAAAAGCCTTGTGCATGTCAAGTTTGAAAATTAGATTACCGCCCCAAACTTTGTGATTAATAGAGTGCACTAATTCCATAGCTAACAAAACATTATCAGAAATAGATCTCCACTTAATAAAGCCAGTTTGATTAGAACAAATAAGATAGGGAAAAAGAGAGCCAAGCCTAGACGCCATAACTTTAGTAATTACCTTATTCGCAAAGTTGCAAAGAGAGATGGGGCAAAATTCCCCAAAATGAGAGGGGCTTGGGACTTTCGGTAAAAGTACCACTGTAGTACTAGCAATAGCTTTCGGAAGAGGGATACCAGACCAAAAATCAGTGACCGCCAATAAAACATCGTTTTTAATAACGTTCCAACAGTCTTGAAAGAATCCACCTGAATAACCATCCGGACCCGAAGCACTATTGCGATCAAGAGAGAAAACAGCGTCATAAACCTCTTGCAATGTAGGAAGTACCGATAAAGCACGATTTGAGTCTGAGTCAACCAGGCAAGGAATATGGCCAAGCAAATCTTCCAGCTGAGACTCGTTGTCTGCCGCCGAAAAAAGGGCCTCAAAATATCTCTCGGCCTCGCTGCCTATGTCCTTAACATCCGTCAACCATTGACCATTTTCAGCTTGAATTTTCGAGATGCTCATACGTCGTCTCTTGTTCTTATATAGAGAGTGAAAATATTTGGTGTTTGCATCGCCCTCTTGCATCCATTTGACTCTTGACTTTTGTCGCCAAAATGATTCTTCCGCCCTCAAGTAAAAAAGATAGATCTCTTTCTCCGCATTCCATTTATTCCGCAATTCATCAGTGGGACAAAGATCATATTCAGATTCGGCTGCCTTGACTTGAGTTTCGGCCTGCTTGAGTTTTGTGGGTATAAAACCAAATTTCACTTTGTTCCATAAACACAAATCTCTTTTCAATCTTTTTAATTTAAATGCAAGAACCATCATACCATTTACGTATTCTCGGCCCTCCCAACTAGAGGCTACCAATTCTTGGAAAGTAGAGTGACTAGACCACATATTTTGATACCGGAAAGGCACAGGAGTTGAAACCCTATCGCGGTTTAGCTTGATAAACAAAGGACAGTGATCAGATTCTGATCTATGAAGGTGTTCAAGAATGGTATGGGCGAAAAAATCATTCCAAAGATCATTAACCATGACCCTATCTAATCTGCGGAGCAAATGTGGTGGTGAACTTCTACACCACGTATACGGGCTGCCAGAAAAAGCAATATCTTGCAAATTACAATCTCCCGTAGCTTCAACAAATTCAGAAATAGGAAACAAAGCTGGAATTGAACCCAAACTTTCGGAAGCACTTTTAACCACATTAAAATCCCCTCCAACCAACCATGGGACATCATGACATGAGTTGAAATTACGTAGCTCATTCCATAAGTACCTTCGTTGTGTGTAGGCGCATTTTGCATAAACAAAAGAGCAATACAAGGGGTTACCAGCAAAGTTATTCAACAATACAGTCAAAACTTGTTCAGTGTTACTCACCACAGCAATGTCAAGGTTGCTAGTCTAAAAAAGCCAAATTTTACTCGAAATATTACAAAAGCCATCATCAAAACCCAACTGGCGAGTATAAAAAGGCAACTCATCTTCCCCTAACATCGGTTCCAACACAGCAAATAAAGCAATACTATGATCAAACTTTAATTGACGAACTCTAGCAATAGATTCAACATTACCAATACCCCGAATATTCCAAACGATGATATTTATAGCATTCATTACAAAAAGAAGTTATATAAATTAGAAGTAACCAAAAATGGATGTTACCTATTGGTTTCTCCATAACCGAGGAGATTTCCTGGAGGCTGGCACATTTGTTTTTTTTTTCCTCTTCCCCGAGCAGGCCTTGGTCGAATATTTGAGGTGGTTCCAGAGGTAAAAGCCAAAACATCCACTGAAGAGAGAGAATTATCATCCATTGATCCGGGAAGAGCCGAGCAACCATCATCACCCACATCAGACAGATGCTTAAGCTCATCCGGGTACTCAGGGTCTTCGTCATCCTTTTCGGTTCCCACTTCCGCTTCAGGTGTCCGATCAGGGTCTTCAATGCCTGGTTCCAAAACAACAGAAAATGGTCTCGGGCGTCCCACACAAAATTCCAGAGGCTGCTCAATACCCTCTAGTATCAATAATGAGTGCCCCGGATGAAAAATGTGAAATTATAGTAACCTCACTGCCCAAAACAGAGGAGGTCGCAGGTATTGTGCTCAAGACAGAGGAAAGTTCACTGCCCAAAACAGGGGAGGCAGCCGTTATGTCCAAATCTGCCCGACTGTCCGAAACAGGGGATAAACCCTCCGAAACATCATTCAGTCCCTCCTGGACTGGAACCACTTCTGGTTTGACCGGCTCATTCATCCGGGGCGGAAGAACAGCTTTTAAATGCTCGAAGTTCATCAAGAGCCGCTAAATGTGAGATAGGAAAACCGCCGGCCGAGTGATAGAGTCTTGGAATATAAGGCTGATAAGTATCACATCCCACCCTTATATTATCAAAACCCTTGTAGACCAAAACAGGAGGAGAGTCAAAAAAAGGATACAAAGTACCCTCAAAAGGACTTCCGGTGCCGGCATCTCTAAATGAACAGTTTCTAGCTCAATAACTGGGTTAGATTCAACAGAAAAAACTTCAGGGGCAGAAACACCTTCAACTGGAGCCTTAAAAACCCCCTCAAAATTTTTCCCAGAAACCGCACTCGTAGTCCCAGAAGGACCCGGATCACTCCGCTTACCAACCATGACCCATTGTTCTAAAGCGGGCTGTTCTGAAGTTGTTTACTCTTGCCTTTGTTCAGCGGCACCGTAGTGATTGAATTCAATGGCAGTTTAGCAACTACCTGCTTGTGGAGTGCCGATTTGGGAGGCGCCGGTTTGTGTGGGATAACCGCAGCAACAGTTTTACCACAATTTGAATGCCCAATTCGAAAAAAACCCAAACAATATAAAGGTAAATCATCATAGGCCACGGATTGCCAAAAACCTTTCCCCGTTTTAGCATGTGTTACCCGAATACGATTCGGCAAATCCGCTAAGAGATCAACTTCGACACAAACTTTCGCTATACTCGGACGGGAAGCAGCGGCAGTGGGGGCATCAAGAGCAAGAGGCTGCCCCACCGCTGTGGCGAGTGAGAAAAGCATGGATTTGTTGTACAAATGGATGGGTAAACCTTCAAAGCCAATCCAAATTGGAACTATGGAGGGTTCAACATTAACATCAAAATCATATGTCCATATGAAAACCCTGATGTTGATGCCTGTGAAATTCCAACCACCTTGTCGCCAAAGGCTGCAATAATTCTCTTCAAGATCGAAGCGCATCAGAATGTGACGAGGGTCAATCCTTCCAATCCAAAAATTCCCTTTAAAACCAACCTTATGAAAGGACTTACGTAAAGATTCTAGAGCCGGTGCATATTTATGGAATTTACCAACAAGAGCAAATCTCCAAGGGCGAATTAAAATATCATGAGCCTCCTCCGGGATGACGAGGTTCGGTTCTCCTTTGAAAGTCACTAAAGGAGTAATAGGCAAAATGATAGGTTCATTGATAGGGGCCGAGAGCAGTTCCGCGAAACTCTTTTGTTTCCATGGTGAAGAAATGGGCGTTGGGGCCATATTAGCCTGCTGATCGGCAGCCATGAAAGCATGTAGAGGTGGAATGGCAAGAAGCAAAAAGGACAACAAGCTAAAAGCCAGTCAATAATACCTGATCCTCCATCTACCATATGAAGAAGATGAAGTACAAAAGCTGTAGAGGTGCTGAAAAATAATCAATCAGAGATCACCGCATCACTGGTACACTGTTTATCGAAGGGAGATTGTTGAGGAAGCTCATGTTGAGATGCCTACTGCCGCAGAAGGAGAATGAAATTAAAGAGCAAAAACCACAAAATAAAGAGCAAAAACCCAAAGGAACTGATGAGAGAATGATTGTATGATTGTAAAACCCAAAATATAAAACCACCAAATCTGATGAGAGAATGATTCTCCAAGCTGAACCACAAGTAGATGAGTTCCAAAAGCTTGAGGAAAGCAGCAACCAAAAAAGAAAAGGAAGAAACAGAGTTAACTTTTACTGGAGCAAAACCCACGAGTAAAGGAGCTCTTTAGATCCCATAATAAGTGAATCAAACCGGAAATAATGATAGAAATCTACCAAGAGACCACAAATCCTAACAAGACAACTAAAGAAACCTTCAAAATCACGCCAAACAGCAGCAATCTGTGAGGGTTTTACTGTTCATCATCGAATTACTGTTCATCGCGGGAAATCGCTAGAAGAGACTTTTCACGTAATCCATCTGCTAAAGGCGCTTGTGTTTGATCTTCCTTGCCATCCTTGACAAACTTAACAGTTTTTTATTTGTAGTCCAAAATAATTGGACTATGATGTGCTAACCAGTCCCAACCAAGGATTAGATCACTTCCTCCCAATGTAAGAATATGGAAATCTTGACAGAATTCCAGCCCCTTGATCTTCCATTTGACTCCTTTGTATACCTCTCCATACCATTTTTTCTAACCATTTCCCAGAGTGATGAGCAAAGGTCTTGAGTTCACAACTTCAAGTCCAAGCTTTTTGACAAGCTTTGGATCAATGAAGCTGCGAGTGCTTCCAGGATCCACCAATATAGATATGGCTTTATTTTTTTTTCCATAATGCCTGGCATCCTAAACAATCCTCCACCAGATGTGCCATTGAGGGAATTGACAGATAGCTGAGCTATCTCAGCCACCTCTTCTCCCATATAGCTTCAGCCATCATCTTGAATGGATTGTAAGTGCATCAATTCTCTTCCCTCAACTTCCTCCTCTTCCTCTTGATCACAAAGGTAGATCATGATAACTTCAGCAAGGGCACACTTGTGTTAAGGGAAGTATTTTTCCCAGCATTTGAAGCACAAGTTATTATCCCTCCTTTTCTAAAGATCCTCATTGATAATCCTCTTAAACTTTATAGGTTCCTTGTGAGGAACCATAGAATTGTAAGAGGATGTAGTAGCAGTCTTAGGAGAAGTCACTGAGGACTATGACCTGCTTTGCCCAAACCTTTGTGAAAAGGTGGTGCATTGAGGCTTATTAGAACTTTTTCTAGCACACAACAAGTGTTGCTCTTGGTCCACAGATAGCCTAGAATCCTCAAGTAAGGTTGCAGGCATACACATACATACTTGTCCTCTAATTTAATCCTTAAGGCCACTCAGGAAAAGGTCTATGTAATAACTAGGAGTGGCTCTGATTCCTGTTGTTACAAAGACAGCCTTCAAGGCCTCAAACTTCCTCATGTAGCTTTGGACATCTCCAGTTTGTTTCAACTTAGAGAAATCACCCACAATACAAGTAATTGATTTAGCATCAAATCTGACATAGAGCTTTCACAAAACCAAGCCAGACTTGCGATCCAAACTCCATAATGTAGATATGCCCCAAAGGCAAGCTTCACCCCTAAAATAGGTCATAGCTACAACTAGTTTAAGGGTATCAGGTATACTGTGAACCTTAAAGTAGTAATGAGCTTGTATGACCCACTCTCTAGGGTTAGAACCTTCAAGCTTAGGAAAATCAAGCTTAGGTAGCTTGATCACACTTCTATCAACCAAGTTAGTACCAAACCTAGGCTCAGGAACACTTCCAGAAGCCTGGAAGTGTTCAGGTTCCATACCAACTATATTGGTGATTTATGGTGCTACTGCTTTTAGGTCTTTCTCCATTTTTAGTGCTTTGTACTTTGTTGGAGTAGATTTCCATGTTTAGCTTGAGTTTCTCCAACCCGTCTAAGAAGTCTCCCCTTGATTTAGTCGAACTTCTGGAACAGATCGGGACAGAGGTTTCCGTATTTCATCAATTGGAAGCTTGTAGAATGGGTTTTATTCTTAATTTTATGATCAGCCATGGTTAGATTTTTGGGTTCATAAGGTGTTCTTCAGCTATCCTTCAAGAAGAAGATGAATACTTGATTTTGATTCATTCTCATTTGGCTGTTTGCGTGGGTTGTGTTCGCGGGTCAACGGGTCATACGGTGCTCTTTTCGTGGGTCTACTGAAGCTCTTGTTCGCGAGTCAAGTGGTGATTTCGCGGGTCATAATAGGCTTTTCTCGCGGGTCAGAAGCCTATTTCGCGGGTCAACGAATACTCTCGCGGGTCAACAGCCTATTTCGCGGGTAAGGGAACAATTTCGCGGGTCAGAAGCATTCTTTTGTGATTTACAATATGGATCTTTATTTTGTGCTTATACTTGATTTTATCCATGGCAAGGAAAAGGAATCATAAAGCAAAAAAAAAAATTGAAAATTGTTGATGAACTAATTTCGTATGAACAAGGATATTCAGGGGTTCACTTCCAATTTCCATCAAACCCCATTAACAACAATATTAAAAAAAAAACACATAACTTCAACTTCAGGGATTGAAACAGAATGTTTTTTGGACGATTTTGCCCCTGGGCGTGCTGATGCTTGGCCGGAAACCACCGTCCAAACTAGTGGTAGAACTATGTAGAAGCCGCGAAAATAGTTTCAGGACCTTGTGAGAAGTCGAAATACTTTGGGGACCTTAGCTTGTCTTGGTAAATACTTCGGGGACCATTGAAGTCATTTTCCCTTTAAATTATCGCGTTTAACTTTATAAGCATGATTTATCATGTGACTATGTGTATAATTAATTGTTACAACATGTTACGTGTTATTTTTTTGTGTACGTTTTATTAAGTGGCACTCCGCACGCGTATGGTAATTAAGGAACTTAAATTGCAATTCACTTAGATTAGTAATTTAATTTAATGTAGGAATTTAATGGGATTATAAAAATTACATAATAAATAGTAAATAAATAATAAATATAATAAGGAGGGAAGTAATATAGGATAAGAAAAATAAAATAAAAAGTAAGAGGAAGTTGAGGCATTTCGTGGACATCAGGTAGCAGTTATGAAAATAATAGAGAAAAAAAATGAAAACTTAAAAACTGTTCGTTGGGATGAAGGAATGGGTAAGGTTGGATTAATTAAATAGAAAATCAAGGGCATCAGTTTGGAGGGTTTTAGTATTAAAAAAAAAGAATTTAAAAGGGCATCTCATGTTTTAATGAGATTGTTGAAATATGAAGTCCCACATCGAGTGCCTAAGGAAGATCCAAATAACATATAAGCTCATGGGTTAAACACCTCTCCTTACCAATTGGTTTTGAGAGGATATGGAGGCCCATGAGCTAATTTTCACATGGTATCAGAGCGGACCCTTAGGAGGGATGATGGGCTCATAATGCCCAAAGTGGGCTCTAATGGTCACCGTACGACCCAAGAAGGTCGGCGGGCCTTAAATTGACTCCCACCTCGATGTGAGGGAGAGTGTTGAAATATGAAGTCCCACATCGAGTGCCTAATGAAGATCCAAATAACATAAGCTCATGGGTTAAACACCTCTCCTAACCAATTGGTTTGAGTAGTGGCAGAGGTAGGAATTTTTCTTTGGGGGCACAATTAACATTGACAAAATAAATTCATAAAAGCATATAAATATTAGCGGAGCCAAAAAAATTTTTTTTTGATGAAATCTTATAGACTAGAGTTATTCACATTTTGTTCACCCTTTTCACTCTACTGATCAGTGCTTCATAAACCTCCAAATCCTCTGGCTTCATATTGTGGACTTTTTATTGTGAACTTTTTATAGTTTACAAGAGAGCCCATTGTGGATTTTTTATTAGTAATTTTATTTTTTAGTCTCTTACACACTTAAGTTTGTTACCATTTTAACCAAAATTGTTAAAATATAAGTGGTGTCATTCCTATAATTCACAAACTAAATAATTTAATTTTAAATCGTAAAGTGATTCAAAATGGGTACAATAAACAATGTTCACGAGATGAGGTGTTACAAAAATAAAACTAAAACTAAATAAATAATTTAATTTTAAATTGTAAAGTGATTCAAAATGGGTACAATAAATAATGTTCACGAGACGAGGTGTTACAAAAACAAAACTAAAAATTAATTTTAGAAAAAATTGGTTGCCCCACCAAGCCCCACTGTGGCTCCGCCACTAGTTTTGAGAGGATATGGAGGCCCATGAGTTAATTTTCACACTCATAACCAATTGGTTTTGAGAGGATATGGAGCCTATGAGCTAATTTTCACAGAGATGGAGTTAAAGGAAAAGAAATAAATAAAAAGAATTTGTAAGGAAAAACCGTTTCATTTAGAAAGCAGTATAAATATACATGTTACTTCGTGGGTTAAGGAATAGTAGAGCATAAAAGAAAAAAAATAAAATAAAAGGCAATTGGGGACAATAGGCTTTCGTGGGGAATCGTGCCAATTATAAGATTCAAGAAAGAAAAAAAAAGGGCCACCGGAGCCGCACAGCAGCAAACAGAAGACAAAATTGTGAGAATTCATAATCTGTCCAGAAATTTGAGCACTCATTTGAGGTGGTTACAGTGGTCCGTTTTCGACCCACAATATACCGATTCGAAGGTAATCGAATAAGTTTCAAGTGAGCGCAGACGGAACATCATTCTCGAGTCCTGAGCTGGAAGTTATATCTCCGAGAGTAAGACTGGGCAGTACTATTTTGGATTTTCTGTTATCTTTTGTCTTCGTAAGAGGTAGGGATCATATCCTTACATTATTTTTTCTGTCCGGAATTATAAATATATGTTGGGTAATGTTTCGTAATTATTTAATTATTTATTTTACGGGAATTAATGCATGAACTGTTGATTTACGAATTTTATTGCACGTTTTGTATTTATCGTTTTGTTAATTAATTTTCTATCTTTTGTTGATTATATTTATCTATGATATAGCATGAATTGATTTAACCTTTAATCTTGATCGTTATATGTAACTATAATGTGAGATATTGTCCTATTTGCTATACATATTGTTATTGTTGATATGTCCATGAACTGTTATTTGTATAAATATTTAGCATGCCTATTTGATTATCGTTTTGGTTGTCTTATTTGGTTGTCGTCGTTAGTCCTTCTTGGTTTTGGTCGACCGAGTCGTCGCCCTATTTTGAGCTCGTGTCTAGGATCTACTCAATGACAGGACTCGTTCGATTTGAGGATATGATACGATATGAAATTGGAGATATTCTGAGGGATCATGCGATGTGTCCTTGATCCCGAGGGTCTTTCTACGTGAGCCTTAACCTGATGTGGACTATCATTGGGACTGCAACGGTTTTGTGGAGTCCAACGTGTTGGATGATGATGCAATGTAGAATGAGTCCTTAAAGTGTGCATCCGTCGTTCAGGGAGTGAAACTGAACCCATGCAATGAACTATTTGAGCCCTCCTAGTTTGGACTATAATTAGGACCGTTGCAGTTATTGTCATAAAGTCGTGATTAGATACCTGAGCTCGAATGGTGGGAAGTCGTGTCATAGCAGTAGCTGTGCTCGTAGTGTCTAAGCAAGTGTGTAATTGTGTTTACCGTATGGGCAGAGCATGGTGTTTGTCATGCATACGGTTGTGTAAGTGCTTGGACATGAAGAGTATGGTTATCTCGCTTACTTATTGCTTTAACTTGTTTATTCATCGTTTCGGTCATATTTGAGACTTGGTTTTGAGTCATATAACTTGTATTTTGGTTTGGGAAACGGGAATGTATTTATACTTGTGATTATCGGTCCCTACTGAGCACCGGAGCTCAGTCCATCTGCTTATTGTGCAGGTGATGTCAAGTACATTGATGATGTTGATAGAGCTTAGGAAGGGGAACATGAAGAGTGATCCATAACCGGCTTTAGTTAGAGATTTAGTTCTTTTATTCGCTTATTTGTAGAACTATTTCATTTATAACATTGTTGGACCTTTTTCATTTGTAATATTTAGTATTTCACCCATAGTAATTTAATTCTGCTACTTAACTCCTGTTTTTGGATTATATCATAAATAAATTTCCTTTTAGTAACTCTATTTGTCGGCTTTGGTGTTTCATCAACCAATGAGACACTGCCATTACGGGGTGCGACACCAACCCCAAAATCAGTCATAAGATGTATGATCGTAGGAGTTTGAGTGTTATTTCTACTAGGTTCTCCTTGATTCTTAGAATTTTGATTCAATTCCGACAATTGATCCATGATCTGACTTAATACACTAGCATTTTCTTTCTTATTTTCAGTCAAATCATTTCCAATAGTGAGAACCATACCTCGCAGCTCATCAAACTGTAAATTTATCTTGATCATGGAACTTTCCAGCTCAACAAGTCGGTGCGATTGCTGTTAGGTCGGAATTACGTAATCTCCTATCGCCGGCGTCGGAAGAATCGCCGCTGCTGTTGCCGATTGCGATTCTCCAACCTGATTCCGCGTCATCACCATTGCAGCCAAGGAAGTTGAGTTCTGATACCAAGTGTTGTGTCAACAACAAATCCAAACGAATTTGTGTAATTAACACAATCACAAGAACATAAATGGAGGTGAATTAAGCCTCAATTGATCAATGAATTAACCAATTTGACTTAGAGTTCATACAGAGAATTGGGGTAAATGAGGAGGTTGGGTTTGAAAATCTGAATATGGAAACTTCCAAATAAACTGCTATTTATAGCCTGTTTCTGGGTTGTGCCGCGAGTTTTTAATTAACACCACTTCAAGGTCGAGCCCTTCCAGCAACACTTCAAAGGCAAATACTTGAGCTGATGTAACACAATTCAAATCTATAAAGATTTAATTATTGATATTAAGGATATAATTACTATATTAGTAGGATTCTAGCAATTTATTCCGGTCTTTACAATATTTTAGAGTTAGATTATTATTTGATTTCCTTATTTATTTAGAGTTACATTGTTAAGTAACTTCCTTCTTTGTTAGGACTCACTTTGTATTTATATGGGGAATTTCCCTTGTTTAATTAATCAATTCAATATATTTTGATTCCACATATTCTTACATGGTATCAGAGCTAGGTTACAAACTCTAACTCTATTTTTCGGCAGAAACTCTTGATATTGATCAAGATATTCCTCTGGCCGATTTCTAGTTCTTGGTTTGATAAATTTGAGAAAGGTTAAGAAAAAATAGCCGCTCTAATTCAAAGCAGAACATCTTTAATATTCAAAGTTTGTTCTTCGTGTCTTTTGTCACACATGGCCAAAATTACACCATTAAAAGATTTCCAAAATCAACTCTTCAATTCAGGATCAATTTGTGATTATTGTAAAAAAATTGGTCACAAAAAAGAGAGTTGTTGGCAAATTTATAGCAAACCATTAAAATCAAATTGGAGAGGAAGATGTAGCAGCGGTAGAAGAAGCCGTGAAGGAAGTCAAGGCAGTAGATTCAATTCCAATTCTCATGTTAACTTTGTGGCAGAAAGCTCCAATGAGAATGGACCAAACATCAATAAAGCCGTTGACATCAGCCAAATTGGACCAGCAGCTGGAAGGCTTGGTGGATCGGCCTTCTTAGTCCAGCAGCCCAACCAACAATCTGGCTTCTTGGTCCACAATGAATTTTCAGCCCAGCAGCTTAATCAGGGCCAATCTGTCTCCTTGGACCGACAGCCCACAGGTCCATTAGGCAATTCTCTAGACCAAACCCAGATTTCTCAAATAGCCTATGAAGTGGCTAATTTAATAAAGGGAGGTAAAAAGGATTTTTCAATGTTTGGCAAGAAATTTACTCTCCCATGGATTTTAGACAGTGGTGCTAGTCACCATATGACTTATGACATATCCATTATCGAAAATTTGCACATTTTTTATCCACCCATTAACATTTGTCTGCTAAATGGAGCCGAATTTATGGTAAATCAATGTGGTACAGTGAAATTTGGTCCAGATATGGTACTACATAAAGTCCTTTATACTCCATCATTCACTCGTAACCTTGTCTCTATTTCAAAATTGACAAAAGAGTTACAATGCTATTTTATATGCACTGATAGTTTTTGTTTCATTCAGGACCCAATCCAGAGGAAAACTTTTGCTAAAGGTGTTGTTTGTGATGGAGTCTATCGACTAACTGACGTAGTATCTCAAAGTGCAATGGCAGGGGTAGTTCGTAATCAGGATGCTTCGCAACTATGGCATCAGAGACTTGGTCATCCCTCTTTTTCTACCCTAGCTAATTT
Organism: Vinca minor; assembly: GCA_026122235.1. Lineage (NCBI taxonomy): Eukaryota > Viridiplantae > Streptophyta > Magnoliopsida > Gentianales > Apocynaceae > Vinca > Vinca minor. The sequence goes on along the minus strand of JAOCZM010000206.1, from coordinate 1,822,845 downwards.
ACCATTTAAAGGTATTTCTTCTTGTCAGCCTATTGATCCATGCGATATTTGTCATAAAGCAAAACACATTCGTTCTTCTTTTCCGAATAGTACAAATAAAGCTTCTAAACCTTTTGAACTTATGCATTGTGATCTTTGGGGGAAATATGTTACTCGTTCTCTCACAGGAGCACATTATTTTCTATGTTTAGTAGATGATTTTTCACGTGCTATTTGGGTTTATTTGCTCCATGACAAAATAGACACTAGGCAAGCCTTTATCGACTTTCATAAGATGATTCAGACACAATTTAATGGGGTAGTTAAAAGGGTTCGAAGTGATAATGGCCTAGAATTTATTGGACTACGAGATTATTTTTCAGATAAATGTATAATTCACGAAACATCATGTGTTGGTACCCCCAACAAAATGGTAGAGTGGAAAGGAAAAATCGCCACATTTTAAACGTGGCTCGTGCCTTAAAATTTGAATCAGGGTTGTCACTTCAATTTTGGGGAGAATGTGTCCTTATCGCCACTTATCTTATAAATAGAACTCCTAGTACTTTGAATAAAGGAAAATCACCATATGCAATACTTTTTGGGAAACCACCTTCGTATTTATGGGTGTCTTTGTTATATCTAGGGATGTTCATTTTTACGAGCATATATTTCCGCTCAAGGATTGTATTCTCACTGATTCCCTTAACTTGGATTTTATGGCTGATGGGTTATCTCCAAATTATTCTTCAGCCTTAAGTCCATTTAATTACCAAATAGAGCCTGAGACTGAGCCTATTCCCGTAGCCCAGCCCACATCGCAGTCCAATCTTTTTCCTTCGGCCCAGGCGCAGACGGACCCTCCACTCCAGTCCAGCCCTCACTTTTTTTCCCTACGACCCCGGTTTCAGCTTGGGACCGGACTTTTTCGACTCGGCCCATCTTCGCCCTGCCTGATCACAGTTGGACCGGTCCACATCACTGGTCCCTCATTTTTCTTCAGCCCAGGCGCAGACGGACCCTTCACTCCAGTCCAGTCCTGGCTCTTTTCCTTCAGCCCAGGCGCAGACGGACCGGCCTCTTCATTCTGGCCCATCTTCTCCTGCCCAAACGCGGGCTGATGTTCCCATGCATCCTTCTCCAAAAATCAACCGGTCCATACCTCCAACCCAAGAACCTCCAGTCCTAAATCCCATGGACCCCAAATAGCCCACAATTTCCAATTCCACAGAAAATTCTCCCAGTCTGCCAGCCGACGTCCCAGTGCCACCAATGTTGCGTCGGTCCGAACGGTAATCCAAACCACCACGCCACTTACAAGATTTTGAGTGCTACACAACAACTGATCTCTCACGGACACCACATTTATCAGAAAATTCCTCAGGTATTTCTTATCCTCTTTAGGCAATTTATCACTTATGATAATTTTTCCCATACTCATAAAATATTCTTCTGGTTTCGAACCTAAAAATTATTTTCAAGCTATGCAATATCCGGAATGGCGTGAATCTATGAGACAGGAATTAGCCGCCCTTGAGAGTAACAATACTTGGGATCTTGCACCTCTTCCTCCTGGCAAAAAATCTGTTGGCAGCCGTTGGATTTATCGTCTCAAATATCGATCAGATGGGTCCATTGAACGGCCAAAATCTAGATTTGTGGCCAAGGGTTACTCTCAGGTCGAGGGGAGGATTTCACTGAGACCTTTGCACCCGTTGCCAAGATGACCACAGTTCGTTGTCTTTTGGCATTAGCAGTTTCTCAAGGTCGGTTTCTTTACCAGATGGATGTCAATAATGCCTTTCTTCATGGTGATTTGAAGGAGGAAATTTATATGGATCCACCATTAGGTCTTCATCTCCCCAAACCGAATTTATATTGCAAACTTAAGAAGTCTATTTATGGATTGAAACAAGCAGGAAGAAATTGGTTTTCCAAATTAACCAATACTTTGCGAAAGTTTGGGGTTTAAGCAGTCACCAGTTGATCACTCTCTTTTCATTTACAAACAAGGAAAGATTGTCTTGGTAGTTTTGGTTTATGTTGATGATATAATTATTGCTGGAAATAACTTGCAGAAATGCGACGAATTGAAACAATTTCTTAATGCCAATTTTAAAATTAAGGATTTGGGAGTTCTTAAATATTTCTTGGGAATTGAAGTTACTCATTCTTCACGGGGGTTGTTTCTTAGTCAACGAAAGTGTGCATTAGATATTATGACTGAATGTGGTTTATCTGGAGCAAAACCAAGCAACACGCCAATTGAGTTACAACATAAATTATCTGATGAAGATGGTGAAGTTTTTAGCAATCCAGGACGTTATCGAAGACTAGTTGGCAGACTACTTTATTTGACTATTACAAGACATGATATTACGTATGCTGTAAATATCCTAAGCCAATTCATGAAGAAGCCTAGAGATAGACATTGGGAGGCAGCAACTAGAGTCGTTCGATTTAGCAAAGGTAATCCAGGCAGAGGAATTTTATTGCCCAAGAATAATCCTGATTTGAATTTAATTCCCTATTGTGATTCTGATTGGGCAGTATGTCCAATGACAAGAAGGTCTATTACAGGTTACTTTATCAAACTTGGTAATGCTCCTATCTCTTGGAAGTCCAAGAAACAACAAGTTGTATCACGTTCTTCTGCAAAAGCGGAGTATCGATCCATGGCAAATACAACTAGTGAATTAACTTGGCTTCGTGAATTATTCAGGTTCCTCGGTATATCACTTGGCCCAACCAAGCTTTTTTTGATAATCAATCAGCCATTTATATTTCCACTAACCCAGTCTTCCACGAACGTACCAAGCATATAGAAATCGATTGTCACTTTGTTCGTGAGAAGATTGACAAATGGGATCTTGTGACTTGTCACGTTGGTACACGTGAGCAATTGGCTGATATTCTCACTAAAGCTTTAACTGAACAACAATTTGATTATCTGGTTCGCAAGTTGAGTGTTCTCGATTTACACACTCCAACTTGAGGGGGAGTATTAAGGATATGATTACTATGTTAGTAGGATTCTAGCAATTACTTATTCCGGTCTTTACAATATTTTAGAATTAGATTATTATTTGATTTCCTTATTTATTTAGAGTTACATTGTTAAGTACTTTCCTTTCTTTGTCAGGACTCTCTTTATATTTATATGGGGAATTTCTCTTGTTTAATTAATCAATTCAATATATTTTGATTGCACATATTCCTACCATTCATGACCTCGTAAACATATTAGGCGGACCGCAGTAGATGGATTAGTTCAGTACATATACCCAAACACCCCAATAGTACTCGGAATACAAAACTCGATCCCCTATGCGTGGGCACGCACGACCTTGATTTCTCTCAAATTTCATCAAGCTATTCAAGAAGAGGAAAAAGTATTCTCTCAGGTAATCCAAATCCCTAAAACAATTAGATACAAAAACCTTACAAATTTAATTTTTAATTTTGCTATTTATTGATTTTCTTCCACATCCAAGTACTTGTGCATTTTCATGGTAAGGTTTTGAATTTCTTTCTGTACTTGCAATTATCTTGTGCTTGAATTTCTCAATAGTTAATGTTGTGTTATTCACTCTTCTGATTTATTATCTGAATTTAGTCAATACATTGATCACGAAATTTTAATGATTTTCCTAGATTTTAATTCCAAAAGAAAAAGAAAATCCAGAATTGTATTTTTTGTATATATATATATATATATATATATATATATATATATATATATATATATATATATATATGTGGTTGGCACAGTGTTATCGAAAGCATAGTGGGTTAGGGGGGGCGCCATGGCCACTATTTAACAACACTGGGTTGGCATTTGTATATGTAATAACAAAAAGCATTAGGCAACCATGTATGGTTTCGGCTTGGGTTTCTTTTTTTGTTTGAAATGGTTAATGATAAGGTCTTGATGTTTAATTTAGTCGATATATGTATAAGATAGCATGACAAAGTCTCTGTTTACACTTTTCTACCTGAGAATGAGGAAGGATAATATTTCATGATGATAAACAATCTAGCTGTAATATATAAAATCGTTTTCTTAAGGCAAAAGTGGAATTGAAAAATGATTCCGTTTTATTAAGACACAATCTAGCTGAACATAAGGGAATGTTCTTTTGGCCACAAAATGTTCATTTCGAAAAGTTTCAAGAGATAACCATTAAAATAGTGGCGAGTGTGCTTTAGGTGTTTAAGAGGATGAATTGTTATAAGGTTTTCATGTCTGATTTTAGCATTCTAATTGAATTCTCAGGTCTGGATTTTTTTTTTCGCACGCCCAAGAAAATATTAATTTTCCAGTGTAGGATTTGATAGCCATTGCTAAAATTCCTTCGTTAAGTATCAATTTTCATATTTTTGTTGTAATTTTCTGAACCATAAAAAGCTAAAGTAATATAGCTGAAGTCTACAGTTTGACTAAGAGTGAGTTGCCATAATATCCTCATTCAGTGATACTAATGGTGAGACCCATACATTAATTGAGCTTGCATCCCATAAATAGAGGAGGTTAGTTGTGTGAGTTAAGGGAGAAAGTAAATCCATTTTAAAGATGTTTGGGACAAACTAAAATAGGAAGTAGACATTCAATTTGGGACGGAGGGAGTATTTGATAATCTGCTGGATCTATTTTATCATAGATGTTTTCCTAAGTTCAGAATTTTTAGGAGCCTTAAAACATTGATTTGAGAAGGATTTCTTTCTGATTTTGCATGAGTTATCCTTTCTTTTAGTTGAGATAGATTATACTCATTTAAATGACCTGAGAATACTCTTTTTTACAATATACAATGCAAAGATGCACCAGTATATTGATACTTCTCTTGTCTTAGGGCAGAAGAGTGAAGTAGTTGTTCATTGTGGGAAGTAGCAGATGAAGCTTTCTCTGTGGAAGTCTTAAAGGCACAGTATGGAAAGGTACTGTTAACAAATTAAGTTGAGCTTTTAATTGTTCGAAGTTGTTTTTGTCATGATTTGTGTGCTTTTACTCATCTGTATTGGTTTATGTGGTTCGTTTCAAACCTGAATCCTATGTCCTAGCGATGGCAATATAGGTCTTGAATTCTCTTAACAATCAAAAAATGAATTCCTTGATTCTCCTTTAACTTCATTTTTTATCTTAAAAAATCGTCGAAGCAAAAAGTTTGGCAATGGATCGTGTCACAAAGTCAAATGGAGAGACTGTACTTGAAATTGAATGATTCTTCAAAGATTTACTAGACTGAACAAAAGTAACATGTAGTTGAGAGAGGTGGATAAACAATGAAAACGAGCTTATAAATACAACTTGTTTAGGCAGAAGAAACAGCCTATAAGGGTGAACTTATGAACAACAAAATGTGCAAAAGCTAAAGATACAAGAAGTTTTTGCAACTTGCAATTGATAAAGATTCTATACTATATGAAAAAACATTTAGTTGCTGGCACTGGAAAAAAAAAAAAACAATTCAGAGAATTCTCAACAACTTGGCTTGTTGTGTTGATCACTTTCCTAAGGCGTAAACTCAAATTGCTAGTGACACATAGTTAAGAAAAATCTTTGCCATTTAAAAATTACGGTAAGATTACATTACCAGCTAAGTAGCTCTAGATGTCTTATTAACTACTTTGGAGGTGTATCGTTATTATTAGTGTTGACTGCTGAGCCATTCTCTCACTCTGTTGATCCTCGTGGCACCATGGTTTTCCCCGAGTTTCAAGAATATTATCGGAATAACCTTGTGTTGCCTTGCATCAAAGGATGCCAAGCTTGTAAATATGATTCATGAAAGATAATTAGGAGATAATAAACACAATTTAGTGATTGTAACTGCCTAAGGTTTATCATATATTGGATGAGTGGGGATTATTTGCTTATATCATTACTCTTATGAGTGGAATAGTATAAAAAACTATAATTTAAACATTCAAATAGATCAATAAGAAAGTACAGTCATTGATATGTCCATTCTTCTTACCCCACATGTGGAAAAATATATGTTTTCTCTGGGAAATCTTTTCCTCTGGAGAAATTTGATGCCGAAGGTGGATCTAGCACTTTTGGAAATATGGCCTTGGTGGAAGGTTTGCTTTTTCTTTTGATTCAAGGGACACCAAGAACAATAAAATTATATCTAAGTACGTAGCTATGTGAAGTGATTGCTGTTATGGATGTCTTGTCATGCAGGGTCCTTCATTGTTGTTTTTCTTGGAAGAATGAGATATGAGTAACCATGTGCATCTTGCATTAATGGGATAAAACATAAAACAAGACTGTGGAGCTCGTAAAATCCATCGTCATCAACCTTATTTCTGTCTTCGATCCCTCCAAAGATCGCCAACAATGGATAAACATGTCCAAATCTTTCTGAATAAACTCTCGTTCACCTGCATCACCATAGCCACATTCACTCTCCTCTTCCTCTTCCTCCAAACACCTCCTACCTGCCTTGGGCCTCCTCCTCTCCATACCGACTCCAAAAGGGCCTATCAACATGCCTTCCCAAAATCCACCTGTGACTACAACCGCCGCTCCTACACCTCACTGGAAAAGAGAAACAAGCGCCTCTGGTCTTCAAAGACGTGGGTTCACGCAGTTCACTCTTATACTACTCTCTTTTCATCTCTTCAGGCCGAAGCTCTGGCCCACACTGCTCATCGCTTGTCCAACCATTCTCGGGCCTTGGTGGTCTCTGCCGGGCCAGGCCACGCTGTTATGGCCTTAAACAATATGGGTGTAGCTGATGTGACTGGGGTGGAGGTGGTGGAGTCACTTCCTTTAGTTAGCCGCTGTGACCTTCACAATTTGCCCTTTTTTGATGATGCATTTGATTTTGGGTTTGGCGGGTACCTTGATCGGGCCCTGTTTCCGGCCCGATATGTTGCAGAGATGGAGAGAACAGTGAGAAGGGGAGGTGCTTGTGTTGTGGCTGTTGAAGAGTGTGGTGATAAAGAAGTAGAGGAAGTTGTTAAATTATTCAGTAAATCACTGTTTCTTGGTGCCCAAAATGTGACCTTAGCAGGGGAATTAAGGACTAGAATTGTGATGAGAATTGAAAAATGAGACAGGAAATCCATATACTTTTGAATACTTGCTAATTTGTTCATTCATTTATGTAATTATCAGTATTTATTTCGTGAAAATTCACTATAACTATGTTGATTATGAAATGTACTTCCTCCATTGTAATATCATGATACATATTAATTGTACTTTGGGGGCATTTGTGAAGTTTATTTAATGAAATGGTGAAGTCTTGTATTCTTATGGGATTTTAATTGTTTCAAAAATTGATCTTGGAGGACATTTTGATTGCACAATTATTTTCATTGTGTTTCTACTTTGTTATTTGAATAGATTATTATGACGTATTCGACACATTTGCACTTTCTTGAAAAAGTTGGCAAAACTTGGTAACATTTTGTGTGCTTCTTTCACTGGATAATTTCTTATTAGACTTGTTATCCAAGTTTGTTGTCAAGATAATCTTCAGAGATCATGTCTGGGATGATGTGCTTGGTTCCCTCCTTTATGAATTTGATTGAATATAGAAGGGGAAATATTCGTTGATTAGCAATATGCAAAGGTCATTTCTTTTTTCGTTGAGGAATATATAAAGGTTATTATTGCTAGTGTTTTGCAATATGCAGTGTTTGGCACGATTTTTAACAGGAGAACAACCTAGTGGATGTGAGAAACATTTCCTATTGAAAAGTTCTAAACAATTGAAATGATATGATCATATGAAAGTAACTCATGGTGAAAAAACATGAATGTACATAATAGGTATAATTCATGTAAAGACACTATTAAAATTTAGGATAAATTGTCATATTCACCAACTAGAGGTTCTAGTCTATCTATAAAAGGACTAGAGGCTCAAAAAAGCGAAATATTAGGAAAATCCAAGAGAAATTCTAATACACCAACCAAATATTTTAAGGTTGAATTTGAGAGTGCACTCAAATTCAAGTAAGCAATTTGCATCAAAACCTTCCACCATAGGGGGAAAATATTACTTATGAAAAGTGATTCACCCCTAAAAGCAATACGAGTTCGTTTGTTCAAGTTTGAGGAAAAATATGTTTTCTTACGATCTTAAGTGATATTTGATGACACTAAGAGTAAAAGGCAGGTCAGAGATGAAACGAGCTTCTTCCATCTTCCTAATAAATTGAGTGATCTTTTAATGATCCCAATAGATATATTGATGGACATGACAATCATAACAGAGGAGCTGTGTTAGAGGCACTTAATGATGAGGTCAGCAATTGGTCAAGATGGCTAAATCATGTGCTTGGCATGGATCCTGACCAATCTGCAAAAGATGATCAGAACAGCATATAGGATGTTGAAACAATTGCCAAACAGGTTTCATTATATATGTTCATTTGTTTATTTGCCTTTCTTTTGGAATTTAGGCATGCAATATGTCATTAATACTACTTTGTGTTTAACTTTCGCATGCGCTATATATGACATATAATATAGAGTTAAACCTCTGATTGAACAATAAATTTCAAAAATTGGAATTCACACAAAGGAAAAGAAAAATACATGACGATCTCATAAAAGTCTTGTTTGCTTGAATTCCTTAATATACATATATATGTCAGTAGAAAATCGGTTTAATTTAAAACTTTAAGAAAACTTGGAAGTAATTGTGGTCAAGTAGGTGCAGAATGAGTATGTAACATTAGCAGGCAAGTGATCAAAAGTAAGGAATCACTTGTTAGTCTTGCTCTGACTAAAATAATTGATACTCAAAATCTATGTTCTGCTATGATATTCTCTATTTAGTAAATACCAAATTATATGAAATGCATTTTATATTACTGAAGAAAAGTTTTTTTATGCATGATAATGCAAATTTTGTATAGATAGTTTTGTAAAAGATGAAACTCGTGAATATGCAAAGATGAAGTATTAGAGAAAAGAGAATTTGCGAAGTTTACTGGATATGTTAAATTGATATATCGTGATTATGATTTGCATTCTGTAATGTCACAATTCTGTTTTGATTTTCTTCTGGATTAAATATGACAGTTTTTAAGAGGTGTTGAAGTTTAATTATAATGTTAGTATTATACATGTTTAAGACATGGTTGAAGTGGAAAAATATCGTTGTAGTCTATTTTATATTCTATTAGGTGAACATATGAAACTTACACCATGTCAAGATGATGTGTTTTTAAGTGAAAAATAAAAAATGGTATGGTTCTTGGATACAATTATATTTATGTTTATATGTGATTTAGAGTGAAATATATTGTTCTGTGCCGCCATTCATTAAGTCCGTTGGGGTAATCTCTAAAATGACATTTTCTTGCATACTGAATGTAATGGATGATAAAGTGAAAATTAGAGTTGACAAAAATGGTTTAAATCATAGTGCCAAACTCTAGTCCTTAGCCAAGGTTGTAGAGAGAAACTGTAGTAACATTCAAAGTGAATGGAATGAAACTACCCTCGTTTGGGACATGATAAAAGAAAGTCCAGTCTAAACATTATAAGTTTTGAGTTTAGGGCTATTGTAAAGGTTCTAAAACGAAAATGGATGTATTTAATAATATTCCAAATAAATGTAACAAAATTGTCTCAATGTGAGACATGGAATAAAAGATAAGTCCGACACAAATGACTATGGTAATGTAAGGTTTGTGAGTCTTAATAAGAATATTGGGAAAGAGGAACTTAATGTGTCATATAAGATATGCAAAATATTAAAGCATATCAACTATGGTTATAGAATGAAATATTCTATAATGGAAAATATTATTATTGAATAAAGAAATATGATATTCAATATTCAATCAATAATTATTCGATTCATTTCATAAGTTTAATATTGAAAGGATGCTTTGGTTGAAAAGATGAACATATATCAAGTATAAATAAAGAAGTAATAAGTTAAAAGTCGTAAGAGACTTAAGGACTTGTGTTCAAAACTTCTTTATGTTTCTTGTAGCTATAGTTTCATAGCTATGGTTACATTGATTAGACTAAATGTAGAGTGATCACTGCTTATTTTGTAAGATGAAGTCAAAACTTGACGGATCCATTGACTAAATGATCTTATAAGAGCGTTGAGTTTGCGCTCTTAATAGATCTATAGACAGCTTTGTCGGGATACAAATTGCGGGGGTGTTCTTGATAGGTCTACCTATGTAAATGTGAAGTGGTGTCGCTTCAAGGAGATGAAGGGTTTGGCTCTGATACATTTATGAGAGATACAGTACACACGACCATTTATGTGTTAGTTTAAAGAATGTTTGTACTATGAACTTAATTGTGTGATTAGTTTTACTACTTATCAAATTGGATGAAAGGTTCAAGGCTTTTCGTTATGTGCTGGTTCAAATCGCGAGATACTAGAATTTAAGCAATTGGTTCCGATTGATTGTGTTTGGGATGGCTAAAATTATCAATTGTAAATGGCGAGGGATTGTGAGAAATATTTCCAATTAAAAAGGTGTGAAAAATTGAAATGATATGACCATATGAAAGTAACTCATGGTGAAAGAACATGAATGTATATACTAGGTATGATTATTCATGTAAATACACCATTACGGGTTAAGATAAAGGGTCATATCCACCAACTAGAGGTATTAGTCTATCTATAAAAGGATTAGAGGCTCAGAGAATTGAAATATCAGGAAAATCCAAGAGAAAACCTAAAACACCAACCCAACATTCTAAGATTGAATTTGAGTGTGCACTTAAATTCAAGTAAGGCTTGTTTGTAACCTTAATGAATTTGCATCAAAATATTGCACCTTGGCAAATATCACTCAAGGAAAGTGATTCACGCCTAAAAGTAATACGAGTTCGTTTGTTCGAGTTAGAGGAAAAAGTAACAGGGACAGTTTAGAAATTGAGTTGTGGTCAGGTAGACCGGAGCTCAGGCTTGGACAACCGGAGGTAGGTCAGGTCGGCTGGCGCTCTAGTCAGGTCGACCGGAGCCCTTCAGAAATTTGTCCAGAAATCCCAGTAGTTTGTCCGGATTATGGAAAAACAGTCCAGTCGACTGGAAAGGTCGTTCGGACTTCAGAACAGACCATTTTTAGTGCAAAATAACAAAGGAAAAGTGCATTTCTGCACCTTCCCAAATTCCATACCAAAAATGCAACTTAAACTTGTATGCACATAATAACAAAAGACCAAAACAAGGACAAGTAACCCTAATAACCATACCCTTCATAACTTAACACTGATACACCGAAATGCACCCCGAGCATCCTTGCTCTAGTCATACATAACACACACACATATACATTACGAGTATGGTTACCGATGGACACACAAATATCCACAATTGAGCTCGATCATCTATTCAACTCTAAAGAAACTAATAACATCCCCCAAACCATTTGCCCATTTTAGGAAAGGCACATTGACACAATCATGAATCCAGATATTCCCCATCGATGAACAGGGCCAGTCTTTTAAGGATAAACCGCATTTCTAATGTTAGTAGCTCTAACTCTTTGCCCAATTAGAGACAGGCCCAGTGACATAAACTAACTATTTAACTAGTTAGACGAAGGCCCATTGACATAATTAGAAACAAAAACTATTTGCCTAGTTAGATGAGGGTCCAGTGACACGGCTAAATATTTGCCCAGTTAGACGAGGGCCCAGTGACACAATCAGAATAATGTGAACTCCCCGGTTCACATTATACAGACTAAACAGGATATATCCTGTCATAAGTCATTCCTAGATAAGAGTTTGAGAGTGGCGACACGATCCACACAAGGACTCCAAATAGCACATAATATAAACGACTTCCAAAGTAGTAAAATCAGCAAGTATTAATACGACAGAATGCAACAACAACATACACGATTATGTTCAATGCTTAACATACAAGTATGAATAATTCGATATTTCATCCTATGCAATAAAACATGCTTTAAATCCTTTAAACACAAGTTTTTCAGAAGTTTAAAGACAACATTTCATGAGTTTTTGAACAATAAAGACAAGGGTGAAGATCCTTACATGGAATTAGAGCAAGCAAAGCAAAACACAGAAATCAGCAATAACGCAGCAACTTCAACAACAAATATCCGTTCACTGGGAACTCGAAATCCACCCTGTCACTTCTCAGTTAAGTTCGAAGCACAACAAGAATTACCCTAATTAGAGTCTGATTACTACTTTGATTATTAATTCTTACCAAAAGCTCTATGTTTTTACTCAATTGCCACAGCCTTGTATCCTGAAAATGATATCTCTAAATCCGGCTGTTAGAAGTCAATCTCCTTCGGTCAGAATCTATTTTAAGGAGTCTAGTATCTATGGTTAAAATATGAGGATGATTAGAGGTCATTTTCTATGTCTGCCAAGGTATTTTCTTCCACTACACAGATTTTCCAACCTATGTTTTTCCCTATTTCTTTCTTGTTTCTTCTCTTTCTTTTAACCTCTTTAACTTCCCTTCTAAACATTCCAACAAAAACCACCCCAATGACAACTATTCAAAAAGTGACAACAAAGCCCCCAAGTTTCTAGTTCGTACACTTAGGTCCCCACACTTACAAACTAGGTTAAGGCGCCCCTCAACACAAAATATGTTAGCCCTAAGGGCATATTCTATGTTGTTTTGATGATAACAAACCATTGTAAGTTCTAATGTTTGTGTGAGCATGTTCTTTGTAATAGGATCTTTAGCACTCACATCGACATTGATGAAAATGGTAAGTTAGCTTCTTGTGTAAACTAAGGTATGTATATTACACACAAGAAAGCTAGTTTATGGAAGGAAGGAGGCAAGGAGGTTGGTTGGGAAATAGGGCTCTTCTAAGAGTCCCTAGATGCATTTGGCAAAAAGAAGTTTATCATGCTAGTGCTTTAGTCTTCATTAGTTTTATCTTGAAAGCACTAGTCTTTGCTCTTATTTGTTATAAGATCTTTTTGCCATGCTTCATCATGCTTCCTTGTACTTAATATTGTCCATATCCTATCTAATTACATCAAAGTTTGACATAATCAAAAAGGGGAGATTGTTAGCCCCTAAGGGGCGATCGAACTCGGTTTTTGATAATGGACAAACACTTGATGTTTGTGTCTAATGTTTTCATCTATGTGATAGAATATTGGAACTCAATATGGAAGCTCTAAGTACTTCAATCAAGCCATGTTCAAGATTCAAAGACATACTATTCAAGGCTTATCTTTCAAGATTGAAGATTGAAGACTTAGGTTGGTTAGATTAGCTTTGTCTTTATTGGTCTTTATCATTAAGCTCTAACCAATGTTCAAATGAACATAAGCTCTTCACTCTAGTCTTGCATACACACAAACACGTTTTCAAAAGGCTTAAGTTTCAAAATGATCTTTACATGTGTTCTTATCCAAAAAACCTTTGATTTCATAGATAAGTCTTTTAGAAAAGTTTTCCAAGTGTTCTTATGTGTTACCTTTTGGGAAAACCTTTTAGACTTCATTAGACTTGAAAACAAGTGTTTAAACATCATCTCTCATACTCTGAAAAGTCGGTCAACCGAGATTTTCTCGGATCAACCGAAGGATTTACAGAGAGTTTGTGTGATTGGCTTCCGGTCGACCTAAGAGGGACTTCGGTCGACCGAGGTAGTGGTTCGGTCGACCGACCTGGGCTTCGGTCAACCGACCCTGGCTTCGGTCATCCGAGATTAAACTTCGGTCAACCGAACTCTGCGAGTTCTAGCCGTTATATGACCGTTGCAGAGTCGTTTTTCAGCGAGATTTTGAAATGTATATATACTCCAAAGCTTTAGAATGACAAAAACACTTACATAGACTTGTTCATACAATAGAGATTGATTTCTTATCAAGTCTAAACACTTTCAAAGTAAAATGCACTTCATTGCAAAATCTATATGATTCAAAAGTGCATTTCATAATAGCAAGACAAAGAGTGTGCTTCCTATGTTCAAAGAGCCAACAATTGATGAGCTTCAAATGTATGTATCTTTCACTTAGAAGAGTGAACAACTTTGTACTCTAAACCTTTCATCTTATCCCCTTTCTTAGTGATAGGGTTATTGTTGTTATTTGATAAGACCTACTTAGTGTGGGCAATTGTTTATAGTGGTTGTTTGTAAAACTCTTTGTGAGTTAGCCACTAGTGTAAAGTCCTACTTTGTGTGGGCACATTCTTCTTAGTGAAGTTGGTGAAATCCTTGGGTGCGGCTCAAGGTAGTGGATGTAGATTCTTAGTGAATCGAACCACTCTAAATCTCTTGTCTTGTGATTTGCATTGGGTTTGCTTTAGCTTTTGTTAAACTTGCACTATCATTGTTTAAATTGGAAATAGTTTGCAAGATTTATTAGAAACCCAATTCACCCCCCCTCTTGGGTTCCTTCAATTGGTATCAGAGCCTCGTCTTCATTTTTAGCATAACCGCTTGAAGTAAAGATTATGGCGGTAATTCGCATTGGCGTATTTAGAGGGGTCTTCCACCATTAGGCCACCACTTTTTGATGGTAATAATTATGAAGCTTGGAAAGAACGGTTTCAAGATATATGTGTGCTCAATAGATTATTCTTTATGGCATATATTTGAAAATGGTCCATATGTGCCTATGAAATTGGTGGAAGGTGTTCAAGTGCCAAAACCGGACAAGGAGTTAAATGAGCTTGAGTCCAAGAAGATGACTCAAAATTACAAGGCAATGAACATCCTTAGTTGTGCCTTAAGTCAAGATGAGTACAATCGTGTCATTGGAAGAAAATCCGCACACTCCATGTGGAAAATGCTTGAAGTTACTCATGAAGGCACAAATCAAGTCAAGGAGTCAAGGTTGAATATGCATGTTAGAGAATTTGAGCTATTCTCCATGAAGCCTAATGAATCTATCAATGAGATGAACTCAAGGCTCACCAACATTGTAAATGGGTTGAGGTCTAATGGCAAGGAGTATACTACCGGAGAAATAAATAGGAAGATTCTCAATTCTCTTCCTAAAAGTTGGGAAAATAAAGCCCTTGCCATTGAAGAGTCCAAGAATTTAAAGACCTATTCAACGGAGGAACTTCTTGGCTCACTACTAGCCTTTGAAATGAAGATAAAGAAAAAATTGTTCTACAAAGGGTAGTAATCTTGAGTCCATCATCAATAATGAAGAAGGAGAGAATTTGTTCTTCACTCTCAAAAATGCAAAGTGCTTGTTAAGCCATTGGGATGAAGAAGAAAGTGATGATGATCAAGAAGAAAAAGATCACACATGTCTTATGGCATTTGATAATGAGGTACATCCTTCTCCATCTATTTCTAATTCTTTTAATGATAGTGATGATGATGAGGATGATCCTAATGAGCTTTTAATTGATATGTATGATCAATTGAAAAAATTGTGCAAAGCAAAACAAAGCTATGAAGCTTAAAATTGAATCTTTGCTTGTTGATAACAAAAAGCTTTGTGATGAGGTTGATTGCATGAAAATCGAAAATGAAAAACTTATTGCTACATGCAACTCTTCTTCATTAAAGTATTTAGAAGCATATGATCAATTGACATCTCTTGAACTCAAACTCGTTGAATTTGATCTTTTGGAGAACAAAGTTAAAGATCTTACCCTTCTTGTTGAAAACTTTACTAAGGGTAAGAAAAAATCTTGATCAAATTCTTGGTTTGCAACGTGCTTCACATGATAAACATGGTCTTGGTTATAATGCTAATCACATTGATCATGCTAGCTCTTCTAAGTTGCCTAAGAATCACATTGTGCATGCTAGTACCTCACATAGGCAAATTAGATATCATGAGCATGTTCACAATTATTCTAAGCCACACATTTGTTGCACATATTGTGGAAAACATGGCCATACTAATGCTAGATGCCATGTTAAGAAGAAGATTGAAAAAGGGGTTAAAACTATTTGGAAAGTTAAACGTATTTCAACTAACCCCCATGGACCCAAACAAAAGTGGGTACCAAAAGCTACTCTTCCTTGATCTCATAGGTTCTTATAAGATAGATGCATGCCACAAAGCTTCAATGTTATTGATTTAAAGAGAAGTGGCATTGGGAAGAAATTCAAAGGAGATGTGTCATATGAAGAAATTCAAAAGCACTCCTTAACACTTGGATTCTCAAAGCTCAAATGGTAATCAAATTGGAGAACCAAGTTGCTTAATTACAAAGAGCAAAGCATCAAGTGATGACAAGAGCCAAAGTATCAATCCAATGTCTTCATCACTTGGTAAGAAAGCAAAGGTATCAAAATCACCTTCTCTTAACACTTTAATTAATGTGGTTAAGTGTTTTTGATATATATATTTTTATATGCTTGCTCTTATATATGGTGCATCTCAAATGCTTGAATTCAATAATTATATAGATGACCTTTAGCATGCTCTTGTTTATCCATGTCTATTGAGCTAAGGTATCTATGAGATGTAGCATATGCAACTTGATTGATTCTTGTTTTGATATGTCATATTCATTTAAGAATCCATCTAGTTGTCCTTGGTTTTTGATCCTTAAGCAAATATGTGTTTACTTGAGAAATTGAGCTAATCTTGAAGGACCTTTGAAAAGGTACCAAATTAGTTCTCAAGAATTCCTTGTAGGTTACAAAGTGCTCTAAAGTTCAAAAAGAAGATATGAACTACAAGGAATGGCACAAATGAGCTAAGACTCCAAGAAAAGAGTCAAATGCCAAGGATCACAAGATTGTAGAGGATTCATCAAAGAAAAGTCACCCATCAATGATGACTCTACACTTGTCATGAAAAGAAGAGAGATTGCCTTCATCTCATCAATCAAGGATGAACAACAAAGAAAATGGAGCAATCACATGTCAACCTCTCAATGAGCTTCAAATGAAAGTGATCACACATAAAGTCTCAATGGACTTGATTGATAAAGAAGATCAACCAATATGGTAAGAAGTCCAAGCTCAAAGAGCATTGAGGTACAAGGCTTAACTCATCCTTTGTTAGTGATCATAGTTTTGTGTTTGATCCTTTTGTGCTCAACTTATACCCCCTCCCCTCTATTATGAAGTGTTTTATGCTTTGGGGGAGTTTGTATATGCTAGTTTTAGTTTTCACTTGATCTGTATTGCATATAGGGGTTTGTGTTTATATTCAAGTCTTTAGCATTAATCTTATGTGGTTGATCGTCTAGATGCTTGACTTAGGATGTAAACTGTGTTTGTGGCATTGATTATGCCATGGGTTGTGTCTATTTGATTGTTTGGAAGTGGCACAACCTAAGAGGGAGTTTTTCAAATGTTTTCAACCCATACCTCCCTCATAATTGTGATGTATGCTCAATTGTCATATTTTACATCATCACATCACTTGTTGGCTTGTTTTTCATCTTTTATTTCTTATAGCCAACTTGTGTAAGTTATTTTGGAAGTTATATGTGTTATAAATGTTTTCGTCTTTAATTGGTATCACATATACTCTCCCTTAATAACTTTGAGATCATAGTCTTCTTTTTCTTATCCTTTGTGATCTCATTGTAGTTTTTGGTTAGTCTTGCTTTAAGAGTTGGTATACTCATTTAGCTAACCATTAACTTGGTAGAGGAATGTACTCAAAGTGTTATCTTACACTTCCTCTACTTCTTTTGGTTGTGATACATGTACTTAACTTATGTATTCATGGTATCACTTCCACAAGTATTTTGTTAGCTATATTTTCAAACTTGTTTTACAATTGGCTATATTTACATTTGGTATCATGTTTTTCAATTGGTCAATTGGTATCAAACTTGATTTTATCTCAAATAGCTAACATCGTATGTTTGATAAACGGGGAGATTGTGCTTAAGGCTATATTCCTTATCTCCTTTGTTTTTAGCTTAGGTTGATATTCTTCTTGAGCCATACATGACCATCTTTTGGATTTATGTGGTATTATGGACTCCTTGTTTTTTAGAAATCAACCAAGCTTTTTCATAAGTAATCCTTCTTCATAATTATTTTTGGTCTTTAGGATTGATCTTTTGGTTCTTATTTTATTAATCTACAAGACCATCAAGTTGTCTCCATGGTTTTTAAGTTTTTTCTTTTTTATGGGGAGGATTATTAAATTTCATCAAGCTTCTCCAAAATTAATCTTTACTTTTCGTTAAAATGCTTTTCTTATTGGCGCTCTGATATCCCTTTTTGATTTTGACAAAAAGAGGGAGATTTTTTAGTGTTGCAAATGTGCCAAGAGAAGTTATTTACAAAAGGAGAAAGCTTAGAACTTGCAAAATGGGAGAGATAAGGGATTCTTTAATATAGGGGGAGTAGAATTGTTTTGAGAAAACTTCTACTTGTCTGGATCCTTAATATCCTTATCTCATGCATACATTTGGTATCTTATTTTTGCATATTATTCCCATTTGCATCAATGTTTTGTCATCATCAAAAAGGGGGAGATTGTTAGCCCTAAGGGCATATTCTATGTTGTTTTGATGATAACAAACCATTGTAAGTTCTAATGTTTGTGTGAGCATGTTCTTTGTAATAGGATCTTTAGCACTCACATCGACATTGATGAAAATGGTAAGTTAGCTTCTTGTGTAAACTAAGGTATGTATATTACACACAAGAAAGCTAGTTTATGGAAGGAAGGAGGCAAGGAGGTTGGTTGGGAAATAGGGCTCTTCTAAGAGTCCCTAGATGCATTTGGCAAAAAGAAGTTTATCATGCTAGTGCTTTAGTCTTCATTAGTTTTATCTTGAAAGCACTAGTCTTTGCTCTTATTTGTTATAAGATCTTTTTGCCATGCTTCATCATGCTTCCTTGTACTTAATATTGTCCATATCCTATCTAATTACATCAAAGTTTGACATAATCAAAAAGGGGAGATTGTTAGCCACAGGGCGATCGAACTCGGTTTTTGATAATGGACAAACACTTGATGTTTGTGTCTAATGTTTTCATCTATGTGATAGAATATTGGAACTCAATATGGAAGCTCTAAGTACTTCAATCAAGCCATGTTCAAGATTCAAAGACATACTATTCAAGGCTTATCTTTCAAGATTGAAGATTGAAGACTTAGGTTGGTTAGATTAGCTTTGTCTTTATTGGTCTTTATCATTAAGCTCTAACCAATGCTCAAATGAACATAAGCTCTTCACTCTAGTCTTGCATACACACAAACACGTTTTCAAAAGGCTTAAGTTTCAAAATGATCTTTACATGTGTTCTTATCCAAAAAACCTTTGATTTCATAGATAAGTCTTTTAGAAAAGTTTTCCAAGTGTTCTTATGTGTTACCTTTTGGGAAAACCTTTTAGACTTCATTAGACTTGAAAACAAGTGTTTAAACATCATCTCTCATACTCGAAAAGTCGGTCAACCGAGATTTTCTCGGATCAACCGAAGGATTTACAGAGAGTTTGTGTGATTGGCTTCGGTCGACCTAAGAGGGACTTCGGTCGACCGAGGTAGTGGTTCGGTCGACCGACCTGGTGCTTCGGTCAACCGACCCTGGCTTCGGTCATCCGAGATTAAACTTCGGTCAACCGAACTCTGCGAGTTCTAGCCGTTATATGACCGTTGCGAGTCGTTTTTCAACGGGATTTTTGAAATGTATATATACTCCAAAGCTTTAGAATGACAAAAACACTTACATAGACTTGTTCATACAATAGAGATTGATTTCTTATCAAGTCTAAACACTTTCAAAGTAAAATGCACTTCATTGCAAAATCTATATGATTCAAAAGTGCATTTCATAATAGCAAGACAAAGAGTGTGCTTCCTATGTTCAAAGAGCCAACAATTGATGAGCTTCAAATGTATGTATCTTTCACTTAGAAGAGTGAACAACTTTGTACTCTAAACCTTTCATCTTATCCCCTTTCTTAGTGATAGGGTTATTGTTGTTATTTGATAAGACCTACTTAGTGTGGGCAATTGTTTATAGTGGTTGTTTGTAAAACTCTTTGTGAGTTAGCCACTAGTGTAAAGTCCTACTTTGTGTGGGCACATTCTTCTTAGTGAAGTTGGTGAAATCCTTGGGTGCGGCTCAAGGTAGTGGATGTAGATTCTTAGTGAATCGAACCACTCTAAATCTCTTGTCTTGTGATTTGCATTGGGTTTGCTTTAGCTTTTGTTAAACTTGCACTATCATTGTTTAAATTGGAAATAGTTTGCAAGATTTATTAGAAACCCAATTCACCCCCCCCCTCTTGGGTTCCTTCAATTGGTATCAGAGCCTCGTCTTCATTTTTAGCATAACCGCTTGAAGTAAAGATTATGGCCGGTAATTCCGCATTGGCGTATTTAGAGGGGTCTTCCACCATTAGGCCACCACTTTTTGATGGTAATAATTATGAAGCTTGGAAAGAACGGTTCAAGATATATGTGTGCTCAATAGATTATTCTTTATGGCATATATTTGAAAATGGTCCATATGTGCCTATGAAATTGGTGGAAGGTGTTCAAGTGCCAAAACCGGACAAGGAGTTAAATGAGCTTGAGTCCAAGAAGATGACTCAAAATTACAAGGCAATGAACATCCTTAGTTGTGCCTTAAGTCAAGATGAGTACAATCGTGTCATTGGAAGAAAATCCGCACACTCCATGTGGAAAATGCTTGAAGTTACTCATGAAGGCACAAATCAAGTCAAGGAGTCAAGGTTGAATATGCATGTTAGAGAATTTGAGCTATTCTCCATGAAGCCTAATGAATCTATCAATGAGATGAACTCAAGGCTCACCAACATTGTAAATGGGTTGAGGTCTAATGACAAGGAGTATACTACCGGAGAAATAAATAGGAAGATTCTCAATTCTCTTCCTAAAAGTTGGGAAAATAAAGCCCTTGCCATTGAAGAGTCCAAGAATTTAAAGACCTATTCAACGGAGGAACTTCTTGGCTCACTACTAGCCTTTGAAATGAAGATAAAGAAAAAATTGTTCTACAAAGGGTAGTAATCTTGAGTCCATCATCAATAATGAAGAAGGAGAGAATTTGTTCTTCACTCTCAAAAATGCAAAGTGCTTGTTAAGCCATTGGGATGAAGAAGAAAGTGATGATGATCAAGAAGAAAAAGATCACACATGTCTTATGGCATTTGATAATGAGGTACATCCTTCTCCATCTATTTCTAATTCTTTTAATGATAGTGATGATGATGAGGATGATCCTAATGAGCTTTTAATTGATATGTATGATCAATTGAAAAAATTGTGCAAAGCAAAACAAAGCTATGAAGCTTAAAATTGAATCTTTGCTTGTTGATAACAAAAAGCTTTGTGATGAGGTTGATTGCATGAAAATCGAAAATGAAAAAACTTATTGCTACATGCAACTCTTCTTCATTAAAGTATTTAGAAGCATATGATCAATTGACATCTCTTGAACTCAAACTCGTTGAATTTGATCTTTTGGAGAACAAAGTTAAAGATCTTACCCTTCTTGTTGAAAACTTTACTAAGGGTAAGAAAAATCTTGATCAAATTCTTGGTTTGCAACGTGCTTCACATGATAAACATGGTCTTGGTTATAATGCTAATCACATTGATCATGCTAGCTCTTCTAAGTTGCCTAAGAATCACATTGTGCATGCTAGTACCTCACATAGGCAAATTAGATATCATGAGCATGTTCACAATTCTTCTAAGCCACACATTTGTTGCACATATTGTGGAAAACATGGCCATACTAATGCTAGATGCCATGTTAAGAAGAAGATTGAAAAAGGGGTAAAAACTATTTGGAAAGTTAAGCGTATTTTAACTAACCCCCATGGACCCAAACAAAAATGGGTACCAAAAGCTACTCCTCCCTTGATCTTATAGGTTCCTATAAGTTAGATGAATGCCACAAAGCTTCAATGGACTTGATTCAAAGAGAAGTGGCATTGGGGAGAAGTTAAAGGAGATGTGCCAAAGGAAGAAATTCAAAAGCACTCCTTAACACTTGGATTCTCAAAGCTCAAATGGTAATCAAATTGGAGAACCAAGTTGCTTAATTACAAAGAGCAAAGCATCAAGTGATGACAAGAGCCAAAGTATCAATCCAATGTCTTCATCACTTGGTAAGAAAGCAAAGGTATCAAAATCACCTTCTCTTAACACTTTAATTAATGTGGTTAAGTGTTTTTGATATATATATTTTTATATGCTTGCTCTTATATATGGTGCATCTCAAATGCTTGAATTCAATAATTATATAGATGACCTTTAGCATGCTCTTGTTTATCCATGTCTATTGAGCTAAGGTATCTATGAGATGTAGCATATGCAACTTGATTGATTCTTGTTTTGATATGTCATATTCATTTAAGAATCCATCTAGTTGTCCTTGGTTTTTGATCCTTAAGCAAATATGTGTTTACTTGAGAAATTGAGCTAATCTTGAAGGACCTTTGAAAAGGTACCAAATTAGTTCTCAAGAATTCCTTGTAGGTTACAAAGTGCTCTAAAGTTCAAAAAGAAGATATGAACTACAAGGAATGGCACAAATGAGCTAAGACTCCAAGAAAAGAGTCAAATGCCAAGGATCACAAGATTGTAGAGGATTCATCAAAGAAAAGTCACCCATCAATGATGACTCTACACTTGTCATGAAAAGAAGAGGAGATTGCCTTCATCTCATCAATCAAGGATGAACAACAAAGAAAATGGAGCAATCACATGTCAACCTCTCAATGAGCTTCAAATGAAAGTGATCACACATAAAGTCTCAATGGACTTGATTGATAAAGAAGATCAACCAATATGGTAAGAAGTCCAAGCTCAAAGAGCATTGAGGTACAAGGCTTAACTCATCCTTTGTTAGTGATCATAGTTTTGTGTTTGATCCTTTTGTGCTCAACTTATACCCCCTCCCCTCTATTATGAAGTGTTTTATGCTTTGGGGGAGTTTGTATATGCTAGTTTTAGTTTTCACTTGATCTGTATTGCATATAGGGGTTTGTGTTTATATTCAAGTCTTTAGCATTAATCTTATGTGGTTGATCGTCTAGATGCTTGACTTAGGATGTAAACTGTGTTTGTGGCATTGATTATGCCATGGGTTGTGTCTATTTGATTGTTTGGAAGTGGCACAACCTTAAGAGGGAGTTTTCAAATGTTTTCAACCCATACCTCCCTCATAATTGTGATGTATGCTCAATTGTCATATTTTACATCATCACATCACTTGTTGGCTTGTTTTTCATCTTTTATTTCTTATAGCCAACTTGTGTAAGTTATTTTGGAAGTTATATGTGTTATAAATGTTTTCGTCTTTAATTGGTATCACATATACTCTCCCTTAATAACTTTGAGATCATAGTCTTCTTTTTTCTTATCCTTTGTGATCTCATTGTAGTTTTTGGTTAGTCTTGCTTTAAGAGTTGGTATACTCATTTAGCTAACCATTAACTTGGTAGAGGAATGTACTCAAAGTGTTATCTTACACTTCCTCTACTTCTTTTTGGTTTAGTGATACATGTACTTAACTTATGTATTCATGGTATCACTTCCACAAGTATTTTGTTAGCTATATTTTCAAACTTGTTTTACAATTGGCTATATTTACATTTGGTATCATGTTTTTCAATTGGTCAATTGGTATCAAACTTGATTTTATCTCAAATAGCTAACATCGTATGTTTGATAAACGGGGAGATTGTGCTTAAGGCTATATTCCTTATCTCCTTTGTTTTTAGCTTAGGTTGATATTCTTCTTGAGCCATACATGACCATCTTTTGGATTTATGTGGTATTATGGACTCCTTGTTTTTTAGAAATCAACCAAGCTTTTTCATAAGTAATCCTTCTTCATAAATTATTTTTGGTCTTTAGGATTGATCTTTTGGTTCTTATTTTATTAATCTACAAGACCATCAAGTTGTCTCCATGGTTTTTAAGTTTTTCTTTTTATGGGGAGGATTATTAAATTTCATCAAGCTTCTCCAAAATTAATCTTTACTTTTCGTTAAAATGCTTTTCTTATTGGCGCTTTAAAATCCCTTTTTGATTTTGACAAAAAGAGGGAGATTTTTTAGTGTTGCAAATGTGCCAAGAGAAGTTATTTACAAAAGGAGAAAGCTTAGAACTTGCAAAATGGGAGAGATAAGGGATTCTTTAATATAGGGGGAGTAGAATTGTTTTGAGAAAACTTCTACTTGTCTGGATCCTTAATATCCTTATCTCATGCATACATTTGGTATCTTATTTTTGCATATTATTCCCATTTGCATCAATGTTTTGTCATCATCAAAAAGGGGGAGATTGTTAGCCCTAAGGGCATATTCTATGTTGTTTTGATGATAACAAACCATTGTAAGTTCTAATGTTTGTGTGAGCATGTTCTTTGTAATAGGATCTTTAGCACTCACATCGACATTGATGAAAATGGTAAGTTAGCTTCTTGTGTAAACTAAGGTATGTATATTACACACAAGAAAGCTAGTTTATGGAAGGAAGGAGGCAAGGAGGTTGGTTGGGAAATAGGGCTCTTCTAAGAGTCCCTAGATGCATTTGGCAAAAAGAAGTTTATCATGCTAGTGCTTTAGTCTTCATTAGTTTTATCTTGAAAGCACTAGTCTTTGCTCTTATTTGTTATAAGATCTTTTTGCCATGCTTCATCATGCTTCCTTGTACTTAATATTGTCCATATCCTATCTAATTACATCAAAGTTTGACATAATCAAAAAGGGGGAGATTGTTAGCCCTAAGGGCGATCGAACTCGGTTTTTGATAATGGACAAACACTTGATGTTTGTGTCTAATGTTTTCATCTATGTGATAGAATATTGGAACTCAATATGGAAGCTCTAAGTACTTCAATCAAGCCATGTTCAAGATTCAAAGACATACTATTCAAGGCTTATCTTTCAAGATTGAAGATTGAAGACTTAGGTTGGTTAGATTAGCTTTGTCTTTATTGGTCTTTATCATTAAGCTCTAACCAATGCTCAAATGAACATAAGCTCTTCACTCTAGTCTTGCATACACACAAACACGTTTTCAAAAGGCTTAAGTTTCAAAATGATCTTTACATGTGTTCTTATCCAAAAAACCTTTGATTTCATAGATAAGTCTTTTAGAAAAGTTTTCCAAGTGTTCTTATGTGTTACCTTTTGGGGAAAACCTTTTTAGACTTCATTAGACTTGAAAACAAGTGTTTAAACATCATCTCTCATACTCGAAAAGTCGGTCAACCGAGATTTTCTCGGATCAACCGAAGGATTTACAGAGAGTTTGTGTGATTGGCTTTCGGTCGACCTAAGAGGGACTTCGGTCGACCGAGGTAGTGGTTCGGTCGACCGACTCGGTGCTTCGGTCAACCGACCCACGGCTTCGGTCATCCGAGATTAAACTCGGTCAACCGAACTCTGCGAGTTCTAGCCGTTATATGACCGCTGCGAGTCGTTTTTCAGTGAGATTTTGAAATGTATATATACTCCAAAGCTTTAGAATGACAAAAACACTTACATAGACTTGTTCATACAATAGAGATTGATTTCTTATCAAGTCTAAACACTTTCAAAGTAAAATGCACTTCATTGCAAAATCTATATGATTCAAAAAGTGCATTTCATAATAGCAAGACAAAGAGTGTGCTTCCTATGTTCAAAGAGCCAACAATTGATGAGCTTCAAATGTATGTATCTTTCACTTAGAAGAGTGAACAACTTTGTACTCTAAACCTTTCATCTTATCCCCTTTCTTAGTGATAGGGTTATTGTTGTTATTTGATAAGACCTACTTAGTGTGGGCAATTGTTTATAGTGGTTGTTTGTAAAACTCTTTGTGAGTTAGCCACTAGTGTAAAGTCCTACTTTGTGTGGGCACATTCTTCTTAGTGAAGTTGGTGAAATCCTTGGGTGCGGCTCAAGGTAGTGGATGTAGATTCTTAGTGAATCGAACCACTCTAAATCTCTTGTCTTGTGATTTGCATTGGGTTTGCTTTAGCTTTTGTTAAACTTGCACTATCATTGTTTAAATTGGAAATAGTTTGCAAGATTTATTAGAAACCCAATTCACCCCCCCCCTCTTGGGTTCCTTCAAAATAGACACCAAAAAAATGTGAAGTAGACATATAACACATGAAATCAAGTAGACATGTTAAACACATAAGTTCAAAAAGTTCGGGTTATCACATTCTTCTCCCTTACAGAAGTTTTGTCCCCGAAACTTGCACTCCCTATATACATAAATACTAACACTCTCCCGCTAGATGTCAATCTACTAAGTGAAAAAGAGATTGAAGGAAAAATCCGCAATCCCCAAAATGCAGCGGAAATAAAAGCGTGGGATTACGTTCCTTTAGATGATCTACTCACGATAAAGAACCAGAATCCTGTGTTAGGAATTACACATTTGTGTCGACTTATCGACGATGCCCAGATTTTGCTACTAGGAATCACCAACAACAGCCTTCTGACTCCTGTCTCTACTGGTATCCACACACCAACCTTGAGCTTCTTACTCCATGTTTCAGATACTAGTCTAAGAACTAGATTGAAACCACTTTTTTCGAAATCCACAAATTATAGGTTACTTAGGAAACCGGAAATCTAAGAGACGAGAAAATCGAATTTTCTTCTCTTGATTGTTCTTGTCTATAAAATGAAGAAGAAAAATCCCAGATTTGCTTATTGGATTTCGGCTAGAGTAGAGAAAAAAGAAGAAGAGAATTTCCAATCTTGAGAGTGTTAGAATGAATATTGTTTTTCATCTAATGTGGTGCAAGTGGGATTACCCACTCTACCCCCATCTCCCCTTATTTCTCTCCCACTCCACACACTCCCTCACACATGTAGATGTACTGATTTTGACCAAGTCCAACTAGTCCAGTCGACGGGATTACCCACTCTACCCCCCTCTCCCCTTATTTCTCTCCCACTCCACACACTCCCTCACACATGTAGATGTGCTGATTTTGACCAAGTCCAACTAGTCCAGTCGACTGAAGAAATGGTTCTCGGCCGACCGGAGTGACAATAAGTTCGACCGGGTCTTTTGCCCAATCCAATTGAATGCCCAATCCAATTGAGCACCTATATAAAATGTAAACTCCAACAAGCCCAATCCAGTTGATTTTAGTGTGCGGCCCTTTAGGTATTTGCTATGTTGGCCGTGACAACAATTGTCAACAGTAATGAGAGGCATCTAGCAACACCATTACTCCCAATTCACAAATAGTCCCGGTGATTCAAGTAACCACGAATATGATCTTTTGCTCTAATCCCTTTGTCCTCGATATCTAGATTGAATACAAGTCACAGAGTATGCCAAACTTGTATAGTCAAATCAGTCAGTTTCTTGATTCCCTGGTAGACTAATCAAATGACAGTAATATCTCATATTAATTCATTTGTTCATGGCCATGAATTAGTCTCACTCAATCAAAGGGCCCGAGATATCACTCATGTTGTATAGGCGGGACAAATCCTCTATCTATCACACCTCATCCTGACATGGTTCATAAATACACCCAATAAATGCATTTATAGCCATCTAGTTACAGACGACGTTTGACACCATCAAAGTATACCATTAGCCAAGCAGGAAATCTTGTGTTATCTCAAGTCGAACGATTTTGGTGCAAACAAAATCATTAAAAGAACATTGTTGACATTTATACAACAATCCATGAAATGTTCTTATAAGCGGTCAGTCCAGTATCAAATACCCATGTGTTTGATTTGATATCTCCATATTTAATCACAATACATACTAGTCTACACACATTATTGTTATCCTTAAAATTCCACAATAATGATTGACTAAGGACATTTTAGAATAATTCAATGTAACAATTACATAACTATCTAAGGACGTTATTATATGTTTTAATACAAAAAGCACAGCTGTATTCAAAACAATAATGGAATTCATGCCTTAATATTTCACCACATGAAAAGAAATACAACAATCTCCCACTTACACTAAAGACAACAACCTTGCCTTTTAGTGTATAATGTACATAAGAACTATCTCTAAGAACAGTTCTCCTGGTATCTATTACCCATGCTACAAGTATGGCGATCATGTTGCTGCTGTGTCAGCGGCTTGGTCAGTGGGTCGACGATGTTATCGTTCGTGTGAACCTTGCAAATCTTCACATTTCCTCTATCAATGATCTCACGGATCATGTGATACCACCCCAATATATGTTTGGACCTTTGGTGAGACCGTTGTTCCTTTGATTAAGATATGGCTCCATTGTTGTCACAATAGAGATTAATCGCATTCAAAACGCTAGGTACCACACAAAGTTCAGTAATGAACTTTCGGATCCAAACAGCTTCCTTAGCAATATCTGATGTAGCTATATACTTGGCTTCGGTTGTAGAATCTGCAACGGTCTCTTGCTTTGAACTCCTCTAGCACAGCGCTTCCATTTAGGCAAGACACATAACCCGATTGCGATATAAAGTCGTCTCTATCAGTTTAGAAACTAGCATCAATGTAACCACTTAGAATGAGCTCGACTTCCCCACCATAGATTAAGAACGTGTCATTAGACCTTCGTAAGTACTTAATGATGTTCTTGACGGTTATCCAGTGACGTTCACCGTATGTACACTGGTATCTACTCGTTATACTCAAAGCATATGAGATATCTGGACGAGTACATAACATGACATACATGATAGATCTAATTGCTGAAGTATATGGAATCTCACTCATGCGTTCTTTCTCATCCAATGTCTTAGCACACTGTTGTCTTGAAAGAACCGTACCAAGTGCTATAGGACAAAGGCCATTTTTGGACTCTTGCATGCTAAACCGATTTAACACTTTGTCTATATATGTACTCTGACTTAGGTCAAGAAGTCTACGTGATCTATCTCTATAGATCTTGACTCCTAAGATGAAGCTTTCTTTACCTAAGTGCTTCATAGAGAAACATTGCCCCAACCGGACCTTTACAGATTCTAAGGTTGGAATGTCATTCCCTATGAGTAGTATGTCATCTACATACAAAACCAGGAATACCACCGAGTTTCCACTAAACTTCTTATAAACACAAGGTTCATCAACGTTCTTGATAAAACCGAACTGGCATACGGATTCGTCAAAACATCAATTCCAACTTCTAGAAGCTTGCTTTAGTCCATAAATTGACTTCAATAACTTACATTTTATTGGCGTTATTTGGATCGACAAACCTTCGGGCTGCATCATATACACGTCCTTATCTAGGTTTCCGTTAAGGAAAGCTCTTTTGACATCTATTTGCCAGATTTCATAATCATAGTATGCAGCTATAGCAAGCGAGATACGAATGGATTTGAATATAACTACAAGGAAAAAGGTCTCATCATAGTCAACACCATGAATCTGTTTAAAACCTTTCGTGACAAATCGCCCTTGTACGTTTGAGCATTACCTTCCATGTCAGTTTTCAATTTGAAACCCCACTTGCACCCTATTAGGGTTACCCCATCAGGCGCATTTACCAAGATCCATACTTGGTTAGTGTACATTTAATCCATTTCGGATATCATGGCCTCAAGCCATTTCTCAGAATCTGGATTAGCAATTGCTTGATTGTAAGTTGTAAGATTGTCATGATCAATAAACATAACATATCCATGTTTTGTTACGAAAAATCTAAAATTTTCGGGTGATCTACGAACTCTACTAAACGTACGCAATTCTTGTGTTTCTGGAACTGGCTCCACAACAACTTGTGTAGCTTGTTCCAATTCCACCTGCTGGTCACTTGTGCCTGGAACTTCACCAAGCTCCCTTGAAATTTCACCAAGCTGTGGAACTTCATTAAATTCCACGTTGCTCCCACTTGTTTTCCCAGAAAGAAATTCTTCTTCTAGAAAAACTCCATTACGAGCAACAAACACTTTGTTCTCGCTCGGGATATAGAAATAGTACCCTTTAGTTTCCTTAGGATACCCCACAAAGTTACACTTGACCGACCTTGGACTGAGCTTGTCCAAAGCTGGACGTTTCACAAACGCCTCACAACCCAAAATCTTTAAGAAAGGCATACTAGGACACCTCCTAGTCCATATCTGATATGGTGTTGTTTTAATAGATTTAGATGGAACTCTGTTTAGTGTTAAAGTGGTTGCTTCTAAAGCAAATCCCCAAAAGAAGTTTGGAAGGCTTGTGTGACTCATCATTGATCGAACCATATCTAATAGAGTTCGATTTCTCCTTTCGGATACACCATTCCATTGAGGAGTAGCCGGAGGAGAAAGTTGTGAAACAATTTCACAACTCTTTAGATAGTCCAGAAATTCTTAACTTAAGTATTCCCCACCTCGATCGGATAAAAGCATCTTAATACTTTTGCCAAGTTGGTTTTATAGTTCATTCTTGTTCTATTTGAACTTTTCAAAGGCTTTAGACTTGTATTTCATAAGAAACACGTATCCAGAACGATTGAAATCGTCAGTAAAAGTAAAGAAATGTAAATAACCACCTCTTGCATGGATATTAGTTCCAACAACTCATTTGCTCGTTCTCTAGTTCCAGTAAAAGGAGAAGCAGTCATCTTACTCATTAAACAAGGTTCGCATGTATCATATGATTCAAAATCAAATGATTCCCACAATCCATCTTTATGGAGTTTGGAAATGCGGTTTTCGTTTATATGGCCTAATCGACAATGCCAGAGGTATGTAGGATTAGACTCTTTAGTCTTTATCCTCTTTGTATTTATGTTATAAGCCGATGGCTCTAGGTATAACAAGTATAAACCATTCACCAATGCAGCACTACAATAAAAGACATTATTTAACGATAACGACATTCGTTGGTTTTTAAGATGAATATCAAAACCCATCTTGTCCAAACAAGAGATCGAAATAATATTCTTTGTTAAAGCAGGTATATAAAGAAAACTGTCTAAATCTAGAACAATTCCAGAAGGCAAACTAAGACTATAAGTTCCTACAACTAATGCAGCAACTTTTGTGTTAGCCCGAAGGGCAAAATATTCTATGTTGTTTTGATGATAACAAACCATTGATAGTTCTAATGTTTGTGTGAGCATGTTCTTTATAATAGGATCCTTTGCACTCACATCAACATTGATGAAAATGGTAAGTTAGCTTCTTGTGTAAACTAAGGTATGTATAATACACACAAGAAAGCTATTTGATGGAAGGAAGGAGGAAAGGAGGTTGGTTGGGAAATAGGGCTCTTCAAAGAGTCCCTAATGCTTATGGCAAAAGAACTTAACGTGCTAGTGCTTATGTTTCTTGTTCTATCTTGGTTTATCTTATAAGCACTTAGCTTTACACTTATTTGTTCTTATATCCTTTTGACATGCTTCCTTGTACTTAAAATTGTCCATATCCTATCTAATTACATCAAAGTTTGTCATAATAAAAAAGGGGGAGATTGTAAGCCCTAAGGGCGATCGAACTCGGTTTTTGATAATGGACAAACACTTGATGTTGTGTCTAATGTTTATATCTTTGTGATAGAATATCGGAACTCATTATGGAAGCTCTAAGTACTTCAATCAAGCCATTGGTATCAAGATTCAAAGTTATGCAAGGCACATTTATCAAGATTGAAGATTGAAGACTTAGGTTTGGTTAGTTTAGCTTTGTCGTCATAAGTCGTTATCTTATAAAGCTCTAACCAAAGCTCTCATGAACATAAGCTCTACACTCTAGTCTTGCATGCATCATAAACACGTTTTCAAAAGGCTAAGTTTCAAAACGTTCCTTGCATGAGTTCATATCTCAAAAGCCTTTGTTTTCAAAGTCTAAGTACTTTAAAATGGTTTTCCAAATGTTCTTACTTGTTACCTTTTGGGAAAACCTTTTAGACTTCAAAAGATTTTAAAACGTGTGAAAAATCAACATCTCTCAGGCTCAGAAAAGTTCGGTCAACCGAGCTCAAGCTCGAATCAACCGAAGAGAAACAGAGAGTTTGATTGATTGGCTTCGGTCGACCAAGGGATGAGTTCGGTCGACCTATGCATTGGTTCGGTCGACCGACCTAGGGCTTCGGTCAACCGACCCTGGCTTCGGTCATCCGAGGTTGTTTTTCGGTCAACCGAACTCTGCGAGTTCTAGCCGTTATATGACCGTTGCAGAGTCGATTTTTCAGCATATTTTGAAAAGTATAAATACTCTAAAGCTGAGAATCACTCTAAGACTAGTACATACAATTTACATTGATTTCTTATCAAGTCTAAACACTCTCAAAGAAAAAAGCACTTCATCTCTATGATCTAAATCATTCAAGAGTGTTCTTTCAAAAGCAAGTCAAAGAGTGTGCTTCATATGTTCTAAAGAGCTAAAATTCTTGTACTTCAAAGGTATATCTTTCTCACTTATAAGAGTGATTAACCTTTCTCTTTATCCATCTTAATTCCCTTTCTTAGTGATAGGGTAATTCTTGTAAAAGTCCTACTTAGTGTGGGCAAGTAACTCTTAGTGAGTTTTGTATTGTGGTTGTGTTGTAAAACTCTTAGTGAGTTGTCCACAAGTGTAAAAAGATCTTCTTAGTGAAGTTGTTGAAATCCTTGGGTGCAGCTCAAGGTAGTGGATGTAGATTCTAAGTGAATCGAACCACTCTAAATCCTTTGTCTTGTTGTTGGGTTTAGTTTTGCATTTGCTTATCTTGCACAAACTTATACTAGCATTGCTTAGATTCGAAAAAGTTCCCAAGATCGACTAAAATCCAATTCACCCCCCCCCCTCTTGTGTTTTACATTTTGCTCCATTGCCAACGTGTAAGTCCACGTTGCCTTTTGCCAGCTCCATACTCCTTTGCAGTCCCTGCACATTCAATGCAAATGTGAAAACCACATCCGGTATCTAATACCCATTAGGAAGTTGTAGTAGACAAGTTTATCTCAATAACATAAATACTTGAGCCAGAAGCAACGTTTCCTCCATTTCCAAGCTTTTTACCGGCAAGATAACTGGGGAAGTTTCTCTTCCAGTGTCCTTTGTCCATAATGGAAACAAATTCCATCCTTAGCCACAGCGCCCTTAGGCTTCAGTGCTTTCCCAGAATGGTTAGGCTTGCCCATAGGCTTCTAAAACTCTTGCCACTGTTGTTGACCATGTAAATGGCCTTGGACTTGCTTATTTCCTTCTCGGTAGTCCTCAACAGGTTCAACAATTATGGGAGAGGTTTGTCTATCTCATTCATGTAGTAGTTTAATACAACTTGACTGAATGATTCAGGCAACGATTGCAGAATAATCAATGGATAGCTCCTGGCCCAAAAGAAATCCCAGTCTTTAGAGGCTCTCAATATAGCCTATCATTTTCAGAATGTGAGTTCCGACTGGTGTTCCCTCTACCATTTTTCACTGAAAGAGAGACTTCGATGCATCGAATCTCTCCTGGAGGGCTTAACCCTGAAAGAGTTGTCTTAGATGATTAATCATATCGAAAGCTCACATTTCCTCTTGTTGCTTCTGAAGCTCAGAGGTCATGGTCACTAACATAAGACTAGACACGTCTATTGCATCATCTAGGTATTTACGATAAGCATTTCTTTCAGCGGCCAGAGTACATGCGACTGGTGGATCAGGAATTTGTTCCTCGAGAACATACAACTTTTTCTCATGCTTGTGAACGATTCTCAATTTCCTATACCAGTCGAGGAAGTTTCCTCCCTCAATTTTGTCCTTGTCGAGGACGGATCATAATGATAGTGAGTTTAATGCAACGATTGTATTTGTCGTTTTATCTACATAGAAGAATTTGCAAAGTTTTAATTGTCATATTTTAAAATCATTAAAAGGACTTTATTTAATGATTCTCCCACTATTTTATTCAAATGAATAACCCTCAAGTACTCATTCGGAAAGTTCAAGACTTTCAATTAGGACCAAAATCCATATTGCATCATTCTCAAGGCAGCTTTGGCTACTATACTCAAGAAGACGCTTTAGGTAAGCAACACTTGCTAATCACATCAATTATGTGACTCTTGGTTGGTTGAGTAGGTAACGATTACCCTCAGTACATAAATGCACATCTTAACCCTTTTGCCTCTGGATTCTCGACGATTGAGGTAATCCGGTTAAGTATAACCCAAGGTTGACCCATGATTACACCGTCGGATATCACTAACTTATCCTTCACGCCTCACCAGGATAGACAGACGCTTATTCCACAGGGAAGTTCACACTACTGTCGATCTTGGCATTGACGAGGGCCCCGCTTTGAAGGAAATAAACTTAATATTTAAAATTTGTCTCACCAAACAGTCTATAATCTGCTTATACGTTTGAATATGTATCACATGCTAAAAATTACTGTAAACATGCATCAGGCATCTCATGCAAAATACATAAAACAGTAAATAAAACGTGACATAGTAATAGCTCTTATGCGGATTTTCCGAGCCAACAGAAAATCCTAGGTCAATCTAAAGGTGGAAAAGCAATAAATCATGTCTATTGTCTTCCGCCTCCTTTTGGTTTCCTCCATCTGATGAACGCCTTTCTTCATCACTTGTTACATATGTAAAATAAATAAAATCCTATTCTATACTTTTACATAATGGAAAGAATTCTCGAGTTATATTCGAGATTAAAATTTTACAAAAAGAGAGAATAGATAAGGCACGACACGCAGACTGTATTATAATAAAAACCATTGGTCAAAGGCTATTACTATGCACCATGATCAAAAAAAACAAAAAATCATGCTTCCCCTTTCTGGTCGACCCAGACCATACTCCAGGTCGACCGCGATAAAGTACTAACCAAAACAGTGTAAAAATATGTCATCTCGGTCGACCAAGAACACTTCTGTTCGACTAGCCTGAAAGCAGACTAGCCTCGGTCGACCGTGATTGCTCACCGGTCGATTGAAATCTCATTTTCTAACTCATGTTCGGTCTTCCGTGAACCTCTTCCGATCGACCGAATATTTGCAAAAAAAATAGAAAACATCCAAAAACAAGAATTTTACAATTTGTTCTGAGATTCGTTTAACACTTAAACGACTTCCCAGAGGCTGTAAAAGGTAAATCATCTTATGACATGAATTATCAACTACTAATACAGCAAGATAACACATAATCAAGATTATTCGGTTCTCGTAATAGGCTCTGAAACCACTTGAAGGAAAAAATCGTAATCTCCAAAACGCAGCGAAAATAAAAGCGCGGGATTATGTTCATTTAGAGGATCTACTCACGAGAAAGAACCAGAATCCTGTGGCAGGAATTATACCTTTTTGTCGATCTAATCGACGATGCCCGAATTCTAATACTAGGAATCACCAACAACAGCCTTATGACTCATGTCTCTACTAGTATCCACACACCAACCTTGTGCTTGTTACTCCATGTTTTAGATGCTAGTCTAAGAACTACGAAGATTGAAGACACTTTTCTATGAATCCACGAAGTATAGGTTACTTAGGAAAATCGTAAATCTAAGAGACAAGAAAATCGAATTTTCTTCTCTTTATTGTTCTTGAGAGTGTGTAAAATGAAGAAACTGGTTTTGCCTCTCCATCCTAAAGGTGTGAAGAAAATACTGGTCTAAGAATGCACCCTTAAACTGTATCCAAGTAAGGGGTTGTCCCCCATTTTGATTGATAGGGGCAACACCCCTCCACCATTTGACTGCCCTTCCAGTAAGTGAAGCTACAACAACATCAGTCTTTGCACCTTCAAGTACTCCATGATCCTCAAATTCTGTTCTATCTCCTCTAATGATTCCTCATACTGATATGCACTCATAGTACCATCAAAGGATACCATCTTCATCTTTTTCAGTCTCTCATAGTAACTCACTGGGTCCGTTTCAACCATTAGTGCCCTAACTTGACCCAAACCCTGATTTATTTGATTCCGTTGTGTCTGTTGCATATTCTGTTGTTGATTTTGTACCATCTGAGTAAGAAGATGGAATGCAACCCCAAAATCTGATGACATAGTAGGATTGCCTGGTGGTGGTGGCACAAATTCTTCCCCGGTTTCATTACACACTTCAATATTCGGTTCTCTGTTTTTCATGTTTCCCCGACGTGCGTAAATAATAACTGGCACATCAAGGTTATTGTTTCTGTTGTTGTTTTCCCCTTGTTGATCCATCTTACCCCAGTAACCGTTCAAGTTCAATTAAGCACATAACTCACATAACATGCTCACATAATATTCAACATAGCATAATAATATAGGTTAGCATAGCATACCATAATATAATCAAGAAAACATGGCATCACATATTTCTCAAGGTACACATAACACATCAACAATAACATAACATAATAGTTTACACAAAGTATAAAGCGTTGATAAACATTTACTTCTTATGCCAGAGTCTCTACCCATCATACATTTCACATGTTATCTACCAAGTTCAACGTATATTCATTACAGGTTTTAGCCTTAAGGTTCGACCTGCTCTGATTCCACTTCCGTCACACCCCGTGACCGGGTGATGACCTGGCAATGCCTCATCAGCCAATGAAGAGCAGAACCTAGAACATAAATTATAAGTTCCATTAAATCATATTACGAAAAGGGATAATAACAGACTAACATAAACTACATAATTAAAATAAATCCCATATACATGAAAGGTAAGTCATTCTAAGTGTGATTACAACATATAAAAATGTAAATCCAGAGTTCTAAACTATTACATATGATCAGGTTAGATCACTCATTCAAGTCCCCATTCCAAGCTTCCACATACTCAACATCAAGTACATGTTCATCTACAAATAAGAAAAATAAAAGCATGAGCTGCGAAGCCTAATAAGCATCAACACCCTTAGGATGAAATATCAAATGGGACTCCAAAACTCTTTCCCGACTCCCCGAAATCAATGAAAATAAAACACAACTTTACAGGGCTTTAAATAACCTTTAAAACACTATAATACACCTCGTATAACTTATAAAAGACTTGGCATTGAAATCGAATGAAACAGAAGTCAAAACAGAGACATTTCAAAATTTGAGATGTGGTCAGATAGATCGGAGCTCATGTCAGGACGACCAGAAGTATTTGCCCAGTTTAGGAAAGGCTCAGTGACACATTCATGAATCGAGATATTCTGCATGGATGAACATGGCCAGTCTTTTAAGGATACACCACATTTCTACTATTAGTAGCTCTAACTCTTTGCCCAGTTAGGGACGGGCCCAGTGACATAAACTAACATTTGCCAAGTTAGACGAGGGCCCAGTGACATAATTAGAAACATAGACTCTAACTATTTGCCAAGTTAGATGAGGTCCCAATGACAAAGCTAACTATTTTCCCAGTTAGACGAGGGCCCAGTGACACAATCATAATATCGTGAACTCCCGGGTTCAATATTATACAGACTAAAGGGGATATATCCTGCCATAAAATCATTACTACATAAGAGCTAAGGAGTGGCGACATGACCAACACAAGGACTCCAAGTAGCACATAATATAAATGACTTCCAAAGTAGTAAAATCAACAAGTATGAATATGATAGAATGCAACAACAACATACGTGATTATTTTCAATGCTTAACATATAAGTATGAATAATTCGACATTTCACCCTATGCAATAAAACATGCTTTAAATCCTTTAAACACAAGTTTTCCAGAAGTTTAAAGAAACATTTCATGAGTTTTTGAACCGTAAAGACAATGGTGAAGATCATTACTTTTAATTAGAGCAAGCAAAGCAAAACAAAACACATAAATGAGCAATGGCGCAACAACTTCAACAATAAATATATGTTCCCTAGGAACTCGAAATCCACCCCGTCACTTCTCACACGTTGCCTTATCAGTTAAATTCGAAGTGCAACAAGAATTACCCCAATCGGGGTTCGATTACTACTTCAATTATCAATTCTACCAAAAAATCTTTGTTTTTACTCGAACTTCCAGAACCTTGTATCCCGAAGATGATATCTCTCAATCCGGGCTTTAGAATTCAATCTACTTCGGTCAGAATCTATTTTAAGGAGTCTACTATCTATGGTTAAAATATGAGGATAATCGGAGGTCGTTTCCTATCTCTGGCAAGGTATTTTCTCCCGCTGCCCAGATTTTCCAGCCTATGTTTTTCTCTCTTTTCTTTCTTGTTTCTTCTCTATCTTTTCTAACTGCTTCCTTCTAACCTCTCTATCTCCGCTTCTAAACATTCAAGCAAACACCACCCGAATGACAACTGTTAAAAAAGTGACAACAAAGCCCCCAAGTTTCTAGTTCGTACACTTAGGTCCCCACACTTACAAACTTGGTCAAGGCGCCTCTCAACACAAAATAGACACCAAAAAATGTGAAGTGGACATATAACACATAAAAACAAGTAGACATGTTAAACACGTAAGTTCAAAAAGTTCGGGTTATCACATCAAGTTACAGAGAATTAGGAGATAAAGATGAATAAGAACTCAAAGGTTGAAGATGAATATAACTGCCCCACATAAGATAAGCCAAAATATCATATCTATTAGCTATTTATAGTTGAGTCCCTGACCAGCGAACAAGGTCCGAACCAACTGTTGACCCATTCAATTATTAACAGACATAGGGAACGAATCCCTTCTAATACTACTCACATAGACTAATAGTCTAATTCATAACATTTCCATCCCCTTAGAAAACAGTTTGTCCCCAAGCTGTTGATCATGCATGCTCCATAAAACCAACCACTGAACCACATGCTTGTTATGTTCTTAACAAGTCTCCTGTCAAGCACAACTACTGGTTCCACCATCAGCTGGCCTACTGGTTCCACCATCAGCTGGCCTTCTGGATTAACCTCAGGTAAATCCTGATGTACAACCTGATCCTCCCCTAACCTGAGCTTGAGTTGGCTCACAAGGAACACTGGATGTAATCTAGAAGTAGTTGGTAACTCTATCTCATATGCCACCACTGATCCATATACTTCTTAAGGACCAAAAAATTTGGAAGACAACTTTTGATTTTTCCTCAAAACCAATGAATGTTGCTTGTATGATTGAAGCTTGACATAAACCATATCACTAATTACGGATTGTCTTCCTGACCTTGACTTGTCTTGCAGCTGCTTCATCCTATTAGCAGCAGTGGCCAAGTGATCCTTGAGAATGCCATTGAGCTTCTGCTTGTCTTCTAGAATCATGTTAGCAGCAGTTACCAAGTTATTACTACTTCCAAGGACAGTTGGAAACAATTGCGGCACAACCACGAGAGTACGGCTACGGTGTAAGACTTTTTTTTAAAGAATAATTTTAGCTGTTTTTTATTGTTGGATTAAAATATTCAACAATGCAAGATTTTATGGAGACATTTATTGTGAATTTTAGACACTTGTTACGTAATACATATATGATATTCCTAAAATCAAGTGTTTATATGAAAAAATACATGTTGCAGTTTAAGGACAGATATCTGTAATGAGAGAGTACATCTTGCATAAGATTTTAATACGTCATGTATGAGGAAGCCAAACGAGTAGGTAATAATGAGTTTTGTACTCGGGGGGTGGTCTTGGGCTTTGATGCTTAAACAAGAGCTGTCCGACACCTTAACAAATGTTTCAGGCTGTGCGCTGGAAAATAATCTTGGGGGATGGGAATTGAGATAGACTCAAGTCTCCAAGGTCTAGCTAGTACATGATCCAAATAAAACCCAAAAGCTATACAAAGTACCCAACTTTTCTTTTCTTTTTTTTCCCTTTTTTTATATTTAATTCAACAATGTCTCGTCTCGAAATCTAGATTAACATAACTCAGTTTAGTGATCGAATAACATGGTCGTGTATTTTTTGTCGCTAAGCAAATTAACGACCAAATACCAACGGAAGATATATATACCGATGGATTACCGACGGAACATTGAACATTGTTGACTTTTGACTTTGACTTATTAACGACCGAATACCGACAGAACATCTAGCGACCGAAAATTTGGTCGCCATATGTTAGATAGCGACATTTACATAAATATTATTATAAATTATTACTTTTTCGACTCTTATAACGACATTTATATACTATGTCGTTAGATCATGTGGCATTTCATACAAAAGTCACTATTTTAACTTTATACGGCATTTTTAGCGACCGTTGTAATAAATGGTGTACATACCGGCATTTTGATTTTAGTTAGAGACATTTATATTAAACGTTGATATAAATAATTACTTTTGAAAGTCTTAAAAAGTCATTTATATATTATGTTATTATTCTTTCTTTCCTTTCCTTGTAACTCCAAAGTTGTCTTTCTAACATCTACATAGTCACATCTAAACAACACAACTTTAAACCTATCATACTAATTCAACTCAATTATATCATTTAAAACACCATAATAAACAAAAACTTCATATAAACTGGATGTTTGTGTCTTGATGACAACACCGCTATTTTGTATTATCCTCATCCCATCAGTTTCCTAGTTCACTGGTCAATTTTTTTTTACCTCATAAGATGATTTTGGCAGTTTTTATCCACTGGTGAATGTCTCTCTTAATGAGTCAAGACAATCGCTGAATGATTAATAGACTCATTCAACCAGATCGTTTTGACCAATCGAGTAATGGCCGACACAATCTAATTGGAGCGCCTATATAAAAAAGTAAATTCCAACAATATATATATATATATATATATATATATATATATATTTATATATATATACTATGTCGTTAGATCATGTGGCATTAAACATTTGTAATCCTTTTTAGATCATGTGGCATTTTATATATATATATATATATTTATATATATCCATTTAAACATTTGTAATCCTTTTAGATTTGGGCCCCGAGCTCAATAGTTAATACGAAAATTATTTTGTATTATGTTTACATGAAAGTCTCATTTTCCTGGAATATATAGTATTATTTTAAAGTTAGATTTTTTCTAACGCGTGTCCCGGGTACATTTTAATATGAATTTAGTTACGGTATATACTAGTTTAAGTTTCTTATTCCCTTAATGTTCTCCTATTTCTGTAGGATATTAGATTTTGATATACTTAAATTAGCATATATAGTCTAGTTTGTTTTAATTAATGCATATTCCGGAGCACATGTAGAAAATACTTTAAAGTTTAACACAAGCCCTTCAAAATGGTCGAGACGGCACTAACAAAACTTGTGAAGTATGGGCCTCTTCCTTGGATTACACTAATTAATTTAGATGAAAAAAATATATTGAAATAACCAGGGTGCTCGAAGTGCAGCAAAGTAAGTTACAAACAAAAGCTTAAGCCAATTAGGCAAGGATCATGCTCTCTGGCATAGTAATCACCATATAATCGTTTTTGCACACTGACATTAAAGAAGAAGAAATAATGATGGATAAAGAAATATAAGAAAGGCCATCCTTCAAGAAAACTATTAAAATGATCAGGGGGACTAATGTCAACCAAGTAAAAGCCGTTGTGACAATAGCAAGTTGCCCCACATGAAATTACAGAAGAGCCTTTCTATGTCATCCAATGCCGATTGTCTCCAAATTCGGACTTGCCCCACGTGAAATTACAAAAGAGTCTTTCTATGTCATCCATCACTCATTCAGAGGGATTGCTTGCGGATAAAATATAGAGCACCATAGAAGTTAAGACATGTCGAATCAATACCAGTCGTCTGCCAAAACCAAGTAGCCGCCTTTGCCATCCCTCAACTCTGGTCGAGATTTTATCCATCATAAGAGAGAAATAATGTATTTTACTTCGTCCAACAAATAGAGGGCAACCCAAATAGTAGAATGGAAGAGAACCTCGAGAATAACCCGTCACCCTTTCAATCATAAGGACTTGCCTCGGCTGTGTTTGGTTGGAAACAAAGAATGATGATTTCCCCTAACTTACTTTTGACCCAAAGCAGACTCATATTGTCGAATGAACGCGATCAGACACTGTAAACCCCTTTTCCCACCATTGATCAAAATCACAATATCATCTGCATAGGCAAGATGTGAGATCACTGTGTTTACTCGTGGAACCCAATAAGGAGCAAATACTTCTTGAGGCTAAAATCCTATCAATCCCCCTAGAGATAACTTCTGCTTCAATAATGGATAACAAAGGGGATAAGGGTCCACCTGCTTCACCCCAAAACCCGAACGGGCTACCATTAACAAGGATGCTCTAAGAGATTGCGAATCATGTGAATAATGTAAGCACTGAAACCAAATTTCTGCAAAACAGCTACTATAAAGG
The DNA here is from genome assembly GCA_026122235.1 of Vinca minor. Classification (NCBI taxonomy): domain Eukaryota; kingdom Viridiplantae; phylum Streptophyta; class Magnoliopsida; order Gentianales; family Apocynaceae; genus Vinca; species Vinca minor. The sequence continues at coordinate 1,780,854 of JAOCZM010000206.1, read as the reverse complement.
AATGAGACATGCGGTCAAACGCCTTAACCATATCCAGTTTAATAATCATATTACCTCCCCTAACACGTTTGTTCAACAAACCGACCATATCTCCATAGCCAAAAGTATATTATCAGTGATAACTCTTCATTTTACAAAACCTGATTGATCCCGACTGATAATATTATTTAATTAAGGGGATAGGCGATATGCCAAAACCTTGGAAATTATTTTGCTGGAGAAGGTACAAAGTGATATAGGTCAAAATTCTCTGAACTGTGTTGGGCTCTCACATTTAGGGATACGAACAAATATTTTTCCATTGCTCGAGGTAAAGGAATCCCTGCCCAAAAATATTTTTCCACCTGAACAACATCATTATGAATAGTGGGCCAATATATCTGAAAAAACCACCCCGTGAAGCTATCAAGACCCGCCGTGCTAATTGGGCTCAAGGCATACACCGCCTCCTTAATATCTCGGCTGATCAGCATGGTGTCAAGGGACAAGTTGTCCTCGGTTGAGATGAGCGGGAGGAGTAACCCGAGAAGAGTTGGATCACACTGTGGTGCCGAGTGAAATGCGAATAGATCCTCAAAAAATGCAGCCCCTTCCGAGTAGATATCATTGGGAAACGAGACCCAAGTCCCGTCAGAGGTTTATTTTTTTTTCTATGAACGTACACCGTTGCCCAGTCCTGCAAAAAGAATGAAAGTATTAGGTGTTAGCCTCACCCTCCTTTAGCCATTTTTGCCTTGCCTTTTGCCACCAAAATGTTTCTTCCATTTCAAGAAATATCGCGTGAGCCTCCCTAGCCGTCACAAGTTCCATATGAAAAATAGGGGATGGAGCTGCATCATAAATCGCCTCAATCCGTGCTATTTCCAAAATATGCTTTTTTAAGATTTGAATGAATATTCCCAAAGGTGTTACGGTTCCAAGTGCTCAAAGCTACCTTTAGTCATTTCGTTTTTCATCAAGAGCAAACATGCAGGAATTGTGATGGTTACCTCCCAAGATTCTCGGACCACATCTAAAAAAGACTCATGTTTTACCTGTTAGAGGAATAACCGGGTCAACATCAGTTATGCAGCGGAAATAAAATGACCCGCCTCTATCAGGATCTTTCACGAGTAAGAACCTAAGACTATGGGATAGTATTATACCATTAGAAGTGCTAGGATAGCTGAAACGGTTTCAAGCTGCAGTTTGTTGTCACGAACGGAACGCCACCAACGCAGGCTCCGTCTCTCCCAATATCCACTCGATCTTCCGGGGATGGTCTTCTACCGCTTGGTGCTAGCCAACGCTTCGTAGAAGTCTTGAAGACACTCTTCAAGATGGAGTATGTATGTATGACCTTTTAGAAGAACAAGAAACAGTTTTCTTGCTTCTTTTTCTATTAGCCAAAGCTAGAAAAGAAGTATATGAAAAGCTGTCTTTTCTTTTCTTACTAAATGTTCTCTCTTTTCTCTCTTCTCTAAGCTTCCAAAAGCTGGAGAAAAACTGACTTAGAATGCTAGGAAAAATCAGTATTCTTCCTAGTCATTCAAGGGAGAGTGGGGAGAGTGAAAGGGGGAAGTGGGAGATCATGGAGGAAACCACTCCTCTACTTTCTCTACCATTTCAACCTCCTTTCTAAGAGATAAAGGGCTGGAAAATATATCCAATTGTCCAGCCATAAGGTCGGTCCAAATGGGTTGTCGGCCCAACCCGATTAAGGGCCCAATCCAATCCCGGCCGGGCCGGGCTTATCGAATTGGCGCACCTTAGATTAAATGTACTCCAACAAGCCCAATCCAGTTGATCTATGAGTGCGACCCAGGAGGTATCTATGATGTTGGCCGTGACATCATATGTCACAGGTAATGAGAGGTATCTAGCAACGCATCATTACCCCCAATTCATAAATATCTAGTGATTTATCATAATCACAACATTTGACACTTGTAGTTAAATCCTTTTGTCCTTGATATCTAGATTGAACACAAGTCATGGAAAAAGGCACACTTGTATTGTCCAATCTTTTAGTTTCTTGATTCGCGAGTAGACTAATCAAATGACATCAATATCATATACTGATTCATTTGTTCATGGCCATGAATTAGTCAGACTCCATCAAGGGGCCCAAGATATCGCTCCTGCTATATAGGAGGGACAAATCCTTTCTGCATCCCACTCATCCTGAACAAGATTCGTGATATACCCAATAAATGCCTTTATTGCTTACCCTGTTACGGATAGCGTTTAACATTATCAAAGCATAACACTAGCCATGCAAGAACTCTTGTGAGACCTCAAGTCGAAGGATCTCATATACAACCCAGTCAAAAATTGAGAAACACCGTTGACTATTATATAACAACCCATGGTGTATTTATCATGTCGGGTCTGTCCAGTATAATGATTCTCTAATCATATATACCCATGTGACGATCCGATATCTTATATCAATCACTACACATACTAGTCTTGCGCATTATTATTGTCCTCGAAGATTCCATAATAATGTTCGACTAGGGACGTTTCAGAATAGTATCTCATAACAATTATGAATACTATTCTAAGGACATATTATTTATTTATGTTGTTAAGAACGCAGAAACATAATGAATAATACTGGAATTAATGCCTTTTTATTCATCAAAATGAATATAATCATAAATTCGGTACAATTACAATAATCTCCCACTTGCACTAAAGACCCAAATTACAATAAATGGTCTTTAGGGCATATTAATGACTGTCTCTAAAGATCAGCCCTCCAGATATCGGATACCCATGGAGCTAGTGTGACGATCATGCTGCTGCTGCGACAGTGGCTTCGTCAGTGGATCGGCCACATTGTTTGCCGAATCTACTCTACATATATGAACATCACCTCTTTCTATAATCTCGCGGATTAGGTGAAAACGCCGTAGTACATGTTTGGACCTCTGGTGAGATCTAGGTTCCCTAGATTGGGAAATAGCCCCATTGTTGTCACAATAGAGGTCTATCGGGTTCGCAATACTAGGAACCACATCGAGGTCGGAAATAAATTTCCCGATCCAAAGCTGCTTCCTTAGTCGCTTCACAAGCTCGCTATGTACTCGGCCTCTGTCGTAGAATCTGCGATGGTCGATTGCTTTGAACTGCGCCAGCTCACAGCACCTCCATTCAAGTTAAACACATAACCCGATTGCGATCGGAAATCATCTCTGTCGGTTTGGAAACTAGCATCGGTGTAACCACTTACAACGAGCTCATCCGCCCCTCCATAAATCAAGAATGTATCCTTAGTCCTTCGCAAGTACTTGAGGATATTCTTGATCGAGATCCAGATGGCGTTCACCGTAATTAGATTGGTATCCGCTCGTAAGGCTTAAGGCGATCGAGACATCCAGGGCGAGTACATACCATGGCGTACATGATGGATCCTATGGCAGAAGCATAAGGGATCTCTTTCATGCGTTCTAATTCGGCAGGCGTTTTAGAACACTGTTTGTTCGATAGAACAGTACCATGTGCCATAGGACAAAGGCCCTTCTTAGACTCTTGTATGCTAAACCGCTTTAGCACATTGTCTATATATGTACTCGACTTAGGCCAATGAGTCTCCCTGGATCTATCTCTATAGATCTTGACTCCCAGAATATAGCTGGCATCGCCTAAGTCTTTCATAGAGAAACACGTACTCAACCAAGCCTTTACTGGACTTTAAGGTTGGTATGTCGTTTCCAATGAGTAGTATGTCATCTACATACAAAACCCGGGGAATACGATTGAGCTCCCACTAACCTTCTTGTAAACACAAGGCTCATCCTCATTTCTAATGAAGCCAAACTCACGGATGGCATCATTAAAAGCGGATGTTCCAGCTTTCGAGAAGCTCTGCTTGAGTCCATAAATGGATCTCTGAAGCTTACATAATTTTCCAAAGCATTCTCCCGGAGTGACAAAACCTTCGAGCTGTGTCATATACACATCCTCTTCAAGTTTTCCATTAAGGAAAAGCGGTTTTGACATCCATTTGCCGATTTCATAGTCATAGTAAGCTGCAATAGCAAGCAAAATCCGAATGGACTTGAACATAACTACGGGGGAAAATGTCTCGTCATAGTCAATACCATGAACTTGTTTGAAACCTTTCGCGACCCGATCGCCCCTTGTATGTTTGTACATTCCCCTTCCATGTCGGTTTTAATCTTAAAAACCCATTTGCACCCTATGGGAGTTACCCCTTCAGGGTGGATCAACCAAGATCCGGACTTGGTTTGTGTACATGGAGTCCATTGCAGATCTCATGGCCTCAAGGCATTTCTCGGAATCCGGGCTATTAATTTACTGTTTGTAGGTTGAAGGTTCATCGTGATCCACAAACATAACATCACCATGTTACGTTATGAAAAATCCAAATTTTTCCCGGAGGTGGACGACGAACTCTACCGGACTCTACGCAATTCTTGTGTTTCTTGAATCAGTGCTTTGCTGCACTAGCCTGTTTGTGGCACTTTGCTTTGCACAACAACTTGTGGAGTCTGTTCAATTTCCATCTCATCATTAGTGCTAGTTTGAGAGTCTGGAACTTCAGAAAGTTCTACACTACACCCACTCGTGTTTCTAGAAACAAATTCTTTTTCTAGAAAGACTCCCGTTCGAGCAACAATCACTTTGTTCTCGTTAGGGATATAAAAGTAGTATCCTTTAGTTTCCTTAGGATAACCTACAAATATGCACTTTTCAGATTTTGGAGCCAGCTTATCAGAAGCTGAGCGTTTTACAAAAGCTTCACAGCCCCAAATCTTGAGGAAAGACAAACTGGGACGCTTCCCAGTCCATAACTCGTATGACGTCTTTGCAACTAATTTAGATGGAACGCGGTTAAGTGTTAAAGCTGCTGTCTCTAGTGCGTGTCCCCAAAAGGAATTGGGCAGGCTCGTGTGACTCATCATAGAACGAACCATATCTAATAAGGTTCTGTTCCTCCTTTCAGACACACCATTCCATTGTGGAGTACCTGGAGGAGAAAGTTGTGAAACGATTCCACAATCTTTTAGATAGTCACAGAATTCTTGACTCAAGTACTCTCCTCCTCGATCAGATCGAAGAACCTTAATACTCTTGCCAAGTTGGTTTTCTACTTCTAGTTTAAACTCTTTAAACTTAGCAAATGCTTCGGATTTGTGTTTCATCAAGAACACATATCCATACATACTGAATTCATCAGTAAAGGTAATGAAGTAGAGGTAACTACCCCTTGCATGTATATTAAAAGGGCCACATACATCACTATGTATTAGTCCTAATAAAGCATCGACTCTCTCACCTAGCTTAGTGAAAGGTGATGCTGTCATCTTACCCAACAAACAAGATTCACATCGATCATAAGACATGAAGTCAAATGATTCCAACAACCCATCTTTATGGAGTTTGGATATGCGGTCTTCGTTTATATGGCCTAAGCGACAATGCCAGAGGTATGTCGGATTAGAATCATTAGTCTTAATCCTTTTGGTATTTATATTTAAAATTGGCATATCAAGGTCTAAAACATATAGACCGTTAATCAAAGAGGCGCTTGCATAAAACATATTATCCAGAAATAACGACAATCGTTGGTTTTTGATCGAAATCTCAAAACCTTTCTTGTCCAAACAAGAAACTGAAATAATATTCTTAATTAAACTTGGTACATAGAAACAGTTTTCTAAACCCAAAACAAGCCCTAAAGGCAAAGTAAAAGTACAAGTCCCTACGACTAGGGACTGCAACACGTGCTCCGTTGCCAACTCGTAGTTCCACTTCACCCTTTGCCAACTCTCTACTCCTTTGCAGTCCCTGCACATTAGTACAAATGTGAGAACCACATCCGGTATCAAATACCCAAGAAGTAGTTGTATTTAAATTGATATCAATCATATTAATATCTACAACATAAATACCTAAGCCCGAAGCAACATTTGCTTTCTCCTTTTCCAGCTTTTTCCCTGCAAGATAGCTTTTGCAGTTCCTTTTCCAGTGACCCTTCTCACCACAATGATGACAGATAGAGTCCTTGGCTACACCACCCTTAGGTTTCAGTGCATTGTTGAAAGTGGCTTGCTTGCCCTTAGGCTTACCTTTCGGTTTGCCTTTGGGTTTCACAAAACCTTTGCCTTTGCCCTTTTGCACCATCAGTATGGTGTTGAGCTTGGACTTGCCTATTTCCTTCTCGGCAGTCCTCAGCATAGTCAACAACTCAGGCAATGGCTTGTCAATTTCATTCATGTGATAATTCAGAATGAACTGACTGAATGACTCAGGCAACGATTGCAAGATCAAATCAGTCGACAGCTCTTGCCCCAAAGGAAATCCCAGTTTTTCAAGGTTCTGAACATAACCTATCATCTTAAGAACGTGAGTTCCTACTGGCATTCCTTCAGACATTTTGCACTGAAAAAGAGATTTCGATACATCGAATCTCTCCTGGCGTGCTTGCCCCTGATATAGTTGCTTCAGGTGAGCCAGCATCTCATAAGCTCCCATGTCCTCATGTTGCTTCTGAAGCTCAGAGTTCATGGTGACAAACATGAGGCTAGACACATCTAAAGCATCACTAACATGCTTCTGATAAGCATTTGTTTCAGCGGTCGAAGCGCGAGCCTCTGGTGTAGCAGGAATATGCTGTTCTAGAACATACAGCTTTCTTTCATGCTTGAGAACGATTCTCAAGTTCCTGAACCAGTCGAGGAAGTTAACTCCCTCTAATTTATCCTTCTCAAGGACAGAACACGGTGATAGTGTTTGGTTTGAATTTGCCATTTTCTACAACAAAAATATGCAAAGTAAGTACCGATTAAAATCATTATTAGGTCTTTATCTTTTTTAAATGTGTTGAGCTTGGACTTGCCTATTTCCTTCTCGGAGGTGAATTGGGTTTTAATCAATCTTGGAAACTTTTTAAGAATCTATTCAATGCTAATGTAAGTTTGATCAAGATGAATAAAAGCAATGCAAAACCCAACAACAAGACAAAGGATTTATAGTGGTTCGACTCACTCAGAATCTACATCCACTACCTTGAGCCGCACCCAAGGATTTTAAACAACTTCACTAAGAAGAATGTTTACACTTGTGGCTAACTCACTAAGAGTTTTACAACACAACCACACAAGAAAAACTCACTAAGAGCTTGCCCACACTAAGTAGGACTTTTACAACAATTACCCAATCACTAAGAAAGGGAATAAGAATGTTTAATACAAAGATTGTTCACTCTTCTAAGTGAAAGATATTACCTTTGAAGTACAACAATGATAAGCTCTTTGAACATAAGTAGCACACACTTTGTCTTGCTTTTGAAAGAACACTCTTCAATGATTTAGATCATAAGGATGAAGTGTATTTGCTTTGAGAGTGTTTAGACTTGATAAGAAATCAATGTAAATGTTATGTGCAAGTCTTTGAGTCATTCTCTAGCTTTGGAGTATATATACATTTCAAAATAGGCTGAAAAACGACTCTTTAACGGTCATATAACGGCTAGTTTCTTACAGAGTTCGGTTGACCGAACAAGGGTCGGATGACCAACTTGGATGACCTCGGTCGACCGAGGTAGGCTTAGGTCGACCGACCTTGGCTGGTTTTCACAGTCTTCAACTCTCAGTTTCTCTTCGGTTGATCCGAGCTTGAGCTCGGTTGACCGACCTTTCTGAGTATGAGAGCTGTTGATTTTTCACACGTTTTGAAATCTATTTAAGTCTAAAAGGTTTTCCCAAAAGGTAACAAGTAAGAACATTTGGAAAACCATTTTAAAGTACTTAGACTTTGAAAACAAAGGCTTTTGAGATATGAACTCATGTAAGGAACGTTTTGAAACTTAGCCTTTTGAAAACGTGTTTATGATGCATGCAAGACTAGAGTGTAGAGCTTATGTTCATGAGAGCTTTGGTTAGAGCTTTATAAGATAACGACTTATGACGACAAAGCTAAACTAACCAAACCTAAGTCTTCAATCTTCAATCTTGATAAATGAGCCTTGCATAACTTTGAATCTTGATACCAATGGCTTGATTGAAGTACTTAGAGCTTCCATAATGAGTTCCGATATTCTATCACAAAGATTAAGATCATTAGACACAACATCAAAAGTTTGTCCAATATCAAAAAGCGAGTTTGTTCAGCCCTTAGGGCTTACAATCTCCCCCTTTTTGATTATGACAAACTTTTATGTAATAAGATAGAATATGGACAAAATTAAGAACAAGGAAGCATGGCAAAAAGTTAATGATCAATTCAGAGCAATGACTAGTGCTTTAAAAGATAAAACCAATGAAGACAAAAGCACTTAGTCATGATAACTTCTTTTTGCCATATAATCTAGGGACTCTTAGAAGAGCCCTATTTCCCAACCAACCTCATTTCCTCCTTCCTTCCATTTAATATGTTTTGAGACATAAGATATATAAAAAGCTCCCCCTCAAAACATGCCGGAAAGGATAAAAAACATGATTAATACACCAAGATTAATACACCATTTTAGCAAGATTAATACACTATTTTTCTCCCCCTTTGGCATAATCAAAAAGACTTCAAACTCCAAAGATATAAGGGTGTACTTGCAAAAACATAAACAGTTCATAGCACAAGCAAAGTTAATACACCAATTTTCTGAAGAATGATCTTTTTGAATAAGCTTGGTTGATTTCAAAATACAAAGAGTCCATAATGATACATGAATATAAAGATGGTTATTTATGGCTCAAAAAGAATATCAACCTAAGCTAAAAACAAAGGAGATAAGGAATAAAACCTTTAAGCACAATCTCCCCGTTTATAAAACATACGATGTTAGCTATTTGAGATAAAACCAAGTTTTATACCAATTGACCAATTGTAAAACATGATACCAATTGTAAATATAGCCAATTGTAACACACGTTTGAAAATATAGCTAACAAAGTACTAGTGGAAGTGATACCATGAATTCATAAGTTAAGCACATGTATCACAACCAAAAGAAGTAGAGGAAGTGTAAGATAACACTTTGAGTACATTCCTCTAAAAAATAACTTTGAGCAAAACAATAAATTTCAACTGATGTTCCTGCCTTATTTGACGAAGGCTAGATACAGTACGATCATTAGCAATGCCCCGAATATTCTGTATAGTCCAATTCATCATAGATATAATAGGGGAATAAATGTTGCAAAAGATATTGAGTATGAGAGGACGAACCATTCTGCGCTAAGCAGGGGGAACGTCGAACTGGTACCTGAGGTCGTGTAGGAGCCGCGACCTACTGGCTGAGGCCAAAGCGGACAAGTCAACAGTGACTTGAGCAACCGGAATAATTGTAGGTCCACTGTTGCATTGCTGGGGTTTGGACGGATCATGCTTAACCGAAATGGTGCCCACCGCCCAGTCAGACACCTTATCTGGGTCTTGGTCATCCGGGTCCGTCCCCCCTTCAACCACAGGTTACGAAGCCGGGCTTTGGTCTTTCGGATTGGTCCCCCCTTCAACCACAGGTTCCGAATCCGGGCCTTGTTCGTCTGGGGTCAGTCCCATTACCATCAACTGGAGCCGCAACCTGGCCTTCAACATCCGGCCTTGTACCCACTTCTGCTTCAAGTACATGGGCCGGGTCTTCTACTACTGGACCAATGCCAGCTACAACACCGAACATTAGTACCCGTTCCTCCACAACCGGGTGGGTGCTCGCTTCCTTTTTAGGCGCCGCAACCCGGTCGGAATCCCTCCCGTGTTTATCAACACTACCAATAGTCTGGGCAATGGCAGTCGAGACGGTTTGTGTCAGTAGTTGGCAGAGGGCCACCGCGAATTCACGTAATTGTGTAACACTTACCATATGGGACTGGGATAATTTAGAGACTTCGCCGGCCGATTGATGAGTCCTGTCCTATCGAGGGCTATGACAGCCAATTCGAATATCATCGGATCCGTGTGGAATCTGTTGGGGAGTCACTGCCATGATTTGTGGATCAGTTATCTCGATCGGAGACGGTGGATCAACTGGGGTCGTGATGGTTGCCTCCTGGCGATTCTCATTCGGGACTAGTACTAGGGATTTTTTCATACCCTCAACAATTACCTCCGACGGCGGGGCGGTTGCCTTTGATGCTACCGGAACCGATGGGCCTGAGTCATGTTAGTTGTTTTAAGAAATATGTAAAATATCTACAAAACATCGATGTTAGTTGTTTGACATCAATTTACAACTGCTAAAAAAAATCAATTTTTCTAACATCTCGCAAATTATAAAACAAGCGCTAATAAAATTTTCTAGGATCTCGCAAATTACTTTTTTAAATTATACCTATTTAAAAAAGTAATATTAATAATTTAATTACAAAAATATATTAATTTTTACTTCATTAAATTTTACAATATGTAATGAAAGTCATAGTTAGGAATGGAGGTAGTATCGTCAATTTTATAAAATTTAGAATTGAAAATTTTCCAATCTAGTACAAGAATTATAACTTTCACTGGAGAAATGAAGAACTTACCTTCACTGGCCGGTCAATTGCGTGTCTCCACATAACGGAAAGACGATGGATACTAGGCGTGCAAACGGTTACAAACGGATACGGAATTATCTATTCCGGATCCATGTCCATTTTTAATTTTTTCTACCATATCCGTATCCATATCCTAGAGGATCCAAAATATGTATTACCAGATCCACTGATTTGGATCCGAATACGGATACGGTAAAACCCGTTTCAAAAAGTCATATTATACTATAATCCACAAATAATTCTACGAAATATAATATAATACAATACATAATTATATTGTTGTTTAAAGTTCAAAATATACAACGCTTGAATAATTATGAATCTTCAAAACAAATCCAACTAAACCACTTGGACCAAATGCTACAATTCTTGTACTTGTAAACCACTTGAACTTGTAAAGATTATTTCATACTGCAATTCGAACACCAAATACAAAAACATATCTATGTAAACGAGAACCAACGGAAGAAAAATACTTTACACGCAACTGAATATACCTGCGGCGGTGACGGGAAATAGTAGGCGCCGGAGAAGGTAGAAGAGGAAACGGGGAGAGAGAGAGAGAGAGAGAGAGAGAGAGGGAGAAGAAGAGGGAAGAAAGGAAAGAAATGGAACGGCGCCGGAGAAGGTAGAAGAGGTAACGGGGGGAGTGAGAGAGAGAAGAAGAGGCTGTGATGTTAGGGTTTGTTATCTCTTAACCCTTAAGAATGTATATATACAGGACTAAAATTGCAATATAAATAATTATCACATAAATCCTATAAAATACTTATATTACAAAAAAGTCCTAAATCCTATAAATCATGTAAAATATATTGTTTTAGGGAATATATATTGTTTTACCTGAAACGGATTCGGGTTTAACGGATACGATTTTTTATATTTCATATTCGTAACCGTTTTATTACACTTATACGGATTCGGATGCGGGTATATGGGGCTATAGTTCTTACCATATCCTAAAAATAAAATCGGATTCGAGTCGGATACGGATAAAAATCCGACCCGTTTGCAGGCCTAATGGATACAAATCAACGGCAATGATGGAAAAGAAAATATGTTGGAAATTTTCTGGAATACTGAGAAAAAAAAATTTGCACTGGTTTTACAACTTCTGAACAGAAAAATAAAATCTAAAATTTAAATTGCACTGGAAAAATTAACACTGTTGTATTTTTTTTAATAGAAACTGATAAATTGGATTAAAAAAATAAATTATGCACTGGACAAATAAATTATGCACAGGTTTAATAATTTCTGAACATAAATTCTGCACTGGAAAAACTAAATTCTGGAAAGAAAAATAAAAATCTGGACAGAAAATAGCAATAACTAAAACTTAGAACCTCAACCGGTTTGGATTAAATCCTGCACGAGATAGCAACAATCCGCTTCCCCTTAAGTTCAATTTGTCCTACCTTTTATCAGCTTCAGGCCTTCGAGAACAATGAACTCCCAAGGTACAACGCTCAAACACTTCTGTTTCTTTGAAGCGAAAGAAACAAAACCTTCGAATAGATTTGTGACAGTGTAAAACTCTTAGACAAAATGCAAGAAAAACAATGCAGAGAAAGAGGGGAATTTCTGGGATTTTTTTTTTTTTTTTTTTTTGGATGCCCAAAGATGCTGATCTTCTCTGCCTTTTATAGGAACAAAAACTGCCAGCAAACTTTGAATATAATTACAGCAGCAAACTTTGACAGCTAGTAAAATTTGAATATAATTACAGCAGCAAACTTTGAATGTTATCAGCAGCCAGTTTGCACCAGAGACAACAGCAAAATTTGAACGTTAAAAATTCAAACCAGTAGCAAAAACGTGGCTGATCAGGCCCGCGTATTTTTGTCCGGCATTCGTGTACGCAGGTCGCGCCTACACACAAGTTCAAGCTAATTTGGTATCCACAGACCTTCAGTTTGCACCTCCCCTGCACGGGCGCACACGAGGTTCTCACTTGAGGCATAATAGTGGTAATACAATTTAAACCCATCTGGACCATTTTTCCTTATAAAGTGAAAAACACTTCCAAAGGTTTTCCATGTGGGATGTGGGTTTAAACCCCCATTTACCACATTGCATCCACCCCACTTTATACCAATTTTTCATTCACACCAAGAATTGGTTTTCTCACATGTTATATATCATCGCGAAGTTTGCGCAACCCACTTCGTGATAAACTCAATAACATTCAAAACCGAGTGGTGTAACATATAAATATATTAGCTCAAATATGCCATCACGACACTTTAATTACCCTTTAAATTTTTAAGAAAATCCAATTTCTCCAACAATCCCTCACATGAATGAAAAATCTTTTAAAAAATGCACATGAAATGCAGTGCAAGAGTTCGGCGAGAATTCGTTGCATCAGGATAGGTAGTTGTTAGCCTTGAACTTTCCCTAGTGGAAAACATCGGATACACTTGCTAACCAGTGGACGCGATGCCTTGAACTGTTTAGCATTTTGTGTGTACCAAGACAACGATTTCTCTATACTGTTAATCGATTCTTTCGTTGTTGTCCATTTCGGCCCTGGACTGCCTTGGAAATATTCATCGAATGCTCTAGAGATTTAACAATGATGTCATCTCATAGAAGTGGCCCCTTCACATTCGATATAGGTGATCTCTTATAAGAAGTATCCTGTCATACTTCCCGTAATACGTATAAGGATTATTGAAAACTTTCGTTTTTCCTCCAATGGACATGTCTATCACTCTTTCACCGTAGGAATGAGCTGGGAACTTTTTTTCCCGAGTGCTTTGTTAGAATCCCCTCCCAACAATTCGGTTGTCCCTTTGAACCTGCAAATTGGGCTTTACAATTCAGGTAGGGTTACCATCATGAGTAGTAATCAATTTAATGGGCTTCAGCCCCCATTCCCCTCGATGAAATCTCAACAAGATATCTCGTTAGACCTTTTGTTAATGGGTCCACTATATTTTCTTTGGATCTCACAAAGTCCAAAGCTATAATACCAGTTTTCAAAAGTTTCTTTACGAATTTATGTCTACGACGTATATGTCTAGACTTCCCATTATACACATTATTCTTTGCTCTACCAATAGCTGACATGCTATCACAATGTAAGCTAACTGGTGGCATTGGTTTTGAAAACAACGGGGTTCACCATTAGATGTCGAATACATATACATCCAACTACGGTCCTCCATTATAAACACAATATCTGCATATATCAAGTCTTAATAAGTAAAAGCATATTAACTTTGAACCTTATGTTTGATGATTTTCAACTTTATTTTTCAAGTAATTAACTTTGAACCTTATGTTAGATAATTATTTAATCTACTATGTTATTAATGGCATCCTGTCTATAAATATAAAATTGCATGTCACTAAAGTAATGTCACATTCACAACCAACTTTTTTAGAGATAAAATACAACTAACAAAATATTTTAATGTAATACAAATATTTAAACCGGGGAGATAATACAAAGAGGCAAAAATCGGGGAGAAAACAAAAAGGGAAAAATGTAAAACATTTCAAGAAAATAGGTTCATAGGTTTTCATGACATGTCTCAACTATACCACGCAGCTGAAATTACAATTTCCTGAATCCAAAACAATAAACCAAACAACAATTATACCAAAATTCAAAATTAGTAAGGATACATACTAAATAAATAAATTAAGATAGAAACACACGTTCAGAATAAAATACCTCCTTGAAACAGAGCTTGATGCACAACTTTCTCAACTAAAAGAAGATATTGAACTACTTATGAGCTCTTGAAATGATTATCTACCAAAAATCAATAAAATTAGCTTTTATATTGAGGTCTTGTTCTTTTACCTTTACAAACGAAAATTAGCTTTATTTTGAATAGGGTTAAATTTCTTTCAAATGCTCCCATGGTTGTATGGTACCATTTCTAGCTTTGTAATTTTGTGATGTATTAATACAAGTTCCACATTGAAAAAAAAAATAGACAAAAGGAAAATAAACTGGGAAACAGTTTAAATGATTTTCATTCTTCTTGGCACTCCATTTTTGCAATGAATATCATGGATCTAGAAAATATGTTCAATTGGAGTATTTTGGTTTTCTATTACTTACCTTTTTCTTTGTCAGTATATGTATGTAACCAGCGGGGGCGAGGCCGGGCAACATTTTAAAATAACGATATATTTTTGATAAAAAAAAATCACCCCCCCCAAATATTTTCAATAAAACATTATATAATTTTTTTTTCACCCAAAATAAGAATTCCTAACTTCGTCATCTCTGTAAGACTATAACACGGTTGAAGGTTGAATTTAGACCGGGTTAGATTAGTAAGAAGAAAATCAAAATGGTACTGAATAACAATAGAATCATATTCCAAGGAAATTGGAAATATATTTATATGCCATATGTAAACCAATCAGAAACAAAATAGCTCTCAACTCACCATACACCTTTCAAAAATGGTACTGAATAATGAAAACAGTAGGTGAAGAAATAAAACATCAGTAACAGTGTGGATTTTGAGACTAGTTGGAGACAATTGAAAATCAATCATTTATAATACTTCCTCCATTCCCATTTAATTATCGTTTAGGAGATTTATCGGTATCCAAACTAATTATCGTTTAAGACTCTTTTATTAGTTGTCAACAATTTATTCCAATTATACTCTCGATATTTCTTTTATTTGCCGCCTCTGCCATCCCTATTTTTTCCTTTCTTTCTTATGCTATAGAAGTGAGAGAGAGGGGTAATATTGAAACTTTCGGTAAAAATGACAAGTTCCTTAATTTTTTTAAAATTGTCTAAAAAGTCTTATATTTAGGAATGGAGGAAATAGGTATAACAAATAATTTCCTCAGTCGTATCAATAATTTGTTTCGGCAAATAAACCTACAAATAATCAAACCACTCTGACATTGTCATCTTCTGCTTCCCTGATGTACTAGACCGCGATTCAAGAAAGTCCACCAAATTGAGCATGTAAAAAAAAAATTACATGCTATGAAAACCTTAATATAATCAAATCTAAAATAAAAAAACACCTGAACACAAAGGGAGATGCTTCTTCAGCAAAAACTGGCCAGGCCAAGACGTCGTTTTGCTATGCTTCTACTTGTATTGAAGAAAGCGAGAGAGGGAGATGTCTCTACTTGTCAGATGATTTTGATTTAGGGGTTAGGATTTTGATTTAGGGATTTTGATTTACATGAGGTGGCGACATTTTGGAGATGGTGGCAACAGGAGGAGGAAGGGGTTTCACGGTGGCTTGGAGGGAAATCACCGAAGAAGGTGGAGATGGATCGCGGGGTGGGAATATTGAAAAAAGAGGAGAGGCTTCTTGGCTTAAGGTTTTTTAGAGAAATGTAACAGAAAAAACGACGTCGTTTAGCACTTTCTTAATAGCGACCGCTCTGACAATGTCGGTCGGTATTCCGTCGCCCCCTTAAACTAACAAAACGGTGTCGTTACAGAACCAGGGATGGATTGAGGTTCAAGGGTTGGAACTTAAACCAACTTGCTACTGTTAGTTTTTTGCTTGGAAATTAATGAGATTCAAGGGCTGGTCCAAAAATCTAGCCCTAGTTTCTTACTGGCGACCGAATTTATCAGAGCGGTCTTAAGTCGGTCGCTATAAATAAATGTAAAACGGCGTCGTTTTTGTGGTATTAAAACACTTGTGTTATTTCGAATTAAAGACACACAAACTGTCAAAACGACGTCGTTTTACGTTTATTGGTAGTGATCGCTCTGACGAATTCGGTCAGTAATCGGTCGCCCCAGAGCAAGTTAGCGATCGATTAGCGACGGACCCAGGTAAAAATTATAAATCTAAAAACCGACATCGTTCAGAATGCGAATACTAACTAATATGAATATTTTAGTAATTATTTGTTTATTAATAAGCAATTATTAAAAATTTAAGCCCATCACTTAATGATTTACGTAAATGTATACACTAATGTATTACTTGAATTGTTCTGCTTCGAAACTATTTAGGTATTTTATAAATAAGTACCTAAAATAGCTTGTTTGACTATTCATATGTATGTATATATATTAGTAATAGTACCTAAAATAGGCAAAATGTTTATATATATCCCTTAAAAAGAACTCCGCTATTTTTTAAATAGAAAGTTTATTAATTGCGACCGAATAGCGACCGGTATGACGAATTCGGTCGGTAATCGGTCATCCTGGAGCTAGTTAGCGACCGATTAGCCACGGACTCAGTTAAAAAATTATTAAATCTAAAAACCGACATCGTTCAGAATGCGAATACGAACTAATATGAATATTTTAGTAATTATTTATTTATTAATAAGCAATTATTAAAATTTTAACTCCATCACTTAATATTCACGTAAATGTTACACTAATGTATTACTTCAATTGTTCTGGTTCGAAACTATATAGGTATTTTATAAATAAGTATAATTTTTACTATGACTATTCATGTTAAGGAGGAAGGTTAAATGATGTCGTTTTGCGTGTACGGTCGCGAATCGGTCGCCCTATCCTAACCCTATACCCTAAGAATGGTCGCTAGTCGGTCGCCATTCCTAACCCTATACCCTAAGAATATATATTTATAGTTATATTATACGTATTCGGGTGCGAGCTTTAAACGGGATGATCGGGTCAAGCTTATGCTCGGCTCACATAAAATTTGAGCTTAATATTGAGGCCACACTCTGTTCACATGAAATTCGAGCTTTAATATTGAGTTCAGGCTCGACTCATTTAAGTTTACGCTGGTATTTTTTTGAGCTATAAAAGCCGAGTTCGGACCGACCGAAACCTATTGACACCCTAGACCAAGTATAACAAAGGGTAAGGTTGTTCTTTGGGTAAATTTTACTCTGACAATATTACCAGCCTTCAAAAAGTTATCTCCCTTTTATGATATATGATATTGACTTATAAAATAATACTCTATAGAAGATAACCTCCGTTTTTTTGGAATAAAAATGCATTAATATATCATTTAATGATATTATGGAGTACATGTGGTAGGAGAAAACCCGGTGGGTCTCCAAACCATTGAGTGGAGGTTTTGAACCTCATTGCATAATTTGCTAATCTATCAGCAGTAACGTTACAAGACCTATGCGCAAAAGACAAATTAGATGTACTATCACAAATCCTCTTCTATTTGATGGACCTGGTTGACCAACATTTGACAGTCACTTTCGATAATTAGGGCTGATATCCTTGATTTTGCTTCAAAGAGAGCTTTTGCTTCAGTGTATTCGGGGTTGGGGAAGTTGGAGGCAAATTTTGCAATACCTGCTACAAATCTTCCTTCGTGGTTTCTGATGATGATTCTCATTCCTCCAGAGTTTCCATACCAAGCTCCGTCGACATTGAGTTTAAAAAAAAAACCTTCATCAAGAGTCTGCCATTTAAAACTAGGTCGCTCCTTAAGACCTTTGGGGGATTTTTCCATATCCCCCGGTAAAAATATTTTTGCCTTTCCTTTCAGCATATATTTTATCTGGTCAGTAGTAGGAAGTGGTTGGTGGCCTCCAGGTGATCCTAAAGATGAAGAAAAAAATGCTACTGTACTCGGCAGTATGGATTAGAGCGAGATTTGATACTTAGAAGAATAACCCTGTATAGTACTAAAAAATCATGTTCCTAACTCGGGGCCAATTATAAATAAGAATAAACTTTACATTGTAATATTCCATATTTTTAGGACCATCCTTACGAAATTTACCTCTATATAATAATAAAATAACATTAAATTTTAAATATAATATACAGAATTATTTAACTATGTTAAATTAAACTTAAGATGATATTAAATACTTATGATTGTGCTAGCATTTATATATGTACAATAAAAAGAAAACAAACGAAAAGACATTTCGAAGATACAACATACATGAGTGAATATTTTAAATGAATACATGGTGTACATACATTTTTTTTTTTTTACATTTCCTAGATAATGTATGTAAATGAATGAATCTTTTAAATCTATATTTATATTACAGAAAATGTTTTCAGTTTCAACCAATCACAAGCCTACACAATCGTACGTGTAATTTTCTGGAATTTTTGTTCTTTAATTAGTTAAAAAAATATAATGGGTTGATATAATTTTTATTTATTAAATTAATGATATAGTTTAACATATTTGACTTATTCAAAATGAAATTGTTAATTTATGACACTATGTCAAATGGGCTCTAGCACATTTCTCTCTTTAGTGAGTAGAAATACCCCTCATTTTCTCTAGAGAAGGCTCCATATCCGGTTCACATTGGAACCTTGTTTATGAAGATTTTCCTACCTGTCCTTGCCCATCAAACCTTATTTGTTATTCTATGATGTTGTTCACCTTCTTTGTTTTTCTGGTTTTTATAAACTATCTTTAGTATGTAGTTTGTGCTGTTTATTGTTTATTTTCCTCTTTATTATCCCCTTGCCCCTGCACCTTACCTGACTGTCCTTATTTTTTTATTTTTTCCTGTGATCTTCTTTTGTCTTATGGCATTTAATATGCCATCTCTGGTTTCTAATATTACCACTGGTATCAATAAAGGTGATGACTGATGAGAATACCTTTGTAGCCAAGATTCTGTCGAAGAAAGGACAAAACCCAAAGGCATTTATGGCTACAATCATAAAAGTCTGGAATGTTCATAATAGAGTGAATATGAGCACCCTTATTGAGGATAATCTATTCTAGTGTACTTTCAAGATGAAAAAATATCTGGAGAGAGTTATGAGGATGTCCCCCTGAACTTTTAGGAGGGAAAATATTGTTCTAAAAAATTTGAATTGTACAATGACTGTATCCAAATTGAGTTTTAAGTCGTCACCATTATGGATTCAGATTCATAATCTCCCTCCTGATAAGATAAATGTTCAAAATGCTCAAAATATTAGGGAACTTCATTGGGAAATTTCTGGATACTGATGTTAGTGGGTTAAAAGTTATATGGAAGCGTTTTATGAGGTTAGGGTGAATTTGAATATCGGAAATCCGTTAAATAAGGGTTTTATGATACCAAAAGGTGATGAATAAGAAGGAGAAATATGGGTCTATTTCAAATACGAACGTCTTGCAGACCTGTGTTTCCAGTGTGGTAGAATTGGGCATCTGCGCAATAGTTGCAAGACTGAAAGGAATGAGGGGGGATTAGAGTGGTCGCCAGAAGAAGTATGATGAGTCTATTAGAGTCATGGAAGCTAGCAAATCAGTCAATATTTGGAAACCTATAGACAAACAAGAACAGGTGGAGGTGGTAACAGTAGAGAAGGAAAGCAATATTGATGGCGGGGTAAATGAGATTGGTGTTCGGAATTCCATTGCTAAGGAACTTCTGGTGGGGATGTAGGAAGTTGTAGGGGAGATGGCCCTTGTACAACGCAAAGGATATGAGATAGTGACAACTAATGTTGTAGAAGAATGTTAAATCAAGAAGCTGGTAGGGATTGAGCCGTATAATGTCAAATCAATGCTGGAAATATCCCAATTGGCAAGCCATACCCATTACTTACAGGAGCCTAATACTACCAGTGGGCTAAAAAATATACTTAGGTATAGTGGGTTAGACTCGACCCATTACACGAAGGAAAAGCCTAGTCAACTGGCTCGTAATGCACCTAAAACCACAACTTATAACACAAATAAATCGGGCCTTAGTGATCCCAAAACCAACTCAAAAAATCCACAACTTTTTTATCTTAAGCCAAACACGATTCCAAACCTAAGTATTCCTGATAACTTTTAACCCGAAGTAACAAGCCCAAATATCATTCTAAACCCAAAGAGACCATGCCCCTTTGCACTGCCACTAACAAAAAAAACCCAAAACTCAGTTCCAATCTGTTACAAAAACCCACTCAAACAAAAAACATCATCCCCAAACCGTTTCACTTCTACCCAACCAAAACCCACATCCCCAACCCGTTTCACTTCTACCCGACATCTCAATGTCCCTTTCTAATTTTCATATTACGGAACTTCAATGTTTAGTGAATCCCCACCAGTTTCAAAGTTATCAAAGCTCTATTAGTGTGGATGGGCCTGTTGTGGAAGAACCTATATGGAGGCTAGGGTAGAAGTTGAGGAAAAGATGTTGGAAGAGGAAAGAGTGGTCATTATCAGAATAAGGTTCAGCCATGTGGAAAAAAAAGGCGAGAAGAGGACCTAGGAGGGACAGGCGAGAAGAGGACCTAGGAGGGACAACTTTGGAGAACCCGATTTGAAAGAACTGAAAATTTCAGGTAATATCCCTAACTCCTGGGAATCTTTTGAAGCCGATTATGCGGGCCACAAGATGGCTCAAGACCCCAAATGATTACAATTTCATGGAATTGCCTAGGGTTATCTCGGCACTCGATTTCTAGAATTCTACGAGATTTGGTTCGTAAATACAAACATTCCTGTGTTTTTTAAGTGAACTTAAATGTCCCTTCCCCCACAAAATTGTTGATGTCCTTGCTACAGTGGGTTTTCAGAATCACTGTATTGTTCCATTAGTAGGTAGAGTGGGGGGTTTAGTGCTTTGTTGGAGGAATAGTGTTCAATTGAATGTTATAGTCTCTAATAAGTTCCTGATTAATGCTACTGTGTCTTCTCATCCCCCCTCGTGTGTTTGGCATTTAACTTGTGTGTATGGTCCTCCCCACTCCCAAGGTAAGCAAATCTTCTGGGATAGTATTAAGAAAGTTAGCAATACTATTTTAGGTCTCTTGCTCATCATAGGGGACTTCAATTTTGTGTGCAGTCAGATTAATAAAATGGGAGGTAGACCTGTTGTGGTAAATAGCCGGAATGGATTGGCTGCTGTTCTTGACAATTTAGGAATGTTGGATGCTAGCTTTGTTGTCTCTACCTACACTTGGAATACTAAAAGGGGGGGAGAGAGAGCTAATATGAGGGAAATGTTAGATATGTGAGTGTTCAATAGTCAGTGGAAAATTTTGTTCCCCAAAGCAACTATCACCTATTTACCTACTCTTGATTCAGAACATACCTCTCTCTTATTAGATACCACTCCTAATTATAGGCAAGGGCCTAGGCCTTTAAGATTCGAATCTATGTGGGCTAGAGAACCTTTATCTCATATTGTTGTTAAAGAAGCTTGGAATCCTACTATTCTTGGGCCAAATCACATTCACTTGGGTATAAAAATTGACTCCACCAGATTAGCCTTGAAAAAATGAAACAAAAATACTTTTGGCCACCTCAAAACCACCATTGAAAATAACAAAGCTGAGATCAATACCTTTCAAAACCTAAACCAAACGAACCTGAACCTTTCCTTTGAATCTGCTAAACAATGTGAACTTGCTGAACTGTTGATCAATGAGGAAATTATATGGAGAGACAAGGCCAAATCCCAAGGTATGGATGAAGGTGATGCAAACATAATTTTTTTTTCTTCATTTGTCTACTATTATTAGGAGAAGTTCAAACTGGATTGATCATATCCAATTGGAAGATCAATCCTGGGAGACTAATTGGGATAATATTGGTCATATATTTGAACATTATTATTCCAATTTGTTTTCCACTTCTGATCATTGTTTCCCTATTCATTTAGATAATTTGATTTCCCCCACTGTTACTTCTGTTGATAATATTGACTTGTGTTCCATTCCTTCTGAGGATTGCATTAAAGAAGTTGTTTATAACATGTCTGGGGAAGAGTCCTTGTTCTGATGGTATGTCTGTAGCTTTTTTCAAAACTTACTGGAGTATTGTCAAACCTGAGCTGATTTCTACCTTCCAACATTTTTTCCTCACTGGTGTGTTATAAAATATGTTGAACAGAACCTTTTTAGCTCTCATTCCCAAAAATATCGAGCTTTGTCAAAGTTGATCACTTCAGACCTATTTCTCTTTGCAATGTTAGTTACAAAATCATATCCAAAATCCTTGCTTGTAGGCTGAAAACCATTCTTGAAAAAATCATTTCACCTGCCAAATCTGCTTTTGTTCCAAATAGATTGATTAATGATACTACTATCTTTAGCCATGAGATCATGCACTATATGAATAAAAAAAATTGGAAAAAATAGGTGCATGGCTATGAAAGTAGATATATCCAAATCTTATGATAGAGTTGAGTAGAATGTACTTTTTCACATTCTGCATAAGCATGGTTTCTATTCTAAATTAATTTATCTCATCAAAGCTTGTGTTTCCTCCCCTTCTTTTGGTGTTCTTATTAATGGTTCTGCTTATGGAAATGTCATTCCTTCTAGAGGCCTGAGACAGGGTGACCCCATCTCTCCTTCTTTGTTTGTGATATTCATTGATTTACTTTTTAGGGTGATTACTGCTGCAAAGAATTTAGGGGATCTTCATTAGATTAAAATCTCTATAACATCTCCCCCAATATCTCAGTTACTCTATGCAAATGATTTGGTGTTGTTCTGTAAAGCAAATAAGGAGGAAGCAAAGGGTGTAGGAAATGTATTGGGAAAATTTTGTGACTGGACTGGTCATGAAATAAATCAAGACAAATTTGTGGTACACTTTAGCAAGAATGTGGAACAAAACACTAGAGAGGATATTTGCAACCACTTGCATATGAAGACTTGTGCCCATAAAGGGAAACATTTATGTGTACATTTCTGTAAATCTGGTTCAAAGAAAAAAGCTTTTGAAGAGATAATTGAGAAGGTCTCTAATAGATTGGCTGGTTGGAAAATGAAATGACTATCTCAGGCTGGCAGAGGTGTCTTAATCAAGACAGTCCTGCAAGCAATCCCTACATACTCTATGCGGACTGTTGCTCTGCCAAAGCTTATTTGTAAATATATTGATATAAGATGCAGGAGATTCTGGTGGGGCTTTAAAGAGGATCAGAGTAAACACCTTTACTTGAAGGCTTGGGACACTATGTGCATACCAAAAGAATCAGGTGGTTTGGGGTTTAGGAAGGTGGGGGGCATAAACAAGGCTTCGAATACAAAATTGGCTTGGAAAATGCTGATTAATATTGGTACAAACTGGGTGATTCAATTGCAAACAAAGTATCTTGGCCAGGAAAACTTGACCAGGGCACAAAGTTACAGAAGAGCTAGTTCTTGGGTGTACGTGGCAGTCTATTTGGAATAGCAGAGAGACTGTGAAAAAATGTGTGTGTTTCAAGATAGAAAATGATCCAATGCAGAGAATATGGGAGGATCTATGGATCCCTGGCAATAAGGACTTCAAGCCTCCCATAAACAACTATGTTACTAGTGGGAAAATATGGGTTAATCAACTCATGGATGTTGATCTATGGATTTGGCTATAATAAGGAGTAAGAGATATGTTCTCAGATGATATAGCTTCATCTATATTGAAGATCCAAATTCCACAACAAGTGGAACCTAGTGCCATTGTCTGAGCTCCCTCCAAGTAAGGAAAATTCTCAGTTAGGTCTGCCTATAGAGAAGACCAGCAATGGAGGTACAATGTCAGTAACAACATGTCTAGGAGTCTGTGGAAGAGTCTATGGAAAGCAAAGCTCCACCCTAGACATAAACACTTGGTTTGGAGGCTATAATCCAATATTCTGCCAACCAAAGAAAGATTGGGAATGTTTTTGGATGTGGGAGATAGGCAGTGTGGCATTTGTGGAATTGCTACTGAGAATGTTAAGCATGTACTCATTACTTGCCCTTTGGTCAAACTGATATTTTTGAGATCAAAGTGGAACATTAATGTGGAGCCTCAAGGAACTATGGACCTAGTTAGCTGGATCGAAATGATCCTCCAACCAGAGAAGCTGTTACCTCAACAAGAGATGGAGTGGAATGAGTTTACTCACTTTGCTGTTGTAACTTTGGAATAGACATGGAAGGAGAGGAACTCAATTCTAATTGGTGGTCAAAAGAAGAACTAGCAGGAGATTAGTGATGGGGGTCAACGAGATGACAAGGATGTATGGAGATGGAGAAAAGAGAAGAGGATAAAAAACTAAGGTAAACACTTATCTTCAGTTGGAATAGATGATACCTCCAAATAGATGAATGAAAATCAATTTTGAGATATATACTATGCAACAGCCTTAGCTAGGAATGAACATTGTAACATTGTTGCTGCAGAAACTGTTTATGGTAGGGCTCCTGATGCTTTCACTTCAGAAGCAAATGGAGCTTTTCTTGCTATTAAGCTAGCTGTATTCCGTGGAGGAAAGAAGATCCTTATAGAGGGAGATGCAATAAATGTGATTTTCACTATTAAAGGCCTGAATGGCACTGAGGAATGGCAAGGAAAAGCTGTAACTGATAAATGTAAAAGTCCTCTTAACAATCTAGAGGACTAGATAATTAATCCAGTTCCTAGAACTTGTAATAGTGTTGCTCATAATTTGGCTAGTTGGGCTAGAGTAAACAATTTTTGTAGTTTTGTTCCTTTGAGGAACCTCCCTGTTGAGGTACTTTGTGATCCTCATACTCATAGGATTTTGGATGTAAATGCCAACACTGGTGGTTTAGATATTAATGAAGAATATTTTTTACATAAAAAAAAAATGAAACTGTTAATTTTAATAATTTTATTTTTCCTATTCATTTTTATTCTTTCTCTTTTTAATACTATAAGATCCCACATTGAAGTTTATGAAGTTTTTCAAATTTGACAACATTATAAATAAAGGGATTGATAATGGTATTTTATTGAATAAATTGGTTGAGTTGGTTTTTAATCCATTAAATTGAGTGATAAATCCAATTTGGTTTTCAATTTTTTCATTCACATAGTTAATTTTTTTTTTTTTCTAAAGAAAATTATTTCACAAAATCATTTAGTTTTATAAAAGAGTAATTTTTTTAAAAATTAACTTCAATTGATCAAACCATGTGATTTTTAGGGTATCATTAATTGGGTTGGAATTTTTCTAATTAATTGGAGAGATTGGCTTTATTTGCTTTTCAGATTGTTCGATTAAACAATTTTTTTCCATGAAAATTACCATCCCAGCCCCGTCATTGAAAGAAACTCTTGAAAGAATAATCGATAGACTTAAAAATTCATTCAAGGATATGAAAAAATAATTTTTGATTGGTTGAATAATTTTTTACTCATTAAATTAAAAGTAAGCTTGATGTATTTGACTTATTGAAATTAAATGATATATTTTAATATTTTTAATGATTGATTAATTTTTCTATTCTGATTTTTTTTCTTCCAATATTATTCAATATCTCACATTGAAAGTGTATGAAGATTTTGAAATTTGACAGTCTATATATATTTATATTACAGAAAATGTTTTCAGTTTCAACCAATCATAAGTCTATACCATCCCACGTGTAATTTTCTGGATTTTTTGTTCTTTAATTAGTTTAAAAAATATAATTGGTTGAGATAATTTTTATTTATTAAATTAATGATATAGCTTTACATCTTTGACT
Organism: Vinca minor; assembly: GCA_026122235.1. Taxonomy (NCBI): domain Eukaryota; kingdom Viridiplantae; phylum Streptophyta; class Magnoliopsida; order Gentianales; family Apocynaceae; genus Vinca; species Vinca minor. The sequence continues at coordinate 1,755,024 of JAOCZM010000206.1, read as the reverse complement.
TATTCAAATGAAATTGTTAATTTTAATATTTTTAATGATTTTCATTGTTCCTATTCTGTTATTTTCTTTTACCTTTTCAATATTATTCAAGATCCTATATAAAAATTCTATAAAGTTTTTGAAATTTGACGACAATATAAATATAGGTAGTTAGGATTTTTAATTGAATGAATTTTTTGAGTTTCTTGTTAGCTATTAAATTGAGTGACAAATCTAATTTTGTACGTACATCATGCATTTACATTGTATATATATTAGATTTAGAAGATTTGTTCATGTACATACAATATATAGGAAATGTAAAAAATGTATGTACATCATGTCTCATGTCAAGAAACTTCAAGCATGTTGGACAAACTGGAGATACTTTGGATTCAACAAGAAGTGACTGTTTTGACAAGTTACTACGAATGCGCAAGTTAAAGGATGCAGTATTATCCCAAAAAATTAAATCATTGTCACAAATAACTTTAGATAAGTATTTCATATAATTTTAAGTTTAATGTAACATAATTAAATAATTCTGAATATTTTATATAGATATATAAATATATTTAAATTTTAATGTTATTTTATTACTATATGGAGGTAAATTGTTTAAGGATGATCCTAAAAAAACATGAAATGTTACAATGTAGAGTTTATTCTTATTTATAACTGGTCCTGAATTGGGACCATGATTTTTTATTAATGTAAAGAAGTTATTCTTATATAGAGTATTACTACATATACATAATGTATATGCATGATGTACATACATTTTTTTTAAACTCATTAATCTTATATATTATTTAAATTCTTATTTTTAAAATATGAAGGAACGCATTCCCAAGTGTCGTATAATTTATATTAGTTATTTTTTTAAAAATTATAATTTTTATATGTAAACCTCTATTTAAAAATAACTTCCTTATATTAATATTTTTCTCCTGTCTCGAAATTATTAATGTATATAGGTTTTATTGTAAATATATATCCTTCTTAATAAATATTTATAAACAAATAAAAGCACATTAATACTTTATAAAGTTGGTATGTGTCCAAGTGAACCCATAAAAAGAAGGAAATATCTGATATGGACAGGGTCCATGTGGACCATGTGGTTCAGATTTGGCCACATCCTTGCAGAATGAGGAGAGAGAAGGAAATGCAGTGATGTGGCTAAATCTGAACCGCATGGTCCAATGGATCTGCTCCATGACAGAATAGACCTAAAAAGAAACGATAAGAAAAGAAACAGTGAGTACTCTGGGTTTTTATATTAAAAATAAAGAGTATTCTTTTTTTTTTTGCTGAATAAATTTAGTTTCCATTAATCACAAATAGCCGAAGCCATTACAATCAAAGGAAAAATCTGAAAATACAGAAAATAAAAGTTATACAATGATTTAAAAAATCACGATAACAGACAAAAGACACACCCAAGAAAACTTGGATGGTTAGGAAAAATAACTATAAAAACTAGCCAACTAAACAAATACATAATCTTCTTTTTCAAAGCATGAGTGGTCAGTAATTTGGCAAGTTGGGGAGTGGCAGTAAAAGACATGGATCACGATCCGCATGCTATGATAATTCCTTAAATCCCCACCTTCCGTGAACCTCCCAATCCAACGCTCCATATTTCACAATCACCCGCAAAACAAAAAATTCAAAACTTCGGAAAATTTTCACAATCCCATACCAAAAACAGAACCTCCTATAAAAACCCTCAAAAAATCCCCGATTACAATCCACCAAAATCCCATTCAATCAATCTAAGAAATCTCCAAAAATCCTTGAAAATCCATTCTTAAATATATGGCTAGAACCAAGCAAACAGCAAGGAAATCCACTGGAGGAAAGGCTCCAAGGAAGCAATTAGCCACCAAGGCTGCAAGAAAATCAGCTCCGGCAACCGGAGGAGTGAAGAAGCCCCACCGTTTTCGTCCAGGAACTGTGGCTTTAAGAGAAATCCGGAAGTATCAGAAGAGCACTGAGCTCTTGATCCGAAAACTGCCGTTCCAGAGGCTTGTTAGGGAGATTGCACAAGATTTCAAGACAGATCTGAGGTTTCAGAGCAGTGCTGTTGCTGCACTTCAGGAGGCTGCTGAGGCTTACTTGGTGGGTCTGTTTGAAGATACTAATCTCTGTGCAATTCATGCCAAGAGAGTCACTCTTATGCCAAAGGATATCCAACTTGCTAGGAGAATCAGAGGAGAAAGGGCTTGATTGATTTGCTTTGGCTAAATCTAAAATAGTTCATCTTTTTAGTATTTTCTTTGAATTGTCAGGATGGGGATGTTTTAGAACTGTGATGTGGGTAGTTTTTACTGTTTTGGAGGGAATGTATGGACTCAAAGTAACATGAACTTCTTGTTCATATTTTCAATCAAACATCCTTTTTTGAGAATGGGTTGGTAGAATTTTTGCAATATTTTCTGTTGAAAACAAATTGCTACAGATGTTTCCAAAAGTCTTTGTTTTCAAGGTCTAAGTCCTTTAAAATGGTTTTCCAAATGTTCTTAGTTGTTACTTTTTGGGAAAACCTTTTAGACTTCAAAAGATTTCAAAACAAGTGAAAAATCAACATCTCTCATACTTAGGAAGGTCGGTCAACCGAGTCAAGATCGGATCAACTGACCAGTTACAGAGAGTAGGGTTGATATACTTCGGTCGACCGAAGCTAGTGGACGGTCGACCGACCCTGTGCTCGGTCATCCGATATCTCAGTTCGATCAATCGAACTCTGCGAGAACTAGCCGTTATTTGACCGTTGCAGAGTCGTTTTTCAGCCTATTTTGAAATGTATAAATACTCCAAAGTTATAGAATGACTCTAAGACTTGCACATACAATATACATTGATTTCTTATCAAGTTTAAACATTCACAAAGCAAATGCTCTTCATTTCTATGATCTAAATCATTTCAAGAGTGAGTTTTCAAAAGCAAGACAAAGAGTGTGCATCTTATGTTCTAAGAGCTGAATATTCTTGTATTTCAAAGGTATTTATCTTTCACGTAGAAGAGTGAACAACCTTTCTATTAAACCATCTCATTCCCTTTCTTAGTGATAGGGTAATTCTTGTATAAGTCCTACTTTGTGTGGGCAAGTAACTCTTAGTGAGTTTTGTATTGTGGTTGTGTTGTAAAACTCTTTGTGAGTTAGCCACAAGTGTAAAATTCTTCTTAGTGAAGTTGTTAAAATCCTTGGGTGCGGCTCAATGTAGTGGATGTAGATTCTGAGTGAATCGAATCACTATAAATCCTTTGTCTTGTTGTTGGGTTTAGTTTTGCTTTTGTTCATCTTGCACAAACTTACACTAGCATTGAATAGATTCGAAAAAGTTTGCAAGATCGATTAAAACCCAATTCACCCCCCCCCCTCTTGTGTTTTATAATAATTACCCTTGTAAGCGATCTATGGTTCCTATGGTTTGCCCTGACCCGTGGTGGTGACTGCAGCCGAACCCACCCAAACTTTTTTTTACCCAAAAAAAAAAAATTATTCTTCGCTGCAAGCCTCGTGAGCATTTTTTCTTCTTCATCATCATCTAAAAGACAAAGGGTATTGCTATAGACACCAATAACTTTGATAACCAATAATGAAGGACTCAAGCCTTCTGCTTTTCTTGCTCCACGAGTTTTACAAATTCCCCAAATATTGCAGTTCCAAAATAGTCAGCTAAACTATAAGAGACAAATAATAGTTGCATTTTTTTACAAGATCTCTCGTTAGACCTTTTGTTAATTGGTCCGCTATATTTTCTTTGGATCGCACAAAGTCCAAAGCTATAACACTGATTTTCAAAAGTTTCTTTACAGATTTATGTCTACGACGTATATGTCTAGACTTCCCATTATACACATTATTCTTTGCTCTACCAATAGCTGACATGCTATCACAATGTAAGCTAACTGGTGGCATTGGTTGAAAACATTGGAACATCTTCCAAAAATCCACGTAACCATTCGGCCTCTTCGCCTGCTAGATCCAAAGCTATGAATTCTGATTTCATAATTGATTTCACAATACAAGTTTGTTTGCATGATTTCCATGAAACCGCTGCACCTTCTATTACAAAAATGTATCCGCTTGTGGATTTTATATTTTTGGAATCTGTTATCCAATTTGCATCGATGTACCCTTCAAGATGCAATTTGGATATCTAGTATAAAATAATCCATAGTTAGCGAGTATACCTTATATATCTAAGTACTCTAACTAACGCTTTCCAGTGCTCATAATCGGGATTACTTGTATACCTCGCCGATCCGTTGGTCGAGTTTGCAATATCTCGGTCTAGTGCAGTCCATGAGATACATTAGACTGCCTATGATCCTAGAATATTCAAGTTGTCGCACACATTCTCCACGATTCTTGTGAAGATTAGCACCTACTTCCATAGGTGTTCTCGCAATTAAATCACTTCCTTTATCAAATTTGTCTAATATTTTTCAATATAATGACTTTGAGGAAGTGAATATCCATCTGATGTTTTGGTAATTTTCATTCCAAGTATTACATCAGCATGTCTCATATCCTTCATATCGAAGTTTTGCGATAACAATTTTTGGTAGCTTTAATGTTTTCTTTGTTACCAATAATTATCATGTCATCTACGTAAAGACAGACTATTACATAGTCATCTTTCCTTCCTTTCACGTATACACATTTATCACTCTGGTTTATTTGAAAACCAATTGATAGCATTACACTATCAAATTTCTCATGCCATTGTTTAGGTTCTTGTTTTAATCCATACAGTGATTTGACAAGTCTACACACCTTATTTTCTTGCCCTGGAACAACATAACCTTCAGGTTGTTCCATATATATTTCTTCTTCCAGTTCCCCGTTAAGGAAAGCTGTTTTTACATCCATTTGATGGATCTCCAAATCAAACAAAGCAATAATCAGCCTGATTGATGTTTTTCTAGATACAGGGGCATAAGTGTCAAAATAATCAACACCCTCAGTTTGTCTGTATCCTTTAATTACAAGTCTTGCCTTGTACTTGTCAATTGTACCATCAGGTCTCATATTTCTTTTAAAGATCCATTTGTGTCCTAATACTTTACAACCTGGTGGAAGTTCCACGAGTTCCCATGTATGGTTTTGAAGAATTGAAGTTATTTCACTATCAATTGCTTCATTCTATAAATCAGAATCTGGAGAAGTAATTGCTTCTCTATAAGTCAAAGGATCATTTTCTAACAAATAAGTTAGAAAATCTGAACCAAATGACTTTTCCCTTCTAGCTCTTTTGCTACGTCTGGGTTCTTCAACTTCCTCTTGAAGTTCATTTCCCCCCACAATCCTCTCAACTTGATTGTTTTTAGGGTCTATGCTAGAATGCTTAATAAAAGGAAAAATTCCTTCAAAGAAGGAAGCATCTCTAGCCTCAATAATTGTATTAATGTGCACTTCAGAGTTGTCTGATTTATGAACTAAGAATCTGTAAGCACTACTATCCTGTGCATATCCTATAAACACGCAATCTACCGTTTTAGGTCCTATCCTCGTCCACTTAGGGGGCGGAATTTGAACCTTTGCTAGACATCCCCAAACTTTCTACAACCTTGGTCAATGACTAGAGTTTGACACTATAATTTAAACCATTTTTGTCAACTCTATTTTCCACTTTATCATACCATTACATTTGGTATGTAAGAAACTGTCATTTTTAACATCACCCCAACGGGCCTAAAGAATGGCGGGACAAAACAATATATTTCGCTTCTTATCACATTTAAACATAAATATTACTGTGACCAAGAACCATACCATTTTCTATTTTCCACTTAAAATCATATCATCTTGACATGGTGTAAGTTTCATATATTCTCCCAAAAATAGAAAATAGAGCACCAAGACATCGTCCATTTCAACCATGTTTTAACATGTATAATACTAACATTATAGTTAAACTTCAACATGATAAATTTTCTCTAACTCTTCATCTTTTCAATACAAAAGATATATTAGATAGAGCGTGGACAACAATTTACTAAACAGTAAAATATCATGTTCCTTAAACATGACATAGAATGCAATAGATATTCATATATCATATGTCAAATTAAGTAACCTTGATTAACATGCATTCTATCCAAAATATGACAATAGATATGCATGTTAGTAGTGCCCTAGGACCATTAGCATATGTTGTACGTTTTATATCTTTTGAGCATGTAATTGAATAGCTAATTTTGCTTATGAACATCAAATACGTGATTTGATAGTAAAACTCATTAGTTTATGTAATTACTATTCTAGTTGTCCTTAGTTTTATGTAAGCTTCTTTACAATGAAATAAAACTAGTATGATGTTTGATTGATGATTACGTTTTACTAATCATGTGTATACAAATCATATCATAGATGCAATGTATTGAGATATATTGTATCGGACGTGATCCGTCAGAGAAGCAATACTTCATAGTCCTTAGTCATAAGTATTACTTCCTCAATACTATTTTTAGAATCCTTAGACCTTATGTCTCCATTGATTCTAGCATGAATGGAGCCACGTTTTGACTCAGTCGTACGTTACTTTTAATCGAGTAATCAATACGAATGATGATCTGATGTAGCGTCCTATCATGGCTTGAATGTGAGAGAGAGAGAGAGAGAGAGAGAGAGAGAGAGAGATCCATGGGCCCCTCGATATGGAAGACTGTCTAAATGCATGACCGTGCTCAAATGTATTTGATAAATGGTTATTAAATACTATTTGTTGGAACAATCTACCAGAAGATCGAGCATAAATACAATTAAGCTTAATAAGGGTGACGACTACCATGCCTTATGCTTAATTAGGATATCGCGAGACAAAGTGACTAAATAGTGGATTGATATTAGGTTCCACCGTAAATTCATTCACTTTGGGTAGTCACAATGTTCTGCTAGGGACCGCTTGTGATTTATGAACATATGCTACTACTAAATGTGTTTTCATTGCCATTGTGATATGAACCTACATGGTCACACACACAGACGAGTTAACGAGCTTCATGTCTAGATTCAATGAATCTAGAATGTGTCTAGGTTCATTGTATCAGATATTTATTTCTCTGAGAATAATAAAGAGTTATTATTTGAATTAGAGATTAAGGAGGGGCCTATAGTGTAATTTTTCAGCCGCAAAAATACCTAAAACGGAAATCAGATTTATGGTCTTCCAGCCTCATTTTCTCTCTAGAATCCAAAAACTCAGAAGAACGAAGAGTTAGCACTCGCTGCCCGTTTCATCGCGTGGATACCGGTAGAGAGTAATTCCGCAAGGGAGGACTCAAGGTGGTTGCTGATGAGAGCCGAAAACCAGAATCTTTCACCAAGAAAATTAGAATCGTTCATCAAGAAACGTAAGTCTTTTCGGTTTTATTCGATTCGTTTTTGTATGAGCGGATCCTTCAGGGGAGGACTCATGGGTGTTTAATACGAGTTTCTGCCCATGAATCCCTTCAATGCATACTCAATAAACTTTAACATTGATAAATCTATATTTTACCATTATTTTGATTGTTTTCCTATTTGAATTGAACTTAATTGGGAGAAATAATATATTAAATTAGTCTTTATTAGTGAATATGTCTTAAAATGTTATTGTGAATTTTATTTGCAAAACTAAAAATTAATTCACTAATTTTATAATATTTGATGCAGGGGTATTTTGGACATCGAAGGAAAAGAAGAATTATATTTGGCATGTGCTAAAATGTCATTGGAAACCGATTCCAACTCGGATCAGAAGATTGAAGATATACAAATTTGTTACTTACCAGAGATCGAATTCGTAAAGGAATAAATGGAATTAGAGATTACAAATTTGTCTTTGAGTCCCATTCGGATGTGAGCTCTAGGAGGTTGTGAAGGCACCTATATAAAGGCACGACAGAAAGCAACAGAGGGGGAGGGGAGGAGGAGGGAGTGGGGACATGGACAAATCATTCCATATACACCATTCATACCCCCTTGTACATACCAATTCATCCCTGGAGATCATCTCTCGGCGATCCTTGTACATACCATCCTAGGCTAGGCTTGGAGCTTAGAGTTTGGAGATCGGGATCGTTTCGTCATCAGGCTATTTCTGTCTTTAATTTTATTTTTCGTTCATGTTTACTTTTGGAGAGAGGGGAGGGTGGGGGAGAGAACAAGGACAAATCATTCCATATACACCATTCATACCCCCTTGTACACACCAATTCATCCTTGAGGATCATCTCTCGGCGATCCTTGTACATACCATCCTTGGCTAGGCTTGGAGCTTAGAGTTTGGAGCACAACATCATTTCGTCATCAGACTATTTCTGTCTTTAATTTTATTTTCATTCATGTTTATTTTTAGCTAGATTTTCTTGAGACTAAGACCTTTGAATCTCGAAACTTTTATTGATATATTTGATTTCTATTAATTTATGTATCTCAACAATATGGTTAATTGTTTTTATTTGTTCTTAATGCTTGCGATATTCTGATAAACTATTGCATGAATCTAAATTACTTGTAGAGGCTAAGAAGTTCTATATTTAATTGGATTAAAGATAATAACAACATGACGTAAAATTGATCAGAGATAGATTCGATTTCATTGTGTGGTTTCTAGCGAGTAGGAAACAAAAGTTAGGGAAAGTCCACGGAGTTTTATGCGGTTGTAGGTCTTAAAATCAGGTAGAAATACGACTGATTTATTCTGTAAATCTAGGAACTTTTCGACAAGAGATTGAGTCTAGCTTATATTCGGGAATTCTACCATTAACCTAGTTGTGACTTAAATTATGGAATAATTTATTTTGCATAAAAGAAGTAGACTGGATTAGAGTTGTCTTAATCCATTCTTTACATATATCTTTATCTTCATAAAAATAGTATCTTTACTTTATTTTAATTGTTTTTCATAATTAGTTTTAATTAATTCATTCATCCTTATTTTGGTTTAAGTTAGGTTAGATAATTTTCCCGTTGGATAAACAATCTTCGTTGGGACGATCTTGTACTTACTACTTTATTATTTGTTGATATTTGTGCACTTGCAAATTTCGCATTAAACATTATCTCATATTTGTCTATTTCATCTTTTGAAAGTGAAAGATCATAATAATGCTAATGATATACTGCATGCTAAATTCCAAAAGAAAGACAAATAAATAAAAGAGCAAATATAATGGAACCTGTTTAACCATTGTTTTAGTATCGCTCTCCGTTGGCCTTGGTGTTTTCAATACATAAGTCACTTGATGAAACACCAATAGAAAATGAATAATCTATTTCCATCAATCTCGCTTTGAGCCATTGCCAAATCCCCAAATGTACATTCATGTTCCTTCACCATGAGTTACTTTCATATGGTCATATCTTTCCAATTTCACACCTTTTCAATTGGAAATGTTTCCAACAAAGCAGGAGGAAGATTTTCCAACAATCTTAAGTGATATTTTCCCCCTATGGTGCAAGGTTTTGATGCAAATTCACTAAGGATACAAAGAAGTCTAACTTGAATTTGACTGCACTATCAAATTCAATCTTAGAATGTTTGGTTGTTTTCTTATCGTTTTTTAATAGATAGGCTAGTACCTCTAGTTGTGGACATGACCCCTTATTTTAACCCTTCAAGGTGTCTTTACATGAACAATCATACCTAGTATGTACATTTTGTTGAGCCATAATATTTTCCCTCCTTTGTGGGTCTTGAAAAAGAGCCCAAAGCCCAGCCCAACATGTTATAAAACCCTTGACCAACTGCTGGTCTTCATGATTCAAGAAAGAGAGAGAGAAGGCAGTGAGTTTGAGAGCAAAAAAATAGATTTTTGCAGCCAGTTTTTTCAGCCTGCACAGTTTTGGGAGAAATTTCGATCGGGCGGTCATTTGTGCTCGGATCGGTCTCAAGTTTTAATTGGAGGTATAAGACTGATAGAGCTACATTCTGGACGGTGGAGATCTGATTTCTGTGGTCGGATTCTGAGTTATGGTCATCTGAACAGAGCTCTGTTTTTGGGTGAAATTTTCTCTATTCTCATCTCTTTTGTGTAGTAGATAAAGTTTTAGCTTCGTTGTTGGTTTGAGTTTACACATATTGATGTAGATACTTTTTTTTGTAACCTCTCTTGAGTTATAGTGAAGTTTTTGGAGTGGACCCGTAGGTCCCGTGGTTTTTACTCTTCGATTTGAAGAGGTTTTCCACGTAAAGTTCTTGGTGTTGTGTTTGCTTGATTTATCTTTCATTTACTAGTTCCATTTATTATTGTTCCGCTGCATTCATAATTGCTATCTATGGGCTTTAGATTTATTGTTTGGTGTCCTACGTTTTTATTCAAGTTTGAGAGATATTTGGTCAAGTATATTTGTTCTTGTTGTTCGGTTTACTTGGACTATATTGTGGTTTCTACCCAACATAGTGGTATCAGAGCTTGATTTGTTGTGTGATTATCTGCTTTTCTAAAATATGGAGCCAAATATTAGCCAGATGACTCGTCTGAATGGTAAAATTTTCACAGTTGGAGTAGCGAGATGGAAGATTTTTTATGCATTAAAGGTTTTCTCATGCACCATTTTTTGTTCGAAACCTGATTCTAAATCGATGCGGAATGGAATGTTGAACATCGCCAAGTCTGCGGTTTTATTAGAAGTTAGGTTGACAAAAATGTTAAGAATGTGATTTTAAAAGTAACAGATGCCAAGAAATTGTGGGAGAAGCTTGAGAATACATAACCCGCAAAATCTGGAAACAACAAGTTGTTTTGTATGAAGCGGCTGATATATCTGAGATACAAATAGGGTACTCATGTCATTGAGTATGTTAATGAATTTGAAGGAGCATATGGTCAGCTGTCTGATATTGGTATTAAACTTGATGACTTCCGTTGATGATTGTTCTAGAAAATTATGGGTCTATGTTTTGTAGACTAAGAACCAAGACTCCTCAGTTGAAGGTTTGGCAGAAAGGATGAACAAAACTTTAATTAAGAGAATTAAATGTTTACTTTCCGAGGCCAAGTTATCACAAGGTTTCTGGGGTGAAGCTTTATCTGTTGCGGTTCATGTAATTAATTTGTCTCATGCAGTTGTTCTGAATAGAGATGTTCCAGAAAATGTTTGGCCAGGTAAAAAGTCTTCCTATGATCATATGAGAGTTTTTTAGTTGCAAGGCCTTTGTTAATGTTCAAAAAGATGAAAGGTCTAAACTAAATACCAAGACTAGAAAGTGTATATTTCTGGTTTATTGCCAGGATGAGTTTGGATATAGGTTGTATGATTCAGTTAAGAAGAAACTTATCAGAAGTAGAGGTGTGGTATTCTGTGAAGACCAGACTATAAATGATATTGAGAAAGCTCCACAGACAGGGTCACAGGTTCAGGATTTTGTTGATTTTGAACAGGGATATTTCACATCGTTTACTTGTTACAGTTGAGGAGCAAGTTCAAGACAGATATGGAACCAAATACAGCTGATATTGAGATCCCAGACTGATGATAGTGCTAATGATGATGTTCCAGCAGTTCCAGATGATGCTGATACGGATGATCATGTTCCAGCAGTTCTAGATTTGCCAGAGGAACCACAAGTTGCTATACCTAGGAGGTCTACAAGAGTAAAAAAGGATAATATTTTGTATCCTCCTGATCAGTATGTGTTGATGACTGATGGGGAGAACCAAAGAGCTTTTAGGAGGCCATGGGAAGTGAGCAGAAGGATCAGTGGTTAAGTGCAATGGAAGATGAGATAAAGTCTCTCTATGCCAATAACACCTTTGAGTTAGTGAAGTTGCCAAAGGGAAAGAAAACTTTGAAGAATATGTGGGTTTATGTATGGAAGCCGCAAGAGCACTCTCCAGATCCACGTCCTAAAGCTAGAATTGCTGTCAGACTTCTTAGAAATATTTTCTCATATTGTTAAGATGTCTTCTATAAGAACTGTGCTTAGTTTGGTTGCAAGCCTTGATTTAGAGGTTGAACAGATGGATGTGAAGACAGCTTTTCTTCATGGTGATCTTGAGGAGGAAGTCTACATTGAACAACCTGAAGGTTTTCAGGTTAAAGGAAAAAAAGATCATGTATGCAGGTTGAAGAAAAATTTATATGGCTTGAAACAAGCACCGAGACAATGGTACAAGAAGTTTGAGTCGTTTATGAGGAAGCATGGCTTTAAAAAGACTAATTATGATCATTGTGTATTTGTGCAAAAAAATTCTGATGATGATTTTATCATACTTTTGCTTTATGTTGATGCTATGCTTATTGTTGGTAAGAATGCTTCCAGGATTGCAGATTTGAAGCAGGAATTGAGCAAGTCTTTTGCCATGAAAGACTTGGGACCAGCAAAGCAGATTCTTGGAGTGAAGATCACTCGTGATAGAAATGCAAGAAAGCTTTGGTTATCTCAAAAGAGTTACATTGAGAAGGTGCTTCAAACATTCAGAATGGATAAGGCCAAGGGTGTTAGCACTCCACTTGCTAGTCACTTCAAATTGAGTGTCAAGCAATGCCCCTCTAGCGATGATGAGAAGAAAGAAATGCAAAAAGTTAATTATGCTTCAGTAGTTGGTAGTTTGATGTATACTATGGTTTGCACGAGACCTGATATTTCTCATGTTGTTGGTGTTGTTAGCCGTTTTCTTTCAAAACCAGGAAGAGAACATTGGGAAGCGGTGAAATGAATTTTGAGATATCTCCGTGGTAGTTCTAATCTGAGACTCTGTTTTGGCAATAAGAAATCTATTCTTGAAGGCTACACAGATTCAAATGTGGCTGGGGATGTTGATACCAAGAAATCTACTTCGGGATACTTGATTACCTTTGCAGGGGGAGTTGTTTCATGGCAATCTCGATTGCAGAAATGTGTTGCTTTTTCTACCACTGAAGCTGAGTTCATTACAGCGACTGAATGCTGTAAAGAGCTGCTTTGGATGAAGAAATTTCTCAAGGAAATTGGACATTCTCAATCTAAGTATGTGCTACTTTGTGACAGTCAAAGTGAAATTCATCTTGGTAAAACTCTACTTTTCATTCTAAATCGAAACACATTGATGTGAGGTATCATTGGATACGTGAAGTGTTAGATGATAAGTTGTTGGAGCTTGAAAAAGTTCATACTGATGATAATGGGGCTGATATGATGACTAAGGCATTGCCTAGGTGGAAGTTTGATGTGTGTTGTGGTCTCTTGCCGGAATAGCAAGGAATTTGTGACTTTCACATAGTCGGGAAAATGGGGAGATTTGTTGGGCCATAATATTTTCCCTCTTTTGTGGGTCTTGAAAAAGAGCCCAAAGCCTAGCCCAACATGTTATAAAACCCTTGACCAACTGCTGGTCTTCATGATTAAAGGAAGAGAGAGAGAAGGCTGTGAGTTTGAGAGCAAAAAAAGAGATTTTTGCAGCCAGTTTTTTCAGCCTGTGCAGTTTTGGGAGAACTTCCGATCGGGCGGTCATTTGTGCTCGAATCAGTCTCAAATTTTAACTGGAGGTAGAAGACTGATAGAGCTACATTCTAGACGGTGGAGATCGGATTTCTGTGGTCGGATTCTGAGTTATGGTCGTCTGAACAGAACTCTGTTTTTGGGTGAAATTTTCTCTATTCTCATCTATTTTGTGTAGTAGATGAAGTTTTAGCTTCATTGTTGGTTTGAGTTTACACATATTGGTGTAGATGCTTTTTTATAACCTCTCTTGAGTTATAGTGAAACTTTTGAAGTGGACCCGAAGGTCCCGTGGTTTTTACTCTTCGATTTGAAAGGTTTTCCACGTAAAATTCTTGGTGTTGTGTTTGTTGGATTTATCTTTCATTTACTAGCTCCATTTATTATTGTTTTGCTGCATTCGTAATTGTCATCGGTGGGTTTTTGATTTATTATTTGGTGTCCTACGTTTTTATTCAAACTTGAGAGATTTTTGGTCAAGTATATTTATTCTTGTTGTTCGGTTTACTTGGACTATATTGTGGCTTCTCCCCAACACATTTATGTTCCTTCACTATGAGTTACTTTCATATGGTCATACATTTCCAATTTCACACCTTTTCAATTAGAAATGCTTCTAACATCAATTTGGACCCTGTTAAACCTATAAGAAGGCAGAAAGTTTCAATCTCAAACATGTTTTTCGCCAAATGGTATCACAGTTCTTATAAAGCATCCATTGATTAAATATTCCAAAATTCCCCTTATTTTTATTTTTATCAAGTATTCTATTAGGAATATTCATGAATAGCATCCATCTTTAAAGTTTCAGATGCAGGCCATGTCCAAGGAACAACTGTGATTTTACAGCCGTACGATGCGAGGCGCCTAAGTATGTTGTGTTTGATGCCAAAGTCATATGCAACAACCTAAACAACAGAAACAGAAGAGTTTAACTCAAGTTACGAGCATCCGACCATGTTCACCATGTCAAAGAACAAAAACTAACATGCAGAGTGTCTTCCGTTCTTCCATTGGAGTTGAAATCCCTTTCTGAACCTGTTGTATTGTATCGACCCATTCAGAAAGAGTCTTACAGGAGACGCCACTAATTAGATCAACACCTGCAAAATAGCATAAAGAATGGCGAAGATATAATGTATCAACAATCATTACCACCAAGGTGCACTCACACACCCTGAAGTCAGAATCAATTTACCAACAATGTCTCATGTACGAGACATGTCCAAGAGTTCCTTCATCCTTGTCTGTTTTGGAGTATTCAGTGCTCAATACACCAATAAGGCTACCATCTTTTCTAAATCTCCAAGTAATTGCACGAGTGTCAACATCATCTGTCAGGAAATGCCTCAAGAGTATAAATTGAATTGATGTCAAATCCAACATGAAGGACTTGAGTTTCCAAAGCAACTTCCTAGCTAAAATGTCTAGAAATACATCAAGATTTTAACCTACATATTCCCCTGATGTTCTGTGCTGCCAAATAGTCACCAAGTCCCCTGAGGCGCTGGACCATATTCAGAAGAAAAAAAAAAATTAAGATATGCTAAACACAAAAAGGATGGATATCAAAAGTTTCATATGAAAGAACCTGATATTCAAGCTTCTAATTACCATACCAGCTAGAAAGCATTCCTTTGATTCTTCGTCGTATGTAGAGAAAGTATTTTCAAGATTAGGTCATACTTATGTTTGCAACTATAGAAGACAACAATATACTCATCAGAATCAACTACTCAAAATACTCACCAAAATTAACTCCAATATTCCCAATGTGGGGGTTTGTCATCAAGACAAACTGTCCAGCATAACTAGGATCTGTGAGTATCTCCTGGTATCGGCATTATTAAAATGACACAGACATACATTAGACTTCATTTCTATTTTATGTCAAGCAGAGACGAAGCCAGGAATTTGGCGTTGGGGGCCAATATTGAGACTTAACGAGTTATTGTTGTGTTGCCATACGTTTTATTCCACTAAATTTTGTTAAAAACAATATATAAATAAATATTTAAATCATACTCATAATAAGGTATTTACGGAAAATATAAATGTAAAAGAAACGGGATAACGAAAGCCAGTCTGGGAGTCGTGACAAAGTCAATGTCCTAAAGTCGTGAAGTCCTCCATATGTGTGGGTGATATCGGTTAGTAAAACTCATTTATTTGTCTCCACAATGAGAACGTTCACTATAAAACTTCTCACGAACTAATTCGTTCAAGTTGCCCGTTGGAAAAGTTTAACAGAGAGTAACAAAACTAAGGAAGAATAACATAGCAGTTTGAAGATGAACTTTGTGTATGCAAAAAAGGGTTTATACTAGTTAGACTCAATTCACACCTCAAATAGTAAAAATTATCTTCAAACTTTATAGATGGACACTTCGAAATCACCACTTGATAAGAACTGTATAACTTTGAGCATTCATTTTTTTTTCTTCTGTGGTTGAGATTTTTGGCATCAAGAACCTACTTGTGGTAGCATTAGGTCTGGCTGGGCCATCAACAACATAAATGAGTATGTATACATGCGTTTTGATCCTACTATTTCAATTTGTTAATGAAGTGAAACTTGTTCAAATATTCTCTTGTTCCCAATGGAACCATATAACAATCTCCCTAATTCCTATGGCAAATCACGATACTGACTTGGGTGATTATATGACCATTTCTTGATGTAATGTAACCTACAAGATCCATTATAAGGTTCTTGCCTCTGTGATGAGAATTTATGTGCAGATGCTTCAAAGAATAATGAGGTTTGGATAAAGTCCAAAAGAAGATCCTTGAATCAAACTTTAACATCACATCACTCATTTTGGAGGCCCAAAAGACTCAAAAGAATGAAGACTATCATCAACTTGAATTAACATTAATTTCAGCTTTGAGACATTTTGGCGTAACGGTCATAACTTGCGATCCAAGAATCCAATGAAGCTCATTCCGGATTCTATGGAAAGATAAGAGGCAGATCTACAACTTTCATAAAGACCACAAGATCAGATTCTGCCTTTATTAAGTCCTAAATCGTCGTGCAAGTTTAGTTATTTATTTAATTTCAGCTTTTATTATTTTATTATTTTATTATTGCAAGACTTGGCTAAAATTCCTTCTCTATTTAAAAAGAGAATTCTCCACTTATTACGGAGAACATAGATTATTGATATTGATATTGTGAGGTTTATTCCTTTTGATACTTTGTGAATCGAATTTCATTTAGAACTTGTATTCATTGTTACTAATCAACAAGCTATCTTCAAGAAAAGAAAGATCTTATCTTTAATTCCTTGTGTCGAATCTTGATAACTCAAATTGTCAAGGTTCCTCATCAAGTTCCTTTGTTGTGGTGTTTCATCATCCATTTAGTGTTCTTCTGCCTAGGTAGTCAAGTGCTTATCGCTACTTGGAGGTCTAGTGTGTCGAATACTCTGAAAGTCCTTTGCTATAGTAGTCAAGTGCTTATCGCTGTTTGGAGGTTGTAATAAGGCATTCCCGGTGAACTATCTTCAGGAAGAGAAAGATCATAACTTCAATTCCTTATGTCGAATCTTGATAACTCAAATTGTCAAGGTTCCTCATAACTCGATTTTAATTTTTTTTGTTCAATATACACAAATAGCCTATGTTTAAATTATAGATCTTGAGTATGACATTCTCTACTTTGACAATTTCAAGCTAACCATGAGCTTTTGGATGAAAGTAACAATTTGAGATTTGAAGCTATATATTATAGGCACTCTTTTGAGGCAACTTGAGTTTGAGACCCTAAATTGAGATTTCGAGACAATTTATTGTTAAGAAAACTATTACTATGATGGAATATGCCACATGCCTTATATTTATGAAAAAAGAGAATATGTACTTGCAAAAGTTAAGGGACCAAAATGGTACTCTATCAATTCCTCAATATAGGTCGTTTAGGACACTTTGAAAAAAATTAAGAAACTCAAACAAACAATAATATTTTCACCACAATTCCAATAATACCCATTCCTTCCTCATTCTCTTTTACTTTCCAAATAAAATATATGTTGAGGGTATAATTGGAATAAATTATTGACATCAAATAAAAGACATGTAAATGACAATTAATTTGGATACATATATATCTCTCTTAAACGACAATTAAATGGAATAGAGGGCTCCCTCTATTCCAGTTAATTATCGTTTAGGAGATATATATGTATCCAAATTAATTATCATTTAAGGCTCTTTTGTTAGTTGTCAACAATTTATTCCAATTATACCCTCGACATTTCTTTTTATTTGTGGCCTCTGCCATACTTAATTTTTTCCTTTATTTTCTTATGTTATAGAAGTGAGAGAGAGAGGGGTAATATTGGAACTTTCGGTGAAAATGATAAGTTACTGAATTTTCTAAAATTGTTTAAAAAGACTTATATTTAGGAATGGAGGGAGTAACAAACTAGGAATATTATATCAAATTCCTCCAACTATAAAGCTTGCGGACCAAATATGCAATTAACCCATAATTTGGTACCAAAAAACCGACCTTGTCTAACTATGTCTGCACTTCATAATTCTCTCTCCCCTCCAAATTCCTCATTAGGGTTCAAAATTGTTCTTTCTTTTCTGCTCTAAAACCTCATAAATCCACCGGTAACAACCAGATTAAACCCCCGACCACCACACAACCACCGTCTCAGCCATGGCTAGAAACGAAGAGAAAGCTCAATCTATGCTGAACAGATTCATAACGATGAAAGCAGATGAGAAGAAAAAACCCAAAGACCGGCGTCCGTTTTTAGCTTCCGAGTGCCGGGATTTAGCGGAGGCTGATAAATGGAGACAACAGATAATGCGAGAAATCGGGCGAAAAGTTGCTGAGATTCAGAATGAAGGGCTCGGTGAACACAGGCTTAGGGACCTTAATGACGAGATTAATAAGTTGATTAGAGAAAAGGGGCATTGGGAACGGAGGATAATTGAGCTTGGAGGGCCCAATTATATTAAGAATTCGGCTAAGATGACTGATTTAGAGGGGAATATAGTTGATGTTCCTAATCCCGGTGGCCGTGGTGCAGGTTATAGGTATTTTGGAGCGGCCAAGAAGTTGCCTGGTGTTAGAGAGTTGTTTGAAAAGCCTCCTGAGTTGCGGAAAAGGAGAACGAGGTAAGAAGATTACCGAATTTTTAGCCTTGCTAATTATTGTTGTTGAGTTGATTAATTTCATGATGATTGGTATCTTAGGCTTTATATAAGTGGTTCTAGTAGCTAATTAATCTAATCGATTTTTGTTTACATGTTTATACTTTTAGTTTTGGTTGATCATGTGCATTGCGGGTATGAATGTTAATTCTGTAACTTCATTTTTTTTATCATAGTGCCTGTGATTTTTCTGTTAATTGTGTTGTGAATGAGGGGCATGATTTCACGGGTCTTTTATTATATTCGGGCGCACTGCATGTCTTTCAGTTTGTCCTAATGTGCTAATGGCCTAATTTTTCAGGTATGACATATATAAGAGAATCGATGCGAGTTATTATGGCTATAGAGATGAGGAGGATGGAATACTGGAAAAGTTGGAGCAGGAGGCAGAGAAGTTGATGAGGGAAGAGGCATACACTGATTGGAAGAGAATCGACGATATAAAGAAGGAAGCAAAGAGATTGGTGAAGAGTGGGGAGGCTGTGGAATTAGGGAAGATACCAGAGTTTTTGCGTGAGGGGGTGGAAGATGTGATAGAAGAGGAGAGGATAGAGAGGGAAAAACAAGAGAAGGAAAAAGAGGAGGAGTTTGTAGTACATGTGCCTTTGCCTGATGAGAAGGAGATTGAGAGGATGGTTGTGGAGAAGAAGAAAATGGAGCTCTTGAGCAAGTATGCAAGTGAGAATTTACTGGATGAGCAGACTGAAGCAAAGGACATGCTTAACATACAACGATAAATGGTATGTTCGTCAAGACTTTTCATTTAATGAGGCTACTCTGCTTTTGTCTCTGTGTGTGTGTTTGGCTGGGGAGCTGTTTGCTAATTGTTAATGGTTTGTTATCTTCCTTTTATCCCTCTCATCTAATTTCTCTTTTATTGGTGAACTCTTGAAATTGCAATTTTGTGAAAAGAATTTGTTGATTCGTTTTGTGAAAATTAGCTCATGGAACTCCATAGTCCTATGTTACTTGGACTCGGGTACGCGTACGGGTGCCGGGTGCCGGTATTTATTTAGATATCGTGTACTTAAACATCTAAAACAAAGTGTCTAATCGGTTTTAACCAGATCCGGTGAGTATGTTATACCCATACCCATATTGTGTCGTGTCGACACGGGTACGACATGTATAAACGAAGGGTCCTCTCAATACCAATTGGCAATGAGAGGTGTTAACTCATGAGCTTACGAGTTATTTGTATCTTCTTTAGGCACTCGATGTGAGACTTTATATTTCAAAACTCCCCTCACATCGATGTGGAAGTCAATTGAAGGCCCGCCCTTCTTGGGTCACGTGGGGACAATTCAAGACCCGTCGCCCTACTTGGGTCGTACGGGGACAATTAGAGCACATCCTGCCTAAGGGTCCGCTCCGATACCATGTGAAAATTAGCTCATGGCCTCCATGTCCCCCTCAAAACCAATTGGTAATGAGAGGTGTGAACCCACGAGCTTATTAGTTATTTGATCTTCCTCAGGCACTCGACGTGAGACTTTATATTTCAACGAGTTTTTTTTGTTGGGACTTCTTTTGTTGTTTCTTTTCACATGCTTGCTTCTCCATGTATTAAAAAATATTGGTCTTTCCAAAAAAATGGTCAATTGGGCTAAAGCAGTGGAATAGTTGTGGAGATATTTTTGTTTACTTTACATTCTAAATGGTTTTGATTCAGTAAATGTCTGCAATAAAGAGAAGGCTCTTGTGATTTTGGAATTACTATCCTCCCATATGAAGTTTATCTCTATGCCTTTTCTTCTAGATGCTAGTATTCAGAATTAAGGATTGATTTTCATTTAAAGTTTCCATTAGAGATTTCTTGCTGGTTTGAACCTGGTTTCTTGAAGAAAAATGAATTTATTTGATAGAATTTAATCCTGTATATCTTTCTCAACTAATTTGGCTCATTTGATCAGTATATTCTTTAGCTATATACATATATTTCAGTGGTTTGAAATAGCTTGGCTGTTTCTTTCTTCTGAATAATTCAGAAGTTCAAAAAGCCACTCCCTAAAAAATGAAAAAAATGGACCAATTTTGAATGGTTGATCTTTCAATTTTCTTAACTTTAAAATGATACGGTAATGTTTGTTGGCTAAAGTTATTGGCTAAAAATCAGCTAAGTAGGGAAAATTTGAGGTTCTCGGACAATTATGCCCTTTAGAGATAAAAATAGGGAAATGTCCGTCGAAAAATGGAATTGGTTTTTGCATGGGAAAATGTCCCATCA
Source organism: Vinca minor (assembly GCA_026122235.1). Classification (NCBI taxonomy): domain Eukaryota; kingdom Viridiplantae; phylum Streptophyta; class Magnoliopsida; order Gentianales; family Apocynaceae; genus Vinca; species Vinca minor. The sequence continues at coordinate 1,734,224 of JAOCZM010000206.1, read as the reverse complement.
CCACACTTGAGAAAAGAGCACAATTTTCAGCAAAAATTGTGGTTGATGAAATGGTGATAACGAGTTAGAAGTCAAACCACAATTATAAAAGGAGCCAGACTTTCTTCACGGTTCATTTTTTTGTGATAACTAAATGATTCATTTTGGAACTTCTAAAAAATCAGGAGGCTGGGAAATCATTCCGGCAAGTGAAATTTGTTTTTACTTTTTTCCTGAAAATTCGTCTCCAAATATAAGATCAAATAAAAATGCACAAGAGAGTATGAAAGTTATATTAGTTAGTGAGGACGAGACAATTCTCTCTCTTCATTATCTCTATAGTCTCTCATTATATTTTTGAATTTTTTTGGGTCAAATTTCCGACGTTATTATATCTGACATTCTCTCCGGCTAGCTTCTCTTATCCCATTATCCTTTTGTAATATTTTGTGTCAAATTTCCTTTATTATTGTCTCTGACATTCTCTTTATTTAATTTCTCTCGCTTCTCTCTTTTTCTTTTTTCTTTTTTTTTTTCCTTTTTAATTTTTTGGGTTAAATTTCCTTTGTTATTTTCTTATTGGCTTCTTGCAACTCACAAAAAAGGAAATTATTCCAGAATTGGTTCAAAGTACATGTTCCCAAGAAAACACTCAACAAAAAACAACTCGAAAAAAAGAACGAAAGAACGAGATTTAAACCCCTAAAGCAATAAAGCATAGAAGAGTTAAAAAACGGAAGATCAATTGTTAATTCAAGTCACGCCCAAACAGATGAATGACTATATAATCGATAGCTAATAGTGTGTCCAAAGCTAAATTCACTAAAGTCATGGGGAATCATCATGTTTGAAAGGTAAAAATCGTTTGCTTGATTTAGACTGGGAAGGAGGCAATGTATATATCTATAGGTTTACACTTGATAACATAACTTGGCCACCATACATCTCTTGTATAGACATCTACCTACGGACCCTTTTTGAACCGTTCGGTAGGAACCGTTGGTGGTAGTGGGCGGATGAACTTCCATTCCACCTTCTCTCTTAGCGGGGGTACTTTTATCCTCATTTAAAAGGATGCCAAAGAGGACACCAAACTGTTTTTCTGGAAGTTGAGCAACGATGGTGCCGGTGTAGAAGGATCCGAAGAAGCTTTGTTCTCTTCCAATAACCTCGACCTTGTCACCTTTATTGTATTTTGGAATCTTGATGATCATTTCCATTGCTTCAAAGTGTTAAAGAGAATAGTATTTTTCATGATAAAAAACAAAAATTACAAAGTTCGTGAAGAAAGGAAAGTAGAGCAGAAGGGTTAATGTACCAGAAGAAGAGGGGAGAAAATAGAGTTTCGGAAGGGGGAGAAAATGAGCAGAATCCGATGAGGCGTAGGAAATGATGTGACTGCCTCTTTATGTGCCTTTGTAGGGGTTGTTCAGGATTATAATACTAAAAATATTGTAACCGGATTTACTCAGCAAAAAAACATGCAGTGTTATCAATAGCGGAGTGGAGTGGCCATATGCCGTTATAGACCCATCCATAGCGGAGCGCATCGGGAATAGCGGCGCTATTTGGATAAGAGCTTAAAAACTCATTTTGCCCCTTTATAATAGTAAAAACCTTATGGGTAAATTGGGGATTTCTTGAATTTTATGGCTTTGGTTATCTTTTTATCTTGGATTTAATTACTTAGGATATGTTTTTTATCTTGGTTTTAATGATTTTGGTTATGACATTGTTTTCCTTGTTGTCTTGAATTTTTCTTAATTATTTATATTAATTTTGAAATAGCGCCGCTACCGCTATCCTGCTATAGCGTTTTTAGGTTTGGCCCCTATGCGACGCTATCTGGCATTGACAACACTGTATGTGTGTGTGTGTGTGTATATATATATGTATGTATTAAGCCCATGAACTTTATCAAAAAACAATTATTGAGCCCATTAACTATTAAAAAATTACTAACCCTAAAAAAATAGTAACCGATTTGCAACTCAAAAATACATATGAGACCAAATTTGCATATTAGCCCAATGTTAAATCTTGATCTTCCGTTTTTTTTTCCTCAACTCTTCAATGTTTTAGGTTATTAAATTATGGATTTTAGTTTTAGTTTATTTTTCTGTGCTCATTTCTTTGTTATGTGATTTGTTTTTGCCAAGTGTTTTTCTTGGAACGTGTACATTGAACCAATTCTATAATTATTTCATTTTTCTGTGATTTGCAAGAAGCCAAGAAAATAATAAAGGACATTTGACTCAAAAAAACTTTACAAGAGGATAATGAGATAAGAGAGAAGCTGGTCAGAGACAATAATGTAGGCAATTTGACCAACAAAATTTCAAAATGATAATGAGAGACGGTAGATATAAGGAAGAGAGAGAATTGCCTCGTCCTCACCAACTAATATAACTTCCATATTCCTCTTGTACATTTTCATTTGAGTTCATATTTGGTTTGGAATAGAGTGATTTTCTCACTATATTTATGTTTTTTAGAAGTTCCAAAATGAACCACCCAATTCTCACAAAAAAAAAGTTGAACCATCTAGAAAGTCCGACTCCTTTATAATTGTGGTTTGACTTCTAATTTGTTCTCACCATACCATCAGGCATCAACCACAGTTTTTGCTGAAAATTGGGCTGACAATGTCTTCAGCCTTTTCTCTCACATTTGAACTTCACAACGCAAGTGGGATGATGGGACATTAAAGCAAGTGTGGTGATAGGGTATTTTGCCATGCAAAAATCAATTCCATTTTCCAACGGCCACTTCCCTATTTTTGTCCCTGAGGGGCATAATTGTCCGAGGGCCTCAATTTTTCCCTACTTAGCCGAATTTTAGCCAATACCTCTTAGCAAACAAGAATTACCGTTATTTGAATTGTAACTAAAACTGAAAATGCTTTTCTTTTAAATTTTGGTAAGGTCTACATTTATCTTTTCGTGAGAGGAAAAGTGGGGTCAAGGGTCAATTTTCTCAGAAGTTTTTGCATTAAATTTCAATCCAGGTACATTTTGTTTCCCTTTTGGGTTTGGGTTTGGGTTTGACAGCCTTGCAGTTCATCACCAATGGAACCTTGAATTTCCTACCATTAGATGCATTTCTTGTTTCAGAGTCCAAGTACTTCTCTTTCATCTTGTCCTCACAGGTTGTGGGGTAAAGATCTGCACAAGTTCTGATGATATCACAAGTTCTGGTGGACCAGTGGTACATTTGAATGCATCCTTCGATGCAAAGTTTCATACTCTGCTTTTGAACTGCAAAGCTCTGTTGAAATTGTTAACCATATACCTTAATGACTTATTTGTTCCTTGTTATCCTTGCGATCTCGTTTCTTGTGGTTGATTGATAACACGTGAGAATGAAATTTATGGAAATAATCTCATCAGTCCTGTGTTTTAATCTTTGCGTATGGTGCTTTTTGTTTCTGTGTTAAGAAATATTGGTTAACATCGAGGAATCTGGCTAAAGTAATGAAATTATCTTGGAGGTGTTTGGATTATTTTTTTATTCTGAAGAGTGACTAGGGGGCTGTTTTCTCTCTGATTACTAGTGTCTCTGTGTTCAACACTGTGGTAATGGATGTGTATACTTAGACCGGATTTCTTCAGGTCATGATGGACTACTAAATCAGATCTCCGTTATCGATTGACGAATACCGGTTTCGATGTCCCTTGTGTCAGATTTGTCGATTCTTGAAAATTTAGGTTACATGTACACCTCGAAAAAAAGCTTGCTTGGAACGTACCTTCACCCCTAGAAGTGACATTAAGCTTATAAATATAGCCTAAAGAGAAGTTTTACTTGTTTTACACAGTCTCATTCTCTCCATTTTTGTCAACTATGAATCTCATGAGGTCGTTTTTATTTTGTTTGCTCTCCATGTTCTTTTTTCCTTTGTTTTATCGATTTCGAGTTCCCTCGACCTACCATTTCTCACTTCTCTTTGGCTCTTTGAAATGATATCGAATCTCTCTGTTGTATATTCATCATGTCGTGTGGATATTGAGAGGAGCAAGGAGTCTATATAGATGGGTTTAGATGTTTTATTTGGTTTCTGTTAAACAACTGGTTTCCCGAATATCTTTGGGCTCTCAGCCAAGTAATGTTGTCTATCTGCAACTCAACTGTATATTGTACTACCAGTTCAATACGTATTTGGTTAAGAAATATGTTGTTAGCCTCTCTCTTCCTTACCTTCATTGCCACTTCTTTAGTATTTACCTGCCTTTAATTTCGAGCAGTTACTAACCTTTTTGCTTGCTGATTCCCTGTGGCAGGACAAGCTAAAAGAAGGTTGCTACTGATGAAGGAAATGATTATGTTTTGGGAAGCAAACCATTGTAACTCTGGAAATGTTCTGTTGTATTAATATACAAAAAATTAAATATCTAGGTGAGGACACCCAGTACAGTGGTTTTATCTTCACAAGTACACACATTAATATGTTTTTTTTAGTACAATGGTTTTATTAATTCGCAAGTTGTGAATTTGGTATATTACTCTAATATATATATAGTTGTCATAGAATAAATGGAGCTGAAATCAAGATCGTCGCAATCCTAGAGGTTATACGTTTTGTCTAGAGATTGAGGTACGCCTGCTTTAAAATGGGGTCTGATTGCCTTGGAGTGGTGTCTCATGTTGGGCATATTTTTAGGTTCATCTATTAGTTCTGTTAGGCGCCTTGAAACATGGTTACTCAAAGTGCTTTAACTATATATCCTGCAATCGAAGGTGCTCTAACCCAGTGGGGCGGACGCCTGCCCAAAGACCGAGAGGTCGAGGGTTCGATACTCGCCTCCTATGTGGGGTTTAATAAATTTGCCCTTCTTGGGCCCTCTGTGGGGCCGCCTCCCCCTGTGAGGTTAAAAAAAAAAACTATATATCCTGCAAATGTTGGTCAGTGACAGAAAAAATAATGAAATATTTACAGTTGGTATCGGATTGATGCCATTAATTTCATGGAGCTGCCAGCCTCTGTTCTGGAAATGGAAGCCAAGAGTAAAGCTACGGTTGGTTTCTTTTACTGGTCGGCTTACTGGAGCTGCAGATGCCAAGAGTGCCAAAATCTTCGCCATGCTCGCTACTCTACCTTGGACAAAAGATAATGCTTTTCGTGACTTTGAGATTGAATGAGGAGAGCGAAATCTCTTGGTAGAGATTAGTCTATGTTTGGTCATTTTGTAGAAAACATAAGCTTGATGATGCTTGGCTTAAATTGTTTGTTGCGTCTTTGTTGATAAGGAAATTTTTTAGGTGAACCAATGTTTTTACGTAATGGAAAATGATTTTTTTTTTTTATCTAAAAAAAGAAATATTACCCTAAAGAAAAATAAAGATAGTTAGTCATAGGTGTTTATTTTATTTTAAGGAGATTAGCATACAATTTTAAAACAAAGTCAAACGCAAAGTATATGTTTGGATTGGTTTGCATCATAAAATCCAATGTAAAATTCAATTTTACAAAATTTAATATCAAAACTCTCACATAAAAATTCAATATAAATACATCATTGATGTCATTTATGATCAATGGAACATTTCCGACCTTGCATACGTAATATAGTAAAAAATTGAAAGGAAGTTTATCAAACTTTTAATATAAAAAGCAATCCCTTAAATCTCATTATTCCCCCTCCCCCGCCCCCAAAAAAACCCTAAATCGAATTACATATTTAATCCTAACTCCGTCTCAAATTATTTGTAACGTTTCATCTTTTGAGACATTTTAAATTATTTGCCACATTTTAAAAAATAAATGCATCTTTACTATTAATTTTTCAGTCTTACCCCTAATTTATTACTCAATAAGTAATAACTTTCTAGTCATTAATTGAGGGGTATTTTTAATTTTTTTCTCATATTAATTGCTTTTCAATTATTTTCTTAATTTTGGTGAAAATGTAAAATGTTTCAAATAATTTGGGACGGAGTAGTAATTAATAAGCATTTAGCAGTTCTCCCTCGCCTAGGGTACGTACAACTACAAGCAACACCGCGTCACTCATTGCTCTTCTTTCTCTTCTCCCTCACTCTCTGCGTTCCTCTTAAGCAATGGATTCTCCAAACGACAAGATGGAATCCAAGGAAGCCATTAACGATTCCTTCCAAGTCTCTTCATTAATGGAGAAATTCCTCTGCAATCAGTTATTGGATCAAAACCAGCCAATTTCTGAGCGCTTCAGAGCACTCTTCTCTCTTCGCAACCTCAGAGGTACACAACCAAGGGACGCTCTAATACGAGCAACCAGGGATTCTTCAAACCTATTGGCTCACGAGGCTGCTTTTGCTTTGGGTCAAATGCAAGATTCCCTTGCAATTCCCTGCTCTTGAGTCACTTCTCAATGATCTTTCTTTGCACCCAATTGTCCGCCATGAGGCTGCCGAAGCTCTCGGTGCAATTGCCTCAGAAAGGAATATTCCAATTTTGAAGAAAAGTTTGATTTTCGATCCAGCCCAGGAAGTCCGTGAAACGTGTGAATTGGCTCTGAGTCGAATTGAAGATCTGAAGACTACTGAAAAACCCATTCAAGATTCATCGTCTCCGTTTCTGTCAGTTGATCCAGCGGCGCCGCCCACTTCTTGTTCTTTGATGTCTGTGAAGGAATTAAGAGACACTCTTCTGAATGAAGAAAAGGGTATGTACGAGAGATACGGTGCTCTCTTCGGACTCCGTAACAATGGTGGAGAAGAAGCAATATCAGCAATTATTGAATCTTTGAGTGCTAAGAGTGCTCTGCTAAGGCACGAGGTTGCATATGTATTGGGACAATTGCAGAATAGAAGAGCCTCAGAGGCATTATCTCGAACACTTGGAGATGGAAATGAAAATCCAATGGTGAGGCATGAGGCTGCAGAAGCACTTGGTTCTATTGCAGATGAAGAATGTGTGATGCTGTTGGAGGATTTTGCTAAGGATCCCGAACCCCTTGTTTCTCAAAGCTGTCAAGTTGCTCTTAGCATGCTTCAGTACGAGAGATCAGGCAAATCTTTTGAGTATCTCTTCCTCCCAACTCCTCAATTCTCATAAAATCTGTCTTATAGCATTTTAATGTTTGAATCATCATGTTGTGGAATCTACTCCATTATACTGGTTTTTGAATTAGATTGGATAGCATTTTAATGTATGAATCATCATGTTGTGGAATCTACTCCATTTATACTGGTTATTGAATGAGATTGGATAGTATTTCGTCTCAAAATAAAATATAAAATTTTAGACTTATTCGTACATTTTATTTCCGAACCAAACACTATTCCATCCAACAAGGTTCCCACATGAAAAAAAAAGAAAGAAAGAATAGAAGGTCTTGGAGACAAACAATCACCTTAACAAACACCAATTTCATTAAAACCACAAGGAGGAGGATATTCCAAATAATCATTAATCTTGGTTTGCTATTCAGAAAGCATCCATTACAAATGGAAAGAAGAATGAATACCTACAAAACTTGATATATTTGAAAGAGATCTATAAAACATAGGGGAAAAACTCTTTAAAGGAAGCTTTTGCTACCAAGGATTCAAATAAGCTATCAAATGTCTGGCTATATATTCTCCTATGGAGTTTTTCATTGTCCAAATTTGTGTCTTTTGTTCAGAGATTCGGTCTCATCAAACCTGTATAAAAAATAAAATTAAGGAATTAAAAGAAAGATGGAAACATGAAAATCTCTATAAATTAAAAAGGAAGGAAGTCATGTACCTCATAAACAGTTAAGAAATCACAGACTTAAACTATTTCATGTACACATATCAAAGCTCACACAGATATGCGCGACTAAGGAGAAATTTCCAGGGCAATTCCGTTAGAGCCATCTAATGCCGACTGAGAGATGCTAGCAATTCAAAGCTGAAAAGATGCATGCTTGCAAGTTTCGTGCGGCTATTTGAATTTTAACAATTCACTGCAGTTACTAAATAGATAGCAAGAGCTCGCATCCGTCTTGATGTCAAATTGTCAATAGCCTTTACTTTGACAGCAGATCTTTATGCACACTTGAATTATATATAACCTATTCCAAGTTGGTATTCTCTTTTTGTTTGTTTCTCAATCACCATTTGCTAATGACTGGTTTAGTTCATAAGGAACTAACTTCACTTATAAGAGCACAGAAACATCTATTTCAAACAGATACATTTTGTCTGTATACATTTTAATTCTGTAATATTATACTAGATATAAATCTATTGAACACATCCATTGATCACTGAAATGAAGCCATTAATAAGAAAATAAGATTTCATTTCCAAGATCCAAACATACGTACTTAAAAAGCTTCCAAGGATTCAAAACAAGTCAGCAAATGCTTCAAAAGAGATACTGAAGAATTCAATATGATAGCTTGTTCTGCCTTCATTGATATTTTAGTTCATTCCAGCTTTATAATTTTTTTTTCATATAGTTTGACAAATTTATTGATGAATAAAAACTAGAAAGAAAAAAAAAACCAGTTCAGCAAGAACTCACATAAAATATTTGACAATTATAGAAAACTCAAAACAGTAAGTAGTAACACTTTAACTTACATGTCTGACGTTCTCTTTTTCTTAATATCAGGACAAATGTAGGGCCATAACTCTTCAGAACTCATTGAAGAGAAACTCTTTTCGACAGCAAGTTGCAGCAACTTGCATTTATCTAGAATCTTGGAAGATTCAGGGAAGCCTAGTTCAACCGATGAATCCTTCATTTGTTCTTTAAGATGCTCCATCATAGTATAACCTGCATTACGCTCTCACATGAGCAAAAGTAGTGAAAAAAATTTGGCTTAAACTTCTAAGACAAAACTAAGGGAATAGAGTAATGAAAGAACAAGGTGATATTACAGAGAAATAATGATTAGTGCTTTCAGGTCCGAGTCCCCCACATATTTGTAGGAAAAGTACTCGTTCAAAAGGGTGAAAAACCATTGAAGCTGCGCAGTAATGAAAGAAAAACTTCCATCTCCTTCATTAATAAAAATTTTGTTCCGAGCAAACTTGCTGCAGGATATGGGATAGAACTAATGCTACTACCTAAACCTCCCATTTTAATTTGAACTTTATATAACTTCAACAAGATGTTTGAGGTAAAAATATATGACATTTAAGTTAAATGAAGTACTATAAGTTATGCATTTTTAAACTCGTCCTTCGGTTTTTCCTCTTCCTCTATGCCTATCCCTTAGGTGTTTTTAAACTCGTCCTTCGGTTTTTCCTCTTCCTCTATGCCTATCCCTTAGGTGTTCTATGGTCTAAGGCAAGTCCAATTTCAGAAATAAATCATAATATTTTCTCAAGATACTGTTCTTAGACGTTCCAAGCTATATAAACCATTGAAAAGAGATCATCAACAATCAAACAACTATTATTAACTCCTATTGGTATAGGAAGAATGAGCTAATCAAATAGAAGAAATATCGTCCATGCAAAACATGTTTGGAATGTTTGAATTATGATAGTATTTCGAACAGTGATTACTGTCAAGATAAAACCATACCTGGGTAGTTGGTTCAAGCTACTAATGCCATGAGGCATGAACCACACGATTCGAGCAGGGTCAGGAATATGATTTAGCAGAGGACAGAAGTATCAAATCCTACATTTACTAATCATGATAGTTCTTTCTTTCTCATATACATCTCCCAAATCCCCATAAAAAGAACAGAAATTTTTAATCCATCAGCTAATTTAACAAATCTAATAATGTTAAGTGAAAGTAATATATTTTTGAGACTTCGCATCTATGTGTATACAATTAAATTTAACCAACAGAGCAAAAGGATGAATGTCCTGTACACAACTTAAAATTAAGAAATCATTATGCAGAGTGTTCATTGCCTAACATATATTATCAAACATTAACAAAAAAAAGGGCATACTGAGGCTTCGGAGAACCTTCAAGTTGCAGTGATTTGCCAGAGAATCATGACCAATTAATTTAGCTCGTTGATTTACCATCTTCTTTAACCCAATCAACAAATCCTAATCGACACATGAAATCAAGATTAAAGCAGCTTAATATTCAAAAGCAACTAATCAAGAAAATTAAGGGGGAAAAGAAAGAGAGGGGAAAAGGGATTACAAGTTGGGATTCAGGTAAAGAACAGAGCCATTGGACATCTTCAATCTCATTATTACCCACTATTCTAATATCATCATCAATATTGTTATCTGCTCCTTTTATCCCCATGTTACCAGACTCAAATATCAAGCGGAGGTGGCTACTCAGAGAGAGATAATAGGTGGTGAGATTGGAGGAGAAAGGAGGCTACAGAAGGAGACTACCAAAAGCGAAAGGCTACCCGAATTCACAGTTTTTACGGGTCAGGCGATTCTGCTCAGTTTTGCTTTCCCTTTTCTTTTTATCAATTCCTTTTTTTTAGGGCAAAAAATCGTTGTCCCGTAGATGTCTTCATTTCTGTACCTAATCACTCACAATTTGCCATATGTATATATAATTAAAAAATATTTATATAATAAATTCTAATTGGTTGAATATAAGAATGAGGACATACACGGACAAACGATTTTCACCCTTTTTGGAGTGGGTCTGGTTGTTTATGGGGAAATTTCGAAAACTTATTCAAAATAGTGTATTTGGATTATTTTTCCTTCTCAAGTTAATATCTTATTTTTCAAAACATTTAAATCTCTTATCAATTTTAATGATTTTTTTAAAAGAAAAAAATAGGAAACTTTTAACATTTTTTAAGTGATATCATATATTACGTATAGTAGGAGAATATATTTGACGGATCCTCAAACCATTGAATTGAGATTCTAATCATCATTCCATATTTTGTCAAATAAAATAAGAAAATGATATTTGTACTTTTTAATTTAATTTCTTACACTCAAATCATTTTTTTTCTCTCTTTTGTTTCTCTCATTTCTCTCTTTTTGTTTCTCTCTTCTTCTTGAAGCTTTTTTTATATTTTGTCTTTCATGGCTAGATCTAACCAAAAGTTCCGACTTTCAGTCGGATCTTGATTGGATCTAGTCATCATTCCTACACTTTTTGTGTCTTCACCCCCTTATTTTGTCAGTAAATCGTAATGGAATATTTTCACGGCTTTATGATTCAAGATTCAAGACTCACATGCAAGATATACTTAAGATCCTTTCAGATTTGGAGTTTCTTTCTCAACCCGGAGTTGTTCTGGGTCCTTCCTCAGTTTTCTTCATCTTTTCGAGACAATCTATGGGACGGTTGATACGCTTATGGTCTCGTAGATTGTTGATTTCTAAGAAAGGTGTTGGAACTGAGCTTGCTATTGTTGTTCAAAGATTTTGGAGAAGATGATGCGAAAAAATTTATTATGTATTTATTTTTTTCTACTGTTTTTAGTGTGTACACAGTACGGAGTGTGGGCTTTTATATGTTATCATGGTGGTCTACACCATTGTATAACTTTTATTTTCTTGTATTTTCATTTTATCTTTTAATTGTAATAGCTTTGACTATTTTATGATTAATGGGTAATTTCTTATTTAGCAAAAAAAAAAAAATCATTTTATTTCATAAATAAAACGGCTTTAATACTCTTAATTATACTTGTTTTGGAGTGTTTGTTAATTTTTTATTTTTTGAATAGGGAGGAGTGTTTGTTAACTTTGAGTTGAATTTATTGAGGTTGAATATTAAAAAAAAAACCACTAATAAAATAAGGGGAAAGAAGTGTGAATACTATAAAATTAGATTTCCTCATTCATAAAAAAATAAAATTAGATTTCCTCATTCATATAAAAATAAAATTAGATTTCCTCATTCATAACATTTCTTGAATACTAACTTAGAAGACTCTGAATATATATATATATATATATATATATAAAAGTGATTTAAAAATTCGTCTAAAAGGGGCAGAATTTACAAGTAAATACAAATTTCTAGTAGAAAGATGAAGAGAATATATAACAGCAAAGCCCTTCTTCCATTATCTTAATTTATTGGAATTACATCTTAAAACATTGAAATGGAGCTGCAAATTTATGGGAAGATACAAAATCCGCTTTCTTGGACTAATTTCCACTCATTTTTCTTCAAAAAGAATAAATGGATTAAACAAATCCATACATATATTATTAGGCTATTTCTTCCTTTGATCTCTCTAAGATAAAGATATTGCCTTTGTCATCTCTTCCTATTCTCAAATCATCATCCACATATCTAGCATCACCCTCAAGTTAAGGATGTATTCATTTTTCTTTCACTGAAAAATACAATTGAATTTCTACAAAAAAATGCACCTAAATTATGGATTAATCTTGAATACGCTGCAAGTATAAACGCGCGAAAAGAGGATACGTTATCTCGAGCCAGCCCTCTGGATTGAATATTTTGAGAAGAATATCATAGTTTTTCTTGAAAACATTCATCAACTGTTGCAATGGTAAGTAAATTGTAGTTAAAAAGAGCTTTATTTATTTATTTTAAAGAAATTCTGATGAATCTACCTGATCAGGGGTGATTGTTGAATTTTCATAGCTAATATCAACTCTCTGCATAATATATGGTTTTTGACTTAGAATAGAGCAAAAGGAGTGAAGGTCATATCATAAACCAAAATAGGTAAAAGAAAAGGTAAAAAGGTCTTAACTGATTTGGATGCAACCTTGAAGGCTGCTTCAATTTTCAACTGCCCATTTAGCAGACTGAGTCCCCTGGCACTAAATTCAATCAAATTTACTGCTTTCCCCTCCATTTGCATCAACAACATATCACAAGATCAGTGAAATCCTAAATCATAACTTAACCACATGGGGGATATGGAATGTGAATACAATCAAAACGTATTGTCTGGTGAGAAGTGTTTTTAACCGACTGAGTTACCTCCTTATCATTCCATGTGAATCAAACTCAGAACGAAATGTTTCTAATCTACTAAGCTATCTCCTAATCACCCGTCGCAAATATTTTAAGTGAAAGTAAATTTTGTAACTCGAAGGCCGTGTTTGGCGTGATGGTCAAATGTTTACCTGCTATCCGCTAGGTCACGGGTTCGAACCCTGAAAATAACCTCTTTATAAGAAATAAAAGTAAGACTGCGTACATCGGAATATTTCCCATACCCTACTGATGAGGGGTGAAAATCCTCTGTCCCCAATTCCTGTCCCCATCCCTGTCCCAGCCAATCAAAATTTACTATATAAATAGTTTTTCCAATTATATATACACAGGGTGGATTGTGATTGGCTGGAACAGGGATGGGGACAGGAATTGGGGATAGAGGATTATTTGCCACTGATGAGAGACGTCTTGTGCACTGGGTATGCTTATTCACTCAAGAATATAATTGATTTTTTCCCAAGAGTAAAGAATCCAAAGGGAGGGAGGGATGATATAAACATACCTGAATGACATCAATAATCTGAAAGAAATCACCCAAAGTAATGAAATCTCTCAATCCAAGTTTAGTTCTTTTAGCTCCCAAAATGGTGATAGTGCTATAAATCAGCTTCCATTTTCCATCCATCTATCTTCCCATTTTATCAAAATCACCAAACCTAAGTAAGATTCTCCAATACAAACATTTTCACCAAACTTTAACTTCATTTTCACTATAAATTACTTAAAAAAAAAAAAAATCAGTCCCTCACCTTCTTAAGATTCCCAGTTGGTTCAGGATTTGGATTGCAAGATTCCAGCTGCTCCACCAGTCTTTCAATCTCAGATTTCTTTTCAGATTTAACTCCAAATATTCCTCTGTTAATGCCTAACAACATAAGTTTGAATATTAGACCCTGATTTTCTTTTTTTCATGTCTTATTTTTTTTAATACATTAGGGGATGGGAATGTGAATCGAACCCGGGTAAATATGGAGAGGGGCATACCTTGTAGTGAATCGAAAAGGGATTCTTTAATTTGGTCAGCAGGCTTGGAATTTGTTGGTGTTTCTTGTTCCTCATCTCCTTCAACTGTTCCAAGATTTTGTTCTCTAGATTTGGCTGAGACAATAGGGGTGAAACCAAGTGGATTTTTGAATTTTTTTGGGGATTTCTTGGTCATTTTGGAGTGAGTGGCTGAGAGAAATCTCATTATCTTGATGGTATTGCAATTGGCTATTGGTTGAAAAACACGGGAAGTATGTGATGGAGGCTGCAAAAGCTTTATTGACATGGCTTCCAATCAGAGATGGAAACTAGAATAAAATGGACTAATCTTTGTTGGGAAGATGAAGTTACATGTATAAGTTTTTAATATCATTTCCAATGTCCAAGATTTTCAAAAAAAATAAAAAGAAAGGAAAGAGGACAATTTGGTTTTAAAGTTTAATTTCAATCTTTGGATTGGATAACTTGAGATATCTGAACCATAAAATATAATATGATTATTTGGAGGAATTAGATAAACTCTTTCACACGCCAATAATTGTCCATTAATTTTTCGATAATGGCTGAAAAGCATTAACAATTAATATTTTAATTAGTTATGCACAGTTAATAAAGAATAACTGTTTTGTTCATTCCATTTAAAAGAAACTAATTGTATTTTGACAAATGATGAAGGTAGTACTTTAAGAGTTTGGACCAAAAAAATCGAAGAAGCTTCACCTTTTGCAGCTGAGATCGAAGCAGATATTTTTTACTTTGCGATTGGTGAAGATATTCATTGTGGGAACTTAATTGTTGAAGGTGATGCTCTTTTCGCTATCCAAACTATTCTGGGAGATCAGACTATTGAAAGTTGGAGGAGCAAATCATCTACTGTGAAGGGTAGAGAATATCTTAGGAGATTTCCTAGGTGGAATTTAACTTTTGTGCCTAGGCATTGTAACATATCTGCCCACAATCTAGCTAAGTGTGCTAAGTGTAATAATTTTGTAGGTTACATTTCCCCCAATCTATCCCTCAGTCCATTGGATTTAGTTGTAATAATTTAAGTTTGGATCACGGTACAAGCTCCATGAGAGTTATATTAAACTCTGATGTCAATCTTTATTTAGTTAATGGAAGATAAGGAAATTAAAAGAAACTCAATTATTAGATACAACTAAGACTGCAGTTATGTTCTGACACACCTAAATTTCTATCAATGTTAGAATAATCTGGCTGTGAAAGAGAAAAAAGAGTTTATTATTATTATTACTATTTGTTGTTCCTTTTTTATTTTTTTACAAAGGGCCTCTTGGGAGAAAAACGTCACATCTTTCACATGATACAAAGTGATTAAGTGAATCTGACCAATTTTTACATTTGTAATGCAATTGAAAGAGAAATTAAGTTGTAAACCACCAACTAGAGTAACTGACAAAATATAATGCCTCATATATACGGTAAGAATTCATTGTTAAATATTTTTTCCGTGCAGATATATCTGTCAAATGCTTAATTTGACGGTTACAATTTTAATTAAAAATGAACAGGTGTCTAGCATATCAAAGAACAATGATTAATCTGTCTTCAACCATTGATAAGTGATTCAACGACTAACATGTATTCCACAAGTGTAGAATAAATACTCGTTCTACACTTAATCTTGAATTACGTATATAATTACATACACTAATATATTTTAGTGGATCCTTAACCGTTACAAGAAATAAAGTAGGGGCCACTCAGATAATAGTTAAGGAGACAATGAATCAATTTCTGACAACGTAAAAAAATAAAAAAGAAGTAGAGCAATTTGCAATAAATGACCATCAACTATTTTCATATTTCTTTTTCTGACCAAATAGATTAATTTTAGTGGTTTCTAACCATCAACAAATTATGACCTGCAGGTCTTAGATCCGGTCAAGAATTCCGGCCAATTTTTTAAACTTTTTTTGCCTGAAAATGTAAAAAGACCAATTTATCCCTTGTATACCCGGACCCGACATACCCAAAACCGACCCATTTCGGATATTCAATCTCCATCTTCTCCGGCGACCAACCATGTTTTCCGGTCATCTTCTCCGGCGACCAACAACATTCATCAATAAAAATATCATTTTTTTCACAAAAGTATCAACAACAACCCATTTCCATTTTCATTTGTTGAAAATTTAATGAAACCGGTTTTCATTTTCTTGATTTAGAGAGACCCATTTCGAAATTTCATGAATACACTTTAGGGTTTTTTTCCTTCAATATGGCAAGAAATCCAATTTTGTTCTCGGAAAGATGAAAGAGAAATGGCCAGAAATCAAGTAGAGGGCTGATTAAATTTGGCTTCCATTTTCAAATTCTTCACCCAGAATCTTGAATTCATAAAGAGGGGTAGACTTCAATGTGATGAAAACCTCTCTAGCTCTTTCCACTCCTCACCCCTCTTTCTCTTCATTCCTCCTCCCCCAATTTCCCGACCAACCTCTGACATGACCAACGGACCCGAAGCTCCATCTTCGTCTTGTTGCTTTACAACATGTTCAGAATTATTCAACAAATTTTGGTTTGTTTAAATTTGCTTGTCATTAAATTTTGGTTTGTTTAAATTTGCATTGTGATTCTTGTGATTATTCATTGCCAAATTTAGGGTTTTTAAGAACTGCTCATCAATTTCATTCACTACTTAGAATAAACATCCCAAAACTTGGATGGGTTGCTATTAGTGGTTGGAAATCTGGTAGGAGTGGTGTAATGTGTTGGTGGTGGCCGGAGATGCAGAAAATACCAAATGGGAGCGAAATTTTTTGGACGAAAATGCCTATCACGTGCTGGGCACGTGTGGGATTTTTAAAAAAATTTGACCGGAAAAGTACACTAGAGTTAAGACATGCATGTCGTAATTTGTTGATTGTTAAAAACCACTAAAATTAATCTATTTAGTCAAGAAGAGAAATATGAAAATAGTTTTTAAACGCTTGAAGGCGATTGCCCTCGAAGGGGAAGAGCCGAGAATACCCTAGATAGGAAGATTGTAGCATGCCTCAAGCCGGGGAGGGAACTTAGTCTCACAAGGAGGAGAATTTATTGCCCCACAAGGGAGATACGGGAATCGACAACGGGACCTCCGTCCCGTGACCGGGTAGACTTACCACTTGGGCTACCCGATTCCCATAATATGAAAATAGTTGGGGGCCATTTAGTGCAAATTGCTCCAGAAAAAAAAAATAAAAAATCAAGGGAGTAGAGATTCGAGATCGTATGCTTCATTTTTGCTTCAATTTCGTATTCAAATCTTTAAAGTATTACCATGTGCTCCATTTTTCTCTTACAAACTATATAATAACTTTTTTAAATAACTTTTTTCTCTAAGGTAATAATATTGAAATATATAATAACTTTTTTATTTTTTTAATTTTGTTCTTCTTCTGCTAAGGATCAAGAACTTTTCGGTTACTCAACTCCGAAGTTGATATACTAATTGGAGGAGAAGTCTTACATTTAAGGAAGAGAGTGAAAAAAATAGGTTCATTTAAAAAAAAAATTGATATGCTATATTCGTCCTGTGAAGATATGCTTACTTCCAAAATTGATAGGCTTCTTTCTATTTATAAATAGTACTCACTCCATTCTCATTCAATTATCGCTTTAGATATATATATATATATATATATATATATATATATATATATATATATATATATGATTTGTTTTTATTTGCCGCCTCTACCATCCCTATTTTTTCCTTTCTTTTCTTATGCTATAGAAGTGAGAGAGAGGGGTAATATTGAAACTTTCGGTGAAAATAACAAATTTCTTAATTTTCTGAAATTGTTTAAAGAGTCTTATATTTAGGAATGGAGGGAGTAATTAAGATTCATTTACACAAATGATCTTTTTTTTTGAATAAAATAATATCATTAATTTATATCGGGAGTTACATGAGAGAGGCGGAATTCCAATGGATCCTCTACACTTTGAATTGAGGAAACACACCTTAAGAAAAAGACTAGCTAGCCAAAGAGCCATGACATTACATGACCCCGCAGACATAGAAAATATTGAAGAATATGTTCCAATAGGTACAATATTTTATGACCTTGCAAACAGACTTAATTAAACAAAACAAAAACGAACCCGATGTCACGTGCAAACCAGAAGCCTTCCACACTTTCTAGAGTTCTTGATTGCAAAATTTCACAACGTATAAAAATAGGAGGGGAGATAGCTAAAACCCGCGAAGGATAACTTGCCGGCGACCATGCCAGATACGAACATAATGTCCGCTTCCAATCCTCCATTCAAAGCCATGTTGCAAATCTCTACCTTTAGGGATGTTTCTCCAAGTTTTAGACGATCGACTCCATTTATTGTTTACAAAAAAAACTCAAATTAAATCCTAAATTAAAACAAAGAAAATAAAAACAACGCTATCATGATATTGATCATGAGGCCGACAAGCGACTTATTTATGAAAAATAAAAAAACTAGTAAGTTTGTGTGCCATACTAAAGCACACAAGGCCTTGAATCGTCTAGGAGTTGTTAAGTCTTAGACAATTCTCAATTAAACGACACATGAGTTTTGGCAGGACCGACTTGCGGCCTCCGCCTTACCTAGGTTAAGGCCAAGAACATCCTTAGAGAAATTATTGGTAGCGATAATCAGTCCAGCCATTAAAAATTCAAACAATCCAGTCCATGGACCCTCCAAAGGCCCAATATATGGCTCATTAAGATCCAGGCCCGAAGATGAAAAAATGGGACCCAAGAGCCTTCTAAAAAGACATGCACTCCGGGGCATTGGCGGGCCAAAAACCCGACCCAACTCACGCACAAATCCTCCAGTCCGCCGCTCCCATACCAGACCTACACCAAAGCTACCAATCACCATCCACTCTGGCGACATATCCTTCCCCTCCAACGACATACAAACACACTCCACAGCCCCCCTTCCGCAAATCCACCGCCATCCAAGTGACTTGACCCGCTTTTGACAATTCTTTTGCAGGATGGCTCCGGCACCAGTACCACCATCCCCTTTCTGTCTCCGCAACCAGCGCTGCACAGTGGATCAGCCCACCGCCTCCAGCCATGGAGCCCGTGATGACAACCGGTCATCTTCAACATCACCAACATAATACATTCATCAAAAAACCTTATCCCACCTGCCCCCCCATCCTGGCATAAAACTTTGAGAATTGGTACAAGAACCAAGGTCTCTATCCAGTAATGGTGACTTCAGAGGATAAGAAGACCGGCGAATGAGAGAGCCCATCGTCTGGTTAAAAGACGCGTCCAAAGGCAACGTAGAAAATCCTAAAATTATAGGGAGAATTACCGACATTGTCGAAGCATTCTGAGAGAGAAAACTCTTTAAAGAGAAATACACTACACAAATGCTCTTTATCAATGTCTATATTTTTTAAGAATATTTATTGGCAAATTATTCAAAATGGTCAACTTTAAAACTTTAATTTTCATTTTCTGTAAGGAGAGACAATAATGACACACAACTTTTGTTAATAACACACCATTTAGATAATTTTTCCTTTAGGTTGACACTTTAATTATTATCTATATCTTTTCTCTTCCAATTATATCTTTACATAATTTTGTACTCCCTTCATTCCTTAATATAAGACTTCCAGGATAATAAACAAAAATTAAGAAAACAAATTTCAAGTTATTTTGTTAATCAGAATACTAATATTATTATGTTAAATAGAACTCGTATACCACTAATTCTATTTAAGAAAATAATATTAATATTTTATTTCTAAAAATATTTTGATTTTTTCTAATTGTCCTGAAAATTTTATATTTAAGAATAGAGGTAGTATAAAAAACTTCTCATAACAATAGCCTCATTTAGAGCCGAATTTCACACAATTCTGAGTCAAAATCATCCGACCCTGTTAACGTTGTTTCACATAACCAAATTCAAGAAACTCCTATTAAGGCTGTTATTATGAGAAGATTTTTTTATTCACAAGGAAATATATAATTGGAAAAGAGATTTGGATTATGATAGAACAAAGACGGTAGGGGTAAGAGTGTCAACTTAAAAAAAAAAAAAAAATAACAGTTAGATGGAGTGTCATTAATAAAAAAGTGGAGTACCATTATTTTATGCTTTCAATAATAAGCTAGTAATTTGAGAGTAGTAATATAGGATAATAATAGGAAAACAGAGTATATAAATAATTGATTTATGGTAGCACGGGATAGCTTTTTTCCTGAGATTGTATTGCCCCTAAGATAACTCCAACCATCTCTATGGCTGCAAAATTGGAGAAGTATGGTAACTAGAAGTTTGTCTACGTTTTTCGTTTTTTTGATTTTTTTTCTCAAAGAAATTTAAAGACATAAAATAAAAATTACAGACTCGATTAATATTTTACTGATTCAATTACTATTTTAAGGACTTGTGTGATCTTCTTCCTCAGAATCATAATCAGAGTTATTATGTAGCATCCAATGTTCATGGAAATGTTCATTATCTGAAGTAAGTGGTTCTTCAGGAATTCTTGCCGATGCTGAAGTGTCAGCTGAGAATTAAATTCTTGTGGATGAAGAAGGAGCATTGGCGTGTATTAGAACTTCAGCATAATACGGGTGAACTGGCCAATCTGGTGTAAGTGGAACATCTAACAGACTATGTTGTCTCATCCAAGAAACGTAATCTGAATTGTTAAATTGTATGCCATTTTTTATTGCCATTTGCAGTAGAAAAATCTGACAAGCCATTCAAAGAATTATTTGTAACCAGGAAACTCTCACATATGAGTCAAAGAATGTTGCAGGAATTCTTATTTCCATTTGCCATTACGATCAAGCCCTTCAAAGAATTCTTTGTAACCAGGAAACTCTCACATCCTAGGTGTCGAAACAAAATTCTAAGCTTTCATTCTTGGTTCACAACATTTCTAATGTGCGCAACAAAGTCGAAGCCATACATAAACAATTGTCTTTCTTGGTCCAATACACTACAAAATGGTCTCCCCAGATGTCAAAGTTGTTATAAGAAAAGGAGTTTTTACAACATCAACTCAAATCTCTTGAATCCCAACTGGATCAATCCCAACCAAGCCTGTTTTCCCCATCCTACTTCCCAGTACAATCCTCTTTCCCTCCCCCATTGACAACCCAGTTCAACCCATTGAGTCCAGTCTCTGTTACTCCTTACTCACCAGCCCTAGCCTTATGGAAAGATTTACCTCACCACAAAAAGAGACCAGCCCCATCCCCATCACCCATACCAAACTTTACTCCTGTACCATTCAATCCTACACCAGTGACCCATTTGATAACAGACAACCCAAATACCTTACTTCAGACCCCACAGTTGGAGCTTCATCCGTGGCAGAAATGCTATCCTTTGATGAACCAAACCCTATATGTTCTTTCCTAAAACAACTCACCCAAAGTTCCCTACCCTTAAACCCAATCCCGGTCATATCTCAAACATATTCGTCCAACCTCGATTATTTTGAGGCTTTTGACAATATTTTCATGATGGGAACAGAACCAGTTGTTGAACCTGTTGATACTCCTATGGAAGATGATACCTATGATAATCCCCCTTCACAGTTTACCAATCCAATTATAAGTGATTACTACTACAAATTCACCATTGATGATATTCCACCTTCCAAATGGCATGAAAGATTATAGTCTCTATATGCTTGGCTTACTACTGATATGCAGCAATATTCCCTTCATGATGTTCTCAAAAGATTTGTTGCTCGACTTGAAGGTAACCTTAGAGATTTCTGGAACTCCTTAGGAGAATATAGACAAATTCAGTTTCTTCAACTCAATTCTCTTGAAGAAGTAATCACAGTCCTTAGAGGACTCTTTCTGGGTGAAGCAGATCATGACATCACCATTGCAAGAACCGAATTCCTCAAGATGAAGTGTTGCTCTATTAAATTGAAAGATCTAGAAAAACACTTTGATCGTATGTGCAAAAGGTTTTTATTTTTTTTATTTTTTATCTTTAACCAAATTGATGATATTAGCTTAAAACAAGCTTTTGTCAACTCTGTTCCAGAAGAATTGGTAGATGAAACAATGAGGCAAGTTCGTACCAAAAGCATTTATTTGCAATCTATTACATTTGGTCAACTTTGGCAAATGATGCAACAAGCACTTGCGAAATTGTGCATGCAAACTAGATTATGGCAGAAATATCAATCTCATGCCAAAGCTCTTGGTCCAGTTTGTTCGGATAAACACTTATACATTAAGTGTAAGGATCCAAATGACTGAACTTGTTCCAGCACAAGAAAGTCAAAGAAATACAAGCAGTCACCAGATTTCTCCAAAGGATACGGAAAGTCTAAAGGATTCAAGAAAAAATGGAGATTTCTCAGAAAAAGATCCAACCAGGGAAAGCAGAAATCAGATACATGTTTTTTATGCAAACAAAATGGACACTTTTCTAGAAATTGTCCGAAAGCTCAAAGAAAAAATAATTCATGGCCCAAATTGCCCCCATCTTGACGGTGAAGAATATTCAGATGTTGAATCTTTGTTCGAGCTTACTGATGCTCCATCCCCAGGTTTCTTGATGGCCATTGCTTAGACTGATGATTCCGATTGAGATTCCGATGCTTATGAACATCTCTTTGTTATTTCAGACTCCTCCATCATGTCCATAACTGATCATTATCCTCTTGTTTCTGTGCAAATCATCTCTCCTCACAAGTCTTTAGCTACTCCCGTAATATCTTTATTGGATACTGGTGCAGCTGCTACTGTCATGAATCCCAACATGCTTCCAAAAGATTGTTGGAATCCTTATTTCAAAATCTTCACAGCAGTTAATGGTAAACCCATAAACATCCAACTCTTCCCAAACCTCACCATCACTCATCAAGTCCTAGGATCCAACATTCCACAGAAAGATCTTGTTATAGGTTTTGACCTCTTAAGCCAGATCCCTCATCTCTCTTTCAGCCCAAATGGCATTGTTTACAAAGGCCAACTTCTCCATTATACAAAGATTTCTAATTTCTTCCAGCCTTTTGAGTCCAGTCTTCTCGAGTCAGTTCAAAAGGATTTTATAACTCTGTCATGTGCCCAGTCCCATTCCGATTTTCTAACTACATGTTCCAAACCATTGTGGACAAACTTTGAGTTTCACATAACACTTCCGTTTGATCAATCAATACATGTTACACCCCAAGAGATAGACATAGACTGTGCATATATGTTTTCCCAAGCAGGTAAGTTTCCACAATCATTTGTGATGCCACATCCAATGGCGGCAACCCCTAGCATTTTTACATTTGACATTTCTTGTCTTCCCCTTGAAGTGGTTGAATCAATTTTAGATCTTACTCTCTCTCTTCGAAGTACTCTCAATTATAAACTGTTTCACAAACTTCTTTTGAGAAACCATGGCCCCTATATTTTTTGAGGTATTTCAAATCATTCAGATCGTCCTTTTACTACCATATTTCATATATGTAAATTATGGTCCCTACCAAAGTTAGCACTATGTTATTTTTGGTATATTCTTGAAGCACACATAATAGCTTTTGTATTCAATACTAAAAAACTATACTCATATCTCTGGTGCTGTGACCAAGCCCAAGAACTTCCCCCCAGAAAAACTTGTCCTTTTCAAAATCCTGAATTGGTTCCTTCCTACAGCCGGTTGGTTTCATTTTCTGAGCCAATATAAGAATTATGTAGTTCTCTGCCTACACAGACCTATAATGAATCTTCATTTCCCAATTGAAATTTTTTTTAGGATGATACTCTTTCAATATTCCCACACCCAGAATTCAGAAAGAACACTCTGTTGATTATATGGATATTCTCCTACAAATGGCAATAAAAAATGGCATACATTTTAACAATTCAGATTACGTTTCTTGGATGAGACAACATGGTTTGTTAGATGTTCCACTTACACCAGATTGGCCAGTTCACCCGTATTATGCTGAAGTTCTAATACACGCCAATGCTCATTTTTCCTCCACAAGAATTCAATTCTCAGCTGACACATCAGCATCAGCACGAATTCATGAAGAACCACTTACTTCAGGTGATGAACATTGGATGCCTCATAATAACTCTGATTATGATTCTGAGGCAGAAGATCACACAAGTCCTTAAAATAGTAATTGAGTCTGTAAAATATTAATCGACTCTGTAATTTTTATTTTATGTCTTTTCATTTTGTTGAGGAAAAAAAATCGAAAAAACCCGAAAAACAAAAAACGTGGACAAACTTCTAGTTACCATACCTCTCCAATTTTTGCAGCTATAGAGATGGTTGGAGTTATTTTAAGTATATTATATTTAATTAGGTAAAAGGACACTTTCCTAAATAGACATAAAGGCTACACTAATTCTACTTTTCAAAAGTAGATTCTTTTTAGCCTTTAGCTAGCTTGTTAGGTCCTTATAGCTGGTATATAAATTATTAGGGGGTTTGCATTAGACTGACACTAATTTAGCAGAAAGGACAAAACATGGCAGCCAAAAAAAATGGGACAACATTTTTGTCCGGGACGGAAGTCCCAACTGGCAGAAATATTGTCCAAAAACTGAAGGATTTTTCCATTTCGAGCAGAAAATGCTAAGTGACAATTCCGTTTTTCCTGAGACACTTGGATCTTTTTGCAACAAAATAATTCACTTAAGCAGAATATTTACCAAGTTACGTGTAAAAAAATTACTTTGACGAAACCGACTTCAATAATAAAATAAGAATAGCGAAAAAAACAAAGGAATCGTGTATGTCATAAATAAAACAATTTGTTTATAACATGAATAAAACAAATGTATGGAATACAAAGTAAATCCTATCTACGGTCCTAATGGGGTGTATCTATGGGTCCTTCTCGGGTTTGTCCGGAGATAGTAAGTATAGCCGTCCCTGGTTCGCACAGCGCTACCATGCTCCATTTCAAAGAATTCTGCACCTTCGGTGTCGATACGTATCGCCTCCTCAGAAAAATCTGGCTGGAGCTGTGGAGTCTGCTGCAGCGTCTGTGTCTAGTTAAGGTCGAGGCTGTACGAGGCCGTCGCACCAAAATAGACTTTCGGCAGTCCTAATAAAGAAGTCCCCGCACCAGGATGCCCCCCGTTGAATACCCAGAGAATAAGTGCCGATGCTTGGAAATTGGTATTCATATTCCGGGGGTACATCACCCTGAGTCCCGAACTGAGTAGGAGACTGAGCCGGTTGCTGCTGCGTTTGGGACGGTCCCGCCTCACCGCCACGCTGCCTCAGGCACCGCCGGCAAGATTCTCCTGAGTTGCCTGGCGATTCCGACGAGTACCCTGCCTCCCAACCACAGCCCTACCCTGAACATGCTCCATCGGCTGTGTGGAAGGTTGCAGAACGACAGCCCGCGATTGGCATGTCACCGACTTCCTTGCCGCTGCGAAGACATCCTTAATCGTTTTGGCTGCCCAGGTGATGAGTGACTTGTACTGCGTATTAGTTCGAGTGGAAAGCTTCTCGAACTCTTCCAGCATCACCCTGTGCGACTCCTCCTGTAACCAATCGGGAGTGTCCTTTGATCCCGATTTTAGGGGTTCGTCACTCGGTGAACCGTAATGCGATTGTACCAATCCATGTACTTAAGGGTTGGTGCAATAACATCACCGAGGGCGGGAGCAGAGGCCCCCAGTGCATCGGCGCGTAAATCCCACATTTTAAAGTATGCGCTGTGCTCAGTCCGCCATTTCTTTGACTATATCGCCTTCACCGTATAGAGGTCTCGACCCTCGACAGTGCCATCTGTACCTGCCGGGATTGGTACCACCTGATGGAAGCCAAATTAATGCATGACCATGTCGGGCAGGTGGTACTCAACTATCTCGAAGCAGATGAGTGGCGTACGGGCTCGACACGTCCTAAAGAAGTCTACATCCCGAGCTGCCCTTTCTGCATATACCGAATCAGGGTACGGCCTCCACATGAATTGCCAAAAAAGATAATTGTTAATGTAAAACAATTTAGTTAATAATAAAAAAATACAAGAACATCGAAATTAACTCACCCCCTGTGTCTCCGTCATCAAATCAAGCTGCTCACGAAACACCAACAGCCGCGCTTTCAGAGCGTTGCAAAAACTCCGAGGGACATTCCACCTAGCCTCGTGAGGTCTACCGTCGGTGGGGGATCTCATTTGGAATGATGCCTCGGTTCGCCGGACGGATAAATAAAATACGTACCCATGGCCACAACTGGTCAAAACAAACAAAATTGATTATTAAATATTTAAATCACAAAATCACATTTAAATTTATATCAATTGGACAAACCTGAATCAGCAAGCAACATCCGGTAATGTCCTTGGAATCAGCCATGTACATCTGGCGGTACCCGCTGGCCCAAGAAGTTGTGTCAAGCTCAAGGGGACCACTGAGGGTTACTAGCTAACGCATGTTGGCCCGGGCCCCCAACTTATCTGGGAAAATGAAACTACCCATCAAGATGAAGATCAATGCCCTAGCCCTTTGTTGTACCTGGCGGTTGGTAACATCATGTCCTAAGGGCTCACTAATGTGGGCATAGACCTCTACCAGCTGCAAAGCGTTTCTCCTGATTGCAGCCTCACTGGGTCGAAATCCTAAAAGCTCGTAGACGCGATCAACCCATTGACCCTTGGTGAAATTGTAACTGTCACCCACGAGACTACCGGGTCCCTGATAGGTAGTCCTAGAAGACATCCTAGGTCATCTAGTGTGATGGTCGCCTCACCGCAACATAGGTGGAACGTGTGGGTCTCCGGGCGCCATCTCTCAACTAATGCAGTCAAGAGAGCGTGATCTACATTCATATTACCTACTCTGCAGCATCCTCCAAAACTTATTATGTCTATTAGGTCTATTACCCTAGGGTTGGTTTCTCTACTATACGCTACGTAAAAGTTACCCGAACTCGTAATAACCTTTAAAGGTTCGTTCAGTGTCTCATGCCTGTGCCATATTCTTAAGGATCTATGGGATGGTTGTTTGTTTAAAACGGTGAGATCAAAATGACCGGGCTAAAGATGAGCGGGTATGACCATCTATACAAACAAACAATATACATACAATTTATCAGAAAAAACACATGTTATATCTCCAAATCTACTATTGCCTTAAATTCACAATTCACAAATTACCAAATTGACAATTTCACTAATGCCCTAAAATCACAAATGCTCTAAGTGTAAATTCACACAATCACAACTTCACAATTGGCAAATTCACAATTCTACATGCACAAATTCACAAATTACCAAATTCAAAAAAACCCTAAATTCATAATTGCCCTAATTTTACAAATACCCCAAATTCACAAACTTCACAAATAATTCACAATATCAACAAATTACTTTGATTTCCTAAACATAATTAGTATGTTTATAGTTAAATTCAAGGCTAGAATTTTATATTTCCCAAAAAAAATTCAAATTCAAATTCAATCCAAGCCTCGGCAAGACTCAGAACTCAGTACAGGACGGTGCAGTACAGAATAGATCAGAACAAAAAAAAGAGTTCAGAACAGAACAAAACAGTAAGCTGCACAACTGTGCTTTTCAGAAAAATGGATTTAAAATTCGTGCAAAAGTGCACCTAAACACTACCCAACATCCCCAACTCATATGCGACCAAATAAACTCCAAGCAACAGCAACGAAAGACCCAAAACAAGAACGAACACATAGAATGCAACAATTAAGCAAATAACCACCTTCTTCACACCTAAATGATTCCATAACCGAGTATACGACAAGCACCACGCTTGCCCATCCTGTACACCCAATTACATACTCGTCTTAGATACTTAGAACGTAGCTACCTACTATGACACGACTCCCACCACATGAGCTCAGTTATCTATTCACTACTACTCAGTAATAACGATAGTGGTCCCAGTTATCAACCAAACTAGGACGGTTCAGTAAAACTCGTGGGTTCGGGTTGCCCCTAAACGACGGGGCACAGATTTTAAGGTCCAGTCCATTACATTGTCTCATCATCCCCCATTAGGGACTCCACAAAACCAATATCGTATCTAATGCTTGGTCCCACTAGATGCGGACCAGTACATAACAGAGCAGAAGACCTATTGGGGTCACAGAACAGATCAGGATAGAAGGTAGACGGAACCTGCTAACTAGAGTTCCTAGATAAGAGCTCACAAGGGGGCGACGACTCGGTCGACCAAACTAGGACAAAACAATAACACCAATTAAGACGACCCAAATATAGGCAAATACAAAAAGGACTCCCAACAGTCCCCAATACAGAACAGATACAGTGCAGTGACAGTTTATAAGATTTTAGCAATTCATGAAGGCGTTTGAAATTCAGATATAGACATGCTCAGATCATCCAATTAAAAAAAAAAACCCCCCAATTAACAACGGAAAACTCAAATATTCAGTAATTAATTAATCTAGCAGTTTATGCAATTGAATATCCCAAAATACAGTAAATCATGTTAGAACAGAAATTAACAGTAATTAGAATTCAGAACAGAAAGTACCAATGGAAAGCGAGGTCCCTACCTTAAATCTTTATAAAAAGCGATAACGTACAAGTACTGAAAAATCTGGGTTCGTCCTCTACTTCTGACATACATTACGGAAAATCTAACGGTTAAAATCTCAATCCCCCTGGTCCAATTGTAGCCCTATCAGCCTAGTTTCTAAATAAAAAAGAATTACTCCAATTGGAGTTCGGATGTTACATGTGTGACGAATTGACTGAAAGTGTGCAGAAAACGAAATACAGAAATCAGTCCCGCTTCAGGTGAATTATCTTTCCGCTCCGAACTCCAAATTGAATTCCGTCTGCGCACACTCGTAGCTTATCTCGCTGCGATTGATGTACAGATAAGGTTCGTCAAAATCCGATAAGAATTACTCACTCAAAAGTCAAAAATCCTGTCAATGTTAATCAGAAATTTGGTTCGCGATTTCTTTTCTTTCTTTCTGCGGCTACTGCAGCTGCTTTATTCTTTTATTTGCTTTGAATTGGGCACGTTTCCCCACGAAGAACATGATTGCATATTCATCGTTGCCATTGATTGGCCTCCCATAATTTCTTTATTTTTGACCTTTCTTTTTCTTCTGCGTCCCCAGAGAGAGAGCCACGACGCCCCTCTTTATCTTTTTGCTTCTTTCCGTTTGTGCACGTCTTCCCAAAGAAAATGGCCACTGAATACTGATGCCCACGATTTGCTAATATGGCTTTTCTATTTTTTTTTCTTTTCATGATCCGCAATCCCACGTCCCAGGAAGCCCTTTATATATATATATATATATATATATATATATATATATATATATATATATATATATATATATATATATATATATATTGTACTAATCCAATATGAACATATTTATGTCCAGAGTACCTATAAGGTGTAATATCATTTTCATTTAATAAATGAATTATCATTTCTTCATTAGTCAAAGAAATAGATTCTTCAGCTTGTTTTAACAACTGCTTTAAACCTAATTTTTTCAAAAGTACCCAATTGATAAATTGTTCTAGTTTCAATCTTAGGGATTGTCCATCTATTTAATAGATCTAGATTCCGAGGTAAATCGATTCTTGAGTAATACTCGCTTTTTAATAAAGTAGGTTTTCTATTCATTATGTTTTTGAACTTATTGTTCATTGCATAATAACTTATGTTGAATTATGAACTTCATAATAAACTCCTTAAAACTCCATGGCTCTGATACCATCAGGGGGTCAGGATCTCTAAGCCACCAGCATACATGGAATAAATTACAGATTATGCTTTAGCATAGAAGCTATTTCAGAATTTAACAGCCACTAAACCTCGCCTTAACACCCTAACGCCTTTATCCTTTCAACGGCTTAACGGGTTAACAGGCTTAACAGTAAGTTCGGCCATTTCTTCCTGAACACAACTTCCATACTTATTCATATTCTAACCATGACGCCAGATTTCTTGAAAACCCCTAGTCCTAAGACATCTTCATCATGAATTTTCAAGTTATTTATTAATCAGCCATAATTCAACACAAGATAATTTAGCCTATAAGGCTAAACATAATTAAAATTAAATAAAAATAAAACAAAACAAAAATTAAAAAGACTTACAAAAATTTAAATGCGAAAGCCTTCTTGTACAGCAAACTTGAAGAGATATTATTTATAAGAGTTTTACAAAAGAGAGAGAGAGAATAGGTAGGAAAAAGCTTAGAACTAAACTAAAACATATCCTCCCTTTTATAGGAGTTTACGGATTTGAAATAAAATACAAACTACTTAAACAACAGTAAACTATATTATTACACTGCTTTTTAAAAGCTACTTTTATAAAAAGTAAAGCAGACAGCATCTAATCCTCATCACTTAAAGTATTTTAACTTCTTCTGTAAAGCAAATATTCTTACTTATCCCGAGAAATCTTCTCCTTTCCTTTGCTTTTAGCTGATTCCAATCTTGTCAACAATAATTCTTGTGCACTTGCCAGCACATCTTTAATATTCAAATCCAAATCATTTGGATCTTGCGCATCTTGGAAATCTTCCAATTCTTTGAATCTGTTTGAAGATATCATTGAGCTATCACTTCTATTGGAATTTTCTTCCTGTTCAATATATTCTTTTTCTTTTAGAGCTTGCTCTAATTTTTCCATATGTTGGGCAATTATTTCTGCCTTTGTCATAGTTGCTTCTTGTCCAAATTTCATCTGGAGATTTTCTTGAATCTTTTTCTCGTTATAAACATCTAACCTTTGTCTTATTAATTCCAAGGTATCATGACAATTTAATTGTTTAGTATGGGAATCTTCTTTCATCATAGTATCCCAAAACCTTGTATAAGAACATCTTTTAAGACATAATAAGTTGTTTTTGTTATAACCAACAACTGGATCATTCCTCCAAATATAAGGGATTGAGAATTCCATAAAAAAAACCCATCTGATAATATCCTGGTATTATAAATTCAGATTTTCTTGGTGTAACTTCACACCATTCTTGGTAATATTCTTTGAATAATAATGGAAGAATATCTTCTGAGGCACCATAAAATTGCCACCAATCTGTTAACCATCCTGGAATAGGTTTGTTATAAACTTCTGAACAAATCTTAATAAACCAAGTATGACTTTTCTTTCCATTTTCATATAAGAAAACTCTATCAAAAGCTTGGATATAATCCCAATAATTGCATTTTATTTGGATGTCTTTAACAAAGACTATCTTTTCTCTAAACGGAGATATACCCCATTCTTCAATGGTTATTACCTTTTTGATTATAATTTTCGAGAAATTATAAACTTCTTTATTAGTCCCTGTAAAGTGACTAAATTCACAACCATGATTAGAGAGTATCATCTCATAAACTTGTTGAGATTTATAAACCTCTGCTGGATATCCCAGATTATTAAGATATCTCTCATAAATAGTCCAGGGCTGATCTTCCCATCTTTTATCATCATTATTCAAGAGTAGAATAACTCTTTCCTCATAGTTTTTAACCATTAACTCATCTTTAGATTTTCCTTCCTCTAGAATTCTAGCGAAAGACTGGAGCATTAGAACTCGCTAACTCCTTCTTTTTCTTCTTGAGCTTTTTTTCCAAGCCCCCGAATTGTTGAATTTCATCATCATCTTTGGATAAACCAGAGATATTAGAAGCTATTAACTTCTTATTTCCATGTTGTGCTAAGATTCTATCAGAACCTCTTCCACGACCTCCTCTTCCTCTATAAGAGGAATTTCCTCGGTAACCTGACATGACTGCATCAGTAGAATATGCATAAAACCAGTCATCAGGATGTTTATCATATATCCAATTATAAGGATCATCAAATATGTAACTATAAGAATCATATATTGGTGTTACATGATTATTAACATGTTTATCAATTTTATAAGGATCAACATGACTATTAATATTATATGGATCATCAAATAGATTCATATCTATTTCCATTTTTTCAGAAAATATTTCTTTTTCTAATTGTTGTATTTGATACATAGTTTCTATTTGTTCTTCCATAACCTCATCAGGTTGTTCATAACACTTTAAATCAATATTATTTTTCTTAATAGTGTTATCTATATAATCTTCATATGAAACACATTCATTTAACCATTTTTCAAAATACATATCTTGAACAATATCATTTAAATGAATCATAAATATTCTCTTGTTAAAAAATCAGGCAGACTATTATCCTGTCCTTTTTTATATACCACTTCAAAATCAAATGGAGCTAAATTAGCTTGCCATCTAGCAAACATTTGTTTAGAAACATCATGTTTAAAATCTTTATTAAACATATATTTAGCTGATTGACAATCAGTCTTTATGATAAATTTTTGATTATATAAATCATCTTGAAATTTTAATACACATTTAACAATTGCAAGTATTTCTTTTGCAATAGTAGCATAATTCTTTTGAGAATTATTCCATTTACCTGAATGAAATCTAATAAGATTTTCATTTCTGCTTTCAGGGTCAACCTGTTTCAAGATTCCTCCATATCCTACATCTGAGGCATCTGTTTCTATAATCTTATCCCAATTGGGATTACTTATCATTAAGCAAGGCAAAGTCTTAACTTTATCCTTAATTTTTTGTATGACCTTTGTATGACTATCAGTCCAAGGTTTAGGATTCTTTTTTAATCTATCATATAAGATAGCTGTATCTTCTGCTAGATTTTTGTAATAAGGTAGGATGTAATTTAAACTTCCTAAAAATCTCTGTAATTGTGTTTTATCAGTTATGACATCTGGAAATTTTGATCCAAATTCTATACTCCTATTAATAGGAATAATTTCACCTTTTTCAATGTTATGACCTAAGAATCTAATCTTAGTTTGAAATAAAACCATTTTTGGTTTAGATATCACTAATCCATTAGCTATTACTAATTTTTTAAATATTTCTAAATGTTTAAAATGATCTTCTATTGTTTTAGAGAAGACTAAAATATCATCAATATAAACAATAATAAAATCATTGTAATTCATGAAAATATCATTCATGATTCTCTGAAAATCAGAGGGAGCATTCTTTAATCCAAAAGGCATAACATACCATTCATACTGTCCAAAAGGTACATTAAAGGCAGTTTTATACCTATCCTTAGGATTTATCTGTATTTGCCAATACCCTGATTTTAAATCAAATTTGGAAAATATTAAAGCATCATATAATCTATCTAATAAATCTTTTTTATTAGGAATGGGATATCTAACCCATTTTAATACCTTATTTAAAGGTTTATAATTTATTACCAATCTTGGTACTCCTCTTTCTATTTCAGAATGTTTATTAACATAAAAAGCCGTACAAGACCAAGGTGAATTAGAAACTCCTATAATTTTTCTTTCTAGCAAATTATCAATTTCTTTTTTGCATAAATTCAAATATTCTGAATTCATCTGACAAGGTCTAGCCTTTGTAGGAATATTTTCCTCATTAAAGTTTTCCTCATAAGGTAAACTAACAATATGTTTTTTTCTATCCCAAAAAGCATTAGGATGATCATTACAAATTTCTAAAGCAAATTGATTAGTTATATTAACTATCTTTTCCTTTAATTTAGGATTATCCAATTTTTCTTCAATAGTAAGCATATTAACTTCAAATTTCAAAAATCCTAATTGATTTTCTTTGCACATTAATTCATTATATAAATTATTCAATACCTTAGTAAAAGGTCTAGTTATAAACTTGAAAGTAATTGGTTCATCTTTATAAGTAGCAATAATTTTTTCTCTATCTATCCATCTAAAAGGATAAATTTTATTAATGAATGGTTGTCCTAGTATCACAGGAACTGATAAATTATTCTTAGTTAATAAGAAACTCATTGGTATACATTTTCCATCATTACAAACTAAAGATTTGGATAACTTATATTTTATATCCATTCTTTCACCACCTGCATGTCTTATATTGTGAGTGGTTTTTTCAAAATATTTTGTAGGTATTACCCCTTCTTGAATAACATTCAAATCTGCACCACTATCAACTAATGCAGTAAATTCCTGGGAATAATAATTACCTATTAATAAAGTAATTTTGATATGCCATTTTTGTAAAGTAACAAATTCAAGAACTTGTAAAAATTCTTCTTTTTCTTCAATTTCTTCAATTTTAAGAGAAGTTTTTTCAGAAACTTCGTCCTTCCCTTTTTTAATTTCCTTATCATTCTTATCAAGTATGTATAAGGTTTCTAAATTAGAAATTCTAGTATCATTTTCTAGATTTTTCTTTTTTAAAGATTTAATCTCAATTTTCAAATTATCAATTTCTTTGATAATATCCTTAACCGAAGTTGGTTTTTCCTTAATGCTTTTTTTCGGATATCATTTTTATGAATCTCGGACATAGTATAATCTTCTTTATACTTATCCACATTAAATTGGTCTTCCTTTTTAGGTATAACCTTAGAAGTACTAGGTGTATTACCCATTTGATCTATAATTTTTAACCTTAATTCTGGATCCTTAATTGTCTTTAACAAATCAATCCAATGATCAGCTTCAAGAACTTGTAAATATTGTTCTTTTTCTTGAAACTGTGATAACATCTTATATAAATATTCATCTTGTTTGGGTTTCACACAAGATTGTCCTATCTGACAAGGTTCACATTCAGAATCACTAGTACTACTATAGTAGTCACTTTCTATAATATCTAAACTATCATCACTTTGTTCCGAACTATCAGTCGATTCTAAGAATAACTTAGATATTCTATCCTTAATTTCATTAGGATCTAAATTATCCAATTCTAGATTTTTAATCTCTTTCTTGGTCCAACAATTCTTTGCAATATGACCAACTTTCTTACATTTATTGCAGACAATAATTTTGTCTTTTTTCTTATTATAATCTTTCTGCTTTCTAAAGGATTTCCTTTTCTCCTTTCTATCAGCCTTGTCCTCTAATCTTTTCTTAGAGTATTTTTTTTTTCTTTCTATAAAAAGGTTGTTTATCAACAATTTTCTTTTTACCTTTAGCCCTATTATAAGCAGGTAAATCCATTCCAAATTGACCACAAAATTCTCCTAATTGTTTTCTTTCAACAATCTTTTGGTTTTTCAATTGTTGATTCAATTTTATTTCATTACACAGATTTAATCCTTCTTGTGTACAAACTCCTATAAGTTTCCCATAAGTAAATTCATTATAAGGAATTGTAGGTTTATTACCTTTCAAAACTTTACGAATTCTTTCCGCAAATAAATGAGGTAGACCATCAATAAATTTGGCCTTCCAATGAGTACTATCACTCTCTGGGAGTTCTAAAACTCTATTTAGAAAAGTATCTTTATACCATCTAAAATCAGTAAGTGTTTTACACCTAAGGTTTTGTAATAAAGTCCTTACAGTATCATAATTATCAGAAAATGTTCCTGTAAAGTGTTCAATAATCTGAAT
Organism: Vinca minor; assembly: GCA_026122235.1. Taxonomy (NCBI): domain Eukaryota; kingdom Viridiplantae; phylum Streptophyta; class Magnoliopsida; order Gentianales; family Apocynaceae; genus Vinca; species Vinca minor. Next base: position 1,699,030 of record JAOCZM010000206.1, on the reverse strand, counting down.
CACAAGTGTATAAACAGCATTTTCTTAAGTCAGAACATACAGTATTCCTAAGTCAACCTGCAAAGTATCAAACAGTACCAGAAGCATTCAAAACTGTGTTAAATAAAAATTGCAAAATATTTTCTTTTCTTGAATAAATATAAACCGAGACATTACTTCTAAAATGAGGGTCAATTTAAATAGATAATTCACATAATTTGGTTTGAAGAATTGAGCAAGATATGCAATTAACTCGCTATTTTCGTTACACAACAAGCTAGGTATTATATCCAATAATAATAATCAATCATAATACATAATTTGTGATAGGAAAAGAATATTAAAACATGGCAGAACAATTTTTATGGCACAAAAGAGAATGAAACTAATAGATTTACTGCCTCCATCAAGAATAGTCAAGTGGCTTCCAAAAATAAGAATAAAATAATATCAAACCATTGCTAAAAATATGAATAAATCACCACATTTGTCCCTAACTTATTTTCGCTCAGACAGTTTTATTTTTTTTAGAAAAAACTATTTTTTTTGTCCTCAACTTTTTTACGGGCTGCCAGTATTGTCCTTCTGTCAAAAGGTAAGTTTAATTCCATTAACTTGGATGACGTGTCTAACCTTTCAAAATAAACTATCTCTCTCCAGGAGTAAAATGGGAAACAAAAACATGAAACCCAAAAATTCTTCTTCTCCAATATTGAAGAAAGATAAACAACATAGATCTTTGTTGAATGAGATCTCAAAGAAGAAACCCAACAAAGAATTGGACACTCAAAAATTGCAAAAACAATTGAGCAAATTTTTGTGTGGGTCCTGCATGTTTGGAGCTGTTTTGCGATTTGGAGTGAACCTCCGTTTCCATTGCCTGAGAATCGGCCGGATTTTTTTTCCTGATGATGTGGTCTTTTTGGTAACTATTTTTTTGTGCAATTGTCGGGGTGTTGAAGTATTCTTTCATTTTTTTTCCCCTTAATTTGAAGGAACGAAGACATGATTTTGTGAACCGCAGCAGTGAGGCGCTGGAAGTGGTAGCGCTGGAAGTGTCTTGGCTGACTGTGATTTCACACCTTATAAGTTTCTATGGCTAACATACTTGCATCTTGTACAATGTGTATTTTGTCATTTTCTTCCCAAAATTTCCCCAATTATTCTTTCAACAAAATAAAACCAGATATTTATGCTAAATTCTTGATGGAAGAAGAAAAATATCGAGATACAAGAAAAATATATGATTTATAAATACATTAGATGTGATGAATTCCTTTAGTTAAGAATATTCAAAAAACTAATCTCCATATCCACCAAAAATCCGCACCAAAAATCAGCTTGGGCCAACTGGGTTTTAATGTTGCAGTTGAGTTTCTGCAATTTGTTCCTTGTTCATGGGTTTTTTTTTTTTCAATTTCAAGAGCTGCAAAATTTACCCACTGTGAACGGTTCAATTTGGTATTAGAAAAATAGTTTTCCATTGCTAGATAAATGTGTATCATTTGTTTGTGTACCAATTGGTAGAAGAAGAATAAGAATAATTGCAGTGAAACATCAATATTGGAGCAGAAGAATGTTTGGGTTTCATATTTTTGTTTCTCATTTTACCCCTAGGAGAGAGATAGTTTATTTTGAAAGGTTAGCCACGTCATCCAAGTTAACGGATTTGTGCCTACTTTTTGACAGAAGGACAAAATTGGCATCCCGTAAAAAAGTTGAGGACAAAAATAAGTAATTTTTTCTAAAAAGGATAAAACTGGCTGAGCGAAAATAAGTTAGGGACAAAGGTGGCGATTTATTCATAAAATATCATTAATAATGCCACAAAGCCCCCTCAATCTGACGTGGAAAGAAATACAGAAGGGTACAGTAGCAATGCTTCCAAAACAAGGATCTGCTGGCAATCGGTGTTGAATCTCTTTTTCTTTATTCTTAAAAAAAATCGGAAGCATATATATATATATTTTTTTTTCCATGCATAGAAACATAGTTTCTCAGGAAAGTACTGTTAAAAACAGTATGAGTACTTGAATTTGAATTACCACAGAATTTGGATCTGTTAAATAGATAGACAATTTCAAAGGTAAATGCTAAAGTTGTTTATCAATTAGGAATATTTGAAAAATTAGGTTTAAAACAAATAGTTAAAACTACTGAAGAATTTATCTCTTTAGATAGAGATGAGATGATAATTCATTTGTAATCAGAAAATGATATAGCTCCTTATAGGAATTCACATAAATTTCTACATATAGGTTTAGTTAAAATTTCTTTTAAACCTTTAACTTTAGAAGGTTTACCTGAGAGCATTATAGCAACTTTACTTTATGGTAGAAATTTAAATTGGAAACAATTTCTCATGGGGATTATAAAATCAAGTTTGGCCCATGGTCCAGCATATTTTGATGTTTATCCAAATTTACACCTTTCATTATGTGATGTTAATATATATGATTCTCTAAAATTAAATGTTAAAACACATTGTTATAATTATGCACATAGTTCAGAAGTTATTTGTATATGTTATCATATTTATTACAAACCACTTCATACTTTGAATCCTCATTGTAGATTGGTTAATAAACCAAATAATGAAACAATTCTAATACAAACCAATTTTAGTAGATCTAATATTACAACTCATAGATCTATCAAATGGGAAGAAGTAACTTTTCCTGAAAATTGGACGATTGAGAGAGCTTTACTTCCTCAACCTCAAACACAAACTAATTTGATTGAAGTTGTACAGACACCTGAGGGATCTGTTACTTTACAGTTTGAAAATTTAAATCCTAGATTATTAGGATCTTCTAGATCTCTTATATCTAACTCTATGTATTCTCGTATAGATCCCTTAGATTATTATGTGGAAACACCTTCTAAGGCATCTACTTCTCAAATTAGGAAAGAAAAACAACCTATAGCACAAGAAGATAATTTTTCTAGTAACTCTTGTGTTCATGAATTACATATCCACAAGGATAATATCTTTAAAGCACATTATAAAAAGAATGACGAAACAATGTCTCAAATGAGTTATTCTTTAAATGAATAGTACACATATTATTGATTTTAGTCCTGGTTCTATGGCTAGGAAACAAATTAAATAAGATTTTATGTTGGATTTTTGGAAACCATTTAGAACTTGGTTCTTTAATAATATTGATAGGCAAGAACAAAATTCTTTGCAAGAAGAATTTTATGATTTTTGTACTGAGAAAAATGTAATGATACCATTTATTCCTTGGTTTATGTCTACTTATGTAAGACAATATTTAAATGTTGTTGAAAGAAATTATAAATTGTTAATTGGTCAAACTTTACAAGTTTGTATCCTCCTGCACAAGCATTTAAAATTGAAAAATGTAATTTTTCTTGCATTATCAAAGATATTTGAAAATGATGCTTTACCTACGACTTGTAAACAAATAAATTTATTAATTGAACAACAAAATTATACAAATTTTTGTTTACCTATATTAGGGGAACATCTTACATCTTTACATAGTCAAGTAGAAGAAATTATTACTCTTATGAAAATGACCATTAATCAAACTTCTATTAATAAACCAGTAGTCGTTGCTTCACCCAGTTTTCAACCTCCTCATGAAATTAAAGATTTTAAGTCAAAATCAATGGATGAATTGGAAAAATTGTTAGATGAGAAATTTCAAAAATTGAGTATTAATACTCTTGATGATGATTTAAATTCTTATTTTAAAAAAAAAGTATATTGCTCAAGAACCTATGCAGGATGATAAGATTAATAATCTGGAAAAATAGGTTTATAAACCTGTTCAACGTTTATTTTATTATAATAGACCTACGCCTCTGAATGTTTTACATAAGGAACATGAACAAATTAATAATACCAGTTATTTTGGTAAAAACATTTATGAATGGAATGTTGATGATTTTAATAAGGGTAAAAAGCGCCGACGCTCCCCTAAACTATTTCGTTTTTTTGGTTTTTGACCCTGAACCTAAAAACGGTCAAGTTTTACCCCCTAAACTATTTCGGTTTTTGGTTTTTGTCCTTCCATCCATATTCTCCGTTACATCATAACGGAAGTCCAAAAAATGGGGGCATTTTGGGAAAATCATATCATTCATAATAAATAGAATTAAATTCAAGGGAAAAAGGGCTTTTTAAGATTTTTTTTAGAGGTTGAAATTTACAGTTGGTGGTTGGAGAAGAGGAGTGGTACACGACTTCCGGCTTCTTCTGTCACTGTTCTCACCGGCGACTTCTTCTTTCTTGTCAAAATAATAGGTTTTTTTTTTTTTTTTTTATAAAAACAAAATTTTTTGGATCTTATACAGATTGCCCAAAAATGCCCCCATTTTTTGGACTTCCGTTATGATGTAACGGAGAATATGGATGGAAGGTCAAAAACCAAAAATGGAAATATTTTAGGGGGTAAAACTTGACCTTTTTAGTTGAGGGTCCAAAAACCAAAAAATCAAAAAACGGAATAGTTTAGAGGGCGTAAGCGCTTTTTACCCTTTTAATAATAAGCAGATTTTTAATATTGCTCACAGAATCTGTATGTATTCTACTATTTGTACAAAAAAATCAAAACAATGAGAAAACCATTGCTAATATTATTGCAGGTTTTACAAGACAACTTAAAGGTTGGTGGGATAATTATTTGACAAAAGAAAATAAAAATGATATTTTAAATTCTGTTAAACATGAGAATGATACTATTAAAGAAAATAGTGTTTATAATTTAATTATCAATATTGTGAAACACTTTACTGGTCGTATTTCTGATCAATCAGAGTATATTCGTACTTTATTACAGAATTTTGGATGTACAACTCTTACTGATTTTAGATGGTATAAATATACTTTTCTTAGTCGTGTTATGGAATTACCGGAGAGTAATAGTGCTCATTGGAAGTCTAAATTTATTGATGGTCTTCCAAATCTTTTTGCTGAAAGAGTTAGGATTCCTTATGATACTTATACCAATGGTAAACTAATTGGTGGTTGTATATAGGAAGGTTGAAACCTTTGCAATGAAATCAAGTTAAAATGTCAGAATTTGGTAGAAAGAAAACAATTAGGTGAATTTTGTAGCCAGTTTGGTATGGATATACCCTCTTCTAGTAAGAAAAATAAAAAATACAGTAAGGACATAGATGTTGTTAAAAAATATAAAAAAAATAGAAAATTTTATAAAAGAAAATTAAAACAGAAATCTGATAGGAAAAAAAAAAAGAAGCCAAAAATAAGAGTGAGAAAAAACTCATTGTTTGTAGTAAATGTAATAAGGATGGTCATTTAGCAAAAAATTGTTGGACCAAGAAAAAATTAATAATCTTGATATAGATAATAATATTAAAGTGACTTTATCTAAACTTCTTTAGAATTAAAATGATTCTGGTTTTGAGTCTTATTCTGATGATTCTACTAATTATTCTAGTGGTAAGCTTAAAGATATTGATTTAGATAATGAATCTATTATTTCTGATACTGACTCAGAATGTGATGCTTGTATCATAGGCAAACCTTGTGTTAAAGAAGATGAAGGATTTTATAAACTCATTTCTGAATTCCAAGATATGGAAATCAACGTTTTAGATAGTGAGAATTGGGTAGAATTACTTAAAGTAATTAAAGATCCTGAGCTTAGATCTAAAATAATAGATCAAATGGGTAATACACCAAGTTCGTCTAGTAATACTAAGAAGACTACATATATAGTTCTCTAAGAACCTTATTCAATGTCAGTGGTTTATAAACTCCTTAAACGTGGACAGGTGGATAAAACCCCTACTTCTTTAAAGGATATTCTGACAGAGATTAATAATCTTAAATCAGAAATTAAGGTTTTAAAAACGAAACATCAGGATTTTGATAATAGAATTTCTAAATTAGAAAAGTCAGAAAATTCTTCTTTAGTTATTCAAACTGATAAGGAACCAACTATTACATCTTTAACAGATGATTATATGGAAAACTTTCATAATAATATATTTTTTAAATACTTTAAAAATGATTATTTCTAAAAAATGGTATGTCAAAGTTTTTATTAATTGATAATTATTTCCCAAAAGAATTCGCTGCTTTAATAGATAGTGGTGCTGATTTAAATGTTGTTCAAGAAGGTTTAATACATAATAGATATTTTCAGAAAACTACTCATTCTGAGGTGAAAACCTGGATATTAGTTTTAAAATGCCTAAAGCATTTGTTTGTATAGACAAAAAAATGTATTCAGACTAGTTTTTTATTGGTCAAAAATATTTTCAGTCAAGTTATACCAATGTTTTGTTATACTAGCAAAATTAGTAATCAATTATTTTTTACCAATAAAAAACTAGTCTGAATACATTTTTTTTCTATACAAACAAATTCTTTAGGTATTTTAAAACTAATATCCAGGTTTTCACCTCCAGTATCAGATAAGGTATAAGTAGTTTTCTAAAAATACCTAGTAGGTTTTAAACCTTCTTGAACAACATTTAAATCAGCACCACTATCTATTAAAGTAGTTAATTCTTTTGAGAAATAATTATTAATTAATAAAGTAACTTTGACATACCATTTTTGAGAAATAATCATAAAAAATCATTATTATGAAAATTTTCCATATAATCATCTGTTAAAGATGTAATAGCTGGTTCCTTATCAGTTTGAATAACTAAAGAAGAATTTTCTGACTTTTCTAATTTGGAAATTCTATTATCAAAATCTTGATGTTTCGTTTTTAAAACCTTAATTTCTGAATTAAGATTATTAATCTCTGTCAGAATATCCTTTAAAGAAGTAGGGGTTTTATCCACCTGTCTATGTTTAAGGACTTTATAAACCACTGACATTGAATAAGGTTCTTAGAGAACTATATATGTAGTCTTCTTAGTGTTACTAGAAGAACTTGGAGTATTACCCATTTGATCTATTATTTTAGATCTAAGCTCAGGATCTTTAATTACTTTAAGTAATTCTACCCAATTCTCACTATCTAAAACATTGATTTCCATATCTTGGAATTGAGAAATGAGTTTATAAAATCCTTCATCTTCTTTATCACAAGGTTTGGCTATGATACAACTTATGGTTCGTGATCGCCCGACTACTTATTGAAATGGGGGTGGGTCCTTCGACTTTATACTTCCAACTATATGCTCAGTAAAACATTCCGATATTCACGTAGTCTGGATATATATATATATATATACACACACACACAGAAACAGTTTATTCATGAAAAATAATCATCGGATTATTCCCGTTCCTATATAAAAAAAATAGGGCAATTATGTTGTTAATAAAAAAAAGGAGATGCTATACTTACCGTATAAGATTTTTAGACTTCAAAGACCGCATAATCTCCACCAATAGTCCTTCGGGGTCTGCCCTATTTCTGTCTCAAAAATTCTGTCGGCAGACTAAAAATATTATATAATAAATGAAATTGCAGGATTAGTCCCCAACTAATAAATAATATCACCGTATCTAAATATTAAATGATTTAATCACTCTAGTCCCAAAGGTTATGAGACTTAATTAACTAGTCCCTAGAGACGGTCCGAGTTTCACACACCTCACATCCGATTTTGACTCATTCAAATTGGTTCTTGGACTAGTTTTCCAGTTCAATCGGATATGTTTGACCAATGGAGTATTGGTCGGCCCAATCCAAATAACTGCCAATCCAATTGGAGCACCTATATCAAATATAAATTCCAACAAGCCCAATCCAAGTGATCATAGTGTGTGGCCCATTAGGTATTTGCTATGTTGTCTGTGACAACAATTGTCAACAGTAATTAGAGGTATCTAGCAACACATCATTACTCCCAATTGACAAATATTTTGGTGATTCAAGTAATCATTGTTATGACCTTTTGTACTAATCTCTATGTCCTCGATATCTAGATTGAACACATATAATGGAGAATGTCACACTTGTATAGTTCAATCAATCAGTTACAGACATTGAATGCTTGGTTGAAAGTGTAGAACCTAATGGCTTAGATAATGACCAAACAATCATCATTTGGTGTTTATAAAGAGTTCAAAATCGAAGTGCATTTAATGCTTCAACAGCTAGTATCTGCCTAGTTATTAGACAGCTCGGTCGACCGACATGGCTATCAGGTCGTCCGAGGCTCATCTGGATAAAATTAACTGGTCTACTGGAAACATGTGGTCGACCTTAAAGGGACCTCGGTCGACCAAAGAAAGAGCTCAGTCGTCCGCCCTATAGCATAGGCCGAACATACCAGCTAGCCGTTGGAATCCAATAACATTCAAAAGTGACCAAGTGTAACTTCACATTTTGGTCGACCTTCCACACAGGTCGGTCGGTCAACCTTCATCAGGTCATCCGAGATTTGAGGCTCGGTCGACCTAGATGAAGGTCTAAAGTGGATTTTCCACTAAGCCTCCATTCTAATGTTATCTAAGTCATGCAAAAAAAAAGGATATGTTGGCATATCTTGAATCTTCATTATGTACGTATGCCATTGACAATGTGGATTTAGCTTGAAGATGTTAGAACTTCAAAAGGATCTTTCACGTTAACAAATAATGTTAGATCATCATCAATTGTTTGTCGCTCATCAAAATAGAGAAACTAGCCCTTAGGGCTTACATGCATCACAATCAACTCTCAATATAACTTCTTAATTTATATTGTCTTTTTAAGCATTCCTTACAGCCTGCATTTACATTCAAGTAAAGACTTAGCCTTCCTGAGTCATCCAAGCTTTCTACGTGCGGAGTCTTACCCTATAACACATACTAAGGTAAAATCTATCCACTAGGCTTAGTTTTCTGCTTGAAGGTTCTTATCCAATAGCGCATTGTAATACCCGTAATGTTTTTTTTTCATTTTAGTTAACTAGGATTATTTGCTTTAACTTATCTTATAATTAATCAGATAGGGTGAGTTTGACATAATAGGGAAGTAGAGGGACCTAAGTGAAAATATTTTTAAAAGGGAGTTAGCGGAAGTTATGTTATGAAAATAGTAGTCATAAACAAACTGTTAGAATTTTGTAAAATATCGGAGAAGAGAGAAGAGAAGAATTTGAACACTAAGGAGAAGATGAATCCGGCGAGGATAGAGTTGACTTAGAAGCGAATTGAAGTGTTGTTAAGTCCGAATTTAAGTAATTAAGGTAAGGTTCTTACACTCTTGAATTTTCTGTCAAAAGCATGAATTCTCGGGAATTCTGTCAATTTGTAAATTGTGTTTAAATGAGTTCTAAACTGTTCTTTATTACATCAAAATTGGATGAAGTGTTGAATTTTCTATTTTTCATGAATTGTATGTTATTGTTTTATTTATGCATCTGATATTTGAGTAAATGATCTGATTTAAATATTCTCTAAAGTTTAAAAGTTGTGCATTCCCAATTTTGAGCTCTTGTTTGCGAATGAACACCTATAGAAGGATATGTCCAAATTATTTTGTATGACTGCATGCCCGGGAGCATGTGAACAGAATTATAAGTATGGCCCGGCCCGGCCCTAGCAGGAATAATAAGTAGGGTTGCTAATAGTTAGTTTGTGTAGTTTACAAGGGTAAGCGATGACATAACGGGACCTATCCTTAAACTTCGGCCACATTGTTTGGGGTAAAATACCCAAACCCAAGGATATGACAAGTGTGGCCCGCGCTAGCGGGACTAATTACTCACGCATGTTAGCATATGTTACAGAGTGTGGAACGAACGATTAAACTCGGTTGTATGCATTATGTGTTGTTCGTATAGTGTGTGTACATGTGTGTGAGCTGTGAAAAGAAAGATGCTCGGAGCACCGGATTTGAAGAACGTGTGATGTGTTTGAAAGATTATGAAATTGTTTGAATGTGTATGGAGTTTGTTTGTTTTGTCTGGAATTTGGGAAAAAAGATGTTTCAATTTTAGAACATGACTTTTACTTTGAAAATTTGTACTAAAAAATGTCATTTCTGAATTATGTGGTTGAAGCTTCGTCGTGGTATTGTCCGTAGAGATACTGGAGCTTCTACTCTTATCTCAGACGAGGGAGTAAATCTATGGCGATGTACATCGTCCGAGGCCCGTGGACGATGTGCTTGATCCGCAACTTTGTCCATAGAGATACTGAGAGCTTCTGCAATTATGTCATACCACGTAACCCGGGTGATGTCATGGCAGTGCCTCATTGGTCGATGAGACACCAAAGCTACTAATAGAGTTTCTAAAAGGGAATTCATCACTATATAATTATCCAAAAGGGGTTCAAATGTATTACATGAATAAAAGCAGTACTAAAATGGAAATAGTTCTAGCATTACATTATTAAAATGAAATTACATGTACAAATGAAATTACATAATTAACTAAGTGTTCACCTACTTTCATTTAACTATTACAAGATAAATTAGGATCACTTTCATATGGCCCATCCCAAGCATCATCATAATAAGGATATGTACCATCATCACCTACAAAAATAAGAAAGTGAATGGACTAAGCTTCGGGGCTCATTAAGGACCATACGACCAATGGGATGAAATAACAGATAGACACTAAAACAGATTTTCTTTTCCCAAAATACCAATTCTGAAACAACACTTGACACTGTACGACACTGCAGGATACCTACAATGCACAGACACAAACACGAAAAGAAACGAATTATAAAACTCATCAGCACATGCCACAGACGAATGGATCATCCACAGGAAAGGTACTAAAAGGTCGGACGAAGGGATCGTCCGCAACCGGTCGACTGTAGACGGCCGCGGACAAATGGATCATCTGCAAGTCCGTCCGCGACTTTGACTGTGGTAAGACAGTATACTCTGTAACTGCACAGACGAAAGGGCGGACGAATCAATCATTCGCGCCCCGTGAAAAATAGTTTTCAAGTGCAATCTTTGTACACAAGTGTACCATCTTGTACAAAACATTCCCAAACCCAAAATACACGTTTTAGACTAAAAACCAAGTAACAATTAAGACCAAAACAAGAACAAGTAGTAAGAATAACAAGAAGTAAGCAAATAACCATATTCTTCACATCTAAGCAGTTAAAGAACCGAATGCACGACAAGCACCATGCTTTCCCATACGGTACACACGATTATACACATTGCATAGACGCTACGAACATAGCTATCGCTGCGAAAGGACTTCCCACAGTTCGAGCTTAATTATCTATTCACTACTAAATAACAATAATTGTAACGGTCCTAACGATGGATAAGTTAAGACGCCCCACAAAGTCCAATACACGGGTTCAGTTTCACCTCCCGAACGAACGGGTCCAAGATTTTAAGGATCCATTCTACATTGCATCATCATCCATCATAATGGACTCCTCAAAACCGTTACAGTCTCAATGATTTTCCCTCATCAGGTGAAGCTCCTAGAATTACCACACTACACATGCTCTTCCGGGATCAACACATTTCACTTGTATACCTCAAATGAATCCTACCATAAGGAGATCCTAGACAATTGCTTAAACCGGGGCGACGACTTAGTCGACCAAAATAAAATAGACAACAATCTCGACAACCAATTAGGCAATGACTCCAATTATACCAACAAGAAAATACTTACCCAATTAGTTGAACTTGTTATACTCTACGTCTTCCTAAAATGAAAGAGCTCATTCTGCCTAGCCATCTTAAAAGTTTTTGGAAAGTACTTGGTCTAGGAAAGCTTTCCTGAATCTCTCCCAAGTAATTGGCCCAGCTTGTGTAATATCAGCCCCACACCCTTCACCATTCCGATGCCCCATAAGTTAGGAAAGGTACAACCACATCTATCTTCATGTTATCAGGCATTCACATAATGTGGAGGTGTCGCTCTATCTCCTCCAACCACGTCTCTGCTTGATCTAGTCTCATACCCCCATCAAAAGAAACTATACACATCTTCTTCATGTGCTCACAATACATACCCGGGGTCTGCTTCAACCCTCTGAATTCTAGGAGCCCCAAAATTCTAATTTTGTTGATGTTACTGAGTTTGGAACATTTGGGCTAACATGATCAAAGCAGTTGCTATATCAGGAGCTGTCCCTACATTAACCGGTGGTAGTGGTACATTACATAGTGGTGGTGATAGAGGTGGTGCGTTATGTGGTTGTGGTGGAGGTATATTATATGGTGGTGGTGGTGGAGAAAGTACATCAACCGGTGGTAAATGTGCGATATACTCAGCCTCATATCTGGTTTCACTTCCCTTAGCCGATGCCTGTGCAGGAAGTGGATCCCGTCGTGGTTGTTGACTAGACGACCCCACATACTATCTACGAGCTCCCCTTAGACCTCGGCATATCAATGCAGCAAGCGGTCTACTAGAGTCGCCATTCTCGATGTTGTCTACTTCTTGACGGTCCATCTTAACCAAATAACAGTTCATATAAGAAGCAAATAGATTAAAAACTAATTCACATAGCCACTTAAGGTACATATTATAGCATAAAGGATAGACATGGAATAACACATAAAGCAAATATGGAATGACATATCATACAAGTAGCAACATATAATAATAACATAATATACATGTAAGCGATAACATATAAATCGATAAATAACCATACATGTTTTAATCCATGATCTCTACCCATCATACACGTCACATTACATTTCGTATTTTCCCTAAGTCCATTCCCTGTTTTTAACCCTAAGGTTCGACATGCTCTGATACCACATATGTCACATCTCGTAACTCGGGTGATGCCATGGTAGTGTCTCATTGGTCGATGAGACCAATGAGAAACCAAATCCCACTAACAGATTTACTAAAAGGGAAATTCATCACTATATAACTATCAAATGTATTACATGAATAAAAGAAGTACTAAAATAGAAATAGTTCTAGCATTACATTATTGAAATGAAATTACATGTGCAAATGAAATAACATAATTAACTAATTGTTCATCTACTATGATTAACTATTACAAGATAAATTAGGATCACTCTTCATATGGCCCTTCCAAAGCATCATCATAATAAGGCTTTGCGCCATCATCACCTGTAAAATAAGAAAGCAAATGGACTGAGCTTTGGGGCTCAGTAAGGACCATTCGACCACTGAGATGAAGTAACAGATAGACACTAAAACATTTTTCCGTTTCCCAAAATACATCTTCTGAAACAACACTAGACACGACACACTTAACATTGTCGTAACACTAAAATTACATTGAGAATACACTGCACGATATCCACAATGCACTAGACACAAACACGGAAAGAAACAAATTATAAAACTCATCAGCACAGGCCACGGACAAATGGATCGTCCGCAGGAAAGGTATTGAAAAGTGGGACGAAGGGATCGTCCGAAACCAGTCGACCGCAGATCCATCTGTGGTAAGACAATAGACTCTATAACTACACGGACGAACGAAAGGGAGGACAATATGTTAGGACAAAGCAATCTTCTGCGCCCTACGAAAAACAGTTTTTCAAGTGCAATCTTTGTACACAAGTGTACCATCTTGGACCAAAACGTTCTGAACCCAAAATATACGCTTTAGACTCAAAACCAAGTAATAATTACGACCAAAACGAGAACAAGTAGTAAGAATACCAACAAGTAAGCAAATAACCATATTCTTCACATCTAAGCACTTACACAACCGAATGCACGACAAACACCATGTTCTGCCCATACGGTAAACATGATTATACACATTGCTTAGACGCTATGAACATAGCTATCGATGTGACACGGCTTCCCACGGTTCGGGGTGAATTATCTATTCACTACTAAACAACAATAATTGTAATGGCCCTAACGATGACCAAGTTAGGACGCCCCACAAAGTCCAACATGTAAGCCCTACGGGCTTAGGTGATCAATCTTGTTTTGATGATAACAAAACATTGATAGTTCTAATGTTTGTGTGAGAATGTTCTTAATTATATGATTTGTATATTCACACCGGCATTGATGGAAATGGTAAGTTAGCTCATTGTGTACATCAAAGTCAACATTGTACACACAAGAAGAAGCTACACTTTGCAAGACTACGTGACACGAACTTGAAGCCAATCCATATGTCATGGATGTAATTGCAAAGTCAAGAAGAATGGGGATCAACAAGGTTTAGAGCTACTCAATCTAACAAGTGTAAAATCAAGTGGTATGCTCCTTAACAAGAAGAATTGATGAAGTCCAATACTCTACAATTCAAGATTGCTATAGGACTTCACCACATCAAGTCAAAGCTTCAAGAAGATATATAGCTACAAGACTTGAAGACCTAGGCTAGTGTTATACATAGGTAATATCTTGTGACTAATCTATTTTGAGAATAATCGTAAAGCATATGAAGCTCTTGCATGTTTTTGAAAACCATGTTTTCAAACTTAATTTGATCTTAAAAAGGGTTTGAAAATGTTTGTTAAAATGTTTAACTAACCATTTGCTCTTAAAATTATTTGAAAAGATTTAAATTTGGCAAAACTGGCTGTCGCGGACGAAGCAAGGGAGAAATGCATCATTTGTAGCCCACGGACGATGCTTCGTCCTATGGTTCGTTCACAACCTGTAGATTTGACCAATAACGTCTAGTTTTTCAACTTGATGTATTTAGCAATGTCTCTTTCATCTCCAAATCGAATTTTAAGGTATAAAAACACCTTGGTTCATATTTCTAACTACCACGAGAATAACCAACAAGTTGCAAACAATCTAAACATTTTGAAGAGCTAAATTATTTCAATCTTACTCAAAATATTTCATTTTGAGCTTGAGCTTCATATACATTCTCTTTCATTCTCAAAATTGCTTAGAGCTTTAAATTGTATATCCAATCAATTGAGGGATTTGTGAAAGTGAGCTAAAATTGTGAAGTCTCAATCGTAGGAGACTCTTTCTTTTTCTCTCTATGAGAACTAGTTCTTTGTGAGCTAGTAAAAAGTTCTTTGTGAGTGTTTCTAAGTCCTCATTGGTGAGGCAAAAGTGCTCTTTGTGTGGAAAGTATCTCATTGCTGAGATTAGCTCTTTGTTAGCTTAACACTATTTGTGAGTGGAGTCTTCTTTGTGAAGCACAAGTCCTCATTTGTTAAGGCAATTGTAAAAGGTTTATCCCACCTTGCATTTGTTGCGAATGGAACTTCATAGTGAAGTGTTGAAATCCTTAGGTGTGTGATAACTCGTAATATAATCTATTATTTTGTTTATTTTAATAGAGATTTTGTGTATTTTTATGTTACGTTTTGAGCTTAGAATGGTAATGGTATAATCCTCATTTTTTTGTGTTTTTAATCATAGGGGCAAAACAGTACTTTTGAAGCGTAAAAGTGAACCGGACTTGCAATTGGAAAGATGTCTTTACAGACTAGAAGTGAAGAGAAGTCAGCTACTTTAAAGAATTTGAAGAGTTTTAGTTTATGTCAACTACTTTAGTTTATGTCAACTACTTCCAGGGTTAATCTTTATAGTTCTTTTATTTATAAATTTCGTAGACAATATTGAAACTTTGATGATTGAAGTACTTTTCAAGATTGAGATTTTATTTGAATCCAGGGATGTTTTCTTATATTCTCTCTTCTAATTTTTTATTGAATTTCTTCTCTAGTATGAACTAAATATTTATTCTAAGGCCATAATGTAGCTAGATTAATTTTATATATTATTTTTGTGATTAGTTATTCAATAGGTGTTGTGGAATTAATTTCTTATTATTATTCTTAATGCTTTTGTGTGATTAGCTACCACTCAAATTGTCTTTACATTAATTTGTAAGATTTGCGACAGCTGACCTTGTTAATTAGGTTAAATAATCTGAACATAAATTGCATGCAAGATAGACATATACTTGTATGGTTTGTGCAATCTTATGATTTCATATGTTTAATGCATTTTATGGGTTAAAATCAACATAGACATATAGTTGGTTTATTCATGAGAATATGTTTGATAACCCTTGAAAGAGGTTATTAGATATAATTGGAAATCGATCGATTAATGAAACTCACTCTAGAATAACATATCGTTAGGATAATATATTGGTTAATTTAGTGAATTCATGTGCCTTAGATCCTTCTCTTATCAAACTTCTTGTTCAAGTTATTTCTTTTATGTTAGTTAATTAATTTAGTTTAATTAAATCATCATTAACCATCGGATTTATTTTACTTGCTTTTGATCATTGTAGAATTATTTACTTAGGAATTAATTAATTATTATTCTCTGTGGGATCGACCTTGACTACTACAACATCGACCTAGTATACTTGCTAGTATAGATTTTGTGTATCAGTGTGTCCTAAGGCAGTGGATGTAGATCTTCTTGATTGAACAACTATAAATCGTCTTGTTCATTTTCTCTAACTCTACTTTTTACATTAAAGTTCTTGTATTACTCTTTGTTATTATATTTTGCTAGAACTTGATTTGTATGAGCTACATGTTGATCTTGAGTTAGTTGATTTACATGGTTTATAGATTTACTTGGTTTTGGTCATATGACTTGTTGTGTATGCACTCACAAGTTTTACATATAGGATACTTGACTTAGTGACTTAAAGATCATATTCATAAATCTTGTATTTCTATTTGTTGCATATAAACACATAAGGCATCTAGGTTGCCTTCATAATTAACTCACCTTATCTGATTAATCAACATACTTGTTGTTAAGGTGATCGCTTAAGGTAAAGAAGTTTAGAAAAGACGATAAGATTTGGAACCTAATTCACCCCCACCCTCCTTAGGTTCATACCCTATAAGGTATGTCACAACACATGCGTACAATTTCACCCCTGAACTAACTGGTCCAAGATTTTAAGGATCCATTGTACATTGCATCATCATCCATCACCATGGACTCCACAAAACCGTTACGGCCCCAATGATTTTCCCTCATCAAGTGAAGGTCCGAGAATTACCACACTACACATGATCTCACGGGATCAACACATTTCAATTTTATACCTCGAAAGAATCCTGCCATAAGCAGATCCTAGACAAGAGCTCAAACTGGGGCGACGACTCGGTCGACCAAAACCAAATTGACAACAATCTTGACAACCAACTTGACAACGACTCCAATTATAGCAATAAGACAATAATTAAATGACCCAAGTATCAATTTAAGTTAACAATCAACAATTAGGACAATAATTAAATGACCTAAGTATCAATTTAAGATAACAATCAACAATTAGGCAAATAATGGCAGCAAGTAATATCAATTATATATCCCGAAACATAACACAACACGAATTGATGATCAACCACGTAATGCACAAATAAATCTGACCTTTAATATACTGATTTCATGCACTATACATTTGAAAACACATAAGAGTAAGTTCCTTACCCATTACGATAGTAATAAAAGCAAGCAAAATAGTAAATCCAGAAATCCAAAAGAGTAAGGTCCTCACGCGTAGGTATTTCGAACGCGGTTGTTTCGATATAGGGATCGTCCAAAATGGACGTCGTTTCCCACTCAATGTTTCTCTCGAAGTTCTAATCAGATTTTCTTGTTCTCTCTTTCTTTTCTCCCTAAGACCTACTGCCGCCTCCCCTTTTCTTATTCCTCACGTTTTTTCTTTTCTTTTCCCACGATCCCATGTTCCCTTGTATATATTTTCTTATTTCTTTATTTTATTCTATTCCCTTTTAGTTGATTTACTTTCCTTTTTATTTTATTATTGTTATGGTAACTCTCCTAATCCCATCAGAACTCGTAATTAAATTACTCATATAAGCGAATTACAACTAAATTTCCCAACTACGATACACATGCAAAACGCCCATCAACATAAAACTAAAATGTAACACAAAAAACATGTTATATAAATAAATAGACACGTAATCATATAATCACATAAAATAAATTCATGCATACACAATTGGTCATGCAAAAATTAATTTCACATCAATTAACACGTAAGAAAAAGTCCAGGGTATCACAGATTATCTCGGACGAGAGGCTCGAAAGTGCAATGGTAGTACCACATCGAATGTGAGGATGTTTAGAAATTGGAAGAGGAAGCTAGACAGAAATACTGCCCACCGTTTTACGGATTGAGGTGCGTAAGTTTCGAGGACGAATTTCTTTGTAAGGGGGAGGGGGTGATGTAATACCAGTAATGTTTTTTTCATTTTAGTTCATTAGGATTATTTGCTTTGACTTATATTATAATTAATGACGGGCGAGTTTGACATAATAGGGAAGTAGATGAACCTAAGTGAAAATATTTTTAAAAGGGAGTTTGGGAAAGTTATGTTATCAAAATAGTAGTTAGAAGATGGAATTAATTGTTAGAATTTTCAAAAAATCTGGAAGAAGAGAGAAGAGAAGAATTTGAACACTTGAAAGATGAGGAATACGACGAGGAACAAGAAGTGCAATGGTCCTGGCCTTCGTCCTAGGCTTCATCATAGGCTTCGTTCGCAGAGATAATGGGAGCTTTTGCTGTTATCTCGGGCGATGGGGTAAATCTAGGACGATCTATATCGTTCGAGGGCCACAGACGAAGGGCGCAGATGATGTGTTTCTTCCACAGCTTCGTCAATAAGGATACTAGAAGCTTTGTCAATTATCTCGGACGAGGACCTCGTCCGCGATATTGTCTGTATGGGTGGATGATGCTTTGTCTGAGGACATCGTCAGAGGCCTGTATAGTAACTTGTGAAGCGTTCCAAAGTCATTTTTAAAGTCTTCCTTACTTCTAAAACTTGTTCCAAACTTCCTAAAATATATTTTTCATATGTGTTTTTTTAGTTGAGGTAAAGTCAATATATGTAAATGTTTTGGAAACATGGGAAACGTTTTTTAGTCAAACGATACTTCATCCTAATAGTGTTTGAACCTTATTGGACTAGTGTAGCTCACTCCTTACTCTTTTATATATGCTTTTGAAGACTGTTACGAGGAAGAGGTTGGGGATGATGATCATGTGGAGTGAACTCGTAGAATGACCACTATATAATAGATAATCTAGTATTTCGTGTTTGCACAAACATTTCATTTCTTAAGTATTTACTAAATTGTTAGTAAAAAACTGTAGACTTTTAATGCACTATTTAAGACAAGGTTTGAACTAATGAATTTAAGTTATGAAGTCTTGTTTGTTTCGTGCATCATGATTCATGCATACTGTATAGTGTTCCTAGAGTGTATTTTCAGTACTTTTGCATTGTGTAGCATGTCGGGACTAGTTTTCTCATTGAGGACTTGCCGGGAATGGGAAAACTATTTCGTGTCTTGTTGCATTACTTGTTAGATTAATACAGGGATTTGTGTTGATGATACTGAGCCCTAAAGCTCAATCCATTCGCTTATTTGTGCAGGTTATTATGAAGAGGAGCCTTATTACGAGGACGAGACTTGGGAAGGTCCTTTGACGAGTGATAAATAACCAATCTAGACTTGAACATTTTATTGTTTTTGTTATTTCCCTTTTGAACAATTAAACATATTTCATATGTAATAACTTAGTAATTTCCTTTCCATTTTACTTCTGTTAGCACATGAATATTTTAGATTACATAAATGAAATTCCCTTTTATAGTAACTATGTTCCGTGGGCTTTGGTATCTCATCTACCAATGAGACACTGCCATGTCAGCATTCTTGAGACGGGTGTGACATAAGTGGTATCAGGGCAGGTTGAACCTTAGGGTTAAAAATGTGTAATGAACATATGAAAATATGAACACATAATGTGAGGTGTGTAATGGTAGAGACCATGGACTATAATGCACTTACTTACCGCATTATATCCTTTTGCTTTGTGTTATGTTACCTTATATGTGTATATGTATGTGATATTTGTACCATGTTACATGTTTCCCATGCTTTACCTACTATATATATCTCATCTTCAATTTGTTACTTATTACCGCTTTATAAACTCATATTTCTTGTTAAATACGTGTGGAAGGTTGAAGAAGGATCTAAACCAAGACAGCGAGGATGATTTTTATATGCCAATTGCTACATATGCCAAGAGCAACATAATGAGATTCCGTCAAACAACAACAACAAACCGCTGCTAGGTTTGTGACACCACCATATATTCCACCACCACCAAATGCACCTCAACCAAATGTCCAACAAAACATGCCGCCACCACAGAATAACAATCCTCCACCACCTCTTAAACACTATCTACCACCTCAATACTATCAAGCACAGTAATACAATCGACCACCTTAATACCCTCAGCCACCACAATACAACCCTCATCTACAATACTACAATGAACCACCACAGTATAATGTACCACAACCACCCCCACAAGCCAACGCAGGGGCAACACCTGATGTAGGGACAGTGACACCCCAAACTCCTCCGCTAGGTTCACTGCGGCTGAGTAGGGTACCAGCGTGCCTTTCGGCACTAACGAATACAAGACAAACTAGAATAGCTGTACAGAAGTACATATAAAACGAGAAGTTTACGTCAAAAAGGGTTACAATACTAAAGTAGTAAAAAGCAACATTTTTACAAGAATGGAAAGGTTACATAAATTATTTCAAAAGTAGTACAGACTATGATAAACATTTTAATTTATTTCGACTCGCGAAAACCGAGAGTTACATAGTGGTACTAATCCCGTATATAAGTAACCAAAATACGACGAAATCCACGCGTTCCCTGCAGATTCAAATAAAGTGTTCAAACTGTGGCTTCCTTATCCCAACTATCTGAAATATGACATAAATAAACGTGTGAGCCAAAAAGCCCAGTGAATTCGCGTGTGTGCCAGTGTATTTTTCACATAATAATTTCATGAATGTATGCAAATGTTTTATCAAACTAGTTGTAATGCAGTTAAAAATATTTTCTATTGAATATCAAATTCAAATGCGAAATCACATGGAAGGTCGAGACGCAGCCGAAAAGTCTGAGCGAATCAAGACACGTCAGCGCAGCCGCGAGACCCAATTTTTCAAAACATAGTCAAGCTCAACGAAAACGAGTCTGGATCCTGAAGTCAATACCAGCCTCCACCAGCACAGGCTCGAATTTCATACCTTATGCCTCCCCAAACACAAAACTAGGCTACGAAATCTGGGGCACCTACCAGCCCGTACCTGGTGACTAACACCAACGTCGAGCCCCTCCTGACTCGCCGCAGAGCAGCCGAACACCACAAAACGATGTTCCACACAAATAAACGCAATACCGGTTGGGCCAAACCCTCCCCGAATACTACACCCCCTTTCACGTGGTACCACAATCCAGAGTCTATGCGTTCCACGCCAGCAGAAGATGCCCTAGCACAGGTGACTAGCCATGTACAGTGCAATCCACTGACGCTTCAGGCTATCAAATCATTTTCGAATCGTATCCAAATCAAAGCTGGTCGGAACGGGGTTTTAATGCAAATTTCATAATCAAAAGGACTAACATAATCATATTCAAAATATTCACTTGTCCGCCAGTCCAAATATAACAAAAATGCTCACTTTCTCAAATATGCCATGATAATGTACATGAGTTTCCAAAACAATGCAGTTTTCTTATATCAAATCATTTTTCGAAACTTACCTGAGTTTAAGCGAACCTGTGAATAAGAGGTTATTTGCGAAACAAGATCATTATGTAATAAAGCTCATATGACAAAGGATTTGAGGAGCTGTCAACCATACATTTTACACATTGTAGAAAGGAGTAAAATATTAACTAAGAAATTTGGCTCCAAAGGAACCAGTATTTTCCTTATAACAAAACGAAGAGGCTGACCAGCTTGTTTTCCATAAGAAAACTTATTAAAATGTGCATAATATTTGTCAAACTCTATAATCCCAAAACCTGAGATTTCTTGTTCAAATACAAATAAAATATTACCACTCAATGTAAGAAGTGTAGTATAAATGATAAACACTTTTGGAATTGATCTATTATTTATAAAAAAAAGTTATAGAGATTTCAAGACATAATTACTTCTACAAAAATTCAGTAAGTTTCGATTTTTTGCGAAACTCACCTGATAGTGCTAGTTAATCAAGCCCTTCACTTAAACAAGAGCTTCCTACAAATCCAAGTGGCTTAATAATTCAATCAATTGTTTCACTCCATTAATATTTCAAATAATCCACCAAAATAATTCTCAGCAACTTGCTCAAAACAAATCATAATTCGATAACCATATATATCATGTATTGACCATTAGGGATTTCCATAGAGCTCAAGAGACAAAACGATTACAGGGGCTAATAGACATTATAAAATATTACAAATGAACGATTAAACTATTTTGGTAGCCTTAAATCTGATATTGAGTAAAATAGCAATGAATTGATTTTTCGGCCAAAGCAAGTTACATTAAAAGGGAAAATTACAAAAAAAAAATTATTAAGATCAATAATTCAAAGAATTCAAGCTTTGAATAAAGAATAAAGAATAAAGAAACCAGCAAATATTTCCTTAATATGATATCAAAATATCGGCCAAATGAATCTGAAGAATAACGTGCATATACATAACAAAAGCATACTGTTGTTCTTGGAGAAAAGAAAGAAAGAAAGAAAATAATAATAATAATAATTGAAACAGGAAAACATAATTTACTCAAATATAACAGTGGCTACTAAATTTGTCTATAAGAAAAGATTTATTAAAACTTCATGAAATTCAATACAAATCTACTTAATAATTTTACAAAAACTATACATCAATACAAAAGAATTATAACTACCTAATTAAAAACTAATAACAAAGAAAAGTTGAACAAAACGAAAACAAAAGAAAACAAAAGCAAACTGAAAACGCATGCAAAAGAGATCATACCTCGTTACTGCCACAGTGAAGTGATGAAAACTTTTAATTTGGTTCAATTTCATGATATAAATTTAGAGGTGATTATTGCCAAGTGTTCCTATTTTAACACAAGTGTCCAATTTAGTGAGTATTGATTGACAAGTGTTAAGACCCTTGAGACACTTGTCCTTCAAGCATTATTTATTTTTATTTTTATTTTTTAAAGTAAAAACCATGTCTTGCTTTTACACTTAAATTTGTTAAAAATTTACCCTAACTTATAAAAATAAACATGTTATCCTTACTATAATTTTTAAAACACAAAATCGAATATTAAATCGAAATCTGACTCAAAATGGGTACACATACAAATGCTCACGGGATGGGGTGTTACAGTCCTCCCCCCTTAAGAAAAATTTCGTCCTCGAAATTCAAACGTACGTACCTAGTAGTTCGGGGTGTTTCCTTCGTAGAAAGTCTTCGGTTTCCCAAGTAGCTTCTTCGATTCCATGATGTCTCCATACGACCTTGTACATAGGTATTTGTTTCCCCCTCAACTCTTTCACGCTACGTTCCACGATCCGTGATGGCTTCTCTTCATAAGTCAAGTCAGCTTTTAATTCTACTAAGTCATCGTTTAAAACATGATCAGGTGCAGGATGGTATTGCTTCAATTGTGATACGTGAAACACGTCGTGAATTCCAATTAATTCATCTGGCAGAGCTAGACGATACGCTACTTTGCCGATCTTCTTGATGATTTCAAACGGTCCAAGGTATCTCGGGCTCAGTTTTCCTCCTCTTGCAAGCCCTGTCTTTCCCCGATGAGGAATTAACTTTAGAAAGACTCTGTCTCCAATTTCAAACTCTAAATTTCTTCTTCGATTGTCAGCATAACTTTTCTGTCGGCTCCTGGCGGCTCGAAGTCTATCTTGAATGACTTTCACTTGTTTTTGCATTTCTTCCACTTCGGGCATCCAATCATTTTGCTTCCAATGAGATCGAACTCCAACCTCATCCCAAGTAAAGGGGTGTTCTACATTTTCTACCATATAGAGCTTCAAATGGTGCCATTCCAATAGACGAATGGTAGCTATTATTATAGGCAAATTCCGCACAAGCTAGGTTGTCGATCCATTTGTTTCCAAAATCCAAGGTGCATGCCCGCAACATATCTTCGAGCGTTTGAATTGTCCTTTCCGTTCGCCCGTCGGTTTGAGGGTGTGCTGACGTGCTATAACTAAGGTTAGTTCCCAAAGCCGCTTGAAATTTCGGCCAAAATGGAGACGTAAATCTTGGATCTCGATCTGAAACGATATCAACAGGCACACCATGCAATCTTAATATTTCGTCAACATATAACTGTGCAAGCTTTTCCAGAGAGTACGTCATGCTGATAGCAATGAAATGTGCAACTTTCGTCAATCGGTCCACAATTACCCATATAGCATCCTTACAACCTTTTGTGCGAGGTAATCCTGCTACAAAATCCATGGTGATATGTTCCCATTTCCATTCTGGTACAGGTAAAGGTTGTAACAATCCTGCTGGTTTCTTATGCTCCACTTTGACTCTTTGACATGTAGACAACATCCCACATATTCAGCTATATCTCTTTTCATTCCTTCCCACCAAAATTTCTGCTTCAAATCGTGGTACATCTTACTTTCTCCGGGGTGCACAGAGTACTTGCTCTTATGAGCCTCGTCCAACACTTTTCGCTTGATTTCCTTGTCCTTAGGCACACAGAGTCTGTTTTGAAAGTAAATGCTTCCATCTTCTCCATCTATCCAGAAATCGTGTAGGTTCTTTGCTTCTATTCGTTGCTTAAATTCCTGGAAATCCAAATTATCTTTCTGAGCATTCTTAATTTCCTGTTGTAACGTAGAGGTTATGGAGAGACTGGTTATCTTAACTTTTCGACTCAAAGCATCAGCCACCACATTAGCTTTTCCAGGATGATAATTAATGGGACACCGATACTCTTCCAATAGCTCCAACCATCGGCGTTGTCGCATGTTCAAGTCCTTCTGAGTGAATAAATACTTTAAGCTCTTATGATCTGTGAAGATTTCATAATTTGCTCCATACAGATAGTGTCTCCACTTCTTCAATGCGAACACTATTGCAGCAAGTTCTAAATCATGTGTCGGGTAATTTTGTTCATGGTCCTTCAACTTCCTGGAAATATAAGCTACAACTTTGCCATCTTGCATTAACACTGCACCTTATCCTTCCTTACAAGCATCAGTATATAAAGCGTACTGCTTACTTGGATCAGGTAACGTCAAAATTGGGGCTGACGTCAAACGCCGCTTCAATTCTTGAAAACTCTGCTCACACTTGTCGGACCACTTGAACACTGTTGCCTTTCGAGTCAATTGTGTTAGAGGCGCGGCGACTTTAGAGAAATCCTTGATGAATCTTCTATAATAACCAGCTAATCCCAAAAAACTGCGAACCAGCTAATCCCAAAAAATTGCGAACTTCGGTTGGTGTTTTGGGTTGTTCCCAATGTGTCACAGATTCAACCTTAGTAGGATCCACCGCTATACCATCTTGTGTAACTACATGCCCTAAGAAATTCACATGTTCTCTCCAAAACTCACATTTGCTAAACTTAGCATATAGCTTATGATTCCTTAGGGTTTGTAACACTTTTCTAAGGTGACTCGCATGTGTTTCAGGGTCAAGTGAATACACTAATATATCATCTATGAAAATCACCACAAATTGATCCAGGTAAGGCTGAAAAACCCTATGCATCAAGTCCATGAAAGTCGCAGGAGCATTCGTCAACCCAAAAGGCATCATCATAATGCCCATACCTAGTGTTAAAAGTCGTTTTTGGAACATCTTCTTCTCTTACGCGTACCTGGTAATACCCTTGTCTGAGATCCAACTTAGAATAACAACCTGCTCCCCGAAGTTGGTCAAATAATTCATCGATTAAAGGTAACGGGTATTTATTCTTTATTGTCACATTATTCAACACTCTGTAGTCTATGCACATCCTCATCGTTCCATCTTTCTTCTTTACAAATAATACAGGAGCTCCCCAAGGGGATGTACTTGGGCGAATATATCCTTGTTCAAAAAGTACTTGCAACTGTTCCTTGAATTCCTTCAACTCTTCTTGAGCCATCCGGTATAGGGTTCTAGAAATAGGCTCTGCTCCGGGTACCAACTCAATGCTAAATTCTACCTCTCGTTCAGGAGGTAAGGTTGTTAACTCCTCAGGAAAAACATCTATAAATTCATTTACCACAGGTACAGATTCAATCTCTATTTTCTCTCCCGGCTTATTCAACAAATAGGCTAAGTAACCTTGACATTCTTTCCGTAATAATTTACGGGCTTTAATTCCAGACATTAATGCAGTTTTCACCATAGTCTTATTTCCTTTAAAAACAAGATTTGGTTGTCCTGGCTGACTAAATCTTACTACTTTATGTCGACAATCCACATGCACATAATGCCTTTATAACCAATCCATTCCAAGTATTACATCATATCCCTCAAAATTTAAAACAATTAAATCTCCAGATAGCACTCTATTCCCAACATAAATATCACATCTCGGGTACACTACCTCAAACATTCTGGCTTCTCCCATTGGGGTACTAACTATCATTTGGTATTGCATCTTACAAGAAGGTATCGGGATATGCGATGAAAAATGCATGCTCACAAAAGAATGTGAAGATCCAAGATCAATAAGTACTCTAGCTTGGTGAGAAAAGATTCGTAATGTACCTTCAACAACATCTGCTGATCCATCTATTGGCTGCCCATCCAATGCAAATACCTTAGCTCTCACTTGAGGTTTGTTGTTCTTCTGTTCATTGGCTCCTCGTCCAACGGGTGGCCTTCCAACTCTTTTGGGTGCCTCATTCGGTGCCTCTTTGGGTGCTGGGCAATTTCCAGCTCGGTGTCCTGGCTTTCCACATTG
Organism: Vinca minor; assembly: GCA_026122235.1. Taxonomy (NCBI): domain Eukaryota; kingdom Viridiplantae; phylum Streptophyta; class Magnoliopsida; order Gentianales; family Apocynaceae; genus Vinca; species Vinca minor. The sequence goes on along the minus strand of JAOCZM010000206.1, from coordinate 1,672,410 downwards.
AAAACATAATCCCAACTTGCGATAACATGACTCAGCAGTGTGTCCTCCAAGTCCGCAATAAGTACAAGTTTCACGAGGGACATAGATAGGAGTTTACCGGCTAGTCCTGTCTGATATAAATCTGGTTCATGCCTTCTTATTATCATTGCCCCTCCAAGGTCCCTTTTCAAATCGCTTAAAAGAACGAGTGTTTGAACTGCTTGGAGTTTTACTTTGTGTCAAGGCTCGATTAGTCATCTCAGTTCGAGTAGCCGCTTCAACTGCTGCTGCAAATCCCATTGGTGGAAGAGGTGCCAAGGCTCGTTGTAGATCCGCTCGCAATCCCTTAACGAATTGTCGAGTCTTGTTTTCTTCAGTGTCGATTAGCCTTAAACAGTATTTAGCCAATCGGTTAAATTTGGCTGTATACTGTGCTACTGTCGTGTCTCCCTGCTTAAGCTGTTGAAATTGATCCTCCCGTTGCTCCTTAATCCAACGGGGAATGTATTCATTCTTGAATTCTTCTTGAAAATTCATCCAAGTCCACGTCTCGTCTTTCAAGGTACGAGCTTCAGAGGTTCTCATCCACCAATCCCGAGCAACTCCTCTAAGTCGGAAAGCAGCAAATGTCACTCTTTTAACATCATCATATGCGAACGTGTCATAAATGTCAGTTAATTGTTCCAAGAACAACTCAGCTTTAATTTCTTGCTCGGCCTCTCCAAAGAATTCTGGAGGTCGAAATTTAAGAAATCGCCCCAGTGCCTCATCCATGCATGTTAGCGGTACTCGTTCAGCCCTTCGGGTTCCCATGGCTGTACCCAAGAGTTCTGTCATCTTAGCCATGAATTGTTCCACAATCTCGGCGCCAGTTGGTTCCGGTCTCAATGTTCTTTCTTCTGGCAGTTCAGATGGTGAGTGTGGTAGATTGTCAGGGCGATTCTCGGAAGATTGTGAGACAGCTCATGAATGAGATGCCATCCTAAACAAAAACAATATTCTTAAAGCTAACATAATTTGTATTTTACAGAACTAAAATAATACAAATCAAATTAAACATATAATAACAGAAGAAATATAAAGTACAATATCACATTCCCGAAACATCGTCATCTATATATATATATATATATATATATATATATATATATATATATATATATATATATATATATATATATATATATATATATACCAAAATGTAGTTTCTGTTTCGTACAAAATGGTTCTGCAAGTCTAGCAGGACCGAGTCAAGTCAAAGTGATACGGTACCAACCTCGAGGCTGCCCAAGTCAAAGGAGCACATACATCGACTAAGTACGAGACTTAGAACAAGGGGACGTGAATCAACTATCTACATCATTGACCCGAGTTCTAAAGTATAAAGAGGATGCTAAGTTACATCTAGGAATGTTGTACAAGTCAGCCTCTCAAGTTCACAAGTGTACAAATAGGCCCTATCAAGCAAAGAGGCTAAGAAGGGTATTTTAGTAATCATACAAGATGATGAGGGATTGGACAGACTTTACAACAGTTTAGCGAGAATGGTCATAACTTTCTATCCGTTTATCCAATGGAGCTGATTCCGATTGCATATTAAAGATAAGAGGCAGATCTAAAACTTTCATGAGAACCCGAGATCAGATTCTGCCTTCTTGACATCCGAAATCGTCGTGCAAGTTGGCCCAACAAGCTGTCCAGAGTCGGGGACGAATTTAAAAGGGCATTTTAGACTTTTTGTGTACAATTAAAGTCTATGCTAGACTTTAATTATTTTCCATCTTTATTATTTACTTAATTTCGTGTATAGCAAGTAGTTGCTATAATAAAGGACATGTTGTCCATGTGTTAGTTAGTTGGTTAATAAAGAGTCCTAATGCAACTAGGACTCTTCATAGATTTGGTAGTTAGATTGATTCTAGCCGCTGCTTTATTTGTTTAGGTAGTTACTTGATAGCAAGTTGTTATTCAAGAGTCCTAATTCTTCAAGGACTCTTATTTATTTTCAAGAGTCTTAATCCTTTAAGGACTCTTATTTCTTTTTATGGTTGTAACCGAAATCTCAACCTATTAAAGGGAGATTTCAGCCACTTTAATATTTACGTTAGATATATTGATATTTTGGTAAGGTTATTCCTTAGCTTCTCGTGTTTGAACTTCTATGTAAGAATTCATTCATTCTTGAGTTACTGTATCAACTAGCTTGTTTCTCTAGTTGTGGTGTTTCAGCCTCCATTGTTAATTAACCTCTCTTAGTGTTGCGTTGATTAAATTCCCATAGAAACTAGTTCGAGAATTGAAGAAAGATCGGGCTCAAACTTAAGTCGAACCTTGCGGTTCTTCATCACAAAGACACCCCAATATGCTGATAAACTACAAAAAATGTGGGAATCATGTACAATCCCAGGCCTTACTGGCCACATCAGCAAGTCACAAAAATATCCAAAATATATGATGGGTTAATATGCCTACCTAAACCCATATACAAGTCAAAAAGTCAAGCTACTAAAACATACATGAAGTCATGCCCTACTGGGCCCATCATCAGGAGCCCCTGACCTAGCACTGATAAGATCATCTACCTCCTGAGCTAAGGATCTACTCCTCCTACCGAACTCTCGAAGTATCAAGAAAAGGCGGTCTCGCTCCTGGGTAACCTCCGCTAGCTCAGCAAGCCAGGTACTACGATCAGTGCTCAGTCTAACATCTGAAAGATATAGATGTCGGTGAAGCTCTCCTATCTGAGCATCACGACGCTGGATGCAATCCACATGTGCCATACACTGGAAGCATGGAATAGAGCTGGACGATCCACACAGTGGTGGAAGGGATGGAAGTGAAGTACACAGCGACAGTGGGGCAAAATAGTCTGAGGAAAATCCAAGGTCAGAATAGATATAATGCCCAACATAATCCATCATACCTCCCGTAGTAGGAATCCCTATATCCGTACCGGTATGCACCACCGCCTCAGAAACTGGTATAATCTCCTCAGGAGCTAGTAACATCTCCTATGTGTCCTCCTTAGGATCCTCCTCCATCTCACCAGTATACGGCTCGCCTACTGCCGGGCCATCGACTGAATCACCATCAGACAAGTCAACAAGAGGTACTGGAGCAATCTCAGGGTCAAGCACCCTAAGAGAGTAAGACGAAGAGTGTCCCGATACAGGTGCCTGGTCCGTGATAGTACCTGCCTGCACAACCCACCTATGCCCTGAATGAGGCTCTGCTCCATGATCTGACATACTGTTGACCTACAAATCAAATCTTATGGTCAAACTCACTAATCAAATAACTAATATCTTAAATCAAAACAAATAACTAGTAATAGTAATAAAAAGCTAGTCCATAGGCTTCTAAAAGTTGTCTATGGCCTTCTATCTCGGACCTAATATCAAACCTAGGGCTCTGATACCAACTGTGACACCCCAAACTCCTCCGCTAGGTTCACTGCGGCTGAGTAGGGTACTAGCGTGCCTCTCGGCACTAACGAATACAAGACAAACTTGAATAGCTGTACAGAAGTACATATAAAACGAGAAGTTTACGTCAAAAAGGGTTACAATACTAAAGTAGTAAAATGCAACATTTTTACAAGAATGGAAAGGTTACATAAATGATTTCAAAAGTAGTACAGACTATGATAAACATTTTAATTTATTTCGACTCGCAAAAACCGAGAGTTACATAGTGGTACTAATCCCGTATATAAGTAACCAAAATACGACGAAATCCACGCGTTCCCTGCTGATTCAAATAAAGTGTTCAAACTGTGGCTTCCTTATCCCAACTGTGACACCCCACCATTCCGAGGTGCCACTGCAGCCGAGAAGGGTGTCGCGTGCCTCTCGGCACTCTAACCTAGCAAATCATAGAGTCTAGAATCTTAAACATTAATGTAAACTTGAATTCATTGCAGCGGAATTAAATCCTTATTCGAACGAACGGTTACATCAATGATCAAAGTCTACTCAAGAATAAGTAGTAGAACTATCCATCCGTACAAAGGCAACCATCAACTGAAACTCTCGACTTGATCCAACCTGAAAAATATTGAAAACAAAAAGGTGTGAGCTCAAAAGAGCTCAGTGAGTTACCCCCGTGTGTGCGATCGTGTGAGAATTTTCTTTTGATTAGTTCACCAAGTTCGAAGGAGAAACATAAGAAAATTTCGGTGAATAATCTTTTGAATGGTCTTTCACTGTTACATGCCAAATATGCAAATGACATGTAGTTTCAAGATAATTCAATAAAGTAAAAGCGAAGCGATTTTCATAATATTTATTTTAAACAAACCAGATTGGTAAGGGTACATCAGATGCCGTCCGAAAACCCCGTCGAGTACATCAGACTTTATCCGGAAACCCTCAACCCAAAGTAAAGGGTACATCAGGCAGAAGCCCGGAAACCCTTTGTCATACCTGCCGTACACCTGATCATATTCTTTTCAACCTTATCCACCGGTTCAAAGGAGACATCTAAGTACTGGGGGTACCCGCCCAGACTAGGGTCCCAAAACGATTGCCATAAGTTGTCTCCCAACCCAGGCTAATCATCCTATATCAGAAGAGAGCACTGTGGGCACTTGCGGCCAAATCCCGGTTAGCCCAAAGCTTTCCCCGTCCCGTAGTTACCACACAGGCCCGGATTCGAATCCGTCAAAGTGTAAGTCCTAACTCAGTCGAGAAAGAAGCCCAGATACGGGTGACTAGCCACGTACCCATGCGAATCTTGAAGAGCGGACGACATCCCGAGGGACGCTCAGGGGTCGAACGGGGTTTTAATGACTTGAGTAACGAGAGTTTGAATGAACTGACGAAGTACAATTTTGTTCATGCTCAAAAGAACCCGTTCTTCCCAACAAATCCAACAAATTCTTTTTCTTATCAAATTTTGCGTATAAACACATGTATCCAAAACAGACCATGATTTTCAAATGACTAATTGAAGTTCAAATACCTTTCTATAAATAGAAAGCTTTTCGTAACGAGAACTTATCAAAATAGTAAGTTTCTTTCCTTGGAAGGGTTACTAGGGAAAATGATTAGAAGAACGAACGCTTTGCTCAAATCAAAGCTTTCGTCGGAAGGAAACTTTGTTAAGACAAAAGTTTCCTGAAATAGTACCTCTTATATTTAGGAGTTTCCAAGTATATGAGTTTTCAAGAACGGTAAGCTTCCAGACTATGAGAATTTCAAGATCACAGTGCTGATATACATTCCCAAAATGTATTGGAAAAGAATCCTTTACATATAACAACTTAATCAAATGCAATGGTGGAATGAGTCATTTTATATAAGAAATATGAAGAGATTAAATGGCTACAAGAAAACCATGCCCTCGGCTCAAGTGAAATAAAAACATAAGCATGTATTAATTTGGATGAAGTTGATGGGATAAGCAAATGATAAAGCAAGTGATATAGTCTGGTTGAAAGAAGAAGCAATACATAGGTGAAAAAGAATGAAGAAGTGTTCAAAGGTTATCAAGCTTCCGAATTAAGGATACTTAAGAACGAAATATTTACATAACCTTCTCGAAAATATATTTACATACGAAAATATATTTCGCATGTAGCAGTTTATGGTTTTCCAAAAGACATAAGAAAATGAAACAGAACACATAAACTACTAAAATTTCAGTGTTATACATAATATCCAATTAAGAAAATATGACAAAGTACATAATTTACCAAATATTTCGAGAAGATTAAGTTGGGGGACTCACCTGGAGTAACAGAACAGTAGTAGACTCTAGATATCTGCAGAGTCCGAAAACATTTCTCTACCTAGACAAACAATGGATCCCTTTGATTAAAAAAAACAAATCCGAGTACAATAAATTCTACGCTCTCAAAGTAACTCAAGGCTAAGCATGTCATTTCTGACCTCTAACCATATTCGAATAACTTTAATCCTTGAATTACCGAGACTTCTAGAGATCAAGCTTAATTCCAAGATCAGCGCTAAGGTCCGACAAAGGACAAACGAAATAGAATGAACAAATATTTGTATATAGAAATGGAAGTTTCCTCAATCAAAAAGATTTCTTTAAAATAATTCATGAACAAAAAGTGAGAAAAGGAAAGCCATTGACAGAGAGCAATAAACAACCAATAAAAACGAAGTAGAGTAATGATGAGTCTCCAAGCTCTCGGCTTTATGCAACAAATTTCTCAAGAAATGGGAAATGGGAAATGAGACAATAAATAACAAGGAATAGGGGATTTTATAGGTGAAATGGGTGGAGAAAAATATATGCTGAAGAGAGAAAGGAAAGGCTTACCTTAGATTTTCACTTAATTCCCAAGAAAGATGAAATTTACATGATCCCATTAGAGCCCAATTGAAACTATTGACCAGGAATATATACAAAAGAAGCTACTGTGATGTCGGCCAAAATGGCCAAATGAAGAAATTTTAATCAATTTCTTAGGCTACGTGTTTTCTCTATTTTTGTTTTCAACAAGAATCACTTAATTTGATTTTTCAATTTAAGAAGCCACCAAAATCAAGCTTCTCAATTACACACTTAAAACTCTTAATTCAAGAAAAATACAAGTTTAAATAGAGTTTACTTACCAAATTAAGATATGAAATTGGGTGGATATAGCATGGATCACCAAGGGCATCGATGATTGATGGTATCTAACTCAAAATCAAGAGAGGAAATCTAAAAGTGAGCTAGTGTGTGTTCTTGGTGTAATGTGTGTATTTAGTCTTGGAGAGCAAGGAGGAAAAATAAAGAGATGGCTGATTTTTGTACCCAAAGGGTTTATTTATAGACAAAATGGATTCCTAAATAGCTCAAATATTCCTTATACCTTATTAAAAATTCAAATGAGTCCATAAGGTTCTCAAAATTGCAAATTAGTCCAAACATAACTTAAAATTAGCCACACCATTAACATCTTCGATCATTTAGGTGCTAAACTTAGTTTTATAAGTCTAGACATAATGTTTTCCAAATCTACTTATTTAATTGGGGCGTAATCGGAGTACAGGCGAGACTACATTACGATCAATCTTAAGACGTCAAATTCTTAAAGCTCCAAAATCCAATATTCCGATGTGGGGTGTTACATTCTTACCCCCTTAAAAAGAATTTCGTCCTCGAAATTCATCGATCTAAGCCACGCAGTTTAGGTGTTTCTAACACATATTCCTCCGATTCTTGAGTGCTTCTTCAATTATGTACTATTTCTTTTCCCGACGTACTCTAATACCTTAAAATCATATATCCCAAAGATACGAGTTAAACACTTATCCTTGAAAAGTAAATAAGTTATCCTCTTATGTGAGTCTACTACAATCACCACCACTATGTGAAAACTTATTGCGATTTCAATTCTTATAAATTTAGATCAAGTCCAAATCATCGAACTGAATGACTCGTCTTACAAAGCTAAGGTCATAGATCATTGATCCAAGAAAAATTCTTTTATAATCTCTTTGAATCCTCAAAGTACAATTATTAATTCTTATTCATTTAATAACTTCTTATGATCAAAATTCACTTAGTTGAATAAATCTTTTGGTGTCACGAATGCTTTACTTGTTTCACTAATTCTTTCATCTATCGATATCATGAATGATCTTTACAAACCCAATTTCAGTGTATTTTTCACATAATAATTTCATGAATGTATGCAAATGTTTTATCAAACTGGTTGTAATGCAGTTAAAAATATTTTCTATTAAATATCAAATTCAAATGCGAAATCACATGGAAGGTCGAGACGCAATCGGAAAGTCTGAGCGAATCAAGACACGTCAGCGCAGCCTCGAGACCCAATTTTTCAAAACATAGTCAGGCTCAACGAAAACGAGTCCGGATTCTGAAGTCAATACCAGCCTCACACCAGTACGAGCTCGAATTTCATACCTTATGCCTCCCCAAACACAAAACCAGGCTACGAAATCTGGGGCACCTACCAGCCCGCACCTGGTGACTAACTCCAACGTCGAGCGCCTCCTGACTCGCCGCAGAGCAGCCGAACACCACAAAACGATGTTCCACACAAATAAACACAATACCGGTTGGGCCAAACCCTCCCCGAATACTACGCCCCTTTCACGTGGTACCACAATCCAGAGTCTATGCGTTCCACGCCAGCAGAAGAGGCCCTAGCACAGGTGACTAGCCATGTACAGTGCAATCCACTGACGCTTCAGGCTATCAAATCATTTTCGAATCGTATCCAAATCAAAGTTGGTCGGAACGGGGTTTTAATGCAAATTTCATAATCAAAAGGACTAACATAATCATATTCAAAATATTCACTTGTCCGCCAGTCCAAATATAACAAAAATGCTCACTTTCTCAAATATGCCATGATAATGTACATGAGTTTCCAAAACAATGCAGTTTTCTTATATCAAATCATTTTTCGAAACTTACCTGAGTTTAAGAGAACCTGTGAATAAGAGGTTATTTGCGAAACAAGATCATTATGTAATAAAGCTCATATGACAAAGGATTTGAGGAGCTATCAACCATACATTTTACACATTGTAGAAAGGAGTAAAATATTAACTAAGAAATTTGGCTCCAAAGAAACCAGTATTTTCCTTATAACAAAACGAAGAGGCTGACCAGCTTGTTTTCCATAAGAAAACTTATTAAAATGTGCATAATATTTGTCAAACTCTATAATCCCAAAACCTGAGATTTCTTGTTCAAATACAAATAAAATATTACCACTCAATGTAAGAAGTGTAGTATAAATGATAAACACTTTTGGAATTGATCTATTATTTATAAAAACAAGTTATAGAGATTTCAAGACATAATTACTTCTACAAAAATTCAGTAAGTTTCGATTTTTTGCGAAACTCACCTGATAGTGCTAGTTAATCAAGCCCTTCACTTAAACAAGAGCTTCCTACAAATCCAAGTGGCTTAATAATTCAATCAATTGTTTCACTCCATTAATATTTCAAATAATCCACCAAAATAATTCTCAGCAACTTGCTCAAAACAAATCATAATTCGATAACCATATATATCATGTATTGACCATTAGGGATTTCCATAGAGCTCAAGAGACAAAACGATTACAGGGGCTAATAGACATTATAAAATATTACAAATGAACGATTAAACTATTTTGGTAGCCTTAAATCTGATATTGAGTAAAATAGCAATGAATTGATTTTTCGGCCAAAGCAAGTTACATTAAAAGGGAAAATTAAAAAAAAATTATTAAGATCAATAATTCAAAGAATTCAAGCTTTGAATAAAGAATAAAGAATAAAGAAACCAGCAAATATTTCCTTAATATGATATCAAAATATCGGCCAAATGAATCTGAAGAATAACGTGCATATACATAACAAAAGCATACTGTTGTTCTTGGAGAAAAGAAAGAAAGAAAGAAAATAATAATAATAATAATTGAAACAGGAAAACATAATTTACTCAAATATAACAGTGGCTACTAAATTTGTCTATAAGAAAAGATTTATTAAGACTTCATGAAATTCAATACAAATCTACTTACTAATTTTACAAAAACTATAAAGATTAAAAATGCCATAATTATTGTAAAAATAAATAAACTTATACATCAATACAAAAGAATTATAACTACCTAATTAAAAACTAATAACAAAGAAAAGTTGAACAAAACGAAAAAAAAAAAAGAAAACAAAAGCAAACTGAAAAGGCATGCAAAAGAGATCATACCTCGTTACTGCCACAGTGAAGTGATGAAAACTTTTAATTTGGTTCAATTTCATGATATAAATTTAGAGGTGATTATTGCCAAGTGTTCCTATTTTAACACAAGTGTCCAATTTAGTGAGTATTGATTGACAAGTGTTAAGACCCTTGAGACACTTGTCCTTCAAGCATTATTTATTTTTATTTTTATTTTTAAAGTAAAAACCATGTCTTGCTTTTACACTTAAATTTGTTAAAAATTTATCCTAACTTATAAAAATAAACATGTTATCCTTACTATAATTTTTAAAACACAAAATCGAATATTAAATCGAAATCTGACTCAAAATGGGTACACATACAAATGCTCACGGGATGGGGTGTTACAGGGACTGCCTTTAAGAAGTTAGCCAATATGTTCCAAGCTCAGCAGTAGCAATAACAACAGCCACAACAACAACAAAATTAGGGAGTCGGGGCTCCAAGAGGTCAACAGGTTGAAGCGGATCCAGGTGTATACTGTGAGAGTATGAAGAAGATTCGTATGAGTTCTTTTGATGGAGAGGTGAGGCCGAATTAGGGCGGCGAAGTGGTTGGAAGAGGTTGAACACCATTTTCGTATCATGAGGGTACCGTAAAGTATGAAGGACGATGTGGTTGATCTTTTCCTTATACCTGGTGCATCAGAATGGTGGAAGGGTGTAGGACCCGTGTAAGCTCAAGCGGGGCCTACTACCTGAATTGGCATTAGGAAAGCATTTTTGGACCAATATTTTCCTAAGACCTTCAAGATAGCCCATCAGAATGAGTTCTTTGACTTAAAGCAGACCGAAGGGATGTCAGTGACTACTTATGCCAACAAGTTTAATAGGCTGGGCAAGTACGTTTTGGCGATGACGCATAATGATGAGATGCTCACGTAAAGATTTGTGCGGGAGTTATTGCCTCGCATATGGGGAGATTATCTAGATGTGGAAGAGAAGCTTAAGTCACCTAAAGTGGATGGGAAGAGGCCTTTTCCCTCTATTTCTCAAGGCTCTCATCCAGCGACAGATCCACATAAGGCTGACCCCACTCAAATTTTTTATTTTTTTTAATTATATATGATGTATTTTACTCCATTTAGATAATAAATGTATAAATGACCCCAGTGAATTATTGTATATATAAATGACCCCAGTGATTTTTTTAATTATATATGATATATTTTACTCCATTTAGATAATAAATGTATAAATAACCGCAGTCACTGCTCTCATCCTAATGTTAGTGCACATTTGGCTGCAATGAAGATGTTCGCTCCCACCTCGGGGACTAACCAACACCTTCAGGCTTGGAGTTGGGACAGGTGCTGATGTTGCAAGAATTGGAGGACCTCCAAGGGGCACCGGTGAACTTTGATGTGATACTAGTGTGTACACTATGTGGTAGAAAGCATACGGGGATTTGTAGATGGTCTTTAGTGGCGTGTTTTCGATGTGGCAAGTTGGGTCACCTGGTCAATGAATGTCCAGCGCCGATACAAGTGACTGTACAGACTTCTGGGACGGCACCTAAGGCTGGAGGCGCTGGGACTAAGCTGAAAGCACAATTCTTTGCTTTAACTCAACATGAACCGGGTAATGCTTCAGATGTAGTAACAGGTACGCTACTCATCAACTTTGTGCCTACTTATATGCTCTTTGATTGTGGAGCCACCCACTCCTTTGTATCTCATTGGTTTTCTAAAATACTTATGGCATCTGATGTTAGTATTTTAGATAAATATAGAATTATGGTGCCTAGTGGAAACGTATTAGAATCTAATTTGATTAATAAGGGGTGCCGGGGTAGAGATAGACTCTAGAATACTTGAGGCGGACCTTATTCAGCTTCAGATGGTCGATTTTGACGTTATATTAGGTATGAATTGGTTATACAGGCATCACGCGTTAATTCACTGACGGGAGAGAAAAATTCAGTTTGTGAAGGAGTTTGGGGATGTGTTTCCCTGCGATTTGCCGGGTATTCCACCTGCCCGAGAAATCGATTTCGAGATATTGTTGCAACCCGGTGCGGAGCCAATCTCTAAGGCCCCATATCGAATGGCACCAACGGAGTTGAATGAGGTGCAGTCTCAACTCCAAGAACTTCTTGATAAGAAATTCATAAGGCTGGGTGTCTCACCTTGGGGCGCTCCGATTTTGTTTGTGAAGAAGAATGACGATAGTATGTGGATGTGTATTGACTACTGGGAGTTGAACAACATTACAATCAAGAATTGATACCATCTACCATGTATCGATGACTTGTTTGACCAGTTGAAGGGGACAAATGTGTTCCCCAAGATTGACTTGAGGTCGGATTACTATCAGTTGAGAATTAAACCCGAAGACATCCCGAAGAGTTCCTTTAGAACCTGCTACAAGCACTACAAGTTCCTTGTGATTTCGTTTGGAATGACAAACGCACCTGTGGAATTCATGGACATGATGAATAAGGTGTTTCGGGATTGTCTGGAAAAGTTCGTGGTGGTCTTCATCGACAATATCTTGATCTACTCACCGCCGAATGAAGCTCACGAAGAGGATTTGAGGTTAGCTTTGGAGATTTTAAGGAATGAGAGATTATATGCCATGTTCAATAAGTGTGAGTTCTGGTCGAGAAGCATCGCGTTTTGGGGCATGTTGTTTCAGCTGATGGAGTTTCTGTTGACTCGAGCAAGATACAGGCAATCGTGGATTGACCTACACCGAAGAATGTGGAAAAAGTTAGGAGTTTTTTGGGACTAGCTTGGTATTATCGGAAGTTTGTGCAAGACTTCTCTCGCATCGCAGCTCCATTGACTCGCCTAACACAAAATCGAGTTAAGTTCGAATGGGGGCCGGAGTATGAGAACAATTTCAAGGTGTTGAATGAGAAGTTGACTGCAGCACCAGTGTGAGCTTTACCATCGGAATTCGGGGATTTCACCATCTATAGTGATGCCTTGGGCATCGGTTTATGGTGTGTGTTGATGCAAAATGGTAACTTTTATACAGCTTAAGCCTTACGAGAAGAACTACCCTACACATGACGTAGAGTTGGTAGCGGTCGTGTTTTCCTTGAAGTTGTGAAGGCACTACTTGTATAGATGACCGTGTGAGGTTTTCACTGACCATCAGAGTCTTAAGTACATTTTCATACAAAAGGAACTTAACATGAGACAGAAACGTTGGTTAGAATTGTTGAACGATTATGATCTTACGATTAGTTACCACCCCAGTAAGGCTAATCGTGTGGCAGATGCCTTGAGTAGGAAAAACTCGGGCAGCTAGCGGCATTAATCACCAATCAGCGGGTGTTAATAGTTGAGTTCGAGAAGCTTGAGATTGAGGTTGTGGTGTCTACGGGAAACACTTTGGCATCTTAGGTAGCTCAAACAACCATATTGGAAAGAGTGAAGGAAGCATAGTTGCAAGATTCAGATTTGGGTAAGGAACAAGATTTGGTACAGTCTGGGGCAGAATCAGAGTTTTAGATACATGAAGATATTAGTCTTCGTTTTCGGGCCGGATTATGTGTACCTACATGATTCGGGGATGAAATCCAAAATTCTACAATAAGCTCATTGTTCTAGATTGTCGATGCATCCGGTGGCTTCGAAGATGTATAAGGGGTTGAAGGACAACTTTTAGTGGATGAAATTGTTCGTCTTCACGGGGTGGCTGTTAGCATTGTATCAGATCGGGACAGCCGGTTCGTGTCACAGTTTTGGAAGAGCTTCAGTGAGGCCATGAGGACATAATTATCCTTAAGTACTGCTTATCATCCTCAAACCGATGGCAGTCCGAGAGGACAATTCGGACCTTGGAAGATATGTTAATAGCTTGTGTTTTGGAATTCAAAGGTAGTGGGTGGATCACTTAACTTTGGTGGAGTTTGCCTATAACAACAGTTACCAATCAAGTATCGGAATGACACCGTATGAAGCATTGTATGGAAGGAAGTATAGGTCACCGATTTGTTGGGACGACATTGGGGAAAATATGGTAACGGTACCGAGTTGGTACAGATTACATTGGAAAAAGTACCACTGATTCGTGAACGGATCAAAGCAGCTTAAGAATGACAGAAAAGTTGGGTTTATAGCAAGCGAAGACTGTTGGAGTTTGAGGTAGGAGCCAAAGTGTATCTTCGGGTTTCGCCAACGAGAGGTGTCATGAGATTCGGGAAGAGTGGAAAGCTAAGCCCGAGGTTCATTGGTCCTTATGATGTGCTAGAGAAGGTTGATGACTTGGTTTACCATTTGACATTGCCGCCAACACTGTCACGAGTACACAATGTATTCCACGTGTCACAATTGAGGCGGTATGTGCCTGATCCAAGTCATGTTTGAAGCTGAACCGTTGGAGGTTAGAGAAGACTTGTCATATGTTGAGGTACCGGTTCAGAGTTGTGGACATAAAAGATCAAGTTATGAGGTGGCGCATGATTCCTTATGTAAAGATACAGTGGTTGATTCATTCAGAAAGGGAAGCTACTTGGGAATTGGAAGAAGAGGCTCGTCAGAAGTACCCCCACTTGTTTGACGTCCCGGGTGAGAAAGTTTCGGGGACAAAACTTCTATAATGGGGGAAGGATGTAATACCCGAAACTTTTCACTTATGTGATTATGTGTTTTAATTATGTCATGGCAAGATTTTAATGCTTTATAAATGTTAGCATGACCTAGTTCTTTAATTTGTATGTGTCACTTAACATGTTTATGTGTTATATGAACCTATATGATGTTTCGGGTTGTGTGGTGACTTGAGTGCACCTTGTGTGTAATGTGAGGGACCTAAAACGTAAATAGAATTGAATGTGGATGGAGTTATGGATATTTTCTCCAACCATTGTGGGAGTTACCAAAATTGAAAGAAAAGAGATAAATAAAAAGAAAGAAAAGAGAGGAAAAATCTGGAGTTTTGAGTGAAATTTTGAGTGGGCAATACTTGGCGGATTTCGACGTACCATATATTGAAATCGATCGTAGTGAGATTAACTTTGAGTGAGAGGTGGAGGATTTACAATCGGAGTTCGGAGTGAGGAGAGAATCCATCGGGAAACAGGGGCTATTTTCTGGGATTTTCTGCACTTTAATTGGTGAATTTTTGCTTGTTTCGCTTATTCTAAGGTATGGATCCTGCCATATGTTATAGTTTTTGTTGGGAATTATATTGTTTTGCCTTCTTTATGAATTATTTAAGCATAAATTGTTTTATACTCTTGTTATCTATCAATTAAAACTATTGCTATGGAATTTGGTATAATTGTGAATTGTGATGATGTGATTTGGATTATTGGCTGCCTAATTGGACATGATAATTTCCTAATTGATTCTTTGTCACCGTTTTGCATTTTCGAGTTATTTGGCGGCGATATATTTGGTTGAGTCGTATTGTCCTATTTTGTTTGGTCGACCGAGTCGTCGTCCCTTTATGAGCTCGTACTTATAATGGATTAAATGACAAGATTCATTCATAGTATATTGTGAAACGTTATCTGATAGATCATGTGAGATCTCGTGTTTGTGGCGAATGTCGATGTTTCTGCGCTGTTGGCGGATTACCGGGTCCTGCATTATTAAACTAGTTGGGCGGATGCCGAGGTTCCTGGGCTATTTTTGGATTACCGGGTCTTTCTAGGTGGTTATGGGCGGTGGCCGAGGGATCTTGCGTGACTGTGGCGGATTCTGAGGGATATACTAATACGCAGACCCTAAGGGATCCTGCGTGGGTCTTGCAGATTTCGTGGGTCTTGCGAGCCTTAGCCTGATAAGACCATCATTGGGACTATAATGGTATCGTGGAGTCCATGGTGATGGGAGAGGATAAAATATAGGATAGATCCTTAAAGCTTTAACCACGTGCTTGAAATACTTGAACCTTCCTAACTTGGCCAATGTTAGAGTCGTTAAAGTTATTGTTGTTTATGTCTTGAATAGGTGTTTGAGCTCGTATGGTTGGATGTGTGTGTGTGTATAGTAGCGTTAACCATTTCTCGTAATGTCACAAAGTGTGTACTTCTGTCATGTTATACGAGTAGAGCATGGTTCTAGTAGCACATTCTGAAGTGTCGTGTGTGATGTGAAAAAAATGGTTAATTGGCTAATTTGTTTCCTATGTGTTTATTCTTGCTTTGGTCATATTTCTTACTTGGTTTTAGTGTCAAAAACTCATTTTCTGTGTTAGGAATCATTTGGTGCAGAAATGGGATTTTTATGTACAAATTTGAACATGAAAAACTATTTTCTGGAACCTACAGACGAAGCATTCGTCCTCGCTTTCGTCCGCATGATCGTCCGGAAAAATACTGGGATCTACTAACTTGTTGCAGACGATACCGCGGACGATACCTTTCGTTTGCAGGTAGTGGCGGTCGATCAGTTCCGGATGATTGGATGGTCCAGACTTTTGGCACCATTTCTACGGACGATACCGTGGACGATTGGTTCGTCCGCGACCCATGCTGGAAGTGTTTTTAACTTCTCTTCGTGATGTGTTTCGTGCATCGTGATTTGTGCATACTGTATAGTGTTCCTAGAATGTATTTTCAGTACTTTTGCGTTGTGTAGCGTGTCGTGACTTATGTTCTCTTTGAGGACGTGTCATGATTGGGAAAACTATATCATGTCTTGTTGCATTACATGTTATATTTGTACAGGGATTTGTGTGGATCATACTGAGCCCCGAAGCTCAGTCCATTCGCTTATTTGTGCAGGTGATTATGATGAGGAGCCTTATTACGAGGACGAGACTTGGGAAGGGTCCTTTGACGAGTGATAGATAACCTATCTAGACTTGAACATTTTACTATTTTTGTGTTTTTCCTTTTGAACAATTAAACATATTTCAGATGTAATAACTTAGTAATTTCCTTTCCATTTTACTTCCCTTAGAGCACTTGAATATTTTGGATTACATAAATGAAATTCCATTTTATGGTAACTCTGTTCCGTGGGCTTTGGTGTCTCATCAACCAATGAGACACTTCCATGTCAGCGTTCCGGAGATGGGGCGTGACACTTACCAAATGGAATATTACAACTGTAATGTACATGCTTCTATTTGGATAGAGGTATCAACAAGACAAAAAAACGTAAGTTTTAATGAGTCTAAAACACGTATAAAGCCTAACCAAACTCTTAATTTTAAAAATAAAAATCATATGGAGAAAGATAATCAAATAATCAACATGTGCCTCTTGAAGATTTTGTGAAGGTAAGAGACTATTGAGTGTTTCAGTATCAAGATTTGAAAAATCTCAGTTTTCACATAATTTACTAATTATACATTCAGAAGATGAAATTTGTTTGGCACCACCGAGAATATTCACATAGAAATAGCACATGTAAATTTTATTTCACATCATTTACGAATAAACATTCAGAAGATGAAATATGTTTGTCACCATAGAGAATATTCACATAGAAATAGAACATCTAATTTTGATTTCACAACATTTACGAATAAACATTCAGAAGATGAAATTTGTTTAGAACCATAGAGAATATTCAAATAGAAATAGCACATCTAAATTGTTCCAGTAGTCGTTTGATGATTACATTTTGATAAAATACTTTACAACATGTTTCCAAAAAATACCCTGAGCCGACCGACTTTGTATTCATACTTGAAATTCCTTCTCTCGAGATAGTTTACAACTTGGAAATGATGACTTGACCTAGTTTGCATTACTGGAGACAAATCCTCATGCGGAAAGCTGAGTCAATGCCAATCGGACTACCCTAAACTATAGTATGCGTTATTGGATAAGAATCACTATGGCATATTTGGCTCTTGGTGGCACTGGATAAATGCCACGAAAAATTGTTTAAGTGCCATAAAACTACTTTTGTGGCACTTGTGCGACACTTTTTGAAAGTGCCCCCACAAGTGGTGTCGCTTTTTTCCGTGGCACTAGTTAAGTGCCATAAATAAATTGGCGGCACAATTTGTGGCATTTTTTAAATGCCACAAACACATTAAAAATATGACATATTTTGCGGCACTTTTTGGTAAATGCCGCGAAAATAATTTACTGTTTTTAAATAAAAAATAAAAAAATTTATTTATAAAGAAAATAAAATAACAAGAGGATCCTTGAGCCTTATTCATAGTCACACATTATGTACAATTTAATATTTGCGTTTGACAAGATTCGAACACTTGACCTCTCACTGCAAACAGTAACGCTCTAACGCTCTAACCAATGAACCACAATGACTTTTGTTTTAATTTTAACCAAATTTGTTTATATAACATACCAATAAATTTTATTTCATTACTTTTAAATTTGATATTTATATTTATTAATGTATATTAACAACAACCAATTAGAAATAAAACTCTTTTTAAAAAATTAATTGAGTAGAAATAAAATACTAAATGAAAACTAGATACAAATTTTAATCTTCACATCATACGAATTATAAAATAAGTTATAAACTAATAAGTTTATTTATTATATTTTTTAGTTATATATATTATTGTTAATATAATATTTTTAAAATTGGATGACATGAATTCAATAACTAAATATTTTCCATTTTTTTTTGTAAAACTTGAAAATGTAATAAAATTGATATAAGAAATGTATAATATAGAATATATGAAATTTCGTGCAATGTGAGTTTTTTTTGTATTTCATCTAAAATATTTTGTTTAATAATTTTAAAATGAAAAAAATTAAGTAATTTCATAGTCAATTAATTATAATTATTTATTATCATTAATAAAATATATCTTATTAACTTTTAAAATTGAAACACTCAAATAGTAATATCAATATTTTTTCTTTAAATTACTTTTAATATAAATTTCATTTATAATGTTTCATATCTTTATGAAATTAAATGGTTAATTATCTTATGGAATATTATGTGGTACTTTACATGCCACAAATTTTAAGGTAATAGTTTAAATTTTGATAGATTAGTCATAAATTTTACCATATATTAAATTTTGATAGATTAGTCATAAATTTTGTGGCACTATATGTGGCAATTGAACAAATGCCACAATGTTTTGTAGTACTTTTTAAAAACTGCCACGAAAATGAAACATTTTCCCAAAATTGCCATAATTATGTGGCACTTCATGAGGCAATTGAAAAAAATGCCATATATTTTGTGGCACTTTATGTGGCAATTGAACAAATGCCACAATATTTTGTGGCACTTGTTTAAAAATGCCACGAAAATGTGACATTTTTCTCAAAATTGCCATAATTATGTGGCACTTCATGAGGCAATTGAAAAAATGCCATAAATTTTGTAACACTTATTATAAAGTGCCACAAAACTATGGCATTTTCACATAAATGCCGTAAATAAATGACATATATCATAAGTGCCACAAGCTAAGTGCCACCAAAGCCCAATTTTGCCATAGTGAATCCTTATGTAGAAAGGTAAGCATAGGGGTGGAATTTACCTAAGTATTCGGTATTGGATGACAATTCTCACGTAGAAAGCTTGACTGATTCGAGAAGGATAAGTTTAAAAGGAATTACATGAATATAAGTGTGGATAGCTATAAAAAAACCTGTAAAGACATGATAAATTAAGATAAAAAATGACATTTTGAGATTTGATTGTGTTGTCCTTAACCTCCTTCTTTGTCTTATATTTATAGTTGCTTCTGAATTTCCTTATTGCCTTCAACTTTGTCGATGATTGCCATGATTTTGCAAAGTGGCCATGCTCCTTGGGTTGTGGCTGTCATGGGAACTGTGGGCTGAATTCCCAAGCCCTGGCCGACTAGTGGGGTTATAAGTTGTATGCTTATCTTAGGGTTGCCCAGTTGTCACTTTGTTCAAAAACTTTTCCCAGCCATGTCCAACTTTCGTATACGATGAACGTGGTTTTTTAGGACTGGATAATGCTTGAGACTAAGTCAAAGTGGAAAATAACCGATGCCCTTGTAATTGAGAATTTGTTTGTGTGATACCCGAGACTTTTGCTTATGTGTTAAGTGACTAGTAATTAATTTTGCGTGATTATGTGATTACGTGTCTATTTAATTGTTATAACATGTTTATGTGCTATATTAGGCACGTTTATTTGAGGGGTGTATTTTACGTGGGACTTGGTTGGGAGTCAAGTGGAAGAGTTATGTTAGTGGGCTAGAAGATGTAGTTAATGAGGTGTTATTAATGCTTAATGATTGTTGGTTATAAAAAAAAAGGTATAAAGAAAAGGATAAATAAAAGAAAAAAGAAATAAACGAAAAAAAGAGAAAGAGAGGCGGCATAAATGGAAAAAAAAAGAGTAAAAGAAAAATTGAGCAAATTGAGAGTTAAGAGGATTTTCTGAAATCTCACACAGTAATTGGTGTCAGAACTACGCGATTCTTATATCTTTAAAAAGATAATTGAAAAACCTATGCTTGAGATTCAACGGATTAGGATTTGGAGTTATATGTTGAGAGTACTATAGGTTTGAAGTTGCTGAAAATTATGGGTTCAGCAGAACTGTGCGATGTGAGGTTGTCCTATAGTCGAAATTGAAATTGGTGTCGGATTTGGGCGTACTTTATATTGTTTCGAAGATAATTGAAAGGACTATGAGCGAATTCTAATGGATTACAGTTTTGAGTTCTTAACAGAGAGATATTAACGTCTGAAGTAGGCTGAAAATTCCTGCGTTTCGGTGTTCTTGAGTTTTTAGAATAATTCATTTAAGAATTTCAAGTCGTTCACGCTTGTTTTTCAGTCCTAAAAGATGCATAATCTGTGGTTTTAATGTAATTACTGATTCACTATGATTCGGTTTTTAAAATTCATGTTTTCTCGCATACAAAAAAATGGATGAAGTATTGATAATTGTTGGATTGACTTGCATGATTGTAAATGGGAAAATCTGCGCCTGATAAATTTATATAATTGTTATTGATGTGGGTAATTGCTATAATTGTTATTTGAGAGTCTCCGCATTCTTGAGCTTTTGTCTAAGAAAGAATATGTATCAAGACATGTCCAATCTCTATTTTGCTAGAACCCGGGATTTCTAAATGAAAGTTATATGATAAGTAAGGCTCGAACCCTAGTGGGAAAAATACGTTAGGGCTGCTAACAGTTAATTGTGGAACTCTCCTAAGTGGGCAATGACACAATGACATATTCTTTATATTTGGCATATGTCTGGGGGAAAGTTTAGCCAGGCTCTATATCTGATAAGTGAAGCATGTCCCTCACAGGAATATCTAAGAGAGACTGTTAGCAGTGATTATGGGACAAACTACTGGGGCTAATTGCGGATGACTAGCAGTGAAATGCGGTCGACCGGGATGAAAGACCCCTCAACCGAAGCCATTACGGTCGACCAACTCGCCATTTTTGTCGTCCGAAATGTTTGTCAAAGTTTCTGTCCGAATCGCGGACGACCTTCGGATCGACCGGATCCTTCCAATGGGCCGTCCGAACCATGTTTAGTCTCTGTTCTATTTTCTTTCTGATTTAGTTTCTTTTATGTTTTAAGTGTTTCGCTT
Source organism: Vinca minor (assembly GCA_026122235.1). Taxonomy (NCBI): domain Eukaryota; kingdom Viridiplantae; phylum Streptophyta; class Magnoliopsida; order Gentianales; family Apocynaceae; genus Vinca; species Vinca minor. The sequence continues at coordinate 1,651,273 of JAOCZM010000206.1, read as the reverse complement.
ATTGATTTAACTGCACTAACAAGTTATTTATGTATCCTCAATTACAAAAGTTTTGGGTTTGGAAAACATATTTTGAGTCATAATTGATACTTCATCCCAAGGGTGATCAATGGTTACTAGGCTTGTTTAGTGTCTCACCCATTATTTTTCTCCTTTTTGCAGATGATTACATTCAGGGTACCTTAGTTGATGTCCCCGCGAGGGAGGTTCAGTACAAGGACCTGATGAATGAACTCAATGATTGAAGTGCTTTATTATTAATGTAATAACTGCTAGTATTTTATCTATCGGACCTTACTATTTCATTTTGGATTTTAGATCATGCAATACTCTTATATGTATCTCTCATTAAGTTATGATGTACAAACCTTTAAGTTTCTTTTAAATAATTGAAATTTATTTCGATTTTTATTATTTTGTATTGGGTTCGGTGTCTCAACGGCAAATGAGGTACTGTCATGTCACCTCCATGTTACAGGGTGTGAGATAAGTGGTATTAGAGCAGGTCGAACCTTATGCTTAAACATGTGGTTAGAAGTTAAGTATTGAGTGAACCTAGGAAGGATTCGTTAGAGGATTTAAGATGTGATCTGAGAGTAGAGACCGAAGATTCATTATAGGAGATAAATATTTATTTATTGCTTCATATGTCCTTGCTCACATGATGTGCTATGTTAACTTGCACAGTGCATATAATGCCATGTTTACTTATATGCTATGCCAAGTTATATTAATTTGATATATGAACTTGTTACGTGGATTATGTGATTATGTATTTGCTTATCGTGTTCATTTGAAAATCAATGTATCATGTATGAACTGTATTAACATGCTAGCCACGTTTTAATTGTTGTAACTGTATCAACATGATATATTAATTATATTACTTTAATTGTATTAGCATGTGAACCTTGTTTTATTGCTTTAAATGTATTAGCTTGCTAGCATGTTTTGCTGATTATTATATCTCTTTCGTATTGTCCCCTTTTCTTATTCTAAAATATCTCAAACAAACACATATTTTTGTCATCATGATTCTATTATGCTATTTATATATTGAGCATTGTTGTTTAATATTATTAGTATCGTATGAGTAAACTTGTGTGCTTTTGACCAAACTCTTTCATGATTATATGTTTACCATAAACAATACTAGTACAATTATGCATGGTAGATATATTGTGTCTATGGCTATACAACAATTTTGTGTGACGTAATGTATATAATATTTGTATGTAGTGCTATTCCACATATACAATATGATACAATATTTTATGCATGTCCACTCATATTAATATTTTAATTTGTTGTCTTATATTTTAGACGTTATTTTAAGTTAGATTACGTTAGCATAATACATTATTGTATGTTGGACAATTCTATAGCTTTTGTGTACATGATATGTCACTTTAGTTAATTGTTTGAGTACTATTTTTATTTTATTTTTACTATCGTGCTTTGCGCATAAAGTTCATATTGTATTTGTAGCACGCGGTTCCTAGAGACTCTACTAGTGCAATTGGTTTTCTATCTCTTATTGGTTTCATGTAGTGATGTACACATCTTTTTTTTTGACTTAGTACATGTCATTTCTCATATTGTTTTATTCATTCATATCATGTATTTGATTATGTGTTGCCCTTACGTGTTCCTTGTGTATTTCGTCATGTTATGATTTCAATGCATTATAATAACAAACAAACAAACATTACATACTACGTAAATCACATTATCACATTTGAAAGGTACAATATAATGACACACTAGACTTAATACATTGTAGTAAAGTTTCACGTCCCAATGTATATGAACATGTTAGTACTGATTCTACTTCATCTATAATATGTGTTTATTTACCACTTTATGCGTTATTGATAATTTATATGTATGCTATGTGAACCGGTTATGCTATGTTATGTTATGTTATGCTTATATATGTTAACTTGTCATGTGAGTATGTACTTGTTATACACGTGTAATTGAGTATCTCATAATTACGAACCATATGAAAATGCTAGTTATGTTTTAACTGCCTTAATCGTGATATAATGTTAGCTGGTTGTAACTTTATGTATGTTAGTTGATGATATGACTTTACCTGCTTTATGACCTTGTGTTATGTGTTTAAGTGGGCTATGGCGTATATATGATCATACTAGTTGCTGGTTAGTTTGTTGCTTTATGTGTTATATTTGTTTGTCACGAGGATCAAGATGGGAACAAGGGGAAAACAACAAAGTGAGAAAGGCAAGGAAGATGACTCAATGACAGAGCTCTAGGTATGTCGAAGCTCGCAAGCGGATGGGACCGATAGCTGCACCAGGCGGAGGTTTTGTGGGGAGGATATGTGACAGGTGTTAACAAAGACATCCGGTAAGGTGTCATTAGGACACGTGAGGCTGCTTTAGGTGCAGGAAAACAAACCACCATATTAACGAGTGTTTGGGGTCACCTTAAAGGAGTTAACCCGAGGGGACATCCTATAAAGAGGGAAGGTATTAGATGTGGACGGAAGCAACAAGGGGGTATGTCAGTGGGATACATGAGTTTGTTTCAAGTGCAGAGATTTCAGACACCACATTAGTCAGTGTCCTATTATGGGCCATTATAGTGGTCAAGTGGTGTTAGTCACTCCTGTTGTGAATCAAGAGTCGGGGCCTAAGGTCAAAGTGCATTAGGGAGTTGGGACATCGGGTGTGGTAACATGTACGCTTGTGTTTACATGTATATCCATTATATGTTACTTTTTATGTGGTTCTTCCTATGATTTTTATACGTCACGGATTGCTATATAATACCATACTTGTTATATAGATGCCAATAGAGTCATTTTCAACCAGCGGGAGAGTGTTAGTATCCATGTTTGTAGGGAGTACAAGTTTCGTTTCGAGGATGAAACTTTTGTAAATGGGGAAGTATGTGATACCTGAGACTGCTTTGTCATGAATTTATTTTGTGTGATTACGTGTCTATTTAATTGTTATAACATGTTTATGTGTTATATCGATGTACATTTATTTGAGAGGCGTATTTCACGTGTTTGAGAGTTGAGGGACTTGGTTGGGAGTCATGTGCAAGAGTTATGTTAGTGGGCTAGGAGATGTCGTTAAGGAGGTGTTATTAGGGCTTAAGGATTGTAGGTTATAAAAAAAAGGGGTATAAAATAAAAGGAAAAATGAACTGAAATAAACGAAAAAAAATAAGAAAGAGAACGAAAAAAACAGGAGAAAGAAAAGAGAGAAAAACAAAAACTGTGAAGATTGAGAAGTGATGGTTTTTCTGACATTTGACATAGTAATCGATGTCGGAATTGAGCAATTCTTATGTCGTTTGAAAGATAATTGAAAAATCTACGTCTGGAATTCGGCGGATTAGGATTTGGAGTTATGTGTTGAGTGAAATTTAGGTTTGAAGTTGTTGAAAATTATAGGTTTTGCAGCATTGTGTGCAGTGAGGTTTTCCCATCGTTGAAGGGGCAAACAGTGTTAGATTTGGGAGTACTTTATATCTTTTAGAAGAAAAATTGAAAAGGATATGAGTGAGACCTGACTGACTTCAGTTCCAAGTTCTGAACATAGAGATATCTACATTTGAATTAGGCTGAAAATTTCTACGTTTCGGTATTCTTGAATTTTTGGAATAATTAGTTTAAGAATTTCAAGTAAGGATCTTTCACCCTTATTTTACAGTCCTAAAAGATGCATAAACTGTGGTTTTAATGTAATTACTGATTTTCTATGATTCGGTTTTAAAATTCATGCTTTCTCGCATAAAAAAAAATGGATGAAGTATTGATAATTGTTGCATTGAATTGAATGATTGTAATTGGGAAAATTTGCACCTGATAAATGTATATAATTGTTATTGATATGGGTAATTTTTATAATTGTTATTTGAGAGTCGCCCCAGTCTTGAGCTTTTATCTAAGAAAGAATTTGTATCAGGATATGTCCAATTTCTGTTTCGCTAGAACAGAGGATTTCTTAATGAAAGTTAGATGATAAGTGAGGCTCGGACCCTAGCGGGAAAATTAAATTAGGGCTGCTAACAGTTAATTGTGAAGTTATCCAAAGTGGGCAATGACACAATGAACACATTCTTTATATTTAGCCTATGTCCGGGGCAAAGTTTAGTCGGACTAGGTATCTGATAAGTGGGGCATGTCCCTCACAGGATTATCAAAGAGGGACTGTTAGCAGTGATTATGGAGTCTAGATTGAACGATCGAGCTCGTCTGTGTGGATTGTATATGTATTTAATTTTGTTTGGAGTCTATGAGTTATTCCCAATTGAGCCATTTTCTGTCGATGATCATATACCAGGACATCATCAAAATCATATGTTTAAAGTGCCCAGAAGCACTCTCTGTCTCTGCTCTTTTCTGACTCGGTTCCTAACGAGGATAAAAGTTGACCTTCTATTAGTTAAATAATGTTATAAGGTTTATGGTCCTAGCCAGACAACGAGCTCAAGTGTGTGAGGTATTTGTGTTGTGTCATTGTTCGTAGGGTAATATGCGCTAATTGACCTAAACTATTTTCAAATTTAAATGTTGGACCAAAACAATTATTTTGGCTGAAATTAGCCATCAACAATTTATGGGCAGTGGAATAGGGACTCCGGCGATTTTTTGGGGCAAAATTCAAAAAATTCGACTCATGTGTTGGCCACATGAGGGGCATTTTTGCCCCCAAAAATTTGGCCGACCACAACCTATCTTCTCCGGCGACCTAGCTCCTTTCTATGGCCACCATATATCTCATCTTCTCAATCAAAACTCATCTTCTCCGATCTCATCCTTGACTTCTCAATCAAAACCCATCTTCTACAATTCCACACCAATTCATTAGATCTAATGAGAGATTTGTTGCAAATTGATAAATGAACCCCCTAAAGATACCATCAAATCCGACTCATGATTCATTTGGATGAAACACAAAGAAACCCTTTTACTTTTTCTTAACTGGTTAAGTTCCACACAAAAATTAACAAATGCATTGCACCTCGCACACTGTATTATATGTGGATCTTGAAGATGGGGTTTCAAAAATAAAATAAAAAAAAAACCCTATTTCTCCCATATTTTGCACAATGAAATTTTACAGGAAATTGGGGTGGTAGGCCATTGGATGGGAAATAATTTATGGTGGTGCCGGTCGGAGTCCGAAGTGATTTCCAGTGATGGGATCTTCCCTAAACTACACAGAATCTGACAAGAAAATCCATAAATGCTTAAGAGACCTCAATCTACACGGAATCTGACAAGAAAATCCATTGATGCTTAAGAGGCCTCAATGAATTTAAACTAAGGCTCAACAAACATTCCATAACATTGTTAGAAACATCAACAAATTGAAGGAAAACAAGCTGAATCACTACGGTTAACCAATTATAACCCAGAGCTGGGCAGCCGGAGAAAGGTATGGTTAATCAGTATTGTTTGATTTTCTATTCATTTGAATGCCTTACAAATTGGTTCCTTACATTTGGATGGCTTACAAATTGGACAATTGGACCCAAATATCCATCTTCTCCGGCGACAATTGGACCCGAATTAAACAGATCTTCAATCAAAATTTAATCTTTTCAGCTTCAATTAACCACCACTATTTACTCATTTAGTAGAGCCTCAATAAAAATTGGAAAAGAAATGTGGAAATTGGAGACATAATTCATAGGAGACCATTCTTGTTTAATGTAGTGATGGGTTTCAAGAATCTCAAATTATTGTTTAGTATGATTGGCCTTTCCAGCAAATGAGGGGACAAAGGCAACCTGACCTTCGTTTTTGGGTCGGAACGACGATGTGGTGGAGGAAATTCACATGGAGATGGAAGATGGTGTTAGAGATGGTGGTGGGTCGCAGGGAAGGAGAATGTAGTGAAGTAGACAATTAATTGTCTACGGGATGGGTACACATACAAATGCTCACGGGAAGGAGAATGTCATCTAAGTTACTTATCTACTTGATTGTCTGACACGACTATCCTTCTGTAGTGCTTGAGTATGGGATTCTCATAGCATGATTTTTGGTTCGTTGGTGTCATATTTTATGTGTATAGTTTGATCATGTTATGTGAGAGTTTTATATATATATTAGTAAGTGTTTGAAGAAACAATGGGGTGTTTTTGGGCTGGTTAATCCAAAGGGGCAGAAATCACTTTTTCCTTTCTTAAATTGTACATGAAAATGGCTATTATGAATCGCGATTGACCACTTCGATCGACCGGGCCATTTTTCTCAACGTCTGGACAAACTACTGGGGTTGATTGTGAATGACTAGCAGTGAAATGCGGTCGACCGGGATGAAAGACCCCTCGACCGGAGCCATTGCGGTCAACCGACGCATCCTTTCGGTTGACGAAAAAATTTGTCAAAGTTTCGGTCCAGATCTCGGGCGACCTTCGGTCGACTAGATCCTTCCGATGGGTAGTCTGAACCATGTTTAGTCCCTGTTCTGTTTTCTTTTCTAATTTCAGTTTTTTTTTCATTTTTAAGTATTTCTCTTATTGATTTAACTGCACTAACAAGTTATTTATGTATCCTCTGTTACAAAATTTTTGGGTTTGGGAAACATATTTTTGATTCATAATTGGTACTTCTTTCCAAGGGTGGGTGATCGATGGTTATTGTGCTAGTTTAGTGGCTCACCCGTTATTTTTCCCCTTTTGCAGATAATTACATTGAGGGTACTTTAGTTGATGTCCCCGTGAGGGAGGTTCAGTACGAGGACCTGATGAAGGAACTCAAAGATTTAAATGCTTTATTATTGATGTAATAGCTACAAGTTGTTTTTTATATATCGGACCTTACTATTTCATTTTGGATTTTAGATCATGTAAGACTCTTATCAGTATCTCTCTTTCAGTTATGATATACAAACCTTTAAGTTTTTTTTAAGTTATTGAAATTTATTTGGATTTTTAGTATTCTAGTATTGGGGTATCTCATCGACAAATGAGGTGCTGCCATGTCACCTCAATGTTATGGGGCGTGACATAAGTGGGGGTATCTTTCATATTCTTCTTATCCCCAAATCTCTGAAAGACCCATTTTAGGGTATTGAACCAAAGGAGGAAGGGGGGGGGGGGGGGGTGGGGAGGTTCTTAAAAACTTTATAGCTTTTCTAAAAATTCTTTGTCTAAGTGATCACTTTAACAACAAGTATGTTGTTTAAGTGCATAAGATGAATTAATTATGTTCCAAGTAACTTAGATGACTAAGTGAAGCAATTGTATAAAGTAAGGAAGCATGTTCATATAGTCAAGTAGATAAGTTATAGCATGTATATGAACAATGAAGTAAAGGAGTAGGGATAGAGAAAACTAACACAATGATTTGTAGTGGTTCGAATCACAAAGAATCTACATTCACTACCTTAGGACAAACCCAAGGATATCAACATCCACTAATGGATACCCTTCACAACAAATGCAAGGTGGGTTCTACCTTTTACAATTGCCCAACAAATGAGGAATTGTGCTTCACTAAGACGAATCCACTCACAAAGAGCCAATCTCACCAATGAGATACTTACCTCACAAAGAGGACTTTTGCCTAACAAATAGGACCTGCAAACACTCACCAAGAGTGAAGCTTACTAATAGTTTTTGCTAGTTCACAAAGAACTAGTTCTCAACAAATGAGAATGTTGGGTAACTATCCTCTTACAAAGGAGACGTTACAATTTGGCTCACTACAAAGAATTTCCTCTTGGAATAGATTTACCATTGATGCTCTAATCACTTTTTGAGAATAGAAGGATAGATGCAGTTTAAGCTCAACTCAAAATGATATATTTTGAAAGAATGGTTTGAAGATTAAACTCAAAAGTGTTTGTTTTCTTGTTTATGAACTGTATAGTCCATTCCCTCTTATGCTTGATTAGTTATGAAAATTCAACTTTAGAAGCTTTATATAGATCAAGAGTATATAAGCAAAGTTGGCCACAACGGCTATAATTTTAGCCTTGATATGACAGCTTCAGTCGACTGGTACTAGACAGTAGGTCGACCGAGGTGCCTCAAAGTAAAGATTAAAGATCCTCTGTCGTCCGTAAGATAGGGTTAGGTCTTCCGAAGCACAGTTTTGTCGACCTACCTATAGCAAGGTTGTTTGAGAGAATATAGCCGTTGGAACATTGAAACATTCAAAATCTGACCAATGACAAAAACAGCCTCGGTTGACCTGACAACATATGTCGGTCGACCGGAGTACTCTGATCTTCCGAGGCTAAGCCTAGGTTGATCGGAATGTAGTCCTAAAGTGGTTTTTCCACTTACTCAAGTTTCTAATGTTCTCAATCACATGCCTAGGTACTTTATAAAGATATGAAACACATTTTAAAGAACCTAGGGCTTTGGCCAACATTTAACTAAGTTTTCAAAAACCTTCTGAAAGATTTGAACAATGTAAAACATGAGGTTTTGAAAACATGCATAGTTGAACTTTAAACATTCTATATTCTAGTATTCTCAAGGAAAGATTAGTCACAAAGGATTACCTATAAGCAAAGACTAATCTTCCTAAGGTCTTCAAGGAGCTTTAACTTGAAGTCTTAGATCAACATCTTCTTGGAGTGTTGAAGTCCTATAGAAATCTTGAGTTGTAGTGTATTGGACTTCACACTTCTTCTTGTCAAGGAGCATACCACATGATTCTACTCTTGTTGGATTGAGTATCTTTTGACATGTTGATCTTCCTTCTTCACGACTTTGCAAGTACTTCCATAGTATGTGGATTGACTTCATGTTTGGCCTATGAAGTTTTGCAAAGTGTAGCTTCTTTGTGTGTATAATGATACCTTTAGTGTACACAAGCAGCTAACTTACCATTTTCATCAATGTTGGTGTGAGTACTAATGATTCTATCATTAAGAACATGCTCACACAAACATTAGAACTATCAATGGTTTGTTATCATCAAAACAAGATTGATCACTTTGCCCTTAGGGCTAACAATCTCATCAACCACCTCCATATCCCCTCTGCAATAACCTCATTTTAGATTTTATTCCCCGACCTATTATTTGGTATTGTTGGAAGTTTCTTGCAAAGAATATTATTGGTAAATTCTCAGTAAGAACAAGCAATTGCAGTGTTGTGGTGTGAGCTTCGAAATTGGTTTCTCAAATTCAAGCTCCGTGTAGAAAAGCATAAAGATTAAATGGGAGAAATAACTCATTTGTATTGAATGATTTAAACTCTACAATACATCATATATATATATATATATATATATATATATATGTGTGTGTGTGTGTGTGTGTGTGTGAAAGGAAAGAAATATACAATTAATCAATTACAATCAATCACAATCAATTAATCGAGTGATTTTCTCTTGTGATTATTATCTTGATTGACTCGATGATGAGTATCCGTAACATGCCCCCTTAAACTGGGCTTGGGAGAAAATATGTCAATGAGACCAAGAGATTGGATAAGAAAATTGAATTGAGGGGAGGCAAGAGTTTTTATGAAAATGTCAGGCAATTGAGAGTGGGTCGAAATGGGTAAAGGTTTAACAAGGCCAGTTTGCGTTTTTTCACGGACTATGTGGCAATCAATTTCAATATGTTTGGTTCTTTCATGGAAGGCGGGATTGGTTGTGAGGTATAAAGCGTTTTGGTTGTCGCAAAATAATGGTATGACATGAGAATGTGGTATAAGTAAGTCATTGAGGAGGTACTTCAACCATTGTAAATCACAAGTGGTCGTGGCAAGAGCTCGATATTTTACCTCGGAAGAGCTTCAAGAAACGGTGAGTTTCTTTTTAGACTTCCAAGATACAAGAAAAACACAATAACCAATTGTAAAGCGTCTCGTGTCGGAGTAGCCGGCGTAGTCAGAATCATAGAAAGCACTAAGGTGTAATGATGATGAAGAGGGGAAAAAGAGACCTTTGGCTGGAGCCTTTCAGATACCGTAGAATACGATGAGCAGCTTTGAGATAGAATTCTGTGGGATGATCTAGAAACTGGGAAAGTTGTTGGACGGCGTGGGAAATATTCGTCCGTGTGTGAGTGAGATATAAAAGCTTGCCAATAAGTTTTCGGTAGAGATTGTTGTCGAAATGAGTGGTGAATCATCTTTGGAACAGTGGTAGGAAGAATCCATATGAGTAATGGCAGGTTTGCAACCAAGGAAACTATGTTGCTCAAGCAAGTCCAATGTATATTTTTGTTGGCAAATGTTGAGACCCGCTTTAGAACGAGCAATCTCCATACCGAGAAAATATTTGACAGGACCAAGGTCTTTGATTTTGAAAGTATTATGCAAGAATTTCTTGACCGAGGAGATGTCATCATAATTGGTCACAGTGAGGATAACACCATCAACATAAATGAGAAGAGCAGTGAATTGAGAACCTTTGCGGTGAATGAAAAGACTAGGGTCACTTACAGCTTGAGAAAAACCCTGTTACACTAACTTTGTGGTCAATTTGTGATTTCATTGCCGGCTAGTTTGTTTGAGACTATATAAAGATTTTATGAGTTTGCAAGACGAGCCCGAGTTGAGGAGAAGAAAAGCCAGGAGGTAGCCGTATATAAATATCACCATTAAGATCACCATGAAGATATGCATTGTTAATATCATACTGCTCCAAAAACCATCCTTTTGCAGAGGCAATAGCAAGAATAATTCGAACAGTGGTCATTTTTTTTACTGGGGATAATGTCTCAATATAATCTATACCTTGTTCTTTTGTGAAACATTGGGCAACAACACCAAACTTAGGTCTTTCAATAGAACCATCAAAATTAAATTTTAACGGGTAAACCCATTTGTTATCAAGGGACTTAACATTAGGGGGAAGGGGAACAAGTGTCCAAGTGTTGTTAGCCTCCAAGGCATTAATTTCAGCTTCCATGGACTGCCGTCAGTCTGAGCGCTGGACGGCCTGACTGTAGCTCTTAGATACAAAGTGAGTAGAGTCTGATAATGCAAAAGATTTGTGATCTGGAGATAGTGAATGATAACCGTGAACCTTTCTAAAGAGGGATGAGTAGATGTTTTTTTGTTAAAAATAGTATGAGGAGATGAAGCTTGGACGAGAGAACAATAATAATAGTCCAGGTATGAAGGGGTATGTGAGATCCTAGTAGATTTCGAGGTAGGGGAAGGGGGAGGAGGTGAGATAGCGAAATTAGGAGAAAATTTTTGAGGAGTATTAGAAGGTAATGTAGGAGGGAGTGGAGTGATGATGAGATTGGTAGTTGGATGTGAAGATGGAGGTTCAAAAGGAAAATCATTAATGAAAGGAATTGGTAAAGGAAATTTATTCGAAGAAGGATTGAGTGGAGATTGTTGTGGATGAGGAAATATGTTTTCATTAAAGATGACATTTCGTGAGATGAAAATAGAGCAAGAGTGAAGGTCAAGGAGAGTGTATCGTTTTGTGTGTGTGGAATAGCCTGAGAAAATAGAGGGACGACTACGAGAGTCAAATTTTATGCGATGAGCAGAAAGAGTTGAGTCATAGGCTAAGCAACCAAAAACACGAAGCTGAGAGTATGATGGTGGTTTATTATATAAAAGTGTGTGAAGAGTTTGTTTTTTGCAGTAAGGGTGTAGAGATAATGTTTATAAGGTAAACAGTGCGGGTAACAATGTATCCCCAGCAAACGGAATGCAGAAGCGAGTGAAATTTAAGTGAACGAGCAATGTTTAGGATGTGACGATGTTTTCGTTCGACAATTCCATTTTGCTGAGAAGTTTCTACCCAAAAGGTTTGGTGAATGGTCCCTTTAGAAGTAAAAAATTTAGACATGTGAAATTCGGGTTTGAACACACTACTTTAATGGCCTTTTGGAATTGGGTAAGCACATAGTGGCAAAAATGTTGGGTAAGGGATCGAGCCTCAGAATTTGTTTTCATCAAATAAATCCAAGTGAAACGACTAAAATCATCTACGATTGTGTGGAAATATAGGTGTCCGTGAACAGTGTGAATTTTACAAGGTCCCCAAATATCTACGTGTATTAAATCAAAGCATACTTGAGAAGTGGATTTACTAAGGGGGATGGAGGCTTGAATTTCTTAGCCATGGGGCAAATGGAGCAATGTTCATTGTGTGTAATTTTTATTTTGGAATTCATATGTGCCATTTTTAATCTGTGAAAAGAAGGATGACCTAACAGATAGTGCCATAAAGAGGTGTTAGAGAATTTTGCAACATGAGATGAAGAGTTTGAGTCAGTAAGGATGTTAAAAACAAAGGGGATAAGAGAACAGTATTTGGGTTCCAATGCATATAAGCCATTAATGAATGTAGCTAATCCTATCACTTTTAACTTAGTACAATCCTGAATAACACAAGAGTTGGATTTGAAGTAGACAAGTAAATTAAATGAGAAGGAGGGAGTGAAGGGATTCATGGGCGGAAACTCGTTCCAAACACCCATGAGTCCTCCCCTGAAGGATCCGCTCATACGAAACCGAACTGAAAACAGCGATAAAGAACTTACATGTTTCGGATTCAAGAAGCTACTTCTTGAATGGAGGATGACGTTTCTTGATCAGATGTTGCTACCGATTGATCTCCCTTTGCGGAAAGTCCCTCTACCGGTATCCACGCGACGAAACGGGCAGCGATTGCTAGCTCTTCGTCTTTTCTGATTTTCGGGAATTAGAGAGAAAGGGAGAGGCTGAAAACTGAAATCTGATTTCGGGTTTCTTGGTTAATTTCGGCTAAAAAAAATATTCTTGTCTAGGGTTTCGGCCAAGAGTTTATTATATAGGGTGTGAGAGTTTGTTCCCAGAACTAACTCTCACGTCCTCAACTCCTCTCGGCAATGGGAGTCCTCAACTCCCACGTCCCTTAGACTTCTGTTGGTAGTGGGAGTCCTTATCGGATAATAACTCCCACGTAATCCCAGCTATAGGTAAAATACCGAAATTGCCCCTATATCTAATTCGAATAATAAACACTTTATTATTTCCAGAAAGACAAATGTCGGATACAATGAACCTAGACACATTCTAGATTCATTGAATGCTGGACATAAAGCTCGTTAGCTCGTCTATGCGTGTGACCCCCGTAGGGTTCATCTCACAATGGCAATGAAAACACACTTAGTAGTAGTGTGAGTCCATAAATCACAAGCGGTCCCTAGCAGGGGACATTGTGACTACCCAAAGTGAATGAATATACAACGGAACCTAATATCAATCCACTATTTAATCCCTTTGTCTCGCGATATCCTAATTAAGCATAAGGCATGGTGGTCGTCACCCTTATTAAGCTTAATTATATTTATGCTCGATCTCCGGGTAGACTGTTTCGACAAATAGCATTTGATAACCACTTTATCAAATACATTTGAGCACGGCCATGCATTTAAACAGTCTTTCCCTATCGAGGGGCCCATGGATATCTCTCTCTAATAATAGAGAGGGACAAATTCCTTACAATGTCTCTCACATTCAAGCTATGATAGGACACTACATCCGATCTCAGTCGTATTGATTACTCGTTACAAGTAACGTCCGACCGAGTCAAAACGTGGCTCCATTCATACTAGAATCAATGAAGACATAAGGTCTAAGGATTCTAAAATAGTATTGAGGAAGTAATACTTATGACTTAAGACCATGAAGTATTACTTCTCGACTGATCACGTCGATACAATGTATCCCTATATATTGCATCTATGATGTGATTTGTATCCATTACACATGATCAGTAAAACAAGATCATCAATCAACAATCATACTAGTTTTATTTCATAGTAATTAAGCATTACATAAAACTAGGGACTACTAGAATAGTAATTACATAAGCTAATGAGTTTTACTATCAAATCACACATTTGATAATCAAAAGCAAAAGGGAGCATACAACACGTTAGAGAGAATCAAAATACGATTTAATTGGATAGAACCTACATGAGTTGCAGAAGTAAATGAGTCATTGGGGAGACGAATCGGTGTATGCGATAACGTACGATAAGAAGTAAATAATTGTAACGAACATGAAATATGGTTATTATATCCAAAATCACACTAGACCTCCAAGCAGCGATAAGCACTTAGCTACTTAGACAGAAGAACACTAGATGGATACCACAACAAGGGAACTAGCTTGTTGATTAGTAACAATGAAAGGAAGATCTAAATAGAAATTCAATTCACAAAGGAATAAAACCTTACAATAGCTTGTTTCTTCTCTACAATAGCTTGTTTCTTCTCTGTTTTATTCTTTACTATCTAGATTTATGTTTGAAACAAGATTTATGTTATTGTTTCGAACGGTTTCCCTCCGTTCAATCAATTTATCACACTTTATTGTTTTTTAAAGCGTAAAAATAATATTACACAATGATATAATACTAAAATAATAAGCACACTAACATGAAATTTATTGTTGCATTTTTTGCTAAGTATTTATTTTTGTATTACAATGTTGCAATCGCGGATTTCTTTTTTTTTTTTTTTTTGGGTGGGGGGTGGGAGGGGATTAATAGTCTGGGCAGTTGGTCGATATCGACCCCAGGACCTCTCGATCGTGGGCAGAGCCCAGCCCACTGGACAAGGACCTCTTGATGCAATCGAGGATTTACGCATGCTAATACAAACTAAAGAAAACCTATAAAGGATCCAAGACAATTTATAGCTAAATTGCACTTAGGAAGGAAGTAGAATTTGGAGGAGATGGGATTTCTATTGTGCCTTCTAGCATTAGCAGCACTTTTCTCATGGTGGGACGGAGTGAGGGTTCATCTTGAATACACCAAATGCATATTTTGATCATTCTCTTTAGTTTTTTTTTATCAATATCCTCGTCGTCCACCAACTTGTGTATCTCTCTAGCCTCAAAACATTTGTAAGCCCATTTTTCGAGAATGGCTTTGTCTTCAGAGAGGTTCTCATCGACACACTTCCGATGACATAAAATCTCTAACAATAAAATCCCAAAACTATAAACATCTGCTTTAACTGTCACAGGCAATCTTCTCCAAAATTCGGGTGCGACATAACCTTTGGTTCCTCTTATTTCAGTGTATGTTTTTGTTTGGTCTTGCTTAAGAAGCTTTACGAGTCCAAAATCTGAAATCTTTGCACACTGGTGCTCATCTAGCAGTATGTTTTGAGGTTTGATATCGCAGTGGATAATTTGTGTTTCACACTCTTCATGTAAATAAAGAATGCCCCTCCCGACATCTGATGCAATTCGGATTATTTCTTCCCAGTTTGGCCTGTTTTCGGGGTTGAAAATAATTTTTTCTAGTGATCCACCGCTCATGTATTCATAAACCAAAAGCCTTTGAGGACCATCAAGGCAGTAACCTATCAGTTTGACAAGATTTCGGTGGTGTGTTTTTCCAATCACTTGAATTTCGTTTTTGAACTCTGTTTCTCTTTCATCTGATATTTTCTCCAGCTTCTTCACTGCTACTACCTTCACAGGTAGAAATAGAAATTTTATGAAACTTGTGTATAAATGTATATAAGAGCGAATGTACTAAATCTCACATAATCCAAAATTAACTTTTATAAAAGGAAAACAATAAGATTAAAAAATTATTTCAAATTTTCACTCTTACAACTAATCAATTGCTCGACCAAAAAAATACTGATAACTTTCTAATTATTAATGAAGGATGGCATGAACCTTTTTTATTTAATAATAATGAGTTTCTATTATTAAGGATCAAAGATAATACCTTTTTGTTGTCCGGCAAGACTCCTTTGAAAACGGTTCCAAATGCACCTCTACCGAGCTCTTCTTTGAAGTCATTCGTTGCTTGCTGTAGTTCAACATAGGAAAATGCCCTCACAGCAACATGATCAACTAACTCGATATTTCTATGTTCAGAAATATCCTTATATTCCCTTGCCCGATTTCTATAGACAAGAAGTCCTGAAATGATCATGATTAAAGCAGCAACACAAATAAGTGATATACTTATAATGAGAATATCCATTCTCACTTCTTTCTTAACAATTCTCTCATCATTTCTTGGAGGGAATGATGTGGGAATGCCCATTTTGATGAGAGTAATATTTGTATCATACGACCTTCTTCTTCCGTATCTCAATGGAAGTTTTTGTTTTCTGCAGCCACCATTGTTAAAAAATGCAACATCACAATTACAATCCGTCCGGCAAGAATTTTCACAATTTTCTATGGTAACTGAATCTGATTCTTCATATGTATTATTTTCCCATGATGTGCCGGACAATTTTCTAAATTCGTATCTGTCATTTTGTTTTTCATATTCGCAACTTGTTGTAAAGTTTCTTTCACAACCTAATGTCCAGTTGCCTTCAATCACAAATTTAAATCCTGGAAACATAGACATAACCAAACTTTAGCTTAAATAAGCAAACTCTATAAAGATATATACAAGATTGGAGTGCATTATGGGTGTTGCATAATGCTAAGAAGGTGAAAAGGTAAATGTTGTAGGGATAGATCTGAGACATTAATCCATCTATCTATTTATACAGTATTAAAAGTGTGGGCAAAATGCCTGTCACGCTTTATTATGTATTTTTTCAAATGATCTAAAATTATTTAGTTAATTTATTATCATCTAACAACTATTAATTTAGTTAATTAATGTTATCACTATTAAAAAAAAAAAAAGAGTTGGGGGATTTACATTAGTTAAGAAACATAAAAAAAACCATTTCAAAGAAAGTAATAGTTAGATATAAAGGTCAAAGAATGATAGTGTATCTGTCTTAGTACTTTTAACTCGGAATAATAAGTCTTAATGTTTGACATCCATTCCTTGATAATAAATAAATTAATATATATATAAAAGAAAGAAAAATAGTTACAGATAAATAGCTAATAAAAAGATATTATACAACTATAAGGGTTGTACGAAAAAAATGAATCTAAAGTCCGAAGTATTTAAGTTCTAAATTTTGAAAACGAAATGAATCCTGAATTAATTAATATGAGATGATTATTTTCATTTGAATTTTGAAAAATAAAAGTTTTACACAGTATAATCTTTACTTTAAAAAAAGTTAAAAGAGATTTTTATTTTCTTCGGCCATTTTAATTATTACTTATAAAAATACTACATTAGTAAAACAAAATATAAAATTACTTTAGTTTCCGATGAAGAATCAGTACGACTTTATTTCGCAACACTTTAAACATAAATTTTAAAGTTTAACAAATTTGTCAATAACATATATATATTAATGAATATTTACTATTTGAAATAAGGTGTTGAACTCGCGATCTATTGTTCATTATTGAGAACCTTTCTTGATTTTTTTTTTTTTTTTTTACATGATGAAAGCTACTCCCTCCGTCCCAAATTAACTGTCCACATTTCTATTTTTGTTTGTCCCAAATTAACTGTCCACTTTCTAAATAAAGTAGGTATTAATGACAATTTTTCCAATTTTACCCTTCTTCCAACTCCTCATTGAATGCTCTTAGTTAATTAAAATGATCACTTTTCAACACATATTTAAGAGATTGTTGGATGTTGTGTGAGAGGAATGAGAGAGAAAAACATAAAATTTAAATGAGATTAATAAAATTAATTAGGGGTATCTTAAACTTTTACTTATATTTTACCATCAAAATCACCAAAACCTTAATACTCGTGCATTTGTCAAAGTGGACAGATAATTTGGGACGGAGGGAGTATATCATAAATAATTTCAAGAAACTGATGAAATCTTTAATTTTTACTCTAATTTCGTATTCTGAAACATAATTCACATCGTGATATTAAAACAGAAACAAATATAAAATAATATAGCAATTGAAATCAACATATTCATACTTCTGATTTAAGCGATTTTGATTTCGCTTAAAACATATAAATGTAGTTAAGTTGGTCTTAAACACTTTAGAGATTTACAAAATATGTTGTTAAACGTATTTAATAAGATACATACTTCTTCTTTTTTAATAGAATAAGATATATACTTAATAGTATCCAATATCAACCATTCTTAATGTATTATTCAACAACAACAAAAAACCATTCTTAATGTATTAAGCAGAATACTTAGCAAAAAAAAAAATGTATTAAGCAGAATATTGTAATTTCCTGAGCCTAACGTATAAGGCCATGAAGCATAAGGGAAGGTGATATTTCCATAGCAATATCCCTCCTGCAAGAGTAATATTTAACCAAATGTCAAAACTACCATTTTCACTCATCTTACCAAATCTTCCATCTCTCTTAATTCTCTCCTCCTCTCATATCCCCGATTTCTCTCTTTTTCTCTCCTAGACAGCTTGTCGTATTTTCTTTGATTCACATATCATAATTTTATTTTATAACATTTAATTGATGGAACTTTCTCTAATTTAGATTATAATAAACGGATGAAGTTTGTATGAAATCGAATGGATGATTGGGGAAAAAACTATTGATGTGCGGATCTGTTATGAAAAGTAGAGGAGTTCGAAGAGGGTATTATTTTCCATTGAAAAGGTTGAATTTAAATTTAATTCTAAATCCACTTAAAAGTTATGAAAGTAAAGGAAAGGGAGGGAAGAACAAATGATTGAGACTTTCCAATAGCTCCTTTCTCCCAGCACAGAAAATCCGAATGTCCAAATTTAAGCAAAAAGAATGAAGCGTAATTAATCATTAATCAGTGATGACTGAGTAGAGAGAGAATATCTAATTGATTTTTAATATGAGGAAAATCACTTAATATGATTATTTTCTAATCTAACCAAGGGCAGTATTGTCATTTAAGTAAACATTGCTCTGGCAGGTAGAACATTGTTCTTGCATGAGGAGAATTGCTCTTGCAATATCAACACTCAAATATAAAAATGTCTATCTAACTTCTATAAATTGTTAATATAAGTTATAACTAATACAATAAATATCTTATAGAAACCCAATAAAAGTAATGAGCACGAGACTAATTATGCATATTAGAATGCCCAAATATGTAAAGAAAAAATTAAATTGCATAAAAACTCATGAAATATATTGTTATTTTAGGAAAAATTAAAATGATAAATAGCAATAATTATGTTAATTAAATAGAACTTTTTGAAAAGAAAAACTGAATTTAAAAAAAAATTGAGAGTCCTTACCTGGAATGCAATTGCAATCAACTTGAGTATCCTGCTCAGTACAAAAGCTATTGATACCACATAGCCCTGTAGGAGAACATTTATCAGTTTCCGGCGGTTGCCATAAAACAGACCAATTCCCATTATCTAAAGAGTATCTATACAATCTAAGTATGCCGTCCACATCAATTTTCAGCCTATAGATTGTTCTTCGAATTGCATCCCCTCCACGAGTAAAATTCATTCGAATTGTGCTCGTATTCGAATTATACAAGTACAAAAGACCGTCATTATCAAGATTTAGGCTTATTGATGGACCACTTCCAGCGGTATCTGAAACCCAATAAGAATTTTGAGCAGTACCTTGAACCCCCCAAGGGAACTGAACAAGGTTTCCATCACTTTGCATTGCTAGACGAAAAGTTGCCCGGGTATGATTAGTTTCGAAAGCATTCGAAATCAAGTCCTGATTAGACCTTAATCGCTGACCAGCTAAAAGGGTATCCGTTGGATTCTCGAAACTTTGCCATATGATCTGCTGATCAGAATTATATAGTACAAAATTCCCTGAATTAAGCATGGAAGCTGAAGAAATTGACTCTGAGTCAGGAAGATTAGCTATAGATATTTTTTGTTCCTGATTCAATTCGATAATTAGACTTCCATCACTAGTTAAGCTTAATGTACTATTGCTTGGGAAAATGGGATTGTCTCTGTTGGCTGTCCAAACTACGGTTTTCTCAGGAATTCCGGCTATGAACACCCCGATTGCATAGCCATTGCCTTGCTGGTAGAATCCGAAGGCATATAGGCCGGAACGCGATAACCATGATGAATTTGTGGTGGGATTCAGAGAAGATCCTGTGCTGATATTTAGTTGTATTTCTTGGGCTATTACAGAATGAAATGCAATAAGAAGGAGAAAAATTAACAATGTAGCCATATTATGGTTTCTGGTTACAAATGTTTGGGGACTGTCGTTTTATACAAGTTGAGCTGAGAAAGTCCATTGTAGACTCCAAGTCAACCCTTCTTTACAAAAAAAAAAAAAAAAGACTCCAAGTCAATCCGACGTGTTTATAAAGTTCAGTCCAGTCATTTTCTGCTTTTCTTATATTATTGATTTGAAAGTTTCAAAGTTGAAATTGTTTTTTAATACATTGTGGGGACTAGATATATGAATCCAGTGAAACTTATCACTGGTATCGTTTATTCATTCAAATCATGTTGGAAAAACTTATATTAGGAAAATAAAGCATTGTTTAAGAGGTAAGAGTTGAGGAGTTGAGAGTTCAAATTCTACAGATTGCAGAAAAAATGACATTATATGGCATGTTTGCAGGAAGAATTGTTGCGTAGACCACATTAATATTAAGATTCCCAACCGGATTAGTTGTGTCAAATGTCTGGATACGAATGGAAAAAAATTATTATCATCAAACCCAAGGTCATTTATTATTTTCATTACTTGGAAATTTTCTTTTATCTGCTCTCATCTCCATTTAATTTCAGCACACATGGAGAGCAAATCGATATTTAACAAATAGCTAGTGAAACATTTTAAATTAAAAAAGAATCAAGGCCAAATGTTTTTTTCTTTGATGAATAAAAAAGAAGGTGCAAGTGATGATGACCAACACCACTCTCTATCTCATGTTCGGGCTTTCGTGTTCATCAGCGAACATATCAAACGTAACTGAACAACCAGCGCAAGCACTGGCCCCCGTCAAAGTAGCACCAACAAGGGGACAAGTATAATTTTTAGAAGCCAGTAGCACCAACCAAGATTCAAATTCATGACCTCAAATTTACCAAACCACTTGAGAGTAACCTTTAAACCACTTAGCCATCACTCTTGTTGGTAAAGGTCAAATGTTCAAAGTACTAGAACTTCACTTGTTGGAACCATTTGCATCTAAAGAAAAAGAACGGAGACCAGAAGTCAGCAGAAGAAATGGAGGGATTGAGATTTTAGGACTGGAGAACTCGTTTTCTTGTGACATGATAAAGGAAATCTATAATATATAAAGTTAGGCAAAGTTGAGGTAAAAGTTTCATGATGTGATATGTGATATTTTGTGGGATGTATACCAATTAGAAACTTACATGTGGTAACTTTATCATTAGTTTACTCTTTAAAATTACTTCTCAATGAGTTATAATCTTCAACTCTAATTTTAAGTTGTTATGGAGATAAAAACTTGAGAAGATTTATATAGCTAATGGCTACAACTACATATTTATAAAGTTCATTAGTTATATTAATGAATGAAGTAGAAGAGTTTTGTAACTTTTATTATAGTAATTATATTTATTTAGTTCATTAGTTATATTAATGTATGAAGTAGAAGAGTTTTGTAACTTTTATTATAGTAATTATATTTATTTATTGTGGATTCTTTTTAAATGAAAAAGTTGAATGAGTTTTTTTAAATAAAATTAATATTTTATATAAAATTTCTAATTTCTCTTAGAAAGTAACTTTTGACCTTCTCGGGAAACCAAAAAGTCTAAGAGTTTATATATTTTATTTATTGTCATTATTATTGTTATTGTTTTGTCGGTTAGGAAAGTTCAAGAGATTTTTCTTCTTATAAATAGAGAAATAATATGAGCAAATATGTCATGGTCTTCTTGGTTTTAATAGGTAAGAAATTCATTTTTTTTTAAATAATGCAATTCATGTTTTCACTTGATATATTAATTTATATGTTTATGAACAAACATCTAATAATTTTGTTTAGAGACAAATTATTTTTCAAGTACCAAGTTAAGAGAATATGTGTCTCAATTTCCAGAACATGTTTTTGTTGATTGAAGACAGAGAACTTGCCACCTGAAAAACATGGGTAATAGAAAATCTTGATACTTGATTCAATTCTTTTCTTGCCTTTTTTTTCTATGTAATTATTTCCTTGCTTTTGTTTTGTTTGCTGTGTAATTATTTTCTTACTTTTATTTGTTTGAGAATGAGGATGAATAACATGTAATACGCTATAGAGGGTGAACATTTTTTGTGTGCGAGTATAATGGCTCTTTAATATATATATATATATATATATATATATATATATATATATATATATATATATATATATGTGTGTGTGTGTGTGTGTGTGTGTGTGTGTGAATTCTAAAAGTCTTCCATCATAAAGTAGATTTAATATTCTAAGAAAATAACATGTATATAGGAATTCTCAAAAGCTATGTAATATAAATGAATTGAATTTAAATGAAGAAATTCAATAGGGGGTTTTCAATGAATAAGTTGAATGAATAAGAAAAAGAACGGAGACCAGAAGTCAGTAGAATAAATGGAGGGATTGAGATTTTAGGACTGGAGAACCCATTTTCTTGTGACATGATAAAGGAAATGAATATATAAAGAATTGGCTAAAATGATCAATATAATTGTCAAAAAAAGAGTAAAACATTTATTATTCTTCTATTTGCATGTCTTTCCCCGGTAATTTACAATTATCATAAGAGAAAAGCACTATTTATGCACCTGAGATATCTTTCAAAAGTAACTGTTACCCCTTAGGAATATATCGTGCCATTCTTGTCTCCAACTATTTACGGGGTGCGATTTTTGCCCAAAAGTGGCGGAATCTGGCGAGAGGGGGTGGCGTTTCACATGTGTAGACCGCACAGGCGAAATCAGAGGGGCAAAATCGTCATTCACCCTCTCTCCCTCCACCATCCCCTCTACCACTCACCCCTCCCTCTCCACTCCCTCACTCCCCCACCACTCACCCTTCCCTCCCCCCGCCATCTCCTCCACCACTCACTCATCCCTCCCTCTCTCCCCCACCACTCACCCTTCCCTCCCCCCGCCATCTCCTCCACCACTCACCTCTCCTTCTTCTTCTCCAAAAAAAAAAAAAAAAAACTGAAAAAGAAAACCAATTCGTTTCTCTTGAGATAATCACTATTTATGCCCCTGAGTTTATTTTCAAAAGCAACTGTTACCCCTCATGATTATATATCATGCCATTCTTGTCCCCAACAATTTACGGGGTGCCATTCTTGTCCCCAACAATTTACGGGGTGCCATTTGTGTCCCCAACAATGGCGGAATCCTCCTTCCCTCCCCCGCCACTCACCCCTCCCTCCCTCCGCCACGCACCACTGCTGGGTTTTTTTTTTCTCTCTTCATGTTCTTAACTCATTTTCTTTGTTGTTCTTTGTGATGTTTAGATGCTTTTGTGATGTTCTTCTCATTTTCTTCTCCTACAATAGGAAGGAGAAGAACTATGGAGGTAGCTATGTCTTTGAATCCATTGATTAGATTACCCACTTCAAGTCCAAAAAATCCCATTAATGCTCAGATTCTTTAGGGATTTCAATGGATTTGGGGTATTCAAAGGCTAGGATTTTTTATTTGGTGGGATTTGGAATTTGGAATTTGAGATTTGTGGTGAAATGGATGATAATGGCGTTGAGGAGATCGGAAGCATCTCGGTGGTGGTGGAGATGGCGGAGGGAGAGAGGGCTGAGTGGGAGGGGATGGTTGAGTGGTAGTGGTGATGGAGGAATAGGGGAGGTTTTTTTTTTTTAATTAAAAGTATGAATGGACGAAATTGCCCCTGAAAATATGCTTGTGCGTTTCGCACATGTGTAACGCCGCTCCCTTTGGCCGGTCGCCGCCACTTTTGGGCAAAAATGGCACCCCGTAAATAGTTGGGGACAAGAATGGCACGATATATTCCTAAGGGGTAACAGTTTCTTTTGAAAGATACCTCAGGTGCATAAATAGTGCTTTTCTCTTATCATAATTATACCTCACATGGAGACAATTAATTGATTGAATGTTGAGCCACATAGCACTACTTTACGAAAATAGTTACTCCCTCCATTCCCATTTAATTTGTCGGTTAGGAGATTTATAGGTATCCAAATTAATTGTCGTTTAAGTCTCTTCTATTAGTTGTCAAAAATTTATTCCAATTATACCCTCGATATTTCTTTTATTTACCACTTCTGCCATTCCTATTTTTTTCCTTTCTTTTCTTATACTATAGAAATGAGAGGGGTAAGCCTTAGTCTATATGTTGCTCGTGAGCCAGTCTCGCAACACTGGATATGGCCCTGGCTTGATACTTTCGCGTCGCAAATAGTAGCACTCCATTTGTTTTTTTTTTTTTTTTCGATAAAAAAGAAGATGGCTTATTCCACGCTTTAGTAAGGAAGCAAACCACTCAACCTAACTTGCACGAGATTCAAAAACCAAAGCTACTGGTAGTCCCGAGGGGTCGGCATCCTCCTATAAGAGTTAGCAGTACTGAACAAACGAGTTATCTGCCCGGGGAAAGAAAAGGACCGCCTTTGAAAAGAAAAAAAAAAAGTCGCTTATTAACTCGCCCCAACAGAGGCTCTTTCCTAAAACTGGCAGTCTTGAAATGTCTGTCTTCGAGGGGTTGATACCAATTTTCCCGAAAGTGGCACAATTCCAATTCAAGTTTACGAGGGAAATGTGTGATTCCCCTTTATTTGAATACCCACCTACGGCTTTGATTGTTATTACTTTTGCAGAGCTATGACGTCATTCCTTGCGGCAACCACTGGAATATTACAGAACAATCTTTCTATGTTATGTCTCTATTTCCGCCCTAAGAACATGTACCTAGTCCTCAGAGTTAGTAAGACAGACCAAAGAAAAAAAAGAGTAGCTTCCCTGCGCCACTCAAGAGAATACTGCTATTACACAGGCATTGATTCCGTTGTATTAAGTAATCCACTACCTGAAGAAATGGTTTCTTCTTCAGTCTCAGGTAAATTTAAACTAGAAGACAAAATAGTGAAAGGATACTTTTTAGCGCCCAAAGTGAATATGAGACTAGTGCTTGACTTTCCGGACATGTGGACATGAAAAAGAAATGGATCGAGGAAGATTCCAATTCATACTTGAATCCCACAGCATATTCAATAGCACCGGTTACGAGAACAGCGGCCTCGCCGCGAATGGAGAGGGATTAGACCCCCGGTATTTCTATCAATACTTCGGTTTTCAAGACCGACTCTTTCAACCGCTCATACATCTATCCCCTTCACGCTTCGCCCACCCGTTTCCTAATTGAACAAAATACCTTGTAATAGACGTCCTAGTTGTGGGGCAAAATCATCATTAAGACCATCATACTTGCCGACCATCTATGAACTGATCGGATTAACCAACCAAAGTTAGCTTCAGTCATTATGTATTGAACAGAAGCAAAAGCTTCAGTAACAGTCGGACGGTTGGAGAGGAAGAAGCGCAACTAGTCTTTCTAGGTCAAAAGTCTTTTGTCTCTCTCTCTTTGACACCGAATACGCTCTGGGGAATGACTCGACTAGCTTTGAAGAGAAGACAGAGGAAATAGGAGGTGGGATTGGCATGGCATCAAGACTTGGGGGTTTAAGCATCAAATCTTCCGATGTCTTTTAAGAACAATAGTCAATTGAGCCACGGGAAAGCTTGAAGATCGGAAAAGCACCCTTTTGAATAGCAAATTAAACGCCTCGGACCATTCATTTCTAGCTCGTCCGATAAATGTACATATAATGGTATCCAATTATCAGAAACGGAATTTTCGAAAAATTGGTTGACAGATGGTATTCATATATTTCTTCTTTCTTTTCACCCTTGGGTGAATAGAAAATGGCTTTGGGTTCGACAAGTAGCAAGATCGTTCATTGCTTGGTCTTGGGGGAAAGGTTGGGGCCTCCTTGGTGGCACCGACGAGGATTTCATACCTTTTAGACCAGGAGGTCTAGCGAACCTTCTTTCAACTGAAATTTGGAGTCTTCTTGTTAATGAACGAGAGTTCATGCCAGGCCGTGTGCGATTTGACCCTATATCTTTATTTACCATGCTTCGGAGCTTAGTAACCCCTTTTGTGCGAGGATACCTTCCTTCTTGTACGCCTCTTTTGCTAACACCCCGAAACGTAGTAATTTGCTCGTGGATCTTAGGACACTTGATGCAAGACTGACTTCAACGGAACATACTCTAGAAGAAAAAAAAGCTATTTAGCTTCCCTTGCTATTAGGGAGCCATGCCTTGTGGGAAAAAAATGATTTGCTGAGACGGAAAAAAAGATATCAAATTTCTACCAAGATAACTGGAAGTTCCAACCAATAAGAATCCTAATGAAGAATTCGAATATAGAGATGTTAGAGGGTGCAAAATCAATTGGTGTTGGAGCTGCTACAATTGCTTTAGCGGGAGCTGCTGTCGGTATTGGAAACATCCTTAGTTCCTCGATTCATTCTCGTGGCGCGAAATCCATCATTGACTACTCACAATTTGTATCGATTAAAGAAATTGTTGAAATTCCCAAAACACTCTCGTAGGTGACCAAGCAAAAATAGTAATAGAAAAGAACGCAATGGATATTGATAGATATTGTTAATTTAAGAAATTCCACCCATCTTCGATTCCCTTCTCCATGTGTTAAATGAATCAACAATTCTCCCATTTCCCTGGTTCAGGATAGAGATTGAGAGCCTCACTTTCAACTGATGGGGAACTTTATATGTACCGCGAAATAGCAATAAAAATTATGATTCAGACACATCCCACTCATGATCATTCTTCATCACCTACCGAATGGAAATGCTATGATGGGTTACCTCCGAACTATGATCAGCAAGCTTGTGAGCTAACAGCCAATTCTCCCACAAAAAAAGTAATCTATTCGAGGTGAAAATGAGAGATATTTTGTTTCACCAGAGAAAATTAGTTGATTCTTACCTTTCAAAGTAGTTGATTATTCCCTTTTGAAATAGGGGAACCCTCTGGGTATCAAGCTAAAATATCATATCGATAGTGCATTCCCCATCAATTCTGGTCTTCTCTCGCCAATCGTGTCAGTGCAGTCTAACTTGTATCGAAAGCTTATCTTATATATATCATTTATCATTTCGGTTAAGTACATGCTTGATTAGCTGTTGGTTGGTTTTGATCCTTTCCCATCGGCCGTAGATTTTAGGCAAGTTGTAACCCGGATAGTTAATAGTTAGCATTACAAGCTGATGTGATAACACCTTATTCTGTCAGAGATGAATCTTGTGGTTCAATCTCTGTGAACGAACATGGTCACTTTGTGGAGCAAGCGGACAAGGACTGACTAGCCCGGCTCATCCCCCTTCCTTTTCGGAATCCATAACCACCAGTTGTAGCGGAGGAAGCAGCAGTCGGTAGTTTCTCCCGGGGCCCCGAACTGGATATTTTCTTTCTCTGACGTTCATAGACTAGTGGGAAAATCTAAACTAAGGAGTATTCGTAAGTTATACAAAGAACGAGTTCCCCTAAAAAGCCCTACTGCCTCCATGGATCGTACTCTTGTGATTCTACCTGTCGCAACGGTCGCGGGGCTTCGGGGGGGACCAATGATATAGAGAAGCCTTTATATTACTCATTTATACCTACCCCCTTCAAGAGCTCCGCTAGTATACTAACTTGGTTACCTAGCCCAGAATAAAGAATCCATAGAGACATTGAAACTTTTGGTAAAAATTACCAGTTCCTTAATTTTTTAAAATTATCTAAAGAGTCTTATATTTAGGAATAGAGGGAGTATTTGACTCAAATTAAGCTTATTAATGAACTCAAATGAAGATAAAATTGTGAACAAAAAAGTAAAGCATTGGTTATTGTTGTATTTGCATAAGTCTTTCCAAACTAATTAACAATTATGTCTTCATTTCGAGTCAATTAATTGGCTCACAAATTGTAGTACCCTCCTAATTAGTCTCTTTTCCTCCCTTTTGGTTTTCCTGCAATCTAAACATAACCTACACGCAAGGATGTGTCCATTGAAATTCACAGCATTTTAGTCGTTTGAATTGACAACAAATACTTCGTCTTATGCCATCACACTAATACTGACCTTCAATCTATATGTTCCCACCAAACTGTATATTAGTAACTAGGTTTCATACCCACGCGATGCGCGGTTTTATTTCTAATTAATAATCACGATTACAATAGCAAAATAAATTAGAATGAATCTTACATTTTCATCGAAAATCAAAGAATCAACACTCGTTAAATCGTCAGGTTTCTGGGTATTGAAAGTGTTCCATGATCTGGTTACTTAAAATAATATTCTCTTTTCTTTTTTTTTTCTTTTCCAAGTTCATTGAGATGCACATATTGGAGTCTTGATTTCCCCGTAATGTTTGTTTTGATGGTATTTGTTTTTTTGGTGAGGGAATGCATGCTGATTTTGGTTTATATAGTCGGTTATTTTCTTGAAATATTAAATCTAATTTATGATGCAAGACTTTTAGAATTCCTTATGATACAAGATTTTTAAAATTACTATATACATGAATAAGATTTCCATTTTTTCTTGGAACATTAAATTTTACTTTATAATGCAAGCCTTTTATAATTTCTATATGCATTAATAAGAATCCAAAAATTCATTATGCATATTTTCTTATGTAAGCCTTTTACAATTCCAATATACATGTTATTTTGTTAGAATATAAATATACTTTATGATGGAAAAATTTTAGAAATCCTATATACATTAAATCTACTTCATTAAAAAATGAAACTATTGAACTTCTTCATTTAAGAAAACACCATTGAACTTCTTTATTTAAAAACTCATTCAACTTCTTCATTTGCAAAAAGAACCAATAAACTTCTTCATTAAAAAAGAAAATCATTCAACTTATTCATTGAAAAACCCTATTGAATTTCTTCATTTAAATTCAATTCATTTATGTTACATAACCTTTTAGAATTCCTATATACATGTTATTTTCTTAGAATATTAAATCTACTTTATGATGGAAGACTTTTAGAATTCATATATACATTAAATCTACTGCATTAAAAAAGAAAACTATTGAACTTCTTCATTTAAAAAGAACCAATGAACTTCTTCATTAAAAAAGAAAACCATTCAACTTCTTTATTAAAAAAACTCATTAAACTTCTTCATTTAAATTCAATTCATTTATGTTACATAACCTTTTAGAATTCATATATACGTGTTATTTTCTTAGAATACTAAATCTACTTTATAATGTAAGACTTTTAGAATTCATATATACATTAAATCTATTTCATTAAAAAAAACTATTGAATTTCTTCATTTAAAAAAAAACTATTGAACTTCTTTATTTAAAAAAAACACATTCAACTTCTTCATTTAAAAAGAACCAATGAATTTCTTCATTAAAAAAGAAAATCATTCAACTTCTTCATTAAAAAAAACCATTGAACTTCTTCATTTAAATTCAATTCATTTATGTTACATACTTTTTTTATAATTTACTTAGCAAAAAAAAAAAAACATACTTTTTTTATAATCTATAAATATGTAACTTTAGAATCAAGATGAAGATTATAGCTAAACTATTCATCTTCATTGTAACTTTAGAATGAAGATGAAGATTATAACTTATGAAGCACTATTTTTAAAAGAAAATTAATGACAAAGTTACCACATGGAAACTTATGATTGGAACACATCTCATAATATATCACATGTCACATCATGAAGATTCTACCTCAACTTTACCTAACTTTATATATTATAAATTTGTTTACACTTGATTTTTTCCCTTTTTTAAAGAGAGAAAAATTAATCAGTAAACATTTGAATAATTATACACTATAAAGATAAATATGTAAAATGTATTGTGATTAAACTAGACCATTTATAAGTATGGTCTATTTTATTACAATTATTATTATGAGACCTCACCAGAGGAGGAGAAGTAGAAGACCCCGAGAGGGGGAGAAGTAGAAGACCCCGTGAGGGGAGAAGTAGATGACCTCGTTGAGCGGATGTCGTAGAAGTCCCGTTGAGCGGATGTCGTAGAAGTCCCGTTCAGCGGGTGCCCCGTGAGGAGTAGTAGAAGTCCCGTTGAGCGGGTGCCCCGTGAGGAGTAGTAGAAGTCCCGTTGAGCGGGTGCCCCGTGAGGGGTGTATAAGACCTCACACAAGGGAACCCAAAGAAATGACAATTAAATCATTCTCCTTGTGTGAGGGAATTTATTGTGATTTAGTTTTTGTAGTTGAATAATAAAGTGTGTACAAGATTTAAGTAACCACTAACACTAAGGGGTTTAACCTTAGATTGACCCCAAAATTTCATAATGTGTCAATTATGGCACCTAAAATTTTGATTGAAACTATTTTGGTATGGGCTAACGTGAACAGACATGTTGAATGTCTGTCCACGTTAGCCGAGGACGGGCAAATCCGTCCACAACCCTCTTCATTATGAAAAGATATGGATTTTCAGAAGAAGGCTTCTTCACTGTTATAAAGTATCACTTTAGGCTGACATCGAAATTTCTAATGTAAAAAGGCTACGAAGAAGAAGAAAGCATAGGGGAGCAATTACTACTGCTATGACTCTTCCGGACGACATAATTTCCGACATCCTTAGCAGTTTCCCAACGAAAGTTGTAACCCAATATCGACTTGTCTGCAAAAGATGGAATTCTTTATTAATTATCAATCCAATATTTCGCAGAGTTGCACAAGAAGAAAAGTCGATCGACTCCAAGGGTTCTTGCCATAGTTCCAACAAAAATGTAATCCGAGATCTGATCTTTATAGATGTATCACGAAATCTAAAAACAAGTACTGGGATAACTAGTGGGATCAATTCTAGCAATGAGTTCCTATTTTTGTGCGATGGTTTACTACTCTTTTTAGAAGAGGATTTGGGAAAATTACAAAAAGTTTATGTATCTTCAATCCATTAATTAACCCTCAAAAGGTAGTGGGAATTACTATCCCTTTATCTATCGAGGTTGAAATGATGACTATTATATCCTTTAATAATGATGAGGGTTGAGGATGTATTTGTCAAATACGTCCTCGACTGATGTGGACAGGCCACGTCAGCTCAATTCGTCCTGACAAAAAACATTTTACCCAATCTTTTGAATGTCATAGCTGACCCATTATGGAATTTCTGGGCTACTCTAAGGCGAAACCCAACACTAAGTATATTAACAAACAAAATATAGCACGTTTGGTGATTTTGGTTCCTATTCTTTTTTTATTTATTTTGGTGGAAATGGTTCTTCTGTCCTACTCCGTGATAGATAAAAAAGATTTTATTGTCTTTTTTAAAACCATGCTAGAAACCAGGGTTAATTTGAGAAAATCACAACAAACAAAAAAAAAAAATTTGCAAATTTGCGCTAGTAGTCCCAAAACATAGTACAATTGGTGGTTTTGTTCCTTATCTTCATCTTCCCTACCTTCTTCTTCATCTCACCCATCCACCCAAACATTGCTCAAGTCCACCTTGGATTTACCCAACACCATAAAATCAAAATGTCACAAAACTCAACTCTAACTCATTCAAACGTTATGCTCTTTTTAGGGGTTTTTAATGTAATGTTTAGTTTATTTTTGCAAGTGGCTCTAAGAAATTCCAACAAATTTTGGTTCTCTTGGATATTTTTCTTCTTGGGGTTTTTTTGTGTGTTTTCTGCACAACTTTATTTTCAGAAAACAAATTGAATATTTTTTGGGTTCTTCAAGAACTTCATGTGGAGATTACACTGGGTATGTGGAGATTCTTGCTGGTCAGGGAAACTTCGAAGGTGTGTAGCTTTTATTTTTGCTGAAATTTCGGTAATTGGGAACAAGAATGTCAAGATTTTGAATTTTGGAGATGAAATATTAATAGGAAATAAGATGACAATAAAAAATTTGATGTGAAATTTGCAAGTGCACAAATATCAATAAATAATAAAGTGAAAATAAAAGTCGTCCTAGCAAGGATTTTTTATCTAACTGGAGAATTCTTTTACTTATAACTCAACCTAAACCAAAATATAGATGGATTAAATTAACTAAAATTAAGAATAAACTACAATTACAATAAATTAAAGATGCGGTTTAAATGAAGATAAAAATATATTGAATGAATGGGCTAAGACACCTCTAATCCGATCTACTCATTTTATGGACTATTGAATGATCTCTTTAAATTCTCAACAAGGTTAATGGTAGAATTCCTAAATATAAGTTAGACACAATCTCTTGGCGAAAAACACCTAACTTTAAAGAATAAATCAGTCGTATTTCTACATGATTTTAAGACCTAAAGCCGCTTAAAACTCTGTGGACTTCCCTAACTTTTGCTTCTTACTCGTTAAAACCCACACAAGGAAATAGAATATATCTCTAGTCAATTTTATGTGTTGTTGTCATTATCCTTGGTCCAATATAATCTAGAACTTCTCAGCCTCTAGAATAAATTTAGGCTCATGCAATAGTTGACCAGAAAATCTAAACAAGTATCATCATGTGAGGCATATTGAGCATCAAGCACATTATCAAGGATATCTCTAGCATGTGTACACTCCACATAAGCATTTAGAATATCAAATTTATGCTTCAAGATAATCTTACTCAACAAGTTTGGAATCAACAATAATCATCTTGTCAAGTAAGTCATGGTTTTCGAGAGAGAAAGCATCAAGCGATAAAAGCGCATTCTCTTTTCTTTTCTTTATGACATGGAAAGAGGTAAGAAGACTGTCATATTCTACTTGCAAACAAGATCTTTCATTAAGTGAGCAAACAAGTTTATCACAAGTGATCTTGTTCTTCTTAGCCATCTTTTTCAACTCATCATATAAATCGGTTAAAAACACACAAGGGGCATCATCATTATCACGATCACTATCTAGAGTTCAGTATGAAAATTGTACCACATTACTCATGGAGTTTAGACTTTGGATTTTTATTTGATCTTCATCGTCAATGAGACATTGAGTGTGTTCTTTGTCTTGATCATCACTTTCATTTTTGTCCCTTGAAGAGTCATCATAGGTATATGCAATTTCTTTTCTTGATGAGCTCTCTACAACTTTGTTGTCCTTGGAACATAGCTCTCTTCTAGGAGTTTTAGCTCGTTTTTGCCATTCCTTGTGGTTCATTTCTTCATTTTGAAGTTTGGATATTTTGGAACCTACAAAGGAAATTTGAGAAGAGCTAGGTACCTTTTGAGAAGGTCCTTTATTGTCAATGTTGTTTCTCAATTGGCAAGTGTGTGCACAAGGATCAACCAATTCAAAATTACAATAACAAGAATGATTCTTAGAAGAACGGCAAGTAAAAACAATAATCATTCAAGTTTATGATGTTGCGTCTCATAGACAACTTATCAAGGGAGACATATAGTATATGTAGATCATGCTTCAAGTTATCTATATGCATATGATTAATAAGAGGGTGAGATGCAACATTAACAAGAGCACAAGCACATACATCAAAATCACACTTCAATTTATAAATCTCATCAAGTAAAATACTTTGATAAAGTGAAGTTGATACATTTGATATCTTACCAAGTGATGAAGAGTACGAATTGACATTTTGGTATTTGTCATCGCTTGAAGCTTTGCTCTTTATTATCAAACATCTTGGTTCCTCAATATGTATGGCTTTTGAGATTTGAGCTTTCCAAGAGTTGTGGAGTGTTTTTGATTTCTTTATTCATGAATATCTCCATTAACATTCTTTATTCTTCATGGAATGATCGATCCTTAAGACACTTCATCAAATAAATCCAAGTGAAACGGAAAAAATCATCTACCATTGTGAGGAAATATAGGTGGTCGTGAACAGTATGAATTTTACAAGGTCCCCAAATATCTACATGTATTAAATCAAAGCATACTTGAGAAGTGAATTTACTATGGGGCAAATGGAGCAATGTTCATTGTGTGTAATTTTTATTTTGGAATCCAGATGTGCCATTTTTAATATGGGAAAAGAATGATGACCTAAAAGATAGCGCCATAAAGAGGTGTTAGAGAATTTCGCAACATGAGATGAAGAGTTTGAGTCAGAAAGGATGTTCGAAACAAAGGGGATAGGAGAACAGTATTTGGGTTGCAATGTATATAAGCCATTAATGAATGTAGCTAATTCTATCACTTTTAGCTTAGTACAATCCTGAATAACACAAGAGTTAGATTCGAAGTAGACAAGTAAATTTGGATTATGAAGTAATTGCCCAATAGATAACAGATTAAATGAGAAGGAGGGAGCATACAACACGCTAGAGAGAATCAAACTGTGATTTAATTGGATAGAACCTACACGAGTTACAGAAGTAAACGAGTCATTGGGGAGACGAATCGGTATATGCGATAAGGTACGATAAGAAGTAAATAATTGTAACGAACATGAAATATGGTGACTAGCTCCAGAATCAATAATCCAATGCATTATAGATGGTGAACACTTATTACCTGAAAATAAAGCAACATCCATCGGCAGAGAAACAACATTTATTGAAACTCGTGGGGACTGGGCAAATTCTTCGGCAGCACAGTGACCACCAAATTGGATTGTAAAACAGTCATTATTGCCGATATCGAGTGATATAATAGTAGACGACATCACGACTCAATATTTTTTGTATATTTAAAAGAAACATCTTTTATAAGCCGCAGAATGAAAAGAGAAGCGAATAAAAGTGTGGAAAACCTCAAAGGGTTTGCTTTGATACTATGTAGAAAAGAATAAAGATTAAATGGGAGAAAGAACATGTATTGAATGATTCAAACTCTATAATACATCACATATATACTAATCATATCTATGTAAGAAAGGAAAGAAATATACAATTAATCAATTACAATCAATCACAATCAATTAATCTAGTGATTTTCTCCTGTGATTATTATCTTGATTGACTCTTTGATTTACTCCACAATGAGTGTCCATAGCACTTCGTGTCGGTGAGGTCCTCTGCTTCATTTTCTTTGTGACTTTTTCATTCCAAAATTAGTTTTTTTATTTTTACTACAATAAGTAGATGAATTTGGTGCAAAGACAACTTTTTTTGCCAAGTGCAAAGTCCACTTTGAAATTCGGGAAAGTGAGGCCAAGAAAAGATGAATTTCCAATGAAAAAGACTTTTAGTGACGCAAATTTAATGTTACGAAAGGTCATTTATTCGTCATGAAAGACTTGTCGTGACGAAAAAATTCTGTGTCATGTTCTAACTGTCGATAAAGATATTTCGTCCCCAAAATGGCTTGTAACGAAACATTTCGTCCTAACAGGCAATTAATCCAGCGAAATGGAAAATTCTAAGGATATAAATAGATATAATAAGATAAAAAGAATAAATAAATATAAAGAATATTGTGAAATGAATTATAAAATACAAGAAAATAATAAAAATTACAATCAAACAAATAAAACCGGGAAAGAAATTGCAGATAATTGCATAAGTCATTATGGTCATGAAATATTAAAACTAAAAAGAATACTATAAATGAGTTTGGAAAAAAATTTAGAAGAAATAAAAAATTTAAGAGTAATATTAAAAGAAATAAAAAATTATAAAACAAGTTTTGCAGAAATGCTTGAAAACATAGATAATAATATAATAAAACTACATAAAATAATAGAAGGATGTGAAAAAGCTATAGAAGAATGTAAAAAAACTACAAGTATAGCATTAATAGAAACAACAAAACTAATAGAACAGGTTAATAAAAATCCTATAAATAAAAAAGAAAAAGAGCAAAAAATTTTATATAAATCTATAAAAGATATAAAATTATTTGATAAAATACTAGAAAAAGGATCACTAGATGAAGCTTTTATGAAAATACATCTTCCAAGAATAGTGAGTAAGTAAAAAGAATATATAGAGAAAATGGAAAAGCTAGTTATAAAAGAAAATAAAAAGAAAGAAATAGATGAATCCTGAAATAGATATAGACAATCTTGCAGATAATTTAAGTCAGTTATCATTAGATAATTTAGAATTTAACATTAAATATGTATATGCTGGTGAAATAGGAGGACATTCCACTGTTAAACCAAAAATAGACCCTTTAGGAGAAAGTTATGCTCCTATAATCAATAATAGAATAAAATATTACGATAATTTTATAAATAAACCCAAAAATAAAGAATATAGAGGAAAATATTATCCTTACCCAGACAAAGAAGAACTTATAGTAAGAGGAGGAACAAAATTAAATATAGATTGTAGTACAGATAGATATAAAGATATATTAACTTGGGAAAAGAATATGTTAATCTTCTTATTAACTGTAGAAAATTATGCTAATTGGGATAATGAAAGAAAATTTGAATTTATAATAGCTACTTTCGATGGAGCAATAAGAAAGGTGGGAAGGAGTAGGATTTGATGCTAAAGCAATAATAAAAAGAAATACGGAAACTGAATTACTACAAAGTGAGAGTCAAGGATTAAGTATAATGGTAGATAATTTAGGAAGTGAATTTGTTGGTATAGAATGGATAAGAAATAAAGAAATTGAAATACAAAAAGAAATACAAGAAGTAAGATTGAAATTAATTAATATACAAATATGCGATATATGTTATCTCAAACATTATGTTAATGAATTTACTGACTATTATTATAAACAATATTACAGTACAGTAAGTCAACAACCATATTTAGATATGTTTTATGGTAAATTACCATACCCATGGAATATACAATTTAGAAGACAATGGGAAATATATAAAAATAGTGAAGAAGCTAAAACCAATGTAGATACTTTAGGACTAAGAATAAGAATTATGTTAAATTATTTTAGTGAATTATGTCTAAATAATAGCTTGATGAAAAAATCTAAGAGAGTAAGAGATATATGTTATGAGCAATTTGATCCACCAGGAAATTGGGGATGTCATAATCAAAAGAGAAGAAAATACAAAA
This sequence comes from Vinca minor, assembly GCA_026122235.1. NCBI lineage: Eukaryota > Viridiplantae > Streptophyta > Magnoliopsida > Gentianales > Apocynaceae > Vinca > Vinca minor. The sequence goes on along the minus strand of JAOCZM010000206.1, from coordinate 1,614,556 downwards.
ATAAAAATAAATTTAAGAAATATTTTAATAATACAAAACCAAAATACATAGAGAAAAAACTCTATAAGAAAATTAAGGCAAATAATAAATCAAAGAAATTTGATAATAAAAAAGACTGTAAATGTTGGAGTTGTGGAGAAATAGGACATAAAAGCAAGGTTTTGAAACCCGGACCGTCGACCGGACCTCCGAGCGGTCCGGTTAGGTGCCAAAACCCGTACACGCTAAAAACCACTCTAATTTCACTGACCCGTTTTACCCGGCCAGTCGGACCGGTCGACCCATAAACCGGAACGGTTTTGGGAAAACCGGCCGGGTCACAAAGAGATGAGGGAGATCGGACCTCAACCTGCAATCGCCGAGAGAAGAGAGAAAGAGAAGGAGAAGAAAGGAAAAGGAAGAACAGCGGCGGTGGTGGTGAGCCGCGGCGGAAGAAGAGGAGGAGGGGAGGCGGCGGAAGAAGAAGAAAAAGAAGATAGGTCGGCGGCCGAGAAGCTCTAACGGCTGAGAGAAGAGAGGAAGAGAAGGATAAGAAATGAAGAGGAAGAGAGCGGTGGTGGTGGTGAGCCGCGGCGGAAGAAGAGGAGGAGGGGGAGGCGGCGGAAGAAGAAGAAAGGGCTGCGGCCGAGAGGCTCCAACGGCGGAGAGAAGAGAGGAAGAGAACGAGAAGAAAGGAAGAGTAAGAGAGCGGCGGTGGTGGTGAGCCGCGGCGGAAGAAGAGGTGGAGGGGGAGGCGGCGGAAGAAGGGGAGGTGGGGGGGAGGCGATGGAAGAAGAGGAGGAGAAGAAGAAGGAATTTTAGGGTTTCTTCTCTTAGGGTTGGGCTTAAGAGGATATATATAATTAGGACTAAGAGTGCAATTAAAATAGTAGCATATAAAATCCTATAAGATAATTATATTACAAATAAGTCCTAAACTATTTACTTTGTAATTATATCACTTTTGTATTTGTACTATTTTTAATTTTTACTTTAATATTAATATCCAGGTTTATATCAACGAGATGTTTATTTGGAAAATTTTACATTAACTTTATTTTTTATTAATAAGTATATATTATATATTTTTTAATATTTACGACGTCACCGGGTTGATGAACGGGTCGATGACGGTCCGACCAGTGACCCGTGACCCAGTAACTTTTCCGGGTCGAATTCCGGTCCGGGTTTCAAAACATTGCATAAAAGCCCCGATTGTCCAAAGAAAAAAGTTAGAATACTTGAAAAAGATTTTGAAGAAATCAAAGATAATTTGATAATACAAAATTATTTTGATTTTTCTTAAAATGAGTCAATATATTTCTCAGATTCGAAAAATGAGTGAAATTGAAAAAATAGAATTAGAAGAATTAGAAAATATATAACAATACGAGGGAGAAAAAGGATTTGCATTAAAAGCAACCTTTGATCATTAGAAATACAATAAAATAATTAATAGACAATTAAATATAAAATTACCAAATGATAATTTAATTGATAAAGTCTCTAGTATGTTTAAAAGAGATAAAATATGTATTCATGAATATCACAATATAGAAAAAACAATAGATGTAGAACATCTGGATGGTAGTATAAAATTAAGTTTACTAAGTAATAAAGAAATTGAGAAATCAATAAGTAAAATAAAAGATAAAAATAAGGCTAGTAAAATACAATATATTATGATAAATGCAATACAAATTAATATCAAAGCATTATTTAAAGAAGGAACAGATAGTCCAATAATAATTAGTTTACATGATCAAAGATTTAAGGATGCACAAATAGGACATTTAGGAAGTATGAGTGGTAATTTATTTTATAAATGTTTAATATTTACTCTTTATCCTAGATTTTGTATACGTAGAAATGATAAAAATATAGATGATGTGTTAAGTCTACATTTTAAATTACTAAAAGATATAACAATGAAAAATAAGAATAAGGCATTAACTTTTCATTATAGAGCATTATATGCCTTAACAAATAGTAATCATTGTGATATTTATTCTAATAAACCTCAAATAGAAATAGAGGAAGATTTTAAAGATTTAGCTGAAACTATACCTTCCATATTAATTACACCAACAGAAGATATTCCTGTAAACATTGACATAATAGATAAACCTACCTTAGAAAATATAGCAAGTACTTCTAGAAGAAGTTTTAGAATAATGGGTATTAAAATTACTAACAATAAAGAAATTGTTATTAGTAATAAAAATAATAATAGCAAGACGTTAGTTATTGAAGGAGAATTTTTAAACGGGATAGAATTTATTAATGGAAAATATCAATTGATACAGGAGCAAGTAATAATCACTTGGCCAAAAATAAAGATAATGGACTTCAAAAATTTAAAAGTAGTAATCCATATATATATATATATATATATATATACTAACTTTGAAGGTAAAAAAGTATATTGTGAATTAGAAACAAAACTAAAAGTAACAATCAATAATTATAATTTTTTAATTAATTTTTTTGTTGACCCAAATATGTGTGGAGATAAAGAATATGATATTATATTGGGAAATAATTATTTAAATTCTTTAGATAATTATAATATAACTAAAGAAGGTATATTTATTAATCATGGAGATAAAAGTTTCTTTGTTAATAAAATACACTAATAAAGTATGAAATAAAAGTATATTGTGAATTAGAAACAAAACTAAAAGTAACAATCAATAATTATAATTTTTTAATTAATTTTTTTGTTGACCCAAATATGTGTGGAGATAAAGAATATGATATTATATTGGGAAATAATTATTTAAATTCTTTAGATAATTATAATATAACTAAAGAAGGTATATTTATTAATCATGGAGATAAAAGTTTCTTTGTTAATAAAATACACTAATAAAGTATGAAATTTGATATTCCACTACATGTATTTATAAGTTTAACTTTAGCATACAGTGATATTACAACATGTGCCTTAGTAGATAATGGATCAAAGATAACCTTAATAAAAGAATTTTTTTTAAATAATATAGAAACACTTAATATTAAAATAAAAGGAATATCAGAAAAATTGGAGGAAATAACAAAAGGAGCTAATAATTTGAAAATTATTTTAGGTAATAAAATAATAAATATACGCAGAGTATATTGTTATGAAAATATAGAATATGATATGTTATTAGGAAATGATTTTACACAACAGTTTCAGAACTATCAACAAACTATATATAATATTATACTTAAAACTCCTTGTGGACATCTAATAAAAATACCTAGAGAGTTTTATCCCTATAAAGTTCAACCTACCAATCATGGTGGTAAAACAGTTTGGGAAAAGATAAAAATAAATAAGATTACTAAAAATAAGGAAATAAAGGTAATAATTATAGACAAAATAAAAGAATTACTTAGACAATCTTATCATGATAACCCATTAGCATTTTGGGATAAATATCAAGATAAAAAAATTTTAAAAATAAAAGAAAATACCATAATAAGAGTAAGACCCATGGAATATAGTCAAGAAGATAAAGAGTAATTTCTTAAACAAATAAACGAGTTATTAGAATTAAAACTTATTCGACCATCAACTAGTCCTCATAGTAGTCCTTCTTTTTTAGTTATGAATGATGCAGAAAGAAAGAGAGGAAAAGGTAGAATGGTAATAAACTATAAAATGCTAAATAAGAATATGGAATTTGTTGGATATTTTCTACTTAAGAAAGAAGTATTACTGAATTTAGTTAAAGTTTGACACTAAATCAGGTTTTTGGCAAAAACAAAATGCATGAAGATAGTATAAAATATACAACTTTTAGTACATCTGTAGAGCGTTATGAATGGTTGGTTATGCCATTTGGATTGAAAAATGAACCTCAAATATTTAAGAGAAAGATGGATAAGATATTTGGAAAATATGATTATTTGGTTGTATATGTAGATTATATATTAATTGCTTCCAATAATTTAGAAGAACATAGAAATCATCTGTTAGAATTTGCTAATATTTGCAAGGCAAATAAAATAGTTTTATCTGAAAAGAAGGCCATAATAGAAAAAGATAAAATAAAATTTCTTGGATTTATACTAAGTACCCATGGAATAGAATTAGAACCACATATAAGTAGAAAGATAAATGAGTTTCTAGATAAATTAAGAAATACAAATGAAATACAAATTTTTTTAGGATGTCTTAATTATACTGAAGGATTTATACAAGATTTAGCTAAAAAGAAAATGAAAATACAAAAATTATTAAGAAAAAATAATTTAGAAGGTTGGAATAATGAGCATACCTATATAGTTAAAATGAGGAATAAATAAAAACTCCTACAATATCTGAAGATTGGGTGCATAAAAGACGAGCTGACGAAATAAGAGCAATCAACAGTTTGATGAGAAACTTTTATCAACGAAATTATAGAGTTCTTGGTAAGAGTGAAAATTGGATAATAAAAACTCAAGGGGATAATCTGAGTAAGATATTACGAGATAAGCTTCAAGAACTAGAAGACAAAGTCTGGCCATCAAGTCAGGATAAGGTCTGGAAAATAGCAGCGGAGGACCAAAATTAAGATAAAGAATTCTCCAATAATGTAAATTAACTGTACGTAGTACAATAATGTAATAATTTGTCATTGCTGACGATGTCCAATAATGTAAATTAACTGTAGTATAATAATGTAATAAATCGTCATTTCTGACGATATAGCTGAATAGTTAATAAGTTAGAAATCTCTATATAAAGAGATTTGAGAAAAGAGAGAAGTATCGAAAATCTTACATTACAAATATGTTAGAAAAACTCTCCTCAAATCCTTGTAACAGTTTTTTCTATATGAGAAAATAATTCTCTCATATCAGGAATAGTTCTTAATAATATTTCAAAGTTTATTCTAAATCTTCAGATATTCTTTTCTTCAAATATGAATTTTGTTCAAAATAAAGAGTGAGAGAACACAGTGAGGTAATCCGTTTGAATCAAATCTTATTCCGCTAGGCGTTTAAGTTCCGTAAGGAAGGAGACCGTCAGGGAAAAGCCGATAGGAAGATATAATTTGCGGTAGGAAAACCAAAGGTCATTTCTCAAACTTTTATTTTTGAATTACATTCTTATTCAAAAGTTAAGATTACCTGTGGATATAGAATAAGGGTTGAAATTATTAAAGGAATTATTTTTTAGCCAAGAAATTGTATGGATTTTATTACATTAAAAGTTATATTATCAAACCGCAACGAATTAGATACTTTTCATAAAAATGATTTGTTAGAAATAGGTCTAACAAAAAATAGATTAATTAAATATTTATGTGAATATTTAAATAAAGATCTATTTAGAAAAATATTTGAAATTGTATATAAAGATACTATCCTTAATAATCAATATGATATGGATGATTACGTAAGTCAATGGTTAGAAAACATAAATTTATGTTAAGATTAAATAATGGATTTATTTATTTATAAAGAAACATTGTTAAATCAACTATATTTAGATAAAAATATGAGTAATGATTTAATGAAAGTATGCATAACTGAAATAAGACTTCATAAATATTTAAATGAAAAATTAAATAATGATATAGTTACCCTAATAATGAAAAAAATATGACTATTATTTTAAGTGTGAAATAGCTTCTAGTCTACCTGAACCTTATTATTATAATGGTTTGGAATATATATATACGATCTTATGTTTGAATCAAATATTTATGATAAGTAGCAGTAATATGAATAGTTATGAATGTGAAGTTTGTGAAATAATTTTAAAAAATATTAGAATACTAGGACAAGAATATAATGATAATTTAAGATTATGTAAATTCTTTGAAGATAGAGTTAATTGGATAATTTGGCAATATCTTCCGGTAGAATATGTCAGGAATCAAAGAATTATATTAAGAAATAAAATAGAAAATTATCATAAAGTTAATAAAGAATATATGGAACATCTTAAAATATTTCATAGTGACTAATTTTAAGAATGATTTGGATAAATGCAATCTTGCAAGATATAATAATAGAATCTTTCCTAAAAGAGATAGATTATGAAGAAATAGATCTAAAATGTAATGAAATATTTGTAGATTTTATATATGAAATATAATTTTATTCAAATATACTTAAAAATAATTCAGAAGAAAATCCAGAAAGAAAATAGTGAATAGTAAAAATCGTGAACAATGGTGAATAGTAAAAAACATAAATAAATTCAGCAATAAGTTCAAGATAACGTAAATAGTAAAAACATCAATAATTTTAGCAATAAATAGAAATAAGTTCAGCAATAATTTCAGTATTAAATTTAAAATAAATAATTTTATCATTAAATTCAAAATAACAGGTCAAGTAATTAACAAAACTAGATAACAGAGCATCGCTCACCCTAATGGAATTCAATTCTAATTTTAATTTATTTACCTTAAACACAAAAAAAATACCATAGTTAAAAATAAAATGAAAAAACGCATCTAGTGTGAAAAGGCTAATACATTTAGCCAAAGTAAATTTGAAGTAAAATGACAAAAATACCCTTGTTAAAAGAATTATCGGTGTAAAATAACATAAATATATTTTGTTGCAAAATTAAAGGAACATTTATAGTGTTGAATAAAATCTTTATAGTATGAATTGGATAAAATATCGTTGAAAAATGAAAATATTTTTGATGGAAAATGACGAAAATACCCCTAGTTAGAAATGACGAAATTTTTCGGGTATAAAAAATGATGAAAATTCCCTACTAAAGTTAAAAATATAGCATTTTTCTTAATATGAAGAAAATTTTTATGGTCCAATTTTATAAAAAATGCATTCGTTGCAAAATGACAAAAATATTCTTGTTAAAGTGGAATTAGCTAATTGTGCATAATAACGAATATGTACTTGATAAAAGATAAATACATCAAAAAATGATGAAAATGAAGAAAATAACCTTTGCTCATTGATTTCAAATGGAGAAAATGCCTATTTTCCAAAATGACAAAAATACTCTTATTGTAAAATTTTCATTATTTTAAAACGAGTGGTAATTTTTTCATTTTCATCTTGGTTATTATTTTTAATTTGGTATGAATGACATTTCTATTATTTTTCAACAAGTGTATTTTTCGTCATTTTATACCGATAATATTTTAGACATTCCAAGTAAACGAATTTTTTATAAAGAATACTTTTGTCATTTTTTGTTAAGAGAATTTTTTTCATTTTATTCAAAATTAATTTTGTCATTTTGCACAAGAGGCATTTTTCGAGTTTTTTAAAGGGAGCGGTTTTTGTCTTTTTGCATTAAGAGCATTTTCGTCATTTTACGCCAAAATATTTTCGTCATTTTTCATCAAAAAATTTTGAGCCATTTTTAATCATATGAATTTTAAGCTATTTGAGCCAAAGGTAATTTTTTTCATTTTGCGCGAAAGTATTTTTCATTATTTTGAGCCGAAGGTATTTTCGTCATTTTGCGTCAAGAGAATTTTCATAATTTTTTACCATGGGTGTTTTGGTGATTTTATGTTATGTATGTTTGTTATTTCTTTTAATAAAAAAAATCATTGTTTTGTGCCAAGGGTATTGTTGTAATTTTGCACTAACGATATCTTTCAACATCGCACAAAGGGTATTTTTGTCATTTAAATGAATAACATTAGCTATTTTAAATTAAGGATACTTTAGTCATTTTGTACTAGGGGTGTTTTGTCGTTTTACAATAAGGATACTTTGGTCATTTATATATATATTTAGTTATGAGAGAAAATAACTTGAATGTATGATATATTTATAACCTACAATAAATCTTGTGGATTTGGAATTCAAATTCTTTGATTATGAAATGGAATTGAGGGGGGTTGGAATTGGAATTGCAATTCCAATTCCAAAATTTTGTTGAGAGCCAAACAAGAGAATTGAAATTCCAATTCCATATTTTGTTGATAGCCCAATAAGAAAATTGGAATTGGAAAACCAATTCCAATTCCAATTCCAAAGCTCCAATTCCATGGAAACAAACACACCTTAAATGAAGTTTGGGAGAAGAAGTAGAAGAGTGTATGGTTCTTTTTTCACATTTTTCTGGTATTAATTTTGGTGTTCAATCACACAAAAAGAAGGAGAAAATTTTAGTGTGGGGAGAGATGAAGGAGGAGTTGGAGGTCTAGTTTTTCTTATGGTTGTTTTTAAGCATTCCATGGCTGGTGGAAGTGATTGCGGAGGGAAGATGGTCGGTAGAGGTGACTGAGGAGGGAGGAGGGAGATGGAGATAGAAGAATGAACCTGGATTGACATTTTTACCATGGACTCTGACGACATGTGCCAAACGCGTGCCAATAAGTGGTCGGAATCCGCGTCCGTTTCACCAATTTAACAAAATTGTCTGCTAAAATATTGTTCATACTGCCGAGAGGATAAATAAAAGTTTTGTGACAAATGAAAAAGAGAAATTTGTTGGTGTACATGTATACCGATTGTCTCTAAAAATTTAACAATGTATATTATTTATGTTTTTGGTATCCAAAGGAGAGTGTTTCAAAACAATTTATATTGTAGATGTTTTTATAAGTTCCCTGAAGAAAGAACCAAACTCCTAGCCCTAATTAGGTTTTGGTGTCATTTTCTAGTAAAATTTAGGTCATACGAAGACTGTTGTATTTAGAGTCTATGAACACGCATAATGGAATGAGTTTCCTAAATTGAAGTAGGAAAGACCTTTCAACGGGAACGCCCATTCCAAAAAATAAGTGGGAAATGTATTTTCACTCCAAAATCTATAGAATGATCTTTCCATAAAAAGTTGGAATGTTCAATTAATGATAAATAACTATATACCCTTCATTTAATTAATTATAGTGTTTGAGTGAGACAATAATCTATCTGTTTTCTCTAAAAATATTTCGTTCTTTTCGTAAACTATTATAGATGATAATATATAAGTATATTTGTTTTTCTTTTGTTACTTTTTTCTTCATTTACTTTTAGAGAAATCCGCTATATATAGACAATAACTTTTTTCACTTTTCTCAAAATAGTAATAACATAAATTTAAGCTGTTTATAGCATAACAATTTTACGGGTCTGATCTGTTTGTCAAATTAGTGATTCCGGCCAGTTTTCTGGCCAGAATAAACATGTGCAATGCACTTGACATCGGCATTAAGGGAAAACTCATATTTTCTCTTAAAAATCCAGCTATATATAGCACCAACTATTTTCTATTTTCTCTATATAGCACAAACTTTTAAAAAAGTATTTATGACATTACATTTTTACGGGGCTGCTGTTTATATCCAATCAAATGTTAGATTTTCTCCTTACCTCTCAAATACTTAAGGAATAATTCAACATAATTCACAAAACTCAAAGCTTTTTTGAGAAATTTAACAGAAAATCGCAGTGAGTGAAACTAAATTAACAAGATAAATTTTATCTTAGTCAGAATCAAAGTAGAAGAAACATGACATAACACATTCCAAATATCAGAGGGACAAAAAGAACATATAAAAAATCAAAACTGTCAAGAACCCATTTTTCAAAACTATCATAAACCCAGAATAAAAATCATTTACAGATTAGATTTACAAAAGGGTACATAAAAATGCATAAAATGATAAAGGAAAAGTGAAAGATATACCCCCATAATTTTAACGCGAAGATGAATTTTAAGCTAAAAAACTTACATTTGGCACAAATTAGTAGAACTACCATGGGAATACAAAAGAGTAAACCCCCATAAGGATTTTTATTGAATGTGGATACAATTTTATTTCAATCTTTTGTATCCAATAAATGAACATCAACATTCATGTCTTGATTTATACCACTAAAAAACTTTTATTTCTTCATCTTTTCCTTCCTTCTTGTTCTTCATCTTATGGGGCTTTGATTTTTACATTCACCAAACATTTTCTCTATTTAGTTCAGATCCCGTTTAGATCAAATTTTTATTCGTTCCCGGTTTTCACCTTAACCAAGTCAATTCAAGAAAAACAAACTCACTAAACAAAAAACCAAAAATTCAATTTCCCAAGTTTCTTTCATAAAAAATTTTGCAACAAAAACATCAATAAAATATTCATGCTTAACAATTAACTCATTAATATGACATGGGGAGCATTATTATTGATTGTGTTGTTCAAATGTGGAAACATTTTTCTATGTTGGTTTTGATGGGAAACCTTTTTCAAGGGCCATAACCGTTTTCTTATATTAAATGATTTTTGTTCTAGGTTTAGGATAGTTTTGCAAAATGCGTTCTTGAAAGTTTGATTTTTCTTGGTTCTTTTTGTCTCTCTGATGTTTGGAATGGGCTATGGAATATTTTCTCTACTTTGATTCTGACTAAGATGAAATTTATACTATTAATATAGTTGTCACTCGGTGCGATTTTCTGTTAAATTTCTCGGAATAAATCTTATTTTTTTGAATTATATTGAATTATTTTTGAAGTATTAGGGAGGGAAAAAGAAAATTTGACATTTCGTTGAATACAAAAAGTAATCTCGTAAAATTCTAATGTTATAAATAGTTTTTAAAAGTTTGTACTACTTAGAGAAAATATAAAATAGTTGGTGCTATATATAGATGAGTTTTTAAGAGAAAATACGATTTTGCCCTTAATGTCGGTATCACGTGCATTGTACGTGATCATTTTGGCCAAACAATTGGCCGGAATCACTAATTTGACAAACAGAGCGAACCCCTGAAATTGTTATGCTATAAATAGCCTAAATTTATGTTATTGCTATTTAGAGAAAAGTGAAAAAAGTTACTGCCTAAATATAGCGGATTTCTCTTTACTTTTAATACAAAATAGTTATTTTTATAACTATGTTGACTTTAAACATGAATTATATATTGTAAGTTATTAGGTAGTGATTATACGGGTTCTACAAACATTTATAAGTAGTTTAACAAACACAGTGCATAAAGTAAATAACACATATATGTTGTTGACGCAATTCTCAAGTAAACCTACATATACGGAGACTCGCTCAAATAATTCCACTAAACTTTTGACAAAAAGTACATAAATCTATTTATCTCTTGACAACAATGACTTTCCTAGTTGACGAATAACAAACTCCTATCTATCGAGGACAAACTCCATCTATCGTGTATTGTTGAACTCCCTACAACTGAATAACTGACTCAAAATGTTGATGACAGATTCCTTCTTTGGTAGATTGTTGAACTCTATTCAACAACATCAAACTAGATCCCTCTGATTCTTCTGAGTGCAATCCCTTGCATTGGTTTATAATAATAAACTTAGTAGTAATCAGAAACCCTTTGAGATTATATGCAGCGGAATATCAAATCTCAATTCACTCAAAAGGACTTCGTAGATCAACAATGAACTATCTAAAAATCTAAGAAGTTTTACATCATAAAAGTGATCTCACAAAAACATCACAAAATGAATTTCATTAGAAACTCACAAAAGGCACATGAGACCCTCAATAAAGTTTTTTCTGAAAACTCTCACAAAAGACTTGAAACCAAGACAGTTAAACTCGAGATCCTGCGTAAGAACGGAAGGGCGTAGAAGGATCATAAGTAACATAAGCTCTCTATTTATAGCCATCTTTCTAAAACATATAAGCTTCTTCAAAACTTGACGGTCAAGACATATCACGGATCCTTTATGATCTTTGATATATCCTTAAAGGATTCTAGCTCTGGTAGACATATGGCGGATTACATAATTTCAACAACTTTTGTACAAATTCTACAACGATTCTATTACCTTAATTGAATCACGTGAGTCCTTATTTAATCTTACTCCCTTTTTTGTAATTAAAAAATATCTTTTTAGGAAAAGTCTCATTTCTTAATAATCATACCAACATTACAAAAACTAACTTTATCAAATATTGCCAACTTAAATCCCAAGTAATGTAAAAGTACTTATAAGCCCTTTCAGCATATTTACATATATGTTTCAATGTTAAAAATATTTTGTAATGCGCTTTAGTAGATTAATATGATATCTTTAACTATTGTTTTTTATATATTGTGCAACTAATTGACCTTATTGCCAACATATGTTAGAAGGGTGTTTATTATATTAAATAACATTCCATTTCGACATTGAATAATAGTTTCCCGAAACACATGAAATGAATAATCACTCCATTCTGACTTTGCTTTTTAGACCACGGAATGGAAAGAGAATTCAGAAATCATTTCGGGTGGAAAGAAATTATGGGTGGAAAGAGATTACATATAATTCCATTCCGATGTACCAAACGTGAATGCGTGTCCTCTATTTTCTTCTCTCTTTTATTCTTTAATGTCTAGATTTATGTTTGAAACAAGATTTATGTTATTGTTTCGAACAGTTTCCCTCAGTTCAATCAATTTATCGTTTTTGGAAGCTTAAAAATAATATTACACAATGATATAATACTAAAATAATAAATGCTCGAATATGAAATTTATTGTTGCATTTTTTGCTAAGTTTTTATTGTTGTATTACAATGTTGCAGTCGAGGATTTACACATACTAATACAAACTAAAGAAAACCTATAAAGGATCCTAGACAATTTATAGCTAAATTGCACTTAGGAAGGAAGTAGAATTTGGAGTAGATGGGATTTCTATTGTGCCTTCTAGCATTAGCAGCACTTTTCTCATGGACGGACGGAGTGAGGGTTCATCTTGAGTACACCAAATGCATATTTTGATCATTCTGTTTAGTTGTTTTCTATCAATATCCTCGTCGTCCACCAACTTGTGTATCTCTCCAGCCTCAAAACAATTGTAATCCCATTCGTCGAGAAAGGCTTTGTGTTCAGGGAGGCTCCAATCGACACATTTCCGATGACATAAAATCTCTAACAATAAAATCTCAAAACTATAAACATCTGCTTTAACTGTCACTGGTAATCTTCTGTGCCATTCGGGTGCGACATAACCTTTGGTTCCTCTTATTGCAGTGTATGTTTTTGTTTGGTCTTGCTTAAGAAGCTTTGCGAGTCCAAAATCTGAAATATTTGCACACTGGTGCTCATCTAGGAGTATGTTTTGAGGTTTGACATCGCAATGGATAATTTTTGTTTCACACTCTTCATGTAAATAAAGAATGCCCCTCCCGACATCTTATGAAATTCGGATTCTTTCTTCCCAGTTTGGCCTATTTTCGGGGTTGAAAATAATTTTTTCTAGTGATCCACCGCTCATGTATTCGTAAACCAAAAGCCTTTGAGGACCTTCAAGGCAGTAACCTATCAGTTAGACAAGATTTCGGTGGTGTGTTTTTCCAATCACTCGAATTTCGTTTTGGAACTCTATTTCTCCTTCAGCTAATATTTTCTCCAGCTTCTTGACTGCTACTACCTCCACAGGTAAAATTAGAAATTTTATGAAACTTGTATATAAATGTATATAAGAGCGAAGAATGTACTAAATCTTACATAGTCCTTCATGGGGTGAAAGATACAAAATTAACTTTTATAAAAGGAAAACAATAAGATTAAAAAATTATTTCAAATTGCTCGACAAAAAAATACTGATAACTTTCTAATGATTAATGAAGGATGGTACGAACCTTTTTTATTTAATAATAATGAGTTTCTATTATTAAGGATCAAAGATAATACCTTTTGGTTGTCCAGCAAGACTCCTTTGAAAAGGGTTCCAAATGCACCTCTACCGAGCTCTTCTTTGAAGTCATTCGTTGCTTGCTTTAGTTCAATATAGGAAAATGCTATCACAGCAACATGATTGATTAATTCTATTTTCAGAAATCTTCTTGTATTTCCTTACCCGATTTCTATAGACAAAAAATCCTGAAATGATCATGATTAAAGCAGCAACACAAAGAAGTGATATACTTACAATGAGAATATCCATTCTCACTTCTTTCTTAACAATTCTCTCATTATTTCTAGAATTTCTTGAAGGGAATGATGTGGGAATGCCCATTTTGATGAGAGCAATATTTGTATTAGACGACCTTCTTCTTTTGAATCTCAATGGAAGCTTTTGTTTTCTGCAGTCACCATTGTCGAAAAATGCAACATCACAATTATGATCCGTCCGGCAAGAATTTTCACAATTTTCTTTAGTAACTGAATCTGACTCTTCATATGGATTATTTTCCCATGATGTGCCATCCAATTCGTATCTGACATTTTGTTTTTCATATTCACAACTTGTTGTAACGTTTCTTGCACAACCTAAACTCCAGTTGCCTTCAATCGCAAATTCAAATCCTGAAAACATAAACAGAACTAAAATTAAGCTTAAATAGGTAAACTCTATAAAGAAAATTCGTTGGAGTCAGATTTTAAAAAACAACGAATTGGAGTACATTATGGGTGTTGCATAATGCTAAGAAAGTGAAAGGTAAATGTTGTAGGGATAGATCTGAGACATTAATCCATCTATCTATTTATACGGTACTAAAAGTGTGGGCAAAATGCATGTCACACTTTATTGTGTATTTTTTTTTCAAATGATCTAAAATTATTTAGTTAATTTATTATCAACTAGCAACTATTAATTTAGTTAATTAATGTTATCAGTATTAAAGAATAAGAAAGAGTTAGGGGATTTACATTAGTTAAGAAACATAAAAGAACAATTTCAAAGAAAGTAATAGTTAGATATAAAGGTCAAAGAATGACAGTGTATTTGTCTTAGTACTTTTAACTTTGAATAATAGGTCTTAATGTTTGACATCTGTTCCTTGATAATAAATAAATTAATAACGATTTATATATATATATATATATATATATATATATATATATATATATATATATATATAAAAGAAAGAAAAATAGTTACTGAGATAAATAGCTAATAAAAAGATATTATACAACTCTAAGAGTACTGTACCATAAAATTGAATCTAAAGTCCGAAGTATTTAAGTCCTGAAATTTGAAAACGAAATGAATCCTGAATTAATCACTATGAGATGATTATTTTAGTTTGAATTTTGAAAACTAAAAGTTTTACACCGTATAATTTTTACTTTAAAAAATGTTAAAAGAGATTTTTATTTTCTTCGGCCATTTTAATTATTACTTATAAAAATACTACATTAGTAAAACAAAATATAAAATTACTTTAGTTTTCGATGAAGAATCAGTGTGACTTTATTTCGCAAAAATTTAAAATAAAGTTTAAAGTTTAACAAATTTGTCAATAATATATATATATATATATATATATATATATATATATATTAATGAATTTTTATTATTTGAAATAAGGTGTTGAACTCGCGATCTATTGTTCAATGTTGAGAACCTTTCTTGATTTTTTTTTTTTTTCATGATGAAAGCTATATCATAAAGAAATAATTTCAAGAAAATGATGAAATCTTTAATTTTTACTCGAATACTATGTTATAATTTCGTATTCCGAAACATAATTCACATTGTGTTATTAAAACAGAAATAAATATAAAATAATATAGCAATTGAAATCAACATATTCATACTTAAGATTTAAATGGTTTTGATTTCGCTTAAAACATATAAATGTAGTTAAATCGGTCTGAAACACTTAAGAGATTTACAAAATATGTTGTTAAATGTATTTAATAACATATATACTTCTTTTTTTTTTTTAATAGAATAACATATATACTTAACAGTATCTATTATCAACCATTCTTAATGTATTATTCAACACACTCAAAAACCATTCTTAATGTATTAAGCTGAATATTTTAATTTTCTGAGCCTAACGTACCAGGGCATGAAATATAAAGGAAGGTGATATTGCCAGAGCAATATCCCTCTCGCAAGAGTAATATTTAACCAAATGTCAAAATTACTATTTTCACCCATCTTACCAAATCTTCCATCTCTCTTAATTCTCTCCTCCTTTCATATCCCCGATTTCTCTATTTTTCTCTCCTAGACAGCTTGTCGTATTTTCTTTGATTCACATATCATAATTTTATTTTATAACATTTAATTGATGGAACTTTCCCTGATTTAGATTATAATAAATGGATGAAGTTCGTATGAAATCGAATGGAGGATTGGGGGAAAAATTATTGATGAGGGGATCTGTTATGAAAAGTAGAGGAGTTTGAAGAGAGTATTATTTTCCATTGAAAAAGTTGAATTTAAATTTAATTCTAATTCCACTTAAAAGTTATGAAAGTAAAGGAAAGGGAGGGAAGAACAAATGATTGAGACTTTCCAATAGCCCCTTTCTCCTAGCACATAAAATTTCAATGTTCAAATTTAAGAAAAAAAGAATGAAGCGTAATTAACCATTAATCAGTGATGACTGAGTAGAGAGAGAATATCCAATTGGTTTTAAAAATGAGGAAAATCACTTAATATGGTTTTTTTCTAATCTAACCAAGGGCAGTATTGCCATTTAAGTAAACATTGCTCTTGCAGGAGGAACATTGTTCTTGCATGAGGAGAATTGCTTTTGCAATATCACCACACAAATATAAAAATGTCTATCTACCTTCTATAAATTGTTAATGAGTTAATAACTATTTATAGCACTAAACTATTCACGAATTTTTTTTTATAGTACTAAACTATTTTTTTATCTAAATATGTCACTCAACTATTTACGTTTATCAAAAAATATACAACTACCCATTTTTTGGGTGTTTTCCGGCCATCGATGTCACGTGATTTGCTTTGGAACATGAGCGACGACTGAAAAGGGAAAAGAAATCTTGAAACGTCGGGCGATAACCGCTAATTTGTTTTTTGCAAGGGCAAACGGTCTCATCAAATTAAGCGCTTATGGCCCGACGTTTCCAATATTTCTTTTTCCTTTTCGCTTTGTTCATGTTCAAGCAACTCACGTGACATCGCTAGCCGGAAAACACCCAAAAATGGGTGGTTGTATATTTTTTGATAAACGTAAATAGTTGAGTGACATATTTAGATAAACGTAAATAGTTGAGTGACATATTTAGATAAAAAAATTAGTTTAGTACTATAAAGAGAAATTCGTAAATAGTTTAGTGATATAAATAGTTATTAACTCAATTGTTAATATAAGTTAGAGCAATTAGCCAATTTTACACCTGAACAATTTATGCTTTTCTTTTTTTAGACTTAAGATTTTATTTTATCCAGGCATGGATTTGAACATTTTACGATTAGCTATTTATGGATTTTTTTGCATTTTCCGACCAAAAAGCCATCTGAAACCAAAACGGGGACGTTTTGCATAAGGGCAAAATTGTCCTTACACCATCTCCCTCTCCACCATCACCATCACCATCTCCCTCTTCAAAAATCAGCCACCAAAAGGAGAATTTTGGAAAAATCCACCACCTCCTTCCCTTCCTCCTCCATCACCACCACCACCCCCCCCTCTCCACCATCACCATCTCCTTCTTCTTCCCAAAAAACAGCCACCAAAAGAAGCCAAATTTGGTGGTTTTCTTCATCTCCGGCCACTATTAACAAAAACCCACCACCACCGGCCAAAATTGGTGGTTTTCTTCATCTCCGGTGGCGATTTCTGGGAGGTTCTCGAAGGAGGTGGAAGAGATGGTGAAGGTGGAGTGGGAGGTGGTGGTGATGGCAGAGGAGGGGAATGAGGAGGAGGTGGAGGAGATGGTGATGGTAGAGAGGGAGGTGGTGGTGATGGCGGAGGAGGGGAAGGAGGAGGAGGTGGTGGTGGCGGTTCAATGTGTTAGCAGGAATTTGGGATAAAATTACATTTGTGTGGTTTTTGGTACTACATTTGTTTGGAGATGGTGATGGTGGAGAGGGAAGGAAGAGGAGGCGGAGGTGGTGGTGATGGCAGAGAAGGGGAAGGAGTAGAGGAGATGGTGATGGTGGAGAGGGAGATGGTGTAAGGACAATTTTGCCCTTATGCAAAACGTCCCCGTTTTGGTTTCAGATGGCTTTTTGGTCTGAAAATGTAAAAAAATCCATAAATAGCTAATCGTAAAATGTTCAAATCCGTGCCTGGATAAAATAAAACCTTAAGTCTAAAAAAAGAAAAGCATAAATTGTTCAACTCTAAAATTGGCGAATGTCTCTATAAGTTATAACTAATACAAATAAATATCTTATAAAAACCCAATAAAAGTAATGAGCACGAGACTAATTATGCTTATTAGAAGGCCCAAATATGTAAAGGAAAAAATTAAATTGCATAAAAACTCATAAAATATATTGTTATTTTAGGAAAAATTAAAATGAGAAATAGCAATAATTATGTTAATTAAACAGAGCTTTTAGAAAAGAAAAACTGAATTTTTTTAAAAAAAATTGAGGGTCCTTACCTGGAATGCAATTGCAATAAAGTTTAGTATCTTGCTCAGAACAAAAGCTATTGATACCACACAGCCATGTAGGAGAACATTTATCAGTTCCCGGCGGTTGCCATATAACAGACCAATTCCCATTATCTAAAGAGTAAGTATACAATCTAAGTATGCCATCCACGTCAATTTTCAGCCTAAAGATTGTTCTTCGCGTAGGATATCCTCCACTTGTAAAATTCATTCGATTTGTGCTCGTATTCTCATTATACAAGTACAAACGAACGTCATTATCAAGATTTAGGCTTATTGATGGACCACTTCCAGCAGTATTTTGAGGAGTACTTGGAACCTCCCCAGGGTACTGAACAAGATGTCCTCCCCAGGGTATGATTAGTTTCGAAACATTTTAAATTAAAAAAGACTCAAGGTCAAATGTTTTTTTTATGAATAAAAAGGCGGTGCAAGTGATGATAACCAATATCTCCCGCTACTTAATGTTCGAGCTTTCGTGTTCATCAGCGAACATATCAGACTTAATTGAACAACCAGCGCAAATATTGGCCCCGTCAAAGTAGCACCAACAAGGGCAAGTATAATTCCTAAAAGTCAGCAACACTAGCCAAGATTCGAACTCATGACCTCGGCTTTACCAAACCACTTGACATTAAAACTGGAACCACTTAGCCATCACTCTTGTTGGTAAAGGTCAAATGTTCAAAGTACTAGAACTTCACTTGTAGGAACCATTTGCATCTAAAGAAAAAGAACGGAGACCAGAAGTCAGTAGAAGAAATGGAGGGATTGAGATTTTAGGACTGGAGAACTCATTTTCTTGTGACGTGATAAAGGAAATGAATATATAAAGAATTGGCTAAAATAATCAATATGATTGTAAAAAAAAAAAAAAAAGAGAAACATTTATTACTCTTCTATTTGCATGTTTTTCCACGTTAATTTACAATTATCCAAATAGCACTACCTTGCGAAAATAGTTGTTTGACTCAAATTGAGCCAATTAATTAACTCAAATGATGGATACAATTGTGAACAAGAAAGTAAAGCATTGGTTATTGTTGTATTTGTATAAGTCTTTCCAAACTAATTATGATGTCTTCATTTCGAGTCAATTAATTGGCTCACAAATTGTAGTACCCTCCTAATTAGTCTCTTTTCCTCCCTTCTGGTTGTCCTGCAATCTAAACCATAACCTACACGCAAGGCCGTCTCCATTGAAATTGACAGCATTTTAGTCGTTTGAGTTCCCAACAAAGACTTGGTCTTGTGCCGTCACACCAATACTGACCTTCAATCTATATGTTCCCACCAAAATGTATATTAGTAAATTTATTTTACACTTGAATTTTTTCCCTTTTTTAGAGATAGAAAAATTAACCAGTCATACATTTGAATAATTATACACTATAAAGACAAATATGTAAAATTTATTGAGATTTAGTTTTTGTAGTTGAATAATAAAATGTGTACAAGATTTAAGTAACTACTAACACCAAGGGGTTTAGCCTTAGAATGACCTCAAAATTTCATAACATGTCAATCATGACATCCAACCCGAGGACGGCCAAATCCGTCATCAACCCTTATCATTTTGAAAAGATATGAATTTTCAGAAGAAGTCTTCTTCACTGTGATAAAGTATCACTTTAGGCTGACAACAAAATTTCTAATGTAAAATGGTTAAGTATTGAGGTAATCCGGTTAAGTATGACCCAAGGTTCACCGTTGGATATCACTAACTTATCCTTCGTGCCTCACCAGGATAAAACAGGCCACTCGGAAGTTCACACTACTGTTGATCTTGTTAGGTTATGGAGTCTAATGCTACAAGGATTAGGAAATAAGAAAGGAGTATGACTCTTTCACACATGACATCCTAATGCTAAGTGGAATTGGAGTCCGGATTTTCTTTTTTCCAATAAATAGCACATATATGTAACCTAAGTATTGTATCTCATCACATAGTAATATCCTGGCTTGGTAGCGCCCCCCAAGACGTAGTCAATTCTTTGACGAACTAGGTAAACAATTCCTTGTGTCTTTTTTTATTGTTTTTCGATCTAGTTTTCTCTCCCAAATATTGTTGTTTATTTCCTAACAATTGGTATCAGAGCACCGGGTTCGGGGGAAGCAGAAATAAACATGATGGGTGAAGGGAAATTGCCTATCAAAAAATTTGACGGAGCAGATTTTGGGTTCTGAAAGATGCAGATTGAGGATTACCTATATGGTAAGGATATGTGTCAACCTCCTGGTGAGAAATCGGATAATATGAAAGACGATGATTGGAAGTTGTTGGACAGAAAGGCGATGAGCGCCGTGCGTTTGTCTCTATCCAAAAACGTGGCGCTCAATACAGTCAAAGCAAAAACTACCAAGGAGATGTTGCAGACATTATCTGAGATGAACGAGAAGCCATCAACAGCAAATAAGATTTTTCTGATGCGCCGTCTGTTTAACCTAAAGATGGCAGAAAATACTGCGGTTTCCAATCATCTCAATGAGTTCAATGTGATAATAGCTCAATTGAGCTCAGTTGAGATTGATTTCGATGATGGGGTACGAGCCTTAATTTTGTTATCTTTCTTACCAGAGAGTTGGAGCGGAACAGGTACTGCTGTTAGCGCTTCGGCGGGGAAGGTGAAGCTTAGGTTTGACGAAGACAGAGACCTGATTATGAGTGAAGAAATTTGTAGGAACGAATCGGGTATAGCTTCGTGATCAGCCCTGAGTACAGAAAATAGAGGCAGGTCAGAATCAAGGTTGAAATTCTACGGAGGTATATCAAAGTCGAGAAGAGAGACAATAGCACAATTAAATGTTTTAATTGTGGGTAATATGGGCACTACAAGAGAGAGTGCACAACATCGTCAAAGGAAGATAACAAATCAGCAATTGCAGCAGTGGAAGAAATCTCAGATGCATTAATTTTGAATGTGAGCAGCCCATTGGAATTGTGGGTATTGGATTCTGGAGCATCGTTTCATTCTTGAAATAGTATTGATGTAATGGAACGTTACACTTCTAGCGATTTTGGTAAGGTTTATCTTGCTGATGATGAGCCTTTGGAAATCGTGGGGAAGGGAGATGTTCGGATCAAAACACCGAATGGAGCTGTATTGCAGCTGAGTAATGTCAGACATGTTCCTAGGTTAAAGAGGAATTTGCTTTCTGTTGGACAATTGGATGATGATGATTATTTTTTTACATTCGGCGGTGGTTCTTGGAAGATAGCCAAAGGAGCTATGGTAGTAGCTCGAGGAAATAAGGAAGGTACATTATATTTGACGAATAACACTCATGAAAGTATTGCTCTTGCAGGTGCAATTAGTGATACAGGTTTGTGGCATAGTCGTCTTGGCCACATGAGTGAGAAGGGGATGAAAGTGCTATGTTCAAAGGGTAAACTGCCAGACCACAAGATTGTTGATGTCGGTTTATGTGAGGATTGTATTTTCAGGAAGCTGAAAAGGGTGAGTTTTTCTCGAAGGGTGGCAGGACTTTGAAAAGTCATAAGCTAGAGTTGGTACATAGTGACTTATGGGGACCAGCACCAATGACATCTTACATGACCTTCATTGATTACTCCACAAGATAGGTATGGGTCTATTTTCTGAAAAATAAATTTGATGCTTTTAATACCTTTAAAACATGGAAAGCCTTGGTAGAACTTGAAACAGGTCTAAAGGTGAAGTGTTTTAGATCCGATAATGGTAGAGAGTATGAGCTCCGTGAGTTCAAACAGATTTGTGCTGCGAATGGTATTCGCATGGAAAAGACCTTGAGAGGAACTCCTCAAGTAGAATGGTGTTACAGAACGTATGAAAAGAACCTTGAATGAACGTGCTAGGTGCATGAGGTTGAAGTGTGGACTGCTAAAGATGTTTCGGGCAGAAGCAGTTAACACTGCTGCATTCCTAATTAATAGAGAACCATCAACCCTCTTGGAGAATAGCATACCAGAAGAGGCATGGACTGGTAAAGAGGTAAGCCTAGAATTTCTTCGTGTGTTTAGTTGTGTTTCTTATGTTCATGTTGATGCTACTGATAGAAGCAAGTTGGATGCTAAATCTATCAAGTGTACGTTTATCGGATATGGTGGTAACGAATTTGGTTATAGATTTTGGAATGAGCAAAATCGGAAAGTAATTCGTAGTCGAGATGTCATATTCAATGAACATGTATTGTACAAAGATATGTTCGGTGCATCAGAGGCTCAGGTTGAGAGGCCCGAAGTTGTGAAGCTAGATATTTCGAACTCAGATGGGAGCAAGATTGTTCAGAATGATCAAGTGGTTGTTGAGGCAGAACCACAAACGCCACTTCCAACAACCCAGTTGCTAAGATCCACCCGGAATTGTGGACCACCAGACAAGTTTTCTCTTTCAAGGTATAATAACTATCTTTTGTTGAATGATAGTGGTGAACCTGGGTATTATGAAGATGTTATATGAAGCGATCAAGAAGGAAAGTGGAAGCTTGCAATGGACGATGAGATGAATTCACTATTGTCCAATGATACTTGGGAACTAGTTAAGCTCCCAAATGGAAAGAAAGCATTGTATTGTAAATGGGTCTTCAGAATTAAAAAGATGAAGGTCTTGCGGCTTATGAAGATTCGAGGAAGTAAAAATCCTGCTGATATGTTGACTAAGATTGTGACCTTAGAGAAGTTGAAGCTATGCATGGCTTCAACTGGCCTTAGAGCTTGAGATGGAGGCTTGACGCTACTACACAGAAATGGATTACTGAAGAAGGGGTGGTTACATTAGAGTTAGTCTCCAAGTGGGAGATTGTTATGTTATGGAGCCTAATGCTACAAGGATTGGGAAATAAGAAAGGAGTATGACTCTTCCACATATGACATCCTAATGCTAAGTGGAATTGGAGTCCGAATTTTCTTTTTCCTATAAATAGCCCATCTATATAACCTAAATATTGTATCTCATCACATAGTAATATTCAGGCTTGGTAGCGCCCCCAGACGTAGTCAATTCTTTGACGAACTGGGTAAACAATTCCTTGTGTCTTTATTTTATTTTATTTTTGGGTCTAGTTTTGGGTAAAATTTGATTCGTTTTTTGGTTGAAGAGAGTGAACAAAGTTCAACCATGTTCCATAGGAGAAGAGATAAGGAATTGAGTAGGGAATATGGGAATTTCTTTTACCTGTTTGATGCATGTGACAATAGGGAAGATGTATCATCTATTGCTGATGAAGTTCAAGAATTGTTGAGAGAGATGCAAGCCAAAGTTGAGAAAGAGATGGGTGGTGTTCAAGATCCCGCTGCGTCAACTGCCTCTCAAGCAAATAAGGAAGAGGTTGATGCACGCTCTACATTTGTTGGCCATGTTAATTATACCTGCACCCCTGAGGGAGTTCAACATAATTTCCAATCTTGTAGTACTGTGAACCAAGTGACCATACTAACTGATAAATGTGGACAGCCCATGGGTTTTACCTATGTGGAATTGGTTGAAGAAGAAGCTGTTCAGGTGGCTCTTACTCTGAATGAATCTGAACTGCATGGATGTCAATTGAAGGTTAACGCCAAGAGGACCAATGTTCCGGGTAGGTGTTTCAACCCCGACATGGGGGTACAAATTCAAGAAGCCTTTCCCTGCACCATATATGCTCTCTTCTTATGGATATAGGAAATCATCCAGAAACCTTGCTGCTGCAACTCTATTCTACACTTTAACGGGAGATGGTCAACATGAATATCTTTTATATTCACCAAGTTGCATATGTTTTTTTATCAAACTTGTGAAGCCTATCACATCCAGTGTTGCAAAAATCGGGCTAGTCGGGGACTAGTCGCTAGTCGGCCCCCAAACGCCTAGAAAAATAAAAAATCGGGTGTGAAACAAATCGGGCAAAAAATCGGAAAAAAATCGTCCTAATCGGTCAACTAGTCGAGCTAGTCGGTCAACAGTCGTAGTAATCGGTCAAAATCGTTGACCTTTTTTAAAAACCGATTTTTTTGTCCAAAAACGTCGTCGTTTTGGTTAAAGGAATTTAAAAAAATTTCTGCCCAAAACAACGTCGTTTTGAGCAGAGATTTTTTCAATAAAATAAACTTCTCAATTAGGGTTAAATAATTCAAAAAAAAACGAAAAAAATTACTCCGTCCCTGAGCTGCGAAAATCCACCATAACCGCTTCTTCTCCATTCCTCCGGCTGCCCTGCACTCTTCTCCATTGCTCCGGCTGACCTGCACTCTTCTCCATTTCTCCGGCGACTCTGTGTTCTCCGTCAACAAAGAACACCGTCAGACTTCGATTGTAATTTGCAAAGGGCTTCAATTGGAATTTGTGGATTCTCTGGCTTCGATTTCTTTGCTCCGGCTTCTCTGAGCTTCGATTTCACAGGTAAATTTGTGTAAATTTGTGGAATTTGTGGAATTTTTTTTGGCTTTGCTCTCTCTGGCAGTAGGCAGTAAATTTTTAGTCGTTTTGTGTGTTGCTCTGAATACTCAAGCATTATGCTTACTAGTGAAACTCAAGCATTAGGCAGTAAAATTTTTTTGGCTTTGCTCTCTCTGGCAGTATGGTTCATTATGCTTCATTAACGTGTCAGATTGCTTTATTATGCTTACTAGTGAATTTTTTTTTTAATTGTGGCAGTAGGCAGTAAATGTTGGTTTAATTCTTTGAACTTTTCTTGTTTGATAGTGTTGAAAATGGGATCTTCAAGTGCTGCATCCACTAGTGTTTCTAAATCAATTGAATCTTCTGCCATTTCTGAACTTAAACGGAAATCAAAAGATGTTGGTTGGGATTATGCAATTTTGGTTGATCCAAATAGATTGGATAGGGTAAAATGCATTTTGTGTGGGAAGGTAATGTGTGGAGGAATTTACAGATTGAAACAACACATTGCACATGTGCCTGGGAATGTGGCTCCATGTGCGAAGTCAACAAGAGATGATCAATTAAAGTGCAAAAATGCTATTAATGAGGCCAAGGTGAAGAAGAGAAGTAAGCAAGATGATGATAAATCGTTGAGATCGGAAGTGCAAATTGGAAGAAATAATGATGAAATTCTTGAGGTACATGATTTGGAAGAGTCTTTTGGGAGTATGAGAGCACCACATACTCTTGGACCTATGGATAAGTTTGCAACCTCAATCAATCCGGAATCTTCCTTGGATTTAGGAAAGAGCAAGCGGGATCAAAACATTTCCAATGTACTTTGGAAAGAAAGACTCAATCATGTTAAAGAATATATTTGTAGATGGGCATACGAATGTGTGATTCCCTTTCATGCCTTTGAAAAAGATAGCTTTAAATTGGCAATGGAGGCATGTGGTCAATTTGGACCTGGGGCTCAACCTCCTAATAGATATAAGATGAGTGAAACGTTTTTGAAGAAAGAGGTTGATAGAACCAAGACACTAATGAAGACACATGAAGATGAATGGAAAAAGAATGGTTGCTCAATTATGACGGATGCATGGTCGAATAGAAAGAGAAGGAGCATCATGAACTTGTGTGTTAATTCAAGATTGGGTACTGTTTTTTTTATCTTCTAAAGATTCATCAAATGAAGCACACACAAGCGAGCACATTTATGAGTATGTTGAACTATGCATCCAAGAAGTTGGTCCCGAAAATGTTATCCAAATTGTGACGGATAATGCTTCAAATAATATGGGAGCTGCAAAGTTATTGAATGAGAAGAGGCCAAAAATATTTTGGACATCATGTGCCACTCATACAATAAATCTAATGCTTGAAAGGATTGCAGGTCTACATAGGTTTAAGAAAGTCCTTGGTCAAGCAAAGACATTGACTATGTTTATTTATGCACATCATAAGACCTTGGCATTGATGAGGCATTTTACGAAGAAGAGGGATATCGTGAGACCGGGAGTAACTAGATTTGCTTATTCATTTTTAACTTTGCAGAGTTTGGCTGAAAAGAAGTCTCAATTAAGGCATATGTTTTCCAGCACTGAATGGGAGGAATGCAAATTTTCCAAGACAGTTAAAGGGAAATCGGCTTATGCAACGGTGATAAGTACTACTTTTTGGGCGGGAGTTACATTATGCTTAAAGGTATTTGCACATTTGGTGAAAGTCCTTCGGATGGTTGATGGAGATTTGAGGCCATCAATAGGTTTTGTATATGGTGAACTAATTGAAGCAAGGAAAGATATAATGAATGCTTTGGGAAATTGCAAAAAAACCTGTGGGCCTATTATGGACATTATATCTTCAAAGATGAAAGGTAGGCTAGATACTTCCCTACATTTGATGGCTTATTTGTTGAATCCTTATTATCATTATAAGGATTCGGGGATTCAAGATGATTCCAATGTCATGGCTGCGGTTCTTAATTTCGTTGAAGTATTGTTTGTTGGAGATATGGACATGCAACAGAAAATCTTAATTGATAAGTTGCCCAAGTATAAAAATAAAGAATACATGTTTGGAAGGCCAATAGCAACGAAAGCATGCGAAGTAAATGATGACAAGTTTGATCCAGGTAAATTAATAATATACAAGAATAGAAACCATGATGAACTTTCTATCTATTTTGAATAATTATTGCTTTTTACACAAATGGAAATCTATTAATGTGTTTTACAATTGTAGCAAATTGGTGGGGAACTTTTGGTGTCACAACTCCTCACTTGAAAAAGATTGCTATGAGGATCCTTTCTTTAACTGCTAGTTCTTCGGGCTGCGAAAGAAATTGGAGCACATTTTAAGGGGTTAGCAATTTATTTTCTTCTTCATGCTTGATTCATGATCTTTGCAACTGTCAAATGTTGCCTAAAATAATAGTTGCTACCTCCACCTGTAAAAAATAAAGAATATAATGTTGTGAATTTGCTTTTGCAGATACATACAAAGAAAAGGAATAGGCTAGAAACAGAAAGATTGAACAATCTCGTATATGTGCAATTCAATGCTAATTTGATGAACAAACACAAAAGGGAGAAAGAAAGAAAAATTGAAGTGTTACTAGCTAGTGATGCAAGTGAGGCTCAAGAATGGATTGTTGATGGAGATGAAGTTGAGCCTGGCTTACCTTGGCAAGCGGTTAGCGATGCATTAGGAACAGACGAAGTGTTACAGCCTCGAAGAAGTTCTAGATTGAGGGAACTTAGTGAGGAAGAATTTGAATCCGATAGTGAGGAGGAAGTGAATGAAATTGAATATGAATCAGATGAAGAACGTATTTTAGAACAATATGGACAAGATGATGAACAACCAACAAATGCAAATGATGTTTAGTATTTGATGTTGATTTTAGTTATTATGGATGGATTATGTTTTTTTTATTTGATTGTTAATTTATTCTGAAGTTTTGTTTGACTAGAAATATTATATATGATAACAGAATTTTGAAAAATGCATTGTAATTTAGGGTCGCCGACTAGTCCCCGACTAGGCCGACTAGTCGCTAGTCCCCTGTCAGCCGACCGACTAGCGACTATCGACTTTTGCAACACTGATCACATCTGATACCTCTAAAGCCAAGGCATCTACCCTTGGTAGCAAGCTTCTAGCAATTCATATTCACACTAATAGTTCACAAGATTCCACAAGAGGATCTGGTTTTTCTGTAGCTGCAATTATGCCGAAGGTTCAGGAAGTTCTGGTCACCTGAAAGGATCTGAAACCTGGAGATGGAAATGATGATCGAATGGAAAGACTGAAGGCGAGGCCAAAATGGATTAGCTTGCTCACAATGGAGAAAGCTTGCTTGTCTACTATTTCAATTGAAGATACAATTGGTAGAGTACGAAAAAGTAGAGGAAACTTCAAAGAAAAATTGAGAGAACTTGGAGGACTTCGTGCAATATTTGAAGTAGCAAGAAATTGTTAATTCAGTTGGGAGAGATGGATTGAGAAGAGTCAATTTTCAGTGTTGGAGTCAAAAGATAATCCAGACCTGGAAACTCGGGTGCTCCTTTTGAAATGCATGAAGATCATGGAAAATGCCACATTCCTTAGCAAGGAGATTTCCTTGCTATCGTTTTCTCTTTCAGAATCCACCGAGTCAACCATGGGAATAGTTGGCAAGAAGTATATGTTACAGCTTCAGAATCACCTTTTAAGAAGAAAGGTGATCACTGCAGGAGTGTTGTCAACTATTAGTGATATAGTGTCCCAGAAGTTCTCTGGTATTCCGAAGCTTCAAGTCAAACACATTCTTCTCAAAGTTCTTCTTGGTGCTGCATATCTTGGTCCATTGGGACATTTTTCTCCTCTTGCTGCTCTTGATCTTGGAGTAGAAAGTCTAGAGAATGAAATTATAGTAAAGAACATAAATCTGTCGGAGATTCAGAAAAGAACCGAGGAAGCTGCTGCTGCTGGAGAAGATACAACTTCACTTGACGATGAGGCTTTCAATATTGAAGCTGCTCTTGATAAATGTATCCTGAGACTCATTTCTTCATGCTACCATTGTGGTAATCACTTTAGAGCCACAGAGCTGGTGCAACTTTTATCCCATGAAAAGTCGGTAGAAGGTGCAATTAAGCTGGAAGCCGAAATCAAATATATTTTATGGAAAGATGACATAATATATGTTTTTTATCCAAGTAAAATTAAAAGTGTTACAGAGAAAGGCTTCACCCGCAAACTACAGAGGGGGTGTCATTTTCAATCAAGCCTTGAGGACAAGGCTTGTTTCAAGGAAAGGGAATTGTCATGACTGGTATGTGAAGCTAACTGAAGTCAAGGCTGAGAATGGAAGTCTTTGAATTAAATAAAAGGAGTGACGCATTATCATGCTAGAAAATAGTTGTTGCTCAACATTAGGGGTGAGCAAATTCGGTTTTCGCCGAAAACCGACCGAATTCGAATTGAATTTGGTAATTTGGTTTCGGTAATTCGGCGTGAATTCGATAATTCGGTCATGACCGAATTCGAATTGGTCGAAATTGGGACGATTTCGGTCAGACCAATTTTGAATTCGGTCTGACCGAATTCGAATTGGATTTTTTAAATAAATTAATAATAATATTTTAATAATAATATTCAGACCTCTCCTTCTTCCTCCCTTAAACCCTAACCACTCAAAACCATTTCTGCTACAGATTAATCTGTATAAATTCAACAATTAGCTTCAACAATGCCTTGTTATTCACCAATTTTCATCAACAATTTAAAACTTAGTACCACTCCATACTTATCCACTACCAAATCAATGTCTTTAACTTCATCACAACACATTCAATCGCCGTTTCCAAAATTTTGTCCTTTTCCCGCCGCCGTCTCCTCCTCCGCTAGACCGCTACAGGGTGGTTACTTGTTCAGCCGGCGGCAATGGTGCTTCTTCTTCTTCTGTCGCCGTATTTTTATCAGCAGATCTTGGGGTATGGAAGGTTTGCTTATGATGATTATGCCTCTGAAGAGGACGACTGCGAGTCTGACAGTAGTGGATCATCTAAGCAAATGGCCAGTTCCTTCTTTTCTGAATTTTATGAAATTTGAGCTAGTTTCTATATTTTTAAAATTGAA
This sequence comes from Vinca minor, assembly GCA_026122235.1. Classification (NCBI taxonomy): domain Eukaryota; kingdom Viridiplantae; phylum Streptophyta; class Magnoliopsida; order Gentianales; family Apocynaceae; genus Vinca; species Vinca minor. The sequence continues at coordinate 1,584,899 of JAOCZM010000206.1, read as the reverse complement.
GTTGTCCCAATTCGGTGAATTCGGTCGGCACCGAATTCCGAATTCACCAATTCGGCCATTTCGAATTCGGTCGGTTTTTTGAGGTATGAAAAAATGAAAAAACCGATTTCAATTGACCGAATTGGCGAATTCGAATTCGGTGCTCACCCCTACTCAACATACTGTTTTGAATTTGAAACCGCTATCTACACCTCTATAGAAGCCTCTAAGTCTAATTAAGGGAATTATTAGTCACTTTCATCATCAACGTTTTTTCGCCTAGCCACTTTGGTCATCATCAATCAATTTACGGACGGCCAAATTGGTCATTCCGTTAGAAACTTTGAAATTAGACATTAAAAATGATGACGTGTCAAAAAGCACATCTTTCAATCTCTCAGCTACAAGGGTATTTTCGGAAAAAAATAATAAACCCATTTGGAAAACCACATAACCCGTAAATTGAAAGTGAAACAAAACCCTTAACACCAAAAATCCCCAAAGTCCTCCGCCCCTACAAATTGCTCTCTTCTTTCCATCTCCAACTTCCCTAAGAAAAATAGCTTCCCTTTCTGTCAAATTTATGGCACTTTCACTACCAAATTCTAATAATAATAGGTTCTTCAAGTCTATGATTAATCAAGCAACTCCAGCTCAAACAGTTGCGGCACCGGCAAGCGTTGGTGGTGAGAGGTTAGAGCCGAGATTGGAAGAAAATGATGGATTTTGGATGCTAAAGGATAAGTGTCACACCCCGAAACCAGGGTCGATGACATGGCAGTGTCTCATTGGTTAGTGAAACACCAAAGCCGACAAACAGAGTTACTAAAAGAAATTCAATTATGAAATAATCCGAAACAAGAGTTCAACAGCGGAAACTAATTATTACAAATGAAATTGTTCAACGATACTAATAATAAAATAAACTAAATTCTTAAATTTAAATCGGTTATGAATCACTCTTCATATTCCCCATCACAGATACCAACATCTTCGTAGTGTTGCTCATCACCTAAATCATCTGCGCAGTAAAAGAGGATGGACTGAGCTTCGGTGCTCAGTAGGGACCAACAAGAAGAACAAACAAGTATAAAAAAACAAATAAGCTAAGTAGCCATATTCGTTGCATCTAAACGCTTACATAACCGAGTGCACCACAAGCACCACACATTGCTCATACACTACACTCGATTACAACACCGTTTAAACACTAAGAGCATCACTACCGCTATGACACACAATCCCGCCACATGAGCTGACTTATCTATTCACTCCCAATCAACAATAACGGTAATGGCCCTAGCTATTATCCGAGCTAGGACGACTCAGAAAATGCAGGCGCGGGTTTGGTACGGTCCCCCAAACGACGGGCCCAGGGTTTAAGGATCCATTCTTTTTATTGTGTCATTACCCACCACAGTGGACTCAACAAAGCCATTACCGTCCCAATGATAACCTCATCGGGTGAGGGTTCAGAGACGCGTATATCAGAAGACCTCTCGGGTCACAGAATTAGTATCAGAATGCAGTAGCGAACGAATCCTGCTAATTAGTCGTTCCTAGACAAGAGCTCAGTAGGGGCGACGACTCGGTCGACCAAAACCACATATGACTAAAATCAAAGACTCCAAAATACGACGACCAAAGCGGTAACATTTATGCAAGTTTAATATAAAACCCAATTAATCCAAAATTCACAATTATCAATTAATTATGATAATTTACACAAGGCAATACAAAAGCGCAATAATCAATTTACAAATCAAATTATAATGAGTTAAATAATGTCCAAAACAGTTTATACAATATCGAAAGCAATAAACACAATTCGTGCAACTATTTCGTAAATAGAATAATTTATTCGCTTTTACTGTGCAGTTATATGCGAGAATTAAATGACGTAAAGGTCCCTACCTCTTACGAAGACAATTAAAAACAGAAAATTCGAGACAGCACTGCCCAGCCTTACTCGCGGAGCTATAACTTTCTGCACGAGACTCGGAATGGCGTTCCGTCTGCGCTCACTCGAAGCTTATTCGATTATCTTCGAATTGGTATATAATAGGTTGAAAACGGACAAATAAAGCTCCCTTGGTGATCTCTCAAAGTTCTGGACAGAAATCTAAAACTCACAAAATCTTCCCCCGTTCCTGGTGAGATATCTTCCAACTCCGAATTCGAAATGTGAATCCGCTTCCACGCCTTCATAGCTTGTTTCTTTGTGATCAATTTACGTATAAGCCTCGCCGAAATCCGATAAGGATTACTCACTCAAAGTTGCTAGATATATTAAACTCAAACCAAAATCCTTACTGTTTTTCACTGCTAAAATCCGACCAAAATTTTGTTAAATTCTTTCTTTTATCCTTAACCCAATCACAGCAACCCCCAATCACAACAACCCCTATATATAGTGATTGTTTGCCTTGTGCAGGATATTCAAAGGCTACCCATTTGCTACACTCAATCCCATGATCCATGATCATGACCCCATGACCCCATAACCCCACGCATTCGCCTATTTATTATGATTATTTTATTTTCTTAATTTTTTTTCCTTGCTACACACGCACACGAGCACAATTCACCCCCACGATCCGCTTTCTTTCTTTTTTTTTTTATTATTTTTTTTTAATTATTATATTCCAAAACCCCAAATCACATAATTCATTTTATTTAATTCCAATTCCAATTAACTACCCCTTTAAGTGAATTACAAATAGGTCCCTTAATTACGATACGTGTACGAAACGCCCCTCACAAACGTACCCAAAAAAAGTAACACGTGACATGTTATAAAAATAAATAGACACATAAACACATAATCGCGCAAAATAAATTACGCCTACGCAATAATCACACAAAAATAAATTAAATGTAAAATAACACGTAAGTAAAACTTACGGGTTTCACAATAAGTCAGACAAGGGATTAACCCACAAGAAAAAATCAAGATTGAGAAAGAGCCCATGAAGTTGTTCATGGAAAATGGGATTGAAGAACTTGCTAAGATTCCCATTGAAGAGATTGATAAGTCAAAGCTTACTAAAGATGATATTGATGTTAGACTCAAGTGGCTTGGTTTTTGCCATAGGAGAATCTCAAGATTATCAAATTCATTTTGATAACCTTTTTGACTTATTTTTTTGCTTCAGCAAGATGGAATCTTCATTGAAAATGGATTTCAGGCAGCAAATTTGTATCAAAGAAGATGTATTTGCAAAATAATTAGTGATATTATTGTTGTGCTTCACTCCATTTATACTTTTAAGGCTTTCTAACATCTGAAATGGGTGATAACTAATGTATGGGTATTATGTATAACGGGTTCGGATGGGTTTGAATTGGGTTTACTTCTATCTTTCCGAGAATACCCTCGTAGCTGAGAGATTGCAAGATGTGCTTTTTGACACGTCATCATTTTTAACGTATAATTTTAAAGTTTCTAACGGAATGACCAATTTGGCCGTCCGTAAATTGATTGATGATGAAAATAGTTTAAAAAAGTTGATTTTTGATCAAAGTGGCTACGCGAAAAAGCGTTGATGATGAAAGTGGCTAATAATTCCTAATTAAGGATTATGAAAGTAGTGAAAGATCTTCTAAAGAGTTCTTACCATCTGTCCCTTCTCACATCATTCCAAACTCCATATTCTGCCTATCTTTGTGAGCAAAGAGTGTGGTGTTAGAATTTCATATCTTCCACATCTAGTGTCATTCTTATATGCTGAAATGTAAGATCTATCACATATATATAGTGTGATTGTTCGATTACTCTTTGTGTTTTCTCGGTGAGGCTTGGTTTTCTAGATCTCTTCATAAGTAGGACCTTGGAGAGAATCTAGTTTCTCTTTGTGAGATTGTTGGTGAGTGTAGTTGTTGTAGGTAAAACCTTTTGTGTGTTGTCAACTTTGTTATGTTGTTGAGTTGTGGTGGTTCAGGGTAAATCACTACAAAAAAAAATGTCTGTTAGGACGAACTTTTCGTGACGATGTAATTTTCGTCACGAAATGTACACTTTTCGTGACGAAATATTGAATTGTCACTAAATGTAGATCTTTCGTGATGAAATATATATTTCTTCACGAAAATTATTTGCTTCGTCACGAAAGGTCGAAGAAATGTTTTCGTCACGATAGGTATAACTTTTGGTGAGGAAACAATCTTTCGTGACGAAACAAGTATTTGTCACGAAAAGTTTCGTCTTAAAATAAATTTTTATTTTATAAATATACATATATAAGTATGCTATAATTTAGAATATAATTTTAATTTTTATATTTGTTTAGTCTTTATATTAAAGAGTTAATAGCTATTTATGGCACTGAACTATTTACAAAATTCTTTTTATGGTACTAAACTATTTTTTTATCTAAATATATCACTCATCTATTTGCGTTTATCAAAATATATACACCCACCAAATTTTTGGGTGTTTTCCGCACAAAAGATTGCACGTGACTTTCATAATTTGGATATAGTGTTTAATTGAAAGCAGTATTCCAGGGTGTAATCATTTCAAGTGAAAGTTACGTGCAATATTTTGGCCGGAAAATATCCAAAAATTTGGTGCGTGTATATATTTTGATAAACGCAAATAGATGAGTGATATATTTAGATAAAAAAATAGTTTAGTACCATAAAAAGAAATTTGTAAATAGTTTAGTGCCATAAATAGCTATTAACTCTTATATTAAAAGTATTACATGAAAATAGTATCCAACTAGAATAATTTTATTCATATTTTGATAACAATTTAATACAAAAATACATTGACGAAAATGTATTAATTTTGATTTAATTCATAAAAAAATCACAACACAAAGAGAAATTAAAATAACTAAAGGTTTAAAATACAAAACTTCATTATAATAAATATAATAGAAAAAATAAGTAACAAGTGACCAACGTAGCTCAGCGGGTAACTGCACGACATACAGGTGGGAGGCCTTGAGTTCAATTCTCACCTCTTTGAAAATGTGGAGAGTTCATTCAACATTATTGTAGGGGCTCGGCTACATGGCTTTAATTTTTTTAATTTTTAGAAAAACTTTTGGTGACGAACCTAGATACTTTTCGTGACGAAAATATTGTCACTAATACTCACTTTGCTTGACGATATTTCGTTGTCACTAATATCTTTCGTGATGAAACACGTGATTCGTGACGAAATTTTTTTTAACTTTTAGAAAAACTTTTTGTGACGAACCTAGATACTTTTCGTGATGAAAATATTGTCACTAATACTCACTTTGCTTGACGATATTTCGTCGTCACTAATATCTTTCGTGACGAAACATGTGATTCGTCACGAAAGACCTTTCCCGACGGCTGGTAGGTGATGAACAAAACTTTCGTCACGAAAGACCTTTCGTGACGAATAAATGACCTTTCGTGACGAAGTTTTTAAAAGTCTTTTTTTTTTTGTAGTGAATCTCTTTGTGAGTTGTCCACCTTTGTATTTGGTTTTCCTGCCTTCAATGGGTTGAAAATTGATGTATTTAGTGGAGTGTTTGGAAATCCTTGGATGAGGCTCAAGGTGGTGGGTGTAGATTTCTATGATCGAACCACTATACATCATGTGTGCTTTATGACTCATTTTTATAATTCAACTTACTATACTTGTTGATCTTTAGCTCATGTGATTATTGTTATATTAGCCAAGAAGATGAAACCCTTCGATTCTGTCTTTTGTAAGAAAAGAGAAAATAATTCAAGCTCCCAATTCACCGTTCTCTCTTGGATATTTCAATTTGTATAAGAGACATGGTCTTCATATTAAAGCTTAACTGCTTAAAGTAAATATCATGGGTAGTGGTGTTAGTAATGTTCTTAATAAGGGAATCTCTCACTATGCTCCATCTCTATTTGATGGCACAAACTTCAGCAAGTGTAAAAGAAGCTTCAAAGTCTTTTGTGCCCAACCAATTATTCCTTACTAAAGATTATTGAAGGACTCCCTTGTACTATCCAAGATTGTTGAGGGAATCACAGTTGCAAAGGCATACGACAACGAAGATAATGCTAAAATGACTCTGAATTCCAAAGCTCTGGACATGATTTGTTGTAGTTTAAGTGACAGGGTCTTCAATTGTATACATAAGTGTGAATGCGCCTCTGAAATGCTAAATCTCATTGAATCAGACTACGGGGAAAATGAATCTGTTGAAATCAATGGCATTCTCATACACAAATATACTCTTGATTGGAACGAAAGAATGATAGATTATCTGATAAATGAAGATGACATGCTCTTAAATGTAAAATTCGTAGATATTCCCTTTCATGAGCATGTTCATCCCGGAAGAAGAGAAGAAGTAGATGATCTCCTAAAACAAAAGGAGAAACAACTTAAAGGAGTCACCAAAAGGGAAAACAATTGAGTCAAGGGCCAAGGGGTAAAAATGTCACTAGATAGGAGAATACATGTACAAAAGTTCCTAAGCATCATACATCTAGAAATAGTGAATCAAGTGAAGATGATCAAACTTTGAGACATCATTCCTCCACTTCATACTACATAGATAAGAAGGTACATGACCTATCTTTGGGATTCCCTTTCTATAAAACTATGAAGAAAATGATCCCCTCAAGATTTTGAGTAATGTTGTTATTCAAGTCAAATGGATTTTCAGACAGAACAAGGAGAGAAGGGGCAAGATTAAATCTCTTTCAAAAGAAAACTACACCCTTGATCTATAAAAATAAGAGCCACCTTGAATCCATGATAATCTTATGTCTTAGAATATATACCTTGAAACTACAATCAAAACCTCATGTGATATGTGAAATTAAGTGGTTGATGAAATGATGATCTTGGGAGAAAACAAATGCCAATGATCTCACTATGGTTTATGAAATGCCCAGAAATAGAAATTAATTGTTAAATCAATACTTTATCATTGACAAAAGAAGTCTTGATTGTTAAATCTCAAGCAATGAGGCCAAATTAAAAGAACGTTGTATCAAAGTTGGAACTTCGAAACCCTCAGGCACATATTGTGCTTAGTGTGAAAAGTATGGTCACAATGCCTCAGAATCCTCTCTATAGAAAGTTTGGATGAAATGGGGAGAAAAAAACATCATACCAACTGGCGCATTCTTATGTTTTCTCTTCATTTGCTTGTAAAGGATCTTCAAATCCTTCAGGAAGTCTCTTCTATCATCTCTTCAAATTATAACATCCAGCTTGAATCACCTACTTGCTATATTCATGAAGTAGTCTGCTCTACTGAAAATAACCTCTCTCGGTCTTGATTATACCATATATCCTGCCAAGGGTTGAATTGTTTTGTCTATATCTCTTAGTAGGCTTTTGGTCGTTCTTGGATAAAGCGTACGCTTTAAATTTATGTGTATGTGGTTCACATATATGTCTTCTATGTGTAGTGACACTGCTGACCAACAGTGCTCCCTTAGAGGAAGATAAAGAATCCTATCAGTTCTATTCTGTTAAGGTAAATAAGAGGTGTCACTATACTAATGCTCACAATTAGTACAACAGGCAGGAAAAATACAAGAGAAACGTCATTCCTGCGAATATCAATTATCAAGCACCCTACCTCTTTCAAAAAGGAAATAATTTGGAATCTATCTTAGATTTGTTTGAAAATATTAGGTGGGAAAATATGTTTGGCTATGATGATAAATGGTATCCAACCATAATCTATGAATTTGCGCAAATCTCAAAGAAGAACCATTCTTAGAAGATTGGCATGTCTGGTATATTTAAACTATTGGATCTATGGAATTTTGTTTCATAGAGGATGTGTTTTGTGAGTGCCTAGGTCTGGACTGTGATCTCAAGGCCCTAAGACACTATGGCAGCTCTGGCAATGTTCCTGAAGAAAAATTCTTGATCTTGCATAGAGGATGTGCTTTGTGAGTGCCTAGGTCTGGACTGTGATCTCAAGGCCCTAAGACACTATGGCAGCTCTGGCAATGTTCCTGAAGCAAAATTCTTGATCTTGCATAGAGGATGTGCTTTGTGAGTGCCTAGGTCTGGACTGTGATCTTAAGGCCCTAAGACACTGTGGCAGCTCTGGCAATGTTCCTGAAGCAAAATTCTTGATCTTGAGATGTTCAAAAGGCAGTTTTATGTCACTTCAAGTTTGTGTGACAAGGAAAATATGTATCTTGAAGAGTCTAAAAATATTGTACATCAAATGGTCACCCACACCATCATTCCCATTGGGGTCACAAGACGTCTGTCAGTTACTTTCAAATCGTTATTATGCAAAAGTTAGAGGAAGGATTTTGGTCATATTATGATCAAACATTGTCATGCTAATATTCAGTGGGAATATGGCAACTCACTTCCCTATGGAAATATGTGGATCAAATTTTCAGAAAGTTTAGAATTAAGCTTCCACATGGTCTTATGGTAAAACGGTCTACTAAAGGTCATAGGTACAATGAGTCATGTTTTCCCCTCCATCTTCATCCCCTCACCACCGCCGGATAAATCTGACAATGCTGGATTACACAGTTATCATTTTACACCCTAATGTTGAATACTTGCAACAAACATCCCTAAGCCGCGGAACAGGGTACATACAATCTGATAGAATATCCAGAGATAGAGTAGATTTCACAAAAACTAAGTAAATTAAATTACCACACCTAGAGATATCTACAAATTACTATTTACTTGATCTTTTATTCGAAAAAAGCTATCCAAATATATTACTTGAAGGATCTCCTACAGCAGTTTTCAACCTTTTGGGCCGAGAAACAATACTTGGACCCTCTTCATGATTTTCATCCAAAAACTTTTGATATGTACCTTCCGCAGAAATCCACCAGTCAATCGTTAGAACGATGTAAGAGGCAGTATATCAACTAATGATTCCAAGTGCTCGAAATAAGAGGAGAAAAGATGGCTCAAGTTTAAGGACGAATCCCCAAACAAATTCATGTAATAGGATTTAGAAACAGTATTATGTTAAAGAAGAGGATTGTTATATCTAGGGAAATTCAGAGAATTTCACCAAGTAATAACAAGTCACAGAGAACAGAAAGAGAGGAGAGAGAGACAAAGAGAGATTGAGAGAGAAATCAGTACCGTTCCACCATTAACGAGCTTGAAGCTATGGTAATTATAGAAATGAACTAGGCTGAGATGAAGAGTTCTTAGAGAGAGAAGAGAAGACAGTTTCCTAAAATATCTGGATAAAATCTAACATCTCAAACTCAGCCTCTATTTATACAATCTCCTAACCCGCGTATTTACCCGATCCGGATAGACCCGGATCTTTTATTTTACCAACTAAGGGATCAAATCCCAGTACAAGCACTTAATATTCTAATATTCCTATCCATAACACTGCCCCCTTCTTCAAACACAGCTTGTCCTCAAGCTGTGACTATGAAGACCACGCAAAGTTGGGCCATTTCTTCATAAAATCGTCAGCCTCCTCCCAAGTAGCATCTTCTTGAGATAGATTACTCCAAGCTACCAGCCACTGTATTACTGGCTTGTTATGCTTTTTGGCCAGTCTCCTATCCATAATAGCTTCAGGTTCAATGAGAATCTGGCCCTCATCATTAACTTCAGGCATATTGTGCTGCACCACCTGATCATCTCCAAGCTTCAGCTTCAACTGGCTGACATGGAAAACTGGGTGAATTTTAGAAGTATTAGGCAACTCTAATTCATAAGCCACTGAGCCATATTTCTTCAAGACTTTGAAAGGTCCAAAAAACTTAGTGGCTAACTTCTGATTCTTCCTTTGCACCACAGACTGTTGCATGTAAGGCTGCAATTTGACAAACACCATATCCCCTATGTCAAAATGCCTTTCAGTCCTAGATTTATCCTGTTGCTGCTTCATTCTATTAGCAGCAGTGACCAAATGATCCTTCAGAATACTATTGAGCCTCTGTCTTTCCTCCAACATTTTAGAAACCTCACCATGTTTCACATTTTCCACCAACAGTCCTTCTCCAAACCCCTGAGGCTTGAAGCCATACAAGGCCTCAAAATGAGACATTTTAATGGCTGTGTGTACATTAGAGTTGTACCACCAAGAAGCCAAGGCTAAGTATTTCCCCCACTTCTTAGGCCTGCTGAAAGCAAAGCATCTAAGGTACATCTCTAGACATTGGTTTACCCTCTCAATCTGCCCATCAGACTGAGGGTGGTAAGCTGAACTCATTCTCAACTTCACCCCAAGGAAAGAGAACAGTTCCTTCCAAAATAAACTTGTAAACACTTTGTCCCTATCACTAATGATACTAACAGGCAAGCCATGGAGTTTGAACACCTTGTCAAGAAATTCCTCTGCTACTTCCTTAGCAGTGAATGGATGTACCAAGCCAATGAAATGGCCAAGTTTTGTAAACTTGTCCACCACTACCAGAATGCAGTTCTTTCCTTCAGACTTGGGGAGCCCCTCAATGAAGTCCATTGAGATGTGCTCAAAAGGTCTCTCTAGAATCTCTAAAGGCTGAAGTAGCCCTGGATAAGGCACAAGCTCATGCTTGCACCTCTGGCACACTTCACACTCCTTTACTCTAGCTTGGATCTGTTCTTGCATGTGTGGCCAGTAGAACACTTTCCTCAATCTGTGGTAGGTTGCTTGAACCCCAGGATACCCCCCTAAATGGGAAGCATGCACAGAATCAATCACCTCATTCCTGAACTCTCCATTACTTCCCAACACATCTGCCCTGGTACCTCAAGATTCTATTAGTTAGGGTATAATCAGGAACATTCTTTCTAAGTAACAGTTGAGCCATGACTTCCTGTAAGTTATGATCATCATCATAACTCAACTTTACTTCTTCCACCCATTCTGGTACCACTAGAGTGAGTGCAATGCACTCAAACTTCCTAGACAAAGCATCGGCCACTTTGTTTTCACATCCTTTCTTGTACTGAATCTCAAAATCCAGACCAAGAAGCTTGGATATCCACTTCTGTTGTGCTACTGTGCTGATTCTCTGATCAAATAGGTATTTAAAAGACTGATGATCAGTTTTTATGATAAATGAGTGGCCTTCCAGATAGTGTTTCCACTTCAAAATGGAAGTAGACAGAGCCATCAGCTCTTTTTCATAAATGGACAGCCCAAGACTCTTTGGGCCTACTGCTTTGCTGAAGTAGGCCAGAGGCCTTCCCTCTTGCATCAGTACTGCACCCATTCCAGAATCACAAGCATCAGCCTCCACCACAAACTTCTTAGAGAAGTCAGGAAATGCTAACACAGTTGGCTGGCTGAGAGTCTTTTTAAGATCATTGAAGGCTTTCTCAGCTGCTTCACTCCAACTGAAACCATGTTTTTTAAGCAAACTTGTGAGAGGCTTGCTTATGATTCCATTATTGGATGAACCTTCTGTAGTAACCTGAGAGGCCCAAGAAACCCCTCAGTTGCTTTACAGAAGTTGGTCTTGGCCAATCCACCATATCTTGAATTTTCTTTGGGTCAGCCTTTACTCCCTCTCCATAAATGATATGACCCAAGTAATCCACTTCTTTCTGCACAAACGAGCATTTGCTTTCCTTTCCATAAAACTGATTATCCCTCAGAAGTTTTAAAACAATTCTGAGGTGCTCAAGATGTGATGATAAATCTGGACTGTAAACCAGAATATCATCAAAGAAAACCAGTACAAACTTCCTTAAATGAGGTCCAAAGACCTTGTTCATTAAGGATTGGAATGTAGATGGACCATTAGTCAGCCCAAATGGCATCACTTTGAACTCAAAGTGGCCAAAATGAGTGCTGAAAGCAGTCTTCTCTATGTCTTGTTCCCTCATTCTGATCTGAAAATAACCTGATCTCAGGTCTATTTTAGAGAAATAAACTGCACCATGCAGTTCATCCAACAGATCATCAACAAGAGGAATTGGAAACTTGTCTTTAATGGTCAAGGAGTTCAAGTGTCTGTAGTCAACACAGAACCTCCAAGAACCATCTTTCTTTTTGACAAGCAATATGGGTGAGGAAAAAGGACTACAGCTAGGTTGTATGATTCCTTCCTTAAGCATATCCTTCACCTGTTTTTCTATTTCATTCTTTTGGAAATGAGGCACTCTGTAAGCCCTAAGCTTAACTGGTTGTGCCCCTTCCTTGAGTGTGATATGATGTTCATGACCCCTTCCAGGTGGCAATCCTGAAGGCATGTCAAAGACATCAGCAAACTCATCCAGCAGCCCTTGCACTGCTTCAGTCTCACCCTCAAGCCCCAAATCCCCTTCATTTCCTTGCACAAAACATAGTTGTCCCAACCACACCTCAGCTGCATCTTCCCAACTATTGGAGAAAGCTTCAACAGTCATGGACTGCAAATTAATGCTTCCAGACCCACTTCTATAAACCATCTCCTTCCCATTCTTCCACAACCTGACTTCCTGCTTCTTATAGTCCAATGTGACTGGACTATGTTTGTTCAGAAAGTCTCCTCCTAAAAGCACATCACTTCCTCCCAAAGTAAGGACAAATAGGTCCTGACAATAAGTCTGGTCCCCTATCCTCCATTTTACCCCTTTCACACAATCCTCATACCACATTTTTTCTCCATTTCCCAACACAATAAGCAAAGGCCTAGTGTGTTCAACCTTTAACCCCAACTGTTTAACCACCTTTGGATCAACAAAACTATGAGTGCTACCTGGATCAATCAAGATAGACACTTGTTGATTTCTACCTAACACACCAGGAATCCTGAAGATCCTGCCCCCATCAATGCCATTCAAGGCATTGACTGTGATGTGTGCCAGTTCAGCCACTTCCTCCCCTACATACAAGCCTTCATCCCCTACTTGAGACTGCAGAAGTTGCAACTCAAATTCTCCATCACCTTCACCAGGATCATCACACAGATATATCATAATTACTTCAGCCAATGAACACTTATGCTGAGGTGAATATTTTTCACCACATTTAAAGCACAAGTTCATCTCCCTCCTCCTCTGCATCTCCTCACTACTAAGTCTCTTAAACTTAATAGGTTCCTTGAAAGGTGTTTTAGGAGAAAAATTTGAAAACAATGAAGGCCTTGAACCACTTTGCAGACTCGCTGAACGAGGAGTGGTGGAGGTCTTCTGTGAGTAATTTGAATAATTACTCTTTCCAGTAAACTTAGCCATACTTTGTAGATGCATTTCTTGCTCAACAGCAAGTCTAAATGCCTCTAACAGAGTCCTTGGCCTATGCATACTCACTATACCTTTGATTTCCTCTTTAAGACCACTCAAAAACAGGTCTATGAAGTAATCAGAAGTGGCTTGAGTGCCTGTGGTTACAAACACAGCCTTTAAGGCCTCAAACCTCTTCATAGAGCTGTGCACATCTCCTAATTGTTTGAGTTTAGAAAAATCACCAACTATACCCGATATAGCTTTGGCATCAAATCATTGTACAAAGGATTGTACAAACGAAGCCGGTCCCCGAGTGCCATGTTCCGAAAGACAAAACTATGTCCCCCACGGACATGCTTCCCCCCTAAAATAAACCAAGGCCACATCTATCTTCAAAGGATCAGTGATTTTGTGGATCCTAAAATAGTGTTCTGCCTGTATCACCCATTCTCTAGGCAAACTACCTTCAAGCTTAGGGAATTCTAGTTTAGGTAACTTGAATTCCCCTCTCCTATCATAAACTGGTTCAAATCTATGTTCCTCAATAGGATTAGGTCTTAGATTAGCTCCTGAATTGAAGTCGTATCCATAATCAGTCCTAAGGTGTCTAGGTTGAGGTGAATTAACCGGCAACCTAGAATTATCCTCAGTACCTATCTTATCCATAGGACTTCGACCTATTTTTCCTATTTCTTCCATCAGTCTATTAAACTTCTCATCAGCATCTCTCTTAATTGAAGAGATTTCAGACTTTATTGAAGCCATTTCCTGACTGAAATCATCCAATTGAGAGTCGATTCTGTTAATCGAACTCTCGAATTGAGAATTGATCTTGATTATCGAACTCTCAGCATTGATTATCCTTCTGCTTTGATACTCAGCAGGAATTCGCAGCTCAGATGTATCCGGCAAATGCAACAGTGGTGGTGCCGTCAACGAATGAACATCGCCGGTCTGATTACGAGTGGTGACCATAGCTTCCGAAAATCGAAGGCTCTGATACCAATTTGTTATATCTAGGGAAATTCAGAGAATTTCACCAAGTAATAACAAGTCACAGAGAACAGAAAGAGAGAGAGAGAGAGAGAGACAAAGAGAGATTGAGAGAGAAATTAGTATCGTTCCACCATTAACGAGCTTGAAGCTCTAGTAATTACAAAAATGAACTAGGCTGAGATGAAGAGTTCTTAGAGAGAGAAGAGAAGACAGTTTCCTAAAATATCTGGATAAAATCTAACATCTCAAACTCAGCCTCTATTTATACAATCTCTTAACCCGCGTATTTACCCGATCCGGACAGACCCGGATCTTTTATTTTACCAACTAAGGGATCAAATCCCAGTACAAGCACTTAATATTCTATATTCCTATCCATAACAAGGATCTTATGTGGGAGATGGAGGCAAAAATGACAGGAATAATACAAAGTATTACAAACCCACCAACCATGAATCTTTCCATGTTCAGAGTGTTTTTATACACAATCTTGAAACCCTATTCAACTTGCTAAAAAGTTTTGATCTAATTTCTGGAAACTTAGAAATGATAACGCTAATGACCATCAGTATTTACACTTTTGGTTGCCTTTCTCTAGGGGATTGTTGGGAAGAGGCAGCCTTTACATCAGAAAATGAGATATTCTGTTCCTCTTCCTTATCCCCCGCCCCCAAAAGATTTATCCGGCGGCGGCAGTGGTAGTGGAGAACGTGAAGGGATCAAGATGGGAGGGGATTTTTAGATTTTATTTTGTTAATTTAAATTGAGTATTCATAGTTATTTTTTTAAACAATTAAGTACCCAATTTTTTCATTTGAGAAATAGATTGAAATGTTTGAAATACCCTTAAAAAGTATATTAAGTGTTGACCATTTGACTGGATTGAAGGAAAACTAACAGATGTCCTTTGTTGGCAGATCTAAAAAATATTTAGGATGTTAAAAATTAAAATTAAACAAAAAGGATCTTAACGACAATCTAGAAATACGAAAAGGACGATTTAGGCTAATTTGTCGGAGAAGAGGAGATTTTTCAATTTATTTTTCCTACTTTACTTTTAGTAGACAGTCCCTTTATCCCAAATTATCTCTTCAGTTCATGTTTTGCATGGAAGGAAATTAAAGTTTCACCAAAATTTATGTTAGAATATTGTAAAATGTCACCCTATTTAATTTTACTCTCAATTTAATTTTATCTTCTTTTCTCTCTCTCTCTCTATTATTTTTCTCTAAAACGTTCAACATAAGGGGTGTGATTGGAAAAAAATCATCATTATTGAGTCATTTTTTTTATATGGACCGGGTCCACATGGACCATGTGGTCCAAAATTAGCCACGTAATCACATAATTATCTCTCTCCTCATTCTGTAGTTATGTAGTCAGTTTTGTAGCACATGGTCCAATTGATCAGGTCCATATCAGAACTATCATTTATTTAGAAAGTGGACAATTAATTTTAGACAAATTAAAGGCAAATTGGTGATTTTGTCCCTAAACAATTTTGAATTTGATATAATGTCCCTAAACAACATTTTTTAAGTTTTTTTTCCCCATAAACAATTTGTATTTGGTGTATAAGGTCCTTATGTCCAAAATTTTATTAGTCAACCGTTAATTCAATATTTTAATCTGATCAAATCAAAATGTTAAAGGGCATTTTCGGTAGATTACTAATACAATAGTTTACCCCCAACTCCTAGCCCCCATCCTACCCATCTTCTTCTTTCTCTATCCCCATCCTCCACCACCGCCGACGCAACCCACCCACCCCCTTCAATGTGATTTCTACAAAAATTCTTGTATATTTTTTTACCAATTTCTTCAATATGGGTTTAAATTAGTAGTGTGCTTTGGGGGTTATTTTCTTCCATCTCCTGGATGGCATATACATTCACAAATGTCCATCATTCTTTTCAAGCTTGTTTTCTACATCCATTGTTTTACTCAAAGCAGCCAAATCAGAGTTAAAGCTACTGACCTCCATTGAATAACAAAAAAAAATTGTAAGCTTCACATACAATTATAAGTTTCACATCCAGACTTTGGAGAAAAAATGATTTGATATGACCATATATATATATTGCTTAGTTAACAGAGAATATATAGTGCAAAGTTTATAGTCCATTATGCATAATCCACAAGCAAGCATGTTGGAATTATTAAATCAAGCATATTATTATTTAGGAGGATATTTAGTTTTGGTAATTACTAGTTTTATTGTATTGGGTTTCATTTAGTAGTTTTCTAATCAGATTATATTTTCTAGATATCTTTGAGATTTTATTACATCACGTTTGGTATGCTGTAATAGAATGGAATGGAATCTCTTTCCAGGCAGAATCACGCGTTTTCCAACCATAATGACTTCGCAATCCTCTTTCCATTCCAGTGTTTGGAAGGGAAAGGCAGAATGAAATGTCGATTCTTGTTCTGTGTTTTGTAAAACTATATTTTAATGTCAAAATGAATGAAATTAAACAGAATATAACCTAAATGCCCTTTTAGCATATACTAGTGATATAACTTAATTAAACATTCATTACAAAATCTTACTTGAATAACATTGACATTATATATGAAAAATATTTTATACATATATTATTGAAACATAATTTTTATTAAAATGTCAACATAGTAATAAAAATATCTTTACATTTCAAATTAAAAATAGATTAAAACTACTACTAATAAAAAGGAATATTTATAAAATTAACATCTATGAAATTATACTAAGTGAAATAGAATATTTATGACTAAATATGAATATGTTGTTATGTAAAGTGAACGTAATAAATAAATGTCAGTTACTATATATTGATGATTCCAACTTCTCTTGGAAAGGTCATTCCATAGGTTTTGGTGTGGAATGACATTTCCCACTTCTTCCTGGAATCGTTATTCCCACTTCAAATTGCTCAACCAAACACCTGAATGGAAAGAGAAATGGGAAAGACCTTTCCATTCATTTTCATTCCCGCGTACCAAACACGCACTTAGAGTTTGACTCCTATATAAATAGAAGAGTTGTCTACGTATTCGTTGTGCCTTTGAGTGTGGTCTGGAGTTGAATTTTGGTGTGGTTGGGATTATTGATCCTTATGAATTTGAGAGTTTATGCATAGCATATTGTCTCCTCCTCTCCGTAGTATTGTGAGATTTGATCTCTGTGTTTTGTATTTCACATACTCACCACCAAAATTATTTATTCAATATATATGTTTCCACATTAAAAAATTCTACAATTGATATCAGAGTTATTGTTATGTGATGGTGATGGATCCTCGATGTTTGAGTGTTTGTCAGTTTTTATTTTTTATGGCAAAAATAATTTTGATACGTGGCGACAACGTATACAAAATTATTTTGAAAGTCTTCAAGTTTGGAATATTATAGAGGAAGGTTTTGAAGAAACTCCTTCCAACCACCAATTGACAGATGAAAAAGAGAAGAAGATGTGGGAAAATATCTTTGTAAGGCACAACCACAATATTAAGGTAGCATTAGATGTTGCAAGAAAATCTGTCTATGTTGAATCAGGAAAAGAGATTTGAACTCATTTAATTACTCGTTATGGAGGTAATGTTTATTCTAAAAATATTGTTGGAAAAGAGAAAATTGAAAAAGATGAAAGTTTTAGATTTCAAAATTTTGATGAGAAAATTGTTATTGATGATGATAAGATTAAATTTTATCTCCTCAAGAAGAAGAAAAACTATTTTGAGAAAATAATTCAAGATGAAGCTGAATGTTTTGGAGAATTCTTCTTCAATGGGTAGTTCTCTATTTGAGTTGAAATAAAAAATTGATTTGGATGATTGTGAAAATATTATTTTAGATGCTTCTCAAGGTAATATTGAGGTATCTTTTTCGTTGAGTGCTACAATTGATGATGAATGGTTGATTCAAGATTCTCCACAAATTATTGATTTGGTAGATAATTGTGAAAATTTATTTGAAGAAAAAGAAAAGAGAAGAAGTGTCAGGGAGAGAGTGACGAGAAGAGAAACAACAAAAATATGTCCTGAAAAAGGAGAAGTGATTAAGTAGACAAGGGACACATGAGTTCCATGTGTTGTTATGTCGAATCAGAACAAACGCACAAGCAATTTGCGTTTTGTTTTGAAAAACGCATGCATCCCATGCATTGAGCACACTTTAAGAACAATTCTAAAAAGTTTGCCATGCATCTTTACAAAAAGGTGCTCAACCTGAGCAAAAACTTTGTGTTGAATCTTACCTAGGGTACCCTATCTTCAAGGTTTCAACAATGAAAGTTTTTCATGTGATCTTTCTCTCAAGCCCTCTCCATCTGAACAAGTAAATTGTTTTTCTCTTTCTTTGTCATCATCTAATTTGACGATTGATATATGGTTATTTTGTTAGTAGTGCCCTAGGACCATTGGCATATGTTGTACGTTTTATATCTTTTGAGCATGTCATTTGAATAGCTAATTTTACTTATGAACATCAAATGCGTGATTTGATAGTAAAACTCATTAGCTTATGTAATTACTATTCTAGTTGTCCCTAGTTTTATGTAAGGTTGTTTACAATGAAATAAAACTAGCATGATGTTTGATTGATGATTATGTTTTACTAATCATGTGTAATGAATACAAATCATATCATAGATGCAATATATTGGGATATATTGTATCGAACGTGATCCGTTAGAGAAGTAATACTTCATGGTCCTTAGTCA
Source organism: Vinca minor (assembly GCA_026122235.1). Taxonomy (NCBI): domain Eukaryota; kingdom Viridiplantae; phylum Streptophyta; class Magnoliopsida; order Gentianales; family Apocynaceae; genus Vinca; species Vinca minor. Next base: position 1,566,138 of record JAOCZM010000206.1, on the reverse strand, counting down.
TAAGTATTACTTCCTCAATACTATTTTGGAATCCGTAGACCTTATGTCTCCATTGATTCTAGCATGAATGGAGCCACGTTTTGACTCAGTCAGACGTTACTTTTAATCGAGTAATCAATACGACTCATGATCAGATGTAGTAGTATCCTATCATGGCTTGAATGTGAGAGGCATTGTAAGGAATTTGTCCCTCTCTTATTAGAGAGAGATATACATGGGCTCCTCGATAGGGAAAGACTGTTTAAATGCATGGTCGTGCTCAAATATATTTAATAAAGTGGTTATTAAATATTGTTTGTTGGAACAGTCTACCTGGAGATCAAGCATAAATACAATTAACCTTTATAAGGGTGACGACTACCATGCCTTATGCTTAATTATGACAGAGGGATCAAATAGTGGATTGATATTAGGTTTTGTTGTACATTCATTCACTCTGGGTAGTCTCAATGTCCTGCTAGGGACCGCTTGTGATTTATGAACACATACTACTACTAATTGTGTTTTCATTGCAATTGTGACATGAACCTACAGGGTCACACGCATAGACGAGTTAACGAGCTTCATGTCCAGATTCAATGAATCTAGAATGTGTCTAGGTTCATTGTATCTGACATTTATTTTTCTGAGAATAATAAAACGTTATTATTCGAATTACAGATTAAGGAGGGGCATTTTCGGTATTTGGATATAACTGGGATTACGTGGGAGTTATTATGCGATAAAGACTCCCACTACCAGCAGAAGTCTAGAGAACGTGGGAGTTAAAACTCCCACTGCCAGAACAAGTGGAAAGGACGTGGGAGTTGTGCTTGAAACAACCTCTCACACCCTATATAAACTTTTCTTGGCCAAAACCCTAGATACGGATTTTTGAGCCGCAAAAACCAAAAGGACTCTGAAATTAGATTTCGGTTTTCTGCCCCTCCCTTTCTCTCTAAATTTTCGAAACTCAGAAAAACGAAGAGCTAGCAATCGCTGTTCGTTTCGTCGCGTGGATACCGGTAGAGGGTAATTCCGCAAAGGGAAAGCTATTGGTGGCAGCAACACAAACTCTGAAAGTCCAAGAATCAGAATCTTTCATTCAAGAATCAGATTCTTTTGCCGAAAAATGTAAGCTTTAGTTTTAAATTTCGATTCCCATGGTATGAGCGGATCCTTCGGGGGAGGACTCATGGGTGTCTAGAACGAGTTTTTGCCCATGAATCCCTTCATATTGTACTTCAGTCATTGTAATATCTAGATTACTTATGGCATAAAAAGGTGAAAACCGAGTTTTCAGGACTATTGAATGTTGGGTAATAAATTTTTTTCCCATTTTACCCTTGCAAGAGAGAGGTATTTGGAGTCCTGTTATGAAACGTCATCAATTTGGATGAAAACTTCATAATTATTTGATGGAATGATGAAAATGGCAGCCCTTAAAATTATTGGGTATAAAATAAATAAAAATTAATGAAAGTGATTAAACGAAAATAAATTGATAACCAAAATAAATATTAATTTGAGTGAAGAGACACAAATTTTTGAAGACGAAAACAAGTTAAAAAATGAAAACAATAAAGAGAAAAATGCCCCAGTAGTCCCCCTAACTATTTCAGTTTAGACTCGATAATTCATGTTCTCTTATTTCAGCATAAAGAATTCTCCATCTTTTTACGGGCAGCTTATTAAGTTCAAACCACCACACACACGGCGGAATTCAGCAAAAAACACACACGTGAGCTGCACATTCATTTAACCCAGGGGCATAAATGTCTTAAACAACCTCGACCCGCATCAAGACCCATCAGATTTAAGGATTAAATTCCTAAAATACTCAATTGTCATAATTTTTTCCATTTTCCTCAATAATCCAAAGAAAATTTGAAAGCCTCTAGAGTTTCTTGCCATTTCATCATGAATTCTGCTTCAATCTTCAAAAGGTTGGTGCTTCGATGAGTCAAATGGAGCGACGAAAACTTGGAGGTTGTCACACCCCGTAACCAGGGTCGATGACATGGCAGTGTCTCATTGGTTAATGAAACACCAAAGCCAACAAACAAAGTTACTAAAAAGAAATTCAATTATGAAAAAAATCTGAAATAAGAGTTCAACAGTGGAAACTAATTATTAGAAATGAAATTATTTAACGAAAGTAATAATGAAGTAAACTAAATTCTTTAATTGAAACCGGTTATGAATCACTCTTCATAATCCCCATCCCAGATGCCATCATCTTCATAGTGTTGCTCGTCATCACCTAAATCATCTGCACAGTAAAAGTGGATGGACTGAGCTACGGTGCTCAGTAGGGACCAATAAAAAGAACGAACAAGTGTAAAACAACAAATAAGCTAAGTAGCCATATTCGTTGCATCTAAACGCTTACATAACCGAGTGCACAACACGCACCACGCATTGCTCATACACTACACTCAATTACAACACCGTTTAAACACTAAGAACATCACTACCGCTATGACACACAATCCCGCCACATGAGCTAACTCATCTATTCACTCCCAATCAACAATAACGGTAATGGCCCTAGCTATTATCCGAGCTAGGACGACTCAGAAAATGCAGGCACAGGTTTGGTACGGTCCCCTGAACGATGGGCCCAGGGTTTAAGGATCCATTCTTTTATTGCCTCATCATCCCTCACCAGGGACTCCACAAAACCGTTACAGTCCTAATGATCTCCTCATCGGGTTAAGGCCCCGGATGTTTCACTGTTCACTTAGATCACAAGGATATTCTTACACGACTCGATATTCGAATGAATCCTGCTAATCAATCGTTCCTAGACAAGAGCTCAAATAGAAGGCGACGACTCGGTCGACCAAAACCAATAAGGACTAAAATCAATGACTCCCAAATATGTCGACCAAAGTGGTAACATTTATGCAAGTTCAATATAGGCCCAATTACTCCAAATTTTACAAGTATCAATTAATTATGACAATTTACATAAGGAAATAACAAGAACGCAGTAATTAATTTACGAATCAGATTATAATGAATTCAAATCATGAACAAAACAGTTTATACAATATCGAAAGCAATAAACACAATTCGTGCAACTATTTCATAAATTGAATAGTTTATTCACTTTTACTGTGCAGTAATTAATGCGAGAATTAAATAACGTAGGGGTGGTCCCTACCTCTTACGGAGACAAAAGATAACAGAAAATACGAAATCTGCACAGCCCAGTCTTACTCTCGGAGTTATAACTCTCTGCTCGGGACTTGGAATGACGTTCCGTCTGCGCTCACTCGAAGCTTATAAAATTATCTTCGATTCGGTATATAATAGGATGAAAACGAACAGGTAACGCTCCCTCAATGATCTCTCAAAGTTCTGGACAGAATGTCTGAAAGTCACCAAAAATCCCAAAAATTGCCTACTGTTTTAATTTTATTTTTTTTATTATTAACCCAATCACCAGCAACCCCTTTATATACTGATTGGTTGCCTTGTGCAGGATATTCAAAGGCTACAAATTAGTTCCCTGATCCCATGACCCCATGACCTCATGACTAGGGCAAATGGGTTAACCCGGCGAGTTCGGGGCGAGTCGGTGAACAGTGGCGGGGCGGGGCGGGGTTGGGTCCAAAAATGAAAATGACGAACCCACCTCACCCCGTTTGGAAAACCCATCAAAAGTGGGCAGAGTCATGGGTTAACCCGGTGGGTTGGGCCGGTCGGTTGGGTTTAGGCGAGTTTGGTGGGTTGGACTTAAGCGGGTTGGGTGTTTTTTTTTAATTTTTTTTTTTGGTAAAAATAAATATAGATAAAAGTCATACCGGTTTTATTTATAACAAAATAAGACTTACATATGAGGGGAACTTAGATGAAAACAACATAATAAAACAAACATTACAATTTAAAATGAAAAGTACAATAAAAATTACAATTTAAACATAACAACCCGGGTGTTTATTTTTTATGTTTCTAACCATTGTTCTCGTCCCCCAACCATGTTCGTGACGAATTTCATACCCACACTTCGTACATTTAGCTTTGAGAACTTCCCCATTAAATACCCATACTTGCCAAACTTTGGAAGTCCTCCTAGTCCAAGAACTAGTAGAGGGATTAGGAGGAATGTTGTCCATATTTTCTATTTAGAAAATAGAGTAGAAAATGATAGTGTGGGTTTGGTGTGAGTTGAGGGGATTTGAGCGAGTATTTATAGGGGTTGGGGTAATATGGGTTAAGTGGGTCGGGGTGGGGTAATATGGGTTTAAATGGTGCGGGTTGGGGAAACGGGCGGGGCGGGGCGGGTTGTGGGTTTTTGACGGGGCGAGGCGGGCTAGGTCGATTTTTCTTGGATGTACAACCCACCCCGCCTCGTTTGTAAAACCCACTTAACCCGTGGGTCATAACGGGTTTAGGCGGGTCCAAATGTGGGCCGAGTTAAACGGGGAGGGGCGGGGCGCGGGTGGGCCAAACCCACTTGCCATTGCTACCCATGACCCCCCATAACTTGCACGATACACACACGTTTTGCTTCTTTTTCCCTTTTTTTTTATTCTTGTTTCCTGCTCCCAGTAAGTAGCCCACAAAATCCATGCTTTCTTTTTCTTTTTAATTTAATTTTATTTCCTTTATTTCCAATTCAATTAACCAATCATCTAATTAAATTACTAATCTAGGTGAATCACAATTTAAGTCCCTTAATTACGATACCCGTACGAAACGCCCCACAACGAAACGTACCAAAAATGTAACACGCAACATGTTATAAAAATTAATAGACACGTAAACACATAATCACGCAAAATAAATTACGCCTACGCAATAAATCACACAAAAAAATTAAATGTAAAATAACGCGTAAGCAAAAGTTACGGGTTTCATAGAGGTCCTCTCCCAAGATACTGTTAGTCTTCTTTTCCTAAAACTGAAAAGGCTTTATTTTTTTTAATGTTTTGTGAAGCGTGTAAATCATTATATTTTGTGTTTTGGTGTTAAAAATGTCTCTGAATTTTAGGTTTAATCACTGTAAATGTAATGTGAAATTGATAATCGCTCGATTTAGTAATCTGAAAATATTTTATTTGTAGTGACAATGATGATGATGGTGGACTAGGTGACTTTGTAGATGATGCATCTTGGTTAGGTAAAATGTTGATTGAAGAACTACAAAAAAAAAAGGGTAAGAGAAAAGTAGGGGAGGCTGAGGATGATGGTTGAATATTGTTCATGAAGAGGATATAAATGAAAGTGATGAGGGTAATAAGAATGATGAAAATGAGCAGGCTGATACTGAAAATGATAAAGATGAAATAAATCAGCAAGGCATTGAAAATCAAGCAAATTCCAAAAAAAAATGATGACTTTAGAAGAAAACCAAGAAAAAGTTTGCTATTTGAGGATGGTCTCGATTTTGACATTCAAGACAAGGATAAAAAAATACATGAAGGAAAACAAGGCGGTGGTTTGGATAGTGATAAAGAATTGTACAAGTCCAATGAAAGTTCTGGTGAAGATGATCCTTCATAGGGAAAAAGGGAAAAGTTGGTGAGATTTAATGAAGAGAGGGTTATGAAAAATCCCGACTTTTTTTGAGGGCTTGGTTTTTAGAAAAAGGGAACAGTTCAAAAAAGCACTAAACATGCATGGTATTGCACAAGGTAAATCAATTGGCCTTTAGAAATGATAAGGTGAGGGTAGTGGTTGTTTGCAATGCATATAAGTGCAAGTGGAAGGTGTTGACTTCAATTTTGAGTGGTGTAAGTGTTTTTATAGTGAAGACAGTTCACACACAATTGTGGTTGGAACTATGATCACAAACATGTCACCCACAAATACTTAGCCAGGAGATACTTGGAGGAACTAATAAAGGACAATGGTGTGGTAGTATTGGATTTTCAGAACAAGGTTCAACAAGAGATTGAGGTTAATGTGACTATAAACAAGATTTACAAGATTATTGGAGAAGCAAAAAAGATATTGTATGGAAAATATAAAGATAAATACAATTTTCGTGGGATTATTGTGAGGAAATCATAAGAACAAATCCTGGATCAACATTTTCATTGACACAATTGTGGATAGACAAGGAAGGAAGGTATTTCATAGAATGTATGTGTGTTTGGATGCATTAAAGAAGAAGTCTTTGGCTGGTTGTAGGAGAGTTTTAGGAATTGATGGATGCCATATTAAAGGCCCTTATCCAGGTATTTTGTTGACAACTGTTGGATTAGATGTTGATAATGGCATATATCTAGATGTTTATGCAGTCGTGGAGAAGGAATCAAAGGATTATTGGGCATGGTTTATTAGTGGTATTAAAACAGATGTTGGTGTTGATGCAAGTTGGTGCATAATTTTAGATAGACAGAAGGGTTTGCTAGATGTTGTTAATAAGGTGATACATGGGATTGAACACAGGTATTGTGTGTGACACATGAATAACAATTTCAAAGCAACTTATCCTGGTGAGCTGCTGAAATCGTGGGTTTGGAGGTGTGCTAGAGCTTCTTATGAAAATCAGTTTAATTCTGAAATGGGAGGGTTAAAAGGGTTATGGCCAGATGCATGGAAATGGTTGGTAAATGCTGCAAAACTAAAGCATTGGAGCAAGTCCCATTTCAGCACAAACACAGAGTGTGACATCCTCCTTAACAATCATTGCAAGTCTTTCAATTCCAGTATATTGCATGCTAGGAATAAGCCTATCCTAGGAATGTTGGATCGGGTTATAGTGTATCTTATGTTGAGGTTGCAAAGTAGAAGGTCTTGGAAGCAAAGGCAAGACATTGATATTTGTCCTAGAATTAAAACAATTGTGCAGAATTTGGTGATGAATGCAGGGTCTTGTTATTCATCATTTGCAGGAGGAGGTAAGTTTGAGGTGCGAGAGGTTAGGGAGTAAACAATTTGTGGTTGACTTAGGATTATAATCTTGTACTTGTAGGAAATGAGATCTGAGTGGTATACCATGTCTTCATGTTGTTTCAGCAATTGTAAAACAGTCACTGATGATGTCACAACAAAAGATCATGTCCACTTAATGATACTACCTGGCTGGAACTAGAAGATGACATTGCTGGGGCAGAATATGATAGTCAATGTGTTCCTTTGGAGACTCCACCAGAAACACCACTTGAAGAACCACGTATTACACAAGTACCCCTTATTTTTTGTTCATTTTTATGTCTTTCAGCATCACAATACTATGTATAATATTGATGATACACTTGTGGTGCAGGTTGATAGTAGAAACAATCGTCAATTTGGAATGTGAATTAGATATGAAACAATGCCATTAGTTGAAGAAATGACATCTCAAATTACTCAAGAACACCTGTTCCAACAAACTAAATATCAAAGGAGAAAGAAGATGTGAAGAAATTATGTTTAGATAGGAACTGAATCTTATATTTTGCAGTTTTTGTGGATGAATTGAACAAAAATTTATTTGGTTTTTGTGGTTGAAATGGGTGGGAATATATTTTTCACTTTTATGTGGTTGAAATGGGTAGGATTTATTAGACTTTATGGCTGTTTTTTGGCAGTTTATGGGGGAAACTTTTGAACCTTTTGTCTTGAAGACTTGAATTTGAATCCTCTTGTCTATTTTATGTCATTGATCATTGGTATATGCATTATTGTTTCTATTACATTATTGGAGTTGCTTCATGTTCCTTTCTTAATCCTGTACAAAAGTGGCACTTCATATCATTAAACAAGCTGCTCTTCATTTCTTTAAACACCAACAAAATACATTCAAAATGCAAGGTGCAATTGTACCATTACAATAAAGATTAGCACAGTTGAACCTAACTAATACAACCTAACTTTTAATGATATTACTAACTATTAAAATAAAGATCAAAAGCTCTAACCTTTGAAGAACATTACATAAGTTGCAATAAACAAACAAAAATACACCATAATTCTTAATTTTTTCATCAATTTCCTCATCTCCTGGGTCTCTTCTTGGATCCTCCTTAAATCATCTTCAACTGCAACCATCCTTCCTAACACCTCACAAGTTGGGGCATCCACCCAACTAAACAATCCACAAGAATCTCGATGCTGAAAATAACCAAAAAAATGGCACCATTTTGCCTTCAATTCGAAGAACATACAAAGTAATGTATTAAAATCAGTCCAAGAAACTTACCATGTATCTTTGACAGCGGACAAATCGCCTCCCTGGGTTTTCATTTGTCCATGAAGTCATCGAATTAACATCTAATTTACAGCTGCACTTCATTAGATGTGCAAGCTTTAGAGAGAAAAATTGAAGATTTGGAAATGGGGGAGAAAATTCACGGAGTAATTGGAAATGAAGTGATGATTTGAGCGATTTTAGGGATTTAATCCCCAAATCTGATAGGTCTTGATGCGGGTTGGGGTTGTTTATGACATTTATGCCCCTGGGTCAAAGACATGTGCAGCTTTCATGCGTGTTTTTTGCAAGATTCCGCCGTGTGTGTGGTGGTTTTGACTTAAGAGGCTGCTTGTAAAAAGATGGAAGATTCTTTAAAGCTGAAATAAACAATCAAGGTTTATCGAGGCAGACAACGAAGTGCAGTTTAAGTGGTAAGACACTTCAATTTCAAATGATAGGTCGAAGGTTCGAGTAATACTGGGGGAAGTGGGGAACCACTATCGTTCCTCTTAAAAAAAAGGAATTATCGAGGCTACATTGAAATAGTTGGGGGACTATTGGGGCCATTTTCTAAAAAATAAATGTGGTAGCCTAACTAACGGGTGAAAATCATCTGTCCATGTGTATGTCACTATTATTGTACCAACCAATATGAATAGTCTTTCAATTATATATATATATATATATATATATATATATATATATATATAGTATGATGATCGTGATCAGTAGTCATCCCGATATACACGGGGACATATGTTTTTTTTGCCCTAACTAGTAGGTACCAAATTGGCTAATTATGCAAAAATAATAAAATTGCAAAACGGGAATACGACACCGCCACTACCTCCATTTCCTCTAGTTTTAAGTTCCCCGCCTCATATTTTAGCGGGAAAATCACAAAACCCTTTTCTCAAAATCCCCAATTCTCTCATCCAAACGAGAACAGAGAAATCAAAATCTAATGCCGAGGAAAGACGATACACAACAGCTCCGTGATGCTAAACGAGCTTATCGGGAGGCGGAGTTGGAAGGGAACAGGGCGGAGGAGGCGCGGTGGGCAAATGTAATCGGAGACATACTAAAGAATCGAGGAGAGTATGTGGAAGCACTTAAATGGCTTCGAAAAGATTACGAGATTTCGACTAAGTATTTGCCTGAGAAACAGCTGCTTCCTACTTGTCAATCCCTTGGTGAACTTTACTTCCGTCTTAATGATCTAGAAAATGCCCTTACTTATCAGGTGAAATTAGGGGGATGCACTTTTTGGTTAAATTGATTGGCTATTTAAGTAGAATTAGGGGGCTACTTTTATTTTTTGTTTTTGTTTAGGACCAAATACTTTTGAATATTATTGGGTTATCATTTTTTCATGAAATTGTAATCAAGTAGTAATTTTAACTGTTTTTTTGAGTTGAGTTATTGGACTTATCCCTTTACTTGATTAGGTTGATCCTTCAATACTATTTTCTTCGGGTTAGTTAATATGTTCATCTTTCAGGGTGTGTTTTCTCTACATGTTTTGTTTCTTTATTGTCATTTTAATTAATGATAAGACTTTCAAGAACTTCAGAAAAGGATTATGGTGGCTTCATTCTATTTAACAAGTGTTCCAAAGATCAGGATTAAGAGTATAAACATCTGAATATATGGTACGAAATAGAGTGAATGAGTTTGTCTTAGGATGTGATTCTTAGATTTGGAAGTTTTGTGTCTTCTCAAATAGATATGTCTGGAAACAATTTGTTAGAAATGGATACATCATCTGGAAACTTGTGATTATATGCAGTGTCGTTTAAGGGGATGCTCGTTATTGTTCTTATATTCTGTTTGAGCAAAGTAGGAAGTTGTAAAAACCTGTAATGTAAACATCTGTTCATGCTTTTGAAATGTTTATGCTGGATAAATATTAAATACGAAACATACTTGGTAGCAGATAAGAAATAGACTTGATAAGGTGGTTAAGTAACAAACATGCTTGGTAGAAGAGAAGAAATGGAATATAGAAAAAGTTGATAAGGTTTGAAAAAGGTGCTTCCCTGATAATTTCTTGGCAATGGGAATGTAGATTTCCCTAATTCTATGTGAAATCTGAAACTGTATACCATATAAAAGAAAAAATCTGTAACTTTCAATTGGAAATATTCCATGTATTGTATGGAATACTCACATGTTTTTCACCAAGATAGCAGCTTTCTAGTCTCTGAAAGGTGAAGCAAATGCTTTTTGAAAGTGGACTTAACCTTATTCTTCCCTGCATCTTTCGAAGATACAAATCTAAGATATCATCTGGAATTATGGGCGTCTATACCAAGAATTAGTTCAACTTTGATCTTTCATTAGTGCCTCGACTCTCAGTCTACTTTCTTTTTTGAAGAAGAATTCCTTTCTCTAATTAATTTGGGATCTGGTTCTGCTCAAGTTTTCCAGCTTCCACTGTTTCTTCCTCGGGCTTATAATTAGTTTGTTCTTGAATTGTAGAAAAAACATTTAGAGCTTGCCAAGAGCATAAATGATCTCATTGAGCAGCAAAGAGCAAGCACCCAACTCGGTCGAACATACCATGAAATGTTTTTGAAATCAGATGATGACCATTTTTCTGTACGGAATGCCAAAAAGTACTTCAGGGCAGCTATGGAGCTAGCAGAAGATCTGAAGAAAAATCCCGAATCTTCTAAATGTTCTGTGAAAGAGTACATTGACGCCCATAATAATCTTGGGATGCTAGAAACGGATCTGGATAACTTAGAGGAAGCAGAGAAAATTCTTACTCGAGGATTAGAGATCTGTGATGAAGAAGAGGTGATTGAGGATGATGATGGGCGTAGCAGGCTTCATCATAACCTTGGAAATGTTTATCTGGGGATGAGAAGATGGGAAAGTGCCAAGTTTCACATTGAGAAGGACATTAAAATTTGCAGGAAAATTGGACACTGCCAAGGGGAAGCAAAGGGTTATGTTAATCTTGCTGAGCTGCACTACAGGGTCCAAAAATATGATGAGGCTATTCATTGTTATCAAAAGGCACTTGAATTGGCAAAATCCATGGAAGACGAGGATAGTTTAGCTATGCAAATTGAGCAGAATACTGAAACAGTAAAAGAAGCAAAGAAAGTAATGGCTGAACTAATGAAAGAAGAGCAGCATCTTAAAAGGCTGTTGAGGAATATGGAAATTGCTAGAGGCACAGAAAGAGAAAGGAAGTGTCTATTGGAACAGATTTCATCTCTTGACCGTCTTATTGAGAAATCAAGCACGATATTTGCATGGAAAAAGGTAGACTAGCAATGTTTATTGTTGGTTTTTTGTCCTTGTATATACTTTCACAGCTAACTCTTAATGGAAAATTATTTTCTTTAAGAAAATCAATTGCTTAACCTGAAAGCTGGTTGTAGCTATTGTAGATTGCATTTTCACTCTTTATTTTAGCTTAAAAAAGTTTTGGGAAAAAAAATCTGCACTGCAGAAACTATCTTGGAAGTTGCTTTGGCTTATCAAAGCGGTTGAAAATAAGATTATTATACCGATTTATTGAACATCTTTTTTCAAAAGCATTTGTTGCTATATTTTTCAAAAAGAAAAAAAAAAGCATCCGAAAACAGGTTCTTAATAATTTAATCTCTGATAGAAAAGAGCTCATTTGTGCAGAACATCAATATTCACTTCATCTTTCAACTCCCAATTATGACCTTGTACTGTAGTAGGTAACTTGACTTTTAGTTTTGGATCTTTATTCTTAGCATTGCGAATATGCCAAAAAGAAGAAGGAAATAGCAGATCAGCTTTGTGACAAAGAAAAATTGGGTGATTCATTTCTAGCCATTGGAGAGTCATACCAGAAGCTCAGGGATTTCGAGGAAGCCCTTAAATGGTTCAAGGAGAGCTGGAAAACCTATAAATTAATTGGCAACATGGAGGTATTTTACTCTATCCTCAAACATTATATTCCTTGCGCTTTTGTTCTTGAAATTTGGTAACAAAAATTGATAAGTTTGTGACTAACAAGAAAAGATACTGACAAATTACACTGACATTTCTCATAGATACGTGGACAACATTTCTGTAGAAGATAACATACGAACTTTGAACAAAACTGTATTTTCATGTCTACTACTGGTTTAATTCCGAATTGAATGGCAGTTTTTTCTGAAGTGGACAATTAATTTTGAACTGGGCATTGGGTCTATTTGATCCTAATAATCACATCTCCAAAATCAAGGCAAAGTTGGTCTGTATAGGATTATGATTTCTAGAAGTGATGCCTCCATTCGTGCCTCTTATTACTTCCTTATGAATGGAACAACTTCTTACTAGTCTTACATGAGACTGATATGTGCACCATGAAATGCAAGCCTAGTTGCAGTTAAAATGAAAAAAATACAAGCAAGTGATTGGTGGTGCAAAGATTTCATAATCATCCTGTAAGAGGAGTAAGATAAGTGAGTAGGAAGGCTGCTTCCACGCCATAAGTCCTAGATGGCTGATGGTCCATGCCCTTGCACAGGAGCACTCGCAGGCGCTAGCATTAAAGCAAGGAGAGGTTAAACAAAGTCCCAAGAATGAGCCTGGGTCCTGCTCGCTTGGCCTGGCCATTAGCTTCAACCTCTCTCTCTAGTTCACCTATTTAGACCCTACACTTTGGCGTTGTTAAAGTGTCTAAAACATCTAAAATTTGGACATTGTCTTTAATATTAGGATGGTCGAGTTCTGGACATGTGCTGGAAGCGAAAAATCAGAAGAGGTAGACCTTTTGATAGTTTATTAGGTCAATAACATCATCTATGTACCAGAAGCTCATTCAAATAATACAACTTCACTATTTTGACTTTAAGATTTTATCTTGTGTACTTAAGGTTTTTTGATACTGGTGATTTTAGGGGCAAGCATTAGCAAAGATTGACATAGGAGGTGTTTTAGATTCTTCTGGTGATTGGATTGCAGCCTTCAATGCTTTTGAAGAGGGATACAGGTCAGTGTCTTCATTTGTTTGTTCTTTTGAGTTGTGATTTAAGTAATTTAATATTTTCTTCTAGGAACTTCAAGCAATAGCTGTTTTAATGTAACCAATAGATTCCTTTGATGTGAATGTTTCTTCTTCTAGGAACTTCAAGCAATAGCTGTTTTAATGTAACCAATAGATTCCTTTGATGTGAATGTTTCTTCTTTAAGGACAGTGATAGTTTATGGCTACAAGTTTCTCTTGTTAACACAGAAGTTCTGAACTGATACATACAAACTTTCTCTTTCACACACAATGTCTATTAATATAACTAAGTTTAAGTCAGAGAATTTGCCCTCATATAATGACATACTTTCATGTTCCTCCACTTTATAAATGTTGCACAATTAAAATAACACACATAGGCTTTCATCATGTGCCTTTATTTTGTCTGTGGCAGGTAAGGAGAAGGAATCAATTTTAATGGAGCTAAAAAAAAAAAACATATTCTTTTCTACAATACAAGCCAGATGATTATGTCAGAGAATTTGCCCTCATATAATGACATACTTTCATGTTCCTCCACTTTATAAATGTTGCACAATTAAAATAACACACATAGGCTTTCATCATGTGCCTTTATTTTGTCTGTGGCAGGTAAGGAGAAGGAATCAATTTTAATGGAGCTAAAAAAAAAAACATATTCTTTTCTACAATACAAGCCAGATGATTATGCTTCTGCTGCATACATTCGGGAATTGTTTTCTGAATATTTCCTCTATGAGAATCCATTTGAATTTTAGGTGCTAAATCTTGTTGCAGGATTAGTCTTCAGGCCAAACTTCCTTCTGTTCGGCTGTCTGCTTTGGAGAATATGCACTACAGCCAAATGATTAGATTTGATAATGTTGAAGAGGCCAGGTAATTCAGCATACTTCATTAGGTGCATATTTGAATATCACCCATCACAAATAAAGTTTGGAGAAAGACCCAAGACCAAAATTACCGTGACAGGGTCAAATTTAATTTTGTTTCTTTATACATTTAGTTTTGAATTGCACATAACTACATCTTTTGTTCGAACACCCATAAATTATGCTTAGTTTTTTTTTCTTTTTTTGGTTTTTTTTGAAATAAGATTAATCTATTCATGAACAAAGATGTTTTTTTTAATAGGAAATTACAATCTTTAATCAGCGAACTAAAGGTTTCAGCAGTAGGAGAGAATGAAGCACGAGTTGTTGCAGAGAACTTTTGTGCTGAAACTATATCAGATATTGATGACCAATCACCAAATATCTCCAATATCAGCATATCATCAGAGAGGAGTATGTCATATTCCCCTCAATCAAAATCTCAAGGATCTACAGATGACTTGAATGAAAATGCTCCTTTGATATCATTTCTTCATCCTAGTAAAAGGTCAAAAGTAAAGCTGCAAACTGCTTGTCAAGCTGATGCTAAAACTTCCATCAAGCTACCTGATTACTCACCAAGGGGTACATCAATGTCTGCTGGTAGTCCATCAGTTGGACGCAAACGCACACGTCTTGTTCTTTCTGATGATGAATGCGAACTTGGTGATGAAAATGCACCGACAAGAGCTGTTTATGAATGTCACGTAGAAGAGGTTGCCACTTCGAATGGCTGTGAGTAAATCATCATCTCATTTTAGCTGTTAGCCAGGAAGAGGAACTGATGTTCTTTCTTTGAACTTGCAGTTAAGAATATAAAAGACCTTGGCAGTCCTGCTCGTGTATTCCAGGTAAAATAACTCTTGATAAAACTAATGGAACTATATCCCTTGCAAAACTACTGTGCTTATTGTTTGTTTTGGCAGGAAATTTCACCAGTTGCGTCAAAATCCGCCATTAGTGCTTCAACCCCTGTTGCTCCAGAACACAGAATTTCTTCCTACAGATCTGGAACATCTAAATTAGCTTCTCAGAATAAAGAAAACTACAGAGATTTGAGCATAAATCAATTTGATAATTCGAACCATGACAGAAATTCCTGCAAAAGTACTGGTGTTTCAGGAAACCAGTTTTATGAGCACATGCATGGTCCCAATTTTTCTAGTCCTTGTGATGGAAGTTGCGTAAGTATTATCAAACAGCAATTGGCATGTCTG
Organism: Vinca minor; assembly: GCA_026122235.1. Lineage (NCBI taxonomy): Eukaryota > Viridiplantae > Streptophyta > Magnoliopsida > Gentianales > Apocynaceae > Vinca > Vinca minor. Next base: position 1,550,955 of record JAOCZM010000206.1, on the reverse strand, counting down.
GGTTTCATTTTTATCAACTTTTTATTTAGTGTCATTTATGTCTGATTCATGAAGTACAAAATATCTGTGAACTGATTATACTTATCTATCTTAAATCAGTGGATTACCATCCTGTCTCATGCAGTTCTTTTTCCAATGGATACCCAAACACCAAGAGCTATTGCATCGTAAACTATTGTTATCTAGATAAATTATGGGTGTAAGTGGATAGAGTTTGGTTTGGGACCAAACTCCTCAGGCTGCGTAAAAGCTGAATTATTTGTGAGAGGAAATGTGAGTTCCAAGCTAAACCTAATCCAAACGCACCTTATGCTAATGCATCTTTAGTCATCATTTCAATTGCAAAAGCTACGGAAACTGATGATTTTGTATAAAAGCTATTCTTTCCATAGTACTGGCTGGCAGTGACTACCAGAAATGCAGTTAATCTTGGCTACAGAAACCTCTCTCAGTATATTACCTTTCCTCCATGATTGAAGATTTTTTCTCTTGATGTGTTTTTTACAGCGGCACCTAATAGTCAAAATTGAGAATGATTTGGTACATGTAAATCCAGACTTGTGCATGGCTGGAAACAAAATCAGCATAGAAAGGATGAAAGTTGAAGTGGCGTGTTCGTACTACCTATATCTACCCTCTGAGAAGAGAGCAAAAGGTAGGCATAAATTTTCTCTTTTATGAGCTGGTTTACTGTTTTGCCACCACAAACCAAGTTTTTTTTATGATAATAATGATTGACTGAGAGGAGGAACTTCTCTGTTGTATTAATAGCAGGCAATATGTACAATATGAACATCTGCGAAGAACATTTTAAAGTTGCATTCATGTGGTCAAACATATTGTGGGTTGTTAACATTTTATTTCTTAAATGTTGATGTGATATGGACAATCTGCAGACTTCTAGTAGATGCTTGTCCAGTGCAGCCGCTAGACAAGCATTGCATATAATTATGTGGTATTAGGAAATCACCAAAGTAACTCCATAGAATTATTTTTTGCAGCATTTAAGATCATATAGTTCTAATTACAAGCTCTAGTTGTGACAAAGTATATGATATACGTGCAGACAGAATAACACATTTATTAAGAAATTACCAAAGCAACTAGATATTCTTCTTCTTCTTCCTATTATTATTATTATTTTGTAGCATTTACGGTCATATAATTCTAATTTCAAAGTTCTAGTTGTAACAGAATAATTGATATACATGCACGCATAAGTACATACCGATTGCACGTTCTTTTACAAATGAATATATATGTATACTTTTAATGTTATGTATTTATTATCTAGGCCCATTCTATATGCTATTGGATATGTATGTAGAGTATGCACTTTGTACACAGCAGCCAGAAGATATCTCTGACTAAATCTTAACTTGGAAAACTATGTCCTTGAATACCCAGTAAGCATTCGAGTACAAGCTTCTCCTTTTCCTTTTTAGAAGCTAAGCTAAAAGTTGAGGCAAAATATACAGTCAGTTTCAGCATGCAAAGTGCAGATTGTGATTCTTTTTCTCTCTTTTTTTTTTTTTTTAGATTGTGATGTTATTATATGAAGACGCCTGCCTGCTTCTTTCATACTGGTCTTCTCAGTTGCACTAGTGCACTATTTGATACTGTCATGAAATTTACTTTTCTTTCTTGTTTAAATCAAGTACGTCGAATATTTAATTTTGGTTAGATTGAGATTCACCTGCTTCTAGTATGCTAATGTCTTAAAGCAAACACCTTTTTGACGAAGAGTTTAAGAGTACATCTTGAAATCTTTAGTATCGGTTACATACTGGAGAAAAAATCCTTACAAATGCTGAAATGAGAACATGAGTCCTATGGCTTTTAATAAAAATAGTTTAGCCTTAGAGTTCAGTTCAAAGAAAATGGCCCAAGGGACACCAGAAGATATAACAATGGTAAGAACAGAGGAAAAAGGCATGGGAAGGAGAGAATAAGAAAATGGATATAACTTGCCATAAGGTTCTGGTTCCTTTTCTCTATCTTTATTACTTTGCTTATTTGTTCTGGTAATTATTTTTCTTAAAAATAAGAATAATGATTTACCCAGATTTTATCTGAAGAAATTGATTCGTTCTCTTGAAGTTGCATTTTTGTTTTTGGGTGCATACAATAGATATGGCTGCTAATACTTTTACACTTTCTCTTCAGGCCTGGTTCCAGTCATTCAACATATAAAATATGATGGACAAGTCCTAGGAGATTTGGAAGAAGTCGATAAGTTCAAAGACCACGAATTTGGGAGGGGTCATATTGAAGCTTCAATTCATCGTATGCCCCAATTACTTGAATTTTCTTCAGTTATGCATACCATCGAATTTTCTTGTACTTACGTTGTGTTCTTCACCCTTTTGCTGCTTTGAGCTTCTTTGGAAAACAAGTCTACTGTGTTTTTAGCTAGTATTGGAAAATCACGCATCTTTTTTCTGTTTATTTTTTTATTCTTGTTGGCATGAGCTATTGTTCATAGCCATGCTTTATGGTTATACCATGTATCTGAAAGTGCATTCTGCATATCTGAAGAAACCCACCAATGTTTCCGCAGGTGAACATATTATAGAAACTGAAGATGTTTAAAAATCTATCATACATACATATCGTTATTAGGAGGTCTATCAAATTGACATGATTGGCTCAACCAACTCTTTATTTTGGTTTCTTTAATTTTCATAGCTTAAAGATGTAGTTTTAAGTTCATATGATCATATATGTTCTATGATCAATACAAACGATAACAGCACTTTTTTAATCGGAAATTTGGCACTACTTCTTGACTCATTTAGTGAAAATTAAACCTTTTCATTCCATTCTGAAGCTGTGTGGGAACTGAAGCCCGTGATGAATCTATACATTGACTACTGCAAGGAGCTATCCGAGCAACCAGATTTGAAGGTGCTTAAGAAATTGTATGTCGTAGAGGTAAGATAAGCTAATTCATCCTGTTCTATATTGCTATGAAAATTTACTGCACTTTTCATACTTATCTGCAGGTAGGAATTCTTGAACGGTATGACCCTTACATTAAGAGCTGCTAAATTCTGAGAATGATAGTTTACTAACCTTTCTCTTGATAAATGTTTTAATAGGTATCTGGTGATGAAATTATTGTTTCAGACTGTGAACTGCAAGATATATCTGCTGCACCACTACTAAGTGCCATGCTTGCACTCAAAACAGTTGCTGTCATAGACTTATCTCACAATATGTTAGGTCATTATAATTTTCTTTTAGATCAATTCATTTTTCTTGGCCAATAGACCCATGTGCATAGCATTCTCTTTGTTTTTCCTCTAGTTAGTGCCCGTCTTTAATTCTATTTCTCTTTTATTGACCAACTCATATGGTGGCTGTATTTTAGGAAATGAAACAATGAAGAGACTTCAACAAGTTTTTATGTCATCAGGACAAACTTATGGTGGTTTAGTTTTGGATTTGCACTGCAATCGACTTGGCCCCTCAGCTTTATTCCAAGTACTTATTCATATCCACTTCTCTCTCCTTTGACCAAGTATTTCCTCTTAATTTCCAAATAAGCTTTTTTTTTTCTTCAAAAGTTTTGCAATAAGAAAACAACAGAAAGTAGGGACTGCTGGAATCATTTGGAAACCTTCGTGGGTTCTAGAACTGTGGGGCAATGATGTAGTGGTGATAATGTGAATGTGATTGCTAAATGATAAATTATTTTTCATAAATCTACATCCTAGCTTTCCCAACATCAGCACTTCCAGATGGAATAACTCCATATATTCCTAAAGCTGATGGGCAAGTATTTTTGAAGATTTTATAAAATTATAAGAATAATTAATTTGAATATTGTAAAAATATCTAGTTATTACTGCCGACGGTGTGCTGGCTCGTTCAAGTATATACACACGTGTAATTGGCACAGAAATTTTGGCCTAAGATTTCGCTTGTGCCTATATGTAATTTTTCATGTTTTTTACATGATTGCATGGTCATTTTGTTACAGTACTTGTATATATCTAAGTTTACAGAGGTTAACCATTCTCAGAATGGTAGCAGTTTTGTTATTGTTCATTTATAAAAGTTTCACCTTTTGCATCAGTTATTGATGATTATATCTCTATAGCAGTTCCGGTACTAAATTTTCTATTTTATCCACTTGTTTGCGTTTTCAGTCTTTTTCCCATAAATCAAATTCCCTGGGCCGACTTTTTTGTGTGATGAATCAGTTCGTTTTCTCTAACTAGTATGATTAAGTATAAAAAGAGAAATTCTGATATAGGCAGCAATTTGACATGTATTAGATCAGGTGAAACTCAATTCTGGACACTAGCTTCTATGTTTTGTGATGAGCTAATTCAAATAAATCTGTATATAGGGAGGAGCATTTGTAGTATATACACAATTAAATAAATTTCATTTCTCACTAATCGCTAAATTGTAGATGAGCTAGAAACTCAAAGGTACATTATCCAAAAAAGGAAAAAATAAAACGTAACTCAAGACACACAATAAGGTCATCTGAATATCAAAACTACCACCTGGATTCAATTTTAGCCCTCTGGATTTTTGTTCACCTGAACTTGCATAGAAGTTTTATTTTTAATTGTCACAGCTTTTATTCACAGCATTTTATGTTACTACATGAGCCTTATTAATTTCTGATTCCACAGTTCTATGTCTTGTAGATTACCAAAAACTCGTCTCTTCGTCTTCCTCTTCTTCTGAAATTTCCTTTTCTAGAACCTTTTATTCTGATGCATTTCTGCTCCTTCGATACATCTGATATTACAGCTAAATCTGTTATTAGGTTATACTTGGATCATAAGCCTTCTCTAGTCTAATAATACAGCTGAATCTGTGACTTTTATAAAGTTTTTTCAGTTGCAACTCCCATTGCCTTCAGAATAACCATTTAATAGCTTACATCTATATTCTTTTCTCTAACAATTTGCAGATTAGTGAATGCCCTGTGCTATACAACCGACTGGAAATGCTGAATGTCTCTGGCAACCGCTTGACTGATGCTTGTGCTTCTTATCTTTCAACCATCTTGAAGAACTGCAAAGGTGAATCTTCCCCCTCCTGGATGTACTTTTTTTTTTTATCAAAGGAAAGGTAACATGAAATGGTCAGGTGTTTGGCTTGTCAGAGTTTTGGAAGTAATTACATTATAGAGGAAGAAATTTATACCCAATGAACTTTGAAATTTTGAAGTGAATTTTTTTCTACTACCACAAACTCCTCACTTACCCATTTTAGCGGTACCTTGAATCCCAAATTCTACAGATAAGAAACTGTACCAAATTCTACTAGTAAATGTGGCAAAAGTTCTTGCCTCTTTGGTTCAGTATTTAGTGTAACCTCCACTAGGCTGTGTTGGTACTCACGGTTACAGTGATTAGTGTTTTTATTATCAGCTGAGCAATATAACCACCATCTATTTCAAATTAAGTGGCAATTTAGGACAAGCACGCGAATAAGAATTTGAGGAAATTCTTGTAAATTCAAATGTCAAACTTTGGTTTGGAGAATTTGACATCCATACGAGAAAATGACGAGGGGTAAAAAAGGAAGAAAAAAGCAATAAATATGTTATGGAGAAGCGAGATTGACAATTACTTTGAAACAACAAAAATAGAAAGAATTGACAGTTATTTTGAATGCTTTCACATTTAGATGTCTGTATTAAGTCTTATCATTTTATTTCTTCTTCATCTTCTAACAGGAGCTCTTTGTTTTGCAGCTCTTTACAATCTGAACATTGAGCAATGTTCCATCACATCTAGAACAATCCAAAAGATAACTGAGTCACTGGATGCTGAGTCTGTACTTGAACACCTATCTTTAGGTACTTATTTGACAAGACTAGATCTATTTTCTTCCCTTTTATTTCGGTAGAAGTCTAAGTTCCTCTTTGTTGAACAGGACACAACACCCCTATATCTGGCAATGCAATGACAAGTCTTCTACAAAAACTTGCTACTTTGACAAGGTGCATATTTGCAGCATTTAGTTAATCTTTATGCGATGGATGGTATGTCAATGAAAGAAAAGTTTGTTCTCGGTGTTTACAGATTTCAAGAGCTCAGTCTAAGTGGCATAAGATTAAGCCAACCTATGGTTGATAGCTTGTGCCAACTTTCCAAGAGTGCAAGTCTGTCGGTCTTGATACTTGCAAGTACTGGCATTGGAACGGTATGTACTTTCTCTCAGATTTATCCTTCGTTCAGTATTTTCATGCTTGATGTCATTGTCACTATGTTCTTTTCAGGATGGTGCATTACAATTAACAAAGTCCTTATCAAATTCGACCGAAGAACTGATGAAGCTTGATCTATCATCATGTGGACTGACATCAGAATATTTTGTTAAACTCAGTATTGATGCTCCTTCAATCAACGGAGTTCATGAGCTAAAACTAGGAGGAAATCCTATAATGCCAGAGGTTTGCTTGCTTAGTTTTTCTGCTCATGTCGTTGCCAGTCCTAAGAAGTTGTTTGATATGATTTCTGATGACAACAACAATAACATAACCCATTAAGTCCCTAATGATTGGGGGTATGGGCGGGGATGATAGGAAACAGACCTAACCTTTGACAATAAATGCACAAAGTGGCTGCTCCCAAAGATATGATTTCTGATGAATCAACTAATAAATTTTGAGAAAATATAATGTCAGTAATAATGGCATGAAGAACCTATTCTATTTCTATTTTGAGTTATTTTGATCTTTTATGCCAGCTTTCTACTATCATCTATTGTCAAACTACCACTGAAGATGGTGACTAATTCATCATTGGATATTGAAAATCAACCTGTTTTCTAACTTGTTTGACTGTATTCCACTAATAAATTAGCTTAATATGTTTTTATAAGCAATTGTTGGTAACTCTAGAAAGATACATGATACTAATAATATCTGACGTCAATGCATCACTCTTGTTCATTCCTCTGGATATTTGATGCTTATGAAACTCCAACATGGTCCTATAATCAATCTGCTATTAACAATAGAACTGATTTAAGAATAATTTTCTTTACTCATTCTCCTTCTGGATCTAACGTGAAGCATGAAATCAGGGTGCCAGTCCATTAATGTCATTCCTGAATAATACTCTTCGTTCGATAAGAGTTTTGGTCTTATGCAATTGTCAACTTGGCCTGGCTGGAATTGTTCGGATACTCAAGGCACTATCTGATCGTTGCACTCTTGAAGAGTTGAACCTATCTGGAAATGTCCATCCAGATGAAAGTCACACTTCCATAATCTCAGCAGATTTAATCTCAAACCCCATGCAAAAACATCATATCCTTCCAGATTCCTTGTGTAAAACTTCTGCACCAGAGGAGATGAAAACTTCTGAGCAAGAGCACTGCACAATTGGTGCTGAAAATAATGAATTTCAAGTACCAGACAGCGATGATGAAACTGTTGAAATTGATGCAGTAATCGGAAATAATGAAAGTTCTTTGGCCTTATCTGAGGAGAACAAACTTGGTCCAGAAGCTCCGCTCTTTCAAGGTCTTTTAGCTTCTATTACCGCTGCGAAACATCTAAAGCTTTTGGATCTCAGTGATAACGCGTTCTCACATTATTCTGCTGAATTGTTTACCGCCTGGTCATCAGGTTCACGAGCTGGTTCAGCTCTAAGTCACATTCAGGACAATGTTGTTCATTTGTCAGTGCAAGGATACCCATGCTGTGGCATGAAATCATGTTGTAGTAGGATTTGAGTTTGTTAGCGTGGCATTGTTCAATTTGTTTGAAGCAGCTCCAGAGAAGATATATTTTGATTTTTCTTGACAATTTCAGGTAGTTCTACAAAATGGACATGATGGAAAGTCATGTGTACTCAATTGTATGTAGTTCACGTCAAAGGTTTTTAGCAACAATATTGTGTATGATATATGCCAAAATTGTTTCAGCTTCTAGAAGTGTTTTATTATTACACAGTACTAGTTCAATTATTCTTTTGATTAGTAACACTGCTCAATAGTCTTTAATTAGTATGCTTTGAATTATATCACAGTTGTCTCATATCGGATCTTTTATGAATAAATTCATTAGAAAATTAAGACATAATTGAGTAATTGAACACTTTAGAAGAATTTTTCTAGTATAGATTCCTAAATCAAATTTATGCTAGGCAGCTGAAGGATGCCCTGTTGAGAAAATTGTGTGGCATAAAGTACTAGGGGTGTCAATCGAGCTATGTGAGCTGAGCTTGACATAGCTCACGCTCAGCTCACATAAAAATTAAAAAGCTCAGCTCACGCTCAGCTCGAAAAAGCTCATAAACCTTGAGCTTACGCTCAGCTCACATTTTAACACGAGCTTGAGCTTAGCTCACGAGCTTCCCAAGCTCATTTATATTAGCGAAAAAAACGAAAATCCTGTCTAAAAAATAGTATAATACAATGAGCCTTAAAACTAAATTTGGACAAGAATACAAATATACATAATACAATCAATGATACTTAATTCTTGTAGCAAAATAAACTATTAAAAAGATAACAAAAGAAACGGGGTCAAGCTCACGCTCAGCTAAGTCTTTTTAAACTAACGAAAAAGATAATAAAATGATACTTAATTCTTATATAAGTCTTTTTTTTTAATTAGTATTATTATTATTATTATATATATAATATTTTAATTATATTTATCTTATTCGGGTTCGAGCTTTTTTCGGGCTGAGCGGGATCAAGCTCACGCTCAGCTCACATAAAAAGCGAGCTTGAATATTAAGCTCGCGCTCAGCTCACGCTCACATAACCTCAGCTCACGCTCACACTTTTTCGAGCTATGTGAGCTGAGTTCGGGCCGGCCCGAACCCGTTGACACCCCTATAAAGTAAGTTGTAGCATAAATATGATCTTGAACAGATTTTCTTCAAAATAAATCGTGAAAACTAATTTTATGGTCATAAATACTCTTCTCTTAGATTTGATCCTCACACTTAGTGTCGGTGTCCGTTTAAAACAAGTCTTCGGTAAAAACTAAATCTCTACTTCTACTAAAGACATGTAGAAAACAATGATATGATTTTTAGAATTCGCTCATGCAGTAGCATAGATAAAGAATATTATTGATATCATGTTTCATTGAGACGGAAAAAAATGGGTTATTGATAAATATATGAGAAACCCAACTAATCATTGTTACGCCATTCTTTGAAGCGAATGTGACTAAATTTTCATTTTCAGTAAAAAAACAATTTGATCAGACCATTATTGCAGAAGTAATATCCCTTATGATGAAATCAGTATGAATGGTTATCACCTGAAGTGATAAGAAAGAAAAAGTGATATTTTATTTAGGCTTTAATGAACTTTTACTTAATAGCTTTGAAGTTATTTTTATTTTAGCCATTTTTGAAAATGTAGAATTATCTACGGTAAATTGGCTTTTCTATATATTATTTGGTATTCTTATAACTATATTTCTTATTTGTTTCTTCCTTTATATTCATAGGGCGGTAGCATGAAGAGAATAGCTGGGAGATATGTTATACCAGAGAGGCCATCAAGGCTTGGAAATCATTGAAGAAGTTATGTTTGACTTTAAGTAGTTAATGTGTTTACTTTGTTAAGACTTGTTATTTATTTCTTTTGTTTGGATATTTTTTGGAAATATCTGTAAAGGGATTTGAACCCTTTAAATATGGTCATGTGATCTTTGTTAATTTATTGTTTTCAGACAATTTTGTAGAGGGATATGTACCCCTTAGACATGGTCGTCTTAAACATGTTTTTTCGCAGATTTTTTATGCTCATATGAGCTAGTGATTCTATTTTTTTGTCTTTTACTTTTATTTTTCAGATTAAAATAATGGATTCATACCATTTTTTTTTGTTACAAATTCAGCTTTAGGGTTTGTATTTGTATTTATTTTTGTCAAGTCCATAACGAACGCCATTTGATGGTTCATTCGGAGAATTGGATGGTGGGGGAGGGGGGAGGGATGGGAGGTGGTGACGACTTGAGGTGGAAGGAGAAGAAAGAATAAGGCGGTGATGAGTGTTTTGTTAAATTTGGGAAGACGGGGGCAAGTATTAAAAAAATAAAGTATGTACTCAATTGTGTATAAAAATGAGATTTTAAGGTATATTTGAAATTAATTTGATCTCTTACCTATTTTTCCCTCCAACTCAGTTTTAGCACTACCATTATTTGCCGCTTTGTGGTATTTTTAGCACTTGTAAAAATGTTTCATGGTAGAAAAGACACGAACAAAAGATTTGTGGCAAATATAGCACTTGTAACTAATTTTGTGGTAGAAAAAGCACGAAAAAATAATTTGTGGCAAATATAACACTCGTAAGTAGTTTTGTGGAGGAAAAAGCTATTTGCTCTTTTTTTAAAATTTGCAATTTTTTTGAGATTACATTTAGTGGTTTTTTAAGAACCATACATTATTAAAAACTCCATAAGAGTTTGCATATTGAAAGGTTCTAGTAGAACTAATTTATTAATTACTCCAGTAGAGTTAGTTCATCAAGAAATTTGAAACAACGCTTCCTTTATAAAAGTTTTTGAAGAACCATAACTGATCGAACTGATAGATGAAAAGTTCCGGGAGAGCTATAAGATTAAAAGTAGATTCAATACTTTTAGTCGAAAGTATAAATGTCCAAAATGAGAGATGATTGATTAAAGACTCTTGAAGAGATCCATTTAATCGATTTTTATCAATAATTTTCTTACAAAAATTAATTCAAGTAGTGGACAAATGCATTTTCAATCATTGCTATTGTTATTAGAAAATAAATTTGCATTGAAGAGATTACTGTTAATCTCTTATAAATTATATTGCACTGGAAGTGTTTTCATTGAGATGAATTATTGATTAAGCTTGAAGCTTACTTGGTTTAAAAACAATACTAGTTGGCATGACTGATTAGATCATCTCAGATCATTACAAATACGAAATCAAACAATGAGGAATTCGTGAAAATATTTTTTATGGAACCATGAGTTTTCTAAAATATTATTTGTATTTAGCTACATATTTCAAAGAAATTATGTTTGTCTTAGTACTATGAATATTGGGATTGAATATATTTTTGGGATGAATATATTTTATTCGATGCATCAATATATGTATATTGTTAAACCGCAACTTGAAGTTTGCGTTTTTCTTGATAAATTAATGAGCTCATATATTTAGATTCTCCCATAAATATACTTTGTCCCAAAGGTACTAGTGATATAATATGATCTAGAATAAAAGTTGCATATCCTGAAGAATATGTTCATATAATAAATGGTCTTGTAGAATCATATATTGCTTTGAATTTATTGGATTTTTGTTTGTATTTTTCCAACTATTAATTTCTTACTTCTCCTCTTTTTAATTGGTTTATGGTTGTAAACCAAGAGATTTCCATATCAAGATATAATGTTCTCTTACTCCGCCATAAGGCATTGAGATGTGTTGGTTATCAATCCTGTTGATTGGTATATATATTGTTGCAACATATAGAAGGGAAATATATAGTCGAACAACATATTTCTATTCGTGTCTCTTGGTGATCCTCAAACAAATGAATTTTGAACCAGAAGTTCAAAAGACGAATATTCATAAATGTTTTATAACCAAAATTCGGTCAGGACAAAAAACTCCATAATATTTAATGTCTCCGAAGGACGAGCTACCCAAAATATTAAATTTGAGACATTGAAATGTGGTAGCATTATGGCTTCCAATAATTAAACTTCGCTCAAACGGAGTAAATATTTATAGATGGTCAAGTCGAGAAGATGAAAATTCTTGAAGAATTTTTCTAAACATGAATATTATATCATTTCCAGAAGAAATTCAGGTACCTGAAAATTTGTGAGAATTATGAGATCTCAAATATTTGGGAATTGAAGGAATCATAAACATAAATTTTACAAAAGTCGACATTACTTATGCGCGCAATAGATTGAGGATCTTTAATGTAAAGTTCGCAGACTGAAAATTGAAAGTATAGAGATGATTGGTCAAAATAGACCACTGAGTTCAACTCAAATTATGAAAAGTATGTACGGAGAATTAATACACTTGAGGTGTAAATGTATTCCTTACAGAAATTATACAGCTGAAGTGTAATTCTAAAAAGATATTCGTTTAGAATAAAGAACAAAGGAATTATGGGATGGTTAATGCAAGTGTTTTTGAATAGCGCACAAACACTTTTTTTTTTTAGCGCCCGAAGGCGATTGCCTCGGAAGGGGAAAAGCAGAGAGTACCCTAGATAGGGAAGATTGAAGCATGTCCATGCCTGGGGAGGGAAGATAAGCCTCATAAGGAGGAGAATTATTTGCCCCATTATGGGGAGATATAGGAATCGAACACGGGACCTCCGCCCCGTGTTCGGGTAGCCTTACCACATGGGCTACTCGATTCCCATGCGCACAAACACTTAGTATGTACATAATGTTATCACTTAACAACAACATTTATATGAAGTCCTTAAAGGACTTATGTCACACCCCGTCTTCGGAATGGTGACATAGCAGTGCCTCATTGGTTAACGAAGAACCAAAAGCCCACAATAAGAGATTACTAAATAAGATGAAGTCCATAAATAGAAAAAATGCATTAGCGGAAGCGTAATTCTAAAAAGGAAATTATTTCTAAATTATTACATCTGAAAATGAAACTAAACGTTCCATTATAATTAACTAGCCAGTTAGGATCACTCATCGTAATCCCCATCCCAGGTGCCATCATCATAATACTGATCCTCGCCTAAGTCATATGCAAAATAAGAATAAAGCGGATGGACTAAGCTCCCGTGCTCAGGAAGGACCAAAATATAATAATAAATGCATAGCATAATACATCAGGAAAAGACTCAATAGATTCCCGTTTCCCAAAATACCCCTTTGAAAATATACGCAAACGACTCAACTCAAGTCCCACGGGACTCAGAACGCAAGAGATAACAGTACAATGCAGTACAAAACAATACAAAACATAAGAGACAGAACAAAACTGCACAACTGCGGACGAAGCTGCAGACAAATGGTTCGTCCGCAACAAGACAACAACTATTGTCTTCGTGCAGACGAAACCGATCGTCCACGACCTGCGAACTTCAGAAAATAAGTTTGAAACTTGCACCAAAGTGCACCAAAACAACAACAATTCATTCCCAACCCATAAATGACCAATTCGACTAAAACCAAGCAGCAAATAACGACCAAAAAAAGAACGAACACATAGAATGTAACAATTAAGTGAATAACCACATTCTTCACACCTAAACGATTTGATAACTGAGTATACGACAATTCCCACGCATTGCCCATCTGGTACACCCGATTACAACCTCGTCTTAACACTTAGAACATCGCTATTGCTACGACTCGACAATCCCACCATATGAGCTTGTTTATCTATTCACTACTACTCAGCAATAACGATAGTGGTTCCAGTTATCAACCAAACTAGGACGGTTCAGTATAACACGCGGGTTCGGGTTGTCCCACAAACTAAGAGACACATATTTTAAGGATTAATCCATTTACATTGTCTCATCATCCCTCACCAGGGACTCCACAAAATCACTATTGTACCCATGGTCTGCCTCATTGGGTGCTGACCCAATACAGAATAGTGCAGAAAACCCCTCGGGGTTATAGATACAAAACATCACAAAAGTCGGACGGATCAAGCTAACTAAAGATCCTAGACAAAAGCTCAATAGGAGTTGACGACACGGTCAACCATAACCATTTAGGACTGAAACGAAGACACCAATTAGGATGACTCCAATTAAGACCCAAAATAGGCAAATACAGAATGGATTCCCAACAATCCACAACACATACATACAGTTTTAGAGATTGTAAATAGCATTTAGATAATAGAAATTGAAAACTCAGATTACATAACATGCTTAAATTCATCAATCAAGGCAAAATATCGAAATCATACGACCATTTAAACACCCTCATTCGGGATCCATTAAAAATCATATCCCTTTGCGCCAGAAGCGGCAATAATATTATTCGTTCGCAAAACGAATTATTATGTGACGCAAATCCAACCACCCAATCCAGAATCCACCATTGAATTACAGCTTTTGGAAGTCACGCCTAATACTCTCTATCGGAGGCTCGCGGCGTGAAAACTGTCTGACTCAGGCCAACTTCCATGGATTTTCTAGCGATACAAGATCATGATCGCCGGTTCACCCTTATATGTGGTAAGGTCTTTCACCAAAATTGTCTCTTACATGCTTACCAACGGTAAGGAAAGAGTGTTTGTTTGTCAATGTTGGAAAGGTAGATAGGGCTTTAAGAGCAAACAAACCACTTGTTTTACTGATTTTAGAGAATCCGAAAGGTTTACTCTCACTAACAACTTTTCCTTTGATAATTTACCTTCTTCTCTACCTAGTCTATGTGTTGATGTTTTGCAGGAATTCAAGGATATTTTTCCTAAGGAATTGCCGAGAGGTTTACCTCCAATCCGAGGCATAGAACACCAAATCGACTTCATTCTGGGATCAAATCTTCCAAATAGGGCAGCCTATAGAGCAAATCCGGATGAGTCCCACGAAATACAAAGGCAAATTGATTTACTTTTAGAAAAATAGCAGGTACGTGAATCTTTAAGTCCTTGTGCTAGTCCGGTTATTTTGGTACCTAAGAAAGAAGACACTTTTAGATTATGTACGGATTGTCGCGATATTAATAAGATAACTATTAAATATAGACATCCTATACCTCGCTTAGATGATATGCTAGATGAGTTAAGTGGTGCTTTATTCTTTTCTAAAATTGATTTAACTCAAGGCTATCACCAAATTAGAATGAAAGAAGGTGATGAATGGAAAACTGCTTTTAAGACTAACTATGGTTTATATGAATGGATTGTTATGCCTTTTGGTCTAAGTAATGCATCTAGTACTTTCATGAGATTAATGAACTACATATTCCGGCATTGTTTTGGAAAATTTGTGGTAGTTTATTTTGATGATATTCTTGTTTATAGTAAAACCTTAGAAGATCATGTTCAACATCTTAAGGCTGTTTTTACTATATTAAGAGAGCAAACATTGTATGCCAAACTTGAAAGATGCATTTTTTGCACTAATTCTAATAACTTTTTTGGATACATTGTTAGTTCAAGTGGAATTCAGGTTGATCTGGCCAAAATTGATTCAATTGTGAGCTGGCCGAGACCAACAAATGCAACACAAGTCCGTTCATTCTACGGTTTAGCAAGCTTTTTATAGGCGATTTGTTCGTGATTTTAGCTCAATTGCCCCACCATTGAATGAAGTTGTGAAGAAAGATGTATCATTTTTTTTTGGGATAAGCCGCAAGAAGAGAGTTTCAATAAGCTTAAGCAATTACTAACTTCTTCCCCTATTTTATCCTTACCTCAATTTAATCTAACTTTTGATGTTGAATGTGATGCTTCAGGTATAGGTATTGGGGTTGTTTTGCAACAACAAGGCAAAGCTTTGGCATATTTTAGTGAGAAATTAAGTGGCGCTTCACTTAATTATCCTACATATGATAAAGAGTTATACATTATTGTGAGAGCTTTGGAAACATGGCAGCATTACTTGATTGCAAAAGAGTTTGTCATCCACAAGGATCATGAATCAATCAAGTATCTCAAAGGACAAAGTAAGCTAAACAAGAGACATGCAAGGTGGGTTTCCTTTATTGATACCTTTCCTTATGTAATCAAATACAAGAAAGGTAAGGAAAACATTGTTGCGAATGCTTTATCTAGAAGGTACACTTTACTTTCAATTATGCATGCTAAATTACTTGGTTTTGAACATTTAAAAGCATTGTACAAAGATGATAATGATTTTTTGTGATTTATATTCAGCATGTCATGTCTTGGCTAAAAAGGATTTTTACAAATTTGAAGATTTATTGTTTAAAGGCAATAGATTATGTGTGCCATCTTGTTCTATGAGAGAATTAATTGTTAGAGAGGCACATAGTGGCGGCTTAATGGGACATTTTGGTGTTTTTAAAACGTTAGATATTTTACAAGAACACTTTTATTGGCCTAAAATGAAAAGAGATGTGAGGAAAATTTGTGATCTTTGTTTTAAGTGCAAACAGGCAAAAAGTACTTCAAAGGCTCACGGATTGCTCATGCCTTTACCAATTCCCTCTTCACCATGGATTGATCTTTCCATGGATTTTATTCTTGGTTTACCAACATCCAAAAGAGTTAATGATAGTATAATGGTTGTTGTTGATAGATTTTCTAAAATGGCTCATTTTATCCCTTGTAGGAAAACTAATGATGCAAGCCATGTTTCGGATTTATTCTTCAAAGAAGTCATTCGGTTGCATGGTATTCCAAAAACAATCGTAAGTGATAGGGACGTAAAGTTCCTAAGTTACTTTTGGAAAACATTATGGAGTAAGTTGGGGACTAAGTTACTATTTTTTACTTCAAGTCATCCCCAAATCGATGGACAAACTGAGGTAACAAATAGAACTCTAGGGGTTTCACTTAGAGCACTCATTCAAAATAATTTAAAATGGTGGGAAGAATGGTTACCTATTGATGAATTTGCATATAATCGTACTTTACATTCAACTACTAATAATTCACCTTTGGAAGTTGTTTAGGTTTTATAACCCCTAACCCATTTAGATCTAATTGATGAGTACTATAATATAGAAGGTGATTCAAGGGCTGATTTTGTCCAAAGAATACATCATGAAATTGCCGCCAACATAAAAAAGAAGAATGAGCGTATTACAATGCAAGTCAACAAAGGCCGCAAAGCAATAACTTTTGAAGCTGGTGATTGGGTTTGGATACATTTTAGGAAGGATAGGTTTCCTAAAGAGAGAAAATTTAAACTTCATCCCCGAGGCGATGGACCTTTTCAAGTCGTGGCCAAGATTAATGACAATGCATACAAAATCAACTTGGAAGGTAAGTATGGAATCCATTCCACTTTTAATGTTGCTGATTTATCTCCTTTTGATTTTGATTCAGATTATGTTGATCACGATAACGATTCGAGGTCGAATCCTTTTCAAGAGGGAGGGGATGATGCGGGACCATCTAGAGGGCTGCCTCATATAAGGCATCCCTTATCAAACATCATAGGACCAATGACTAGATCAAGAACCAAGCAAGCCAATCAACAATTATCTACATTGATCTGAGAACTAAAGCACAAAGAGGAATCAAAGCTACATCTAGAAGATGAAGTTCAAGTTCAACTAATAACACTGGAAGACATTCAATTCGGCCCAAACAAGCAAAGTGGCTAAAAAGGGCATTTTAGTCTTTTTACACATTAAAGTCTATTCTAGCTTATTCTAGACTATTCTAGACTTTAATTATTTTCAGCAATGTTATTTACATTATGTTTAGGCGTGTATAGCCGAATTATTTTCAATAAAGGACATGTTGTCCAAATCATATTAGGTAATGTTTTGTTTTAGGAAGTTTACTTAAGTTGGGATTCAAGAGTCTTACCTAAAGTGGACTCTTTCTTTATTGTTGCTTGGAACCGAAATCTTCACTCTATTTAAGAGAGATTTCGGCCAACATAATACTTAGACTTGATATATTGATATTTTGATTAAGGTTATTCCTTTGATACTTGTTTATGAATTTTCGGTAGAACTTCATATTCTTTGAGTTACTGTATCAACTAGCTCGTTTCTCTAGTTGTGGTGTTTCAGCCTCCATTGATACTTAGCCTACTTAGAGTTGTGTTGGGTATATTCCCATAGAAACTATTTCAAGATAGAGAAAGATATGCTAAAAAGCCGAACCTTGATATAAAACATCATGGTTTCGCATCAGTTGTGTAATTCATCGCTTATAATCATGTATAAACATTGGTTAATGTTAAGTTTACATTTTGGAAATGTTTGGGAGATTATATATCGCATAAACTGTTGATTCACGGTGTATTTGCATGAATTGGGTTTTATCGCTTTCGTTATTGAATAATTCCTTTGAACTTTTTTTTAAAGCCACCAGCGTGGTGGGGCGGGCCCCCGTTTTATTAATATATAGCCAAAAACGGCAAAAGTAAGGGATGGGAGGGGGACATAAACCTAACCTCCCAAATACATTAAAAGATGCAAAAATGCAACCTTGAACATTCATATATATGTTCAAGGGTGAAACAATAATTGGCTAAGCTAAATGCAAAGCAGAAAAAACCATAACAAAATGCATCCATATAAGGATGAAAGGTTAATCAAATTACAATAAAACGCACTAAAACCTATGATTTAACCTTTTCTAATATAAGCAATACCCTCCGCATCTAGATGACATAGGCCACGGGTAAGGTATGGCAGGAGATGATAGTGTGAGTAAATTGATGAAGTTCTGGAATCACAAGCCGCGTTAGCGAGACTATCTGCAACCGTATTTGTCTCTCTAAAAATATGTTTTATTGTAGAGTTTCCAATAATGCATAATAATCTTTGAAAAAGATGATCTAGTCTCTAGGAAGACACTTTACCCGTATGAATTGAATCACAGAGAAATTTGGAGTCAGTCTGAATACTTACATTGAGATAACCCAAGATGGAGGTATGATTTATGCTCATGATCATGGCTTCAATTTCAGCCACCGAATTGGTCTTATTCTCCCCAAGAAAAAGTCGAGAAAGCTCCGAGAAACCTACTGGATGGTGTCCGCAGAATTCCACCAGCGCCCGAGATGCCTGGATTTCCTCTTGCTGCACCATCTATATTTAGAATAATTGGATTTGCGCTTCCCTTCCAAATGACCGCCAATGCACGGGAGGAGACCAGTCTTGACCCACCCGTTAATATGTCAGAAAATCCCGCATTATGCAATATCGGGAAAAGGAAACCATCAAATTCATAAATCAGACTGGAAATTCCCGATCTCTTCCCATCATAGACAAAACGACAACGGTGTCTCCAAAGTATCCAACAAACACTCGCAATAATAATTGAATTAATATTGCGACCCCTATCACACCCTTTCCACCATATAAAATTTAAAAGAGAGCGAAGAGAGTCATACCTTAGGGTGGTCCATACTATTCCAAACAAGGCACAACTATGCATCCATAAGCGTTTTGCCGTGTTGCAGTTCGCGAAAATATGATCAAAAGTGTCTTCTCCGTTACCACAATGACAGCGAGAGACCAACGGGACTCCCCATCGCTTCCTAACCTCGTCCAAAGCCAAAAATCCAATGAAGAAGCACCATAGAAAAATCTGCTGAGCTAATGGCAAAGCCGGGACCCATTTCCGGGTTCTGAGAAACTGTAAGGGATCATTCAGCTGAAGTGTCTGCAAAACAGATGTAACAGAAAAATTCCCTCTAGGTTCCAGTGTCCAAACATATAAATCCCGACCTGGAAAAGTCCGAATCTGAGGCAAAACCTGGAAATGATTAACCGGTATTAGCTGATGAACCGTGTCCCTCCATCCGGACTCATCCAGATGCGCATGTATTGGGGAGTCGTCGGATATCACTCCTGGGATCAATGACAAGGAGCCTTAAAATGTAAAATTTTCGTACCAGAAAGAAGATCGACCATCCCGAACCAGAAGATGTATGTGGGATTCAGCAGATTCCCTAATTTGGAGCAAACGACGCCAGACATGTGATGCATTCGGCCGAGATGGCACCAAAACTGGATGTACCGATAAGGTGCAGTATTTCTCCATCATAAAATCACGCCACAAAGAAGAAGAGGTCCGAAAACGCCACCATAATTTATGTGAGTAAGCAATTTGATAAGAGTCCAAAGTTGATAGACCCAACCCGTTTTGAGAAGTATCCCGACATAACCTTTTCCACGACATCCAATGTCGCCTAGCACCAAATTCCGTTGTCCCCCACAAGAAATTGGCGAATAAACCCTCCATATGATTCAAAACTTGTCTCGGAGGGCAGGAGACGGCAATAATATGCATAGGCATTGAGAGTAAAACATAATGAATCAGAATAAGACGTCCACTCAATCCTAAGAACTTCCGTTGCCAACATGCCAACCTGCCAATCTAGATTCTATTTTCGAAATAGCGGAAGAGTAATACACTACCTTTTTCCTTCCCGTGAAAAGAGGGCAGCCAAGATATGTCATTGGCATAATCCCACGGCCTGTGACTCGGATCAGCATTTCCAATTGCCTCGGCTGGGTTCTATCAGACATATAAAAAGAGCACTTACCATCATTAACACGCTGCCCCGAACATCTTTCATATTGTCTAAGGAAGGCCATGAAAGCTTGCAATCCCCGTTTAACACCATTCAGGAACACAATTACATCATCAGCATAAGCTAAATGGGAAATCATAACAGTAGAATGAGGAACCACATACCTTCTTATGCAACCAGAATGAACCAGTTTATCCAAACCCCGAGAGAAAACATCAGCAGCAAGAATAAAGAGCAATGGGGACAAAGGATCCCCCTGTTTAACACCGCGCCCCGATCGGAAAAATCCATAGGGTGTTCCATTGATTAGGACCGAAACCCAATTATTATCTAAAAGATTCCGAATAAGATGCATGAAATGGGGACTAAAACCAAATTTCCGTAATATAGATAGAAGGTAATTATGCGAAACCCGATCAAATGCTTTCATCATATCTAATTTAATTATCGTATTACCCCCACGAACTTTTTTACTCAAAGAATGCATCATTTACATAGCAAGTAAAATGTTATCTGAAATAACCCGACCCTGAATAAATCCCGACTGATTTCTACACAAAATGGGGTCTAGCAATGGTGCAAGTCGGCTAGCCACTACTTTGGAAATGATTTTACTAGAAAAATTGCATAACGAAATCGGTTGAAACTCACCAAAAGTGTTCGGATTGTCCTTCTTAGGTATGAGAACAAGGAAGGAACTAGAAGTAGATCGCGGAAGGGGCAATCCAGCCCAGAAATCTTGTACTGTGCCAACAACATTGTCTACTACTATCTCCCAAAACGACTGAAAAAACCTGCCTGTGAATCCATCCGGACCGGCTGCACTAGAAGGGCTTAGAGCAAAGACTGCCTCCTTAATTTCTTGAGCATTAGGGAGAGAGTCCAAAGAACGGTTTTCCATATCCGAAATACAGTGTGGTATCAAATCTAGAAGCTGATCATCCGTCTGTGAACTCGGATCTAAAGCAAATAAATGTGCATAGTACTTAGCCCCCTCTGCTCCAATAGCCGCGGGTGTGGTATGAAAAGTCCCATCCGATGATGTAATTTTGTTTATGAATAACCTGCGTTGCCGGTTCTTACAATATAAATGAAAATAACGAGTATTAGCATCTCCTTCTTCAAGCAACTTTTGTCGTGATTTCTGTCGCCAAAAAATGCCTTCCAACTCTAGATGACGGGCATGTTTCGCCCGTGCCATAGACAATTCCTCTTGTAACATATCCGAAGGTCCCAAATCATGAAGGCCTTCTAACCTCGAAACCTCCACCTCAGACTCCTTGACATGAGTATTAATATTTCCAAATGGGGATCAATTCCAACTTCCCAACTCTTGTTTTAGACGCTTGAGTTTAATTTGCAATGCTAGCATTCCCGAACCATGCACATTTTCAACCCAAGAGGTACGAACTATATCCATAAAATTTGGATGTTTGATCCACATATCCTGGAATCTGAAAGCGGAACCACCTCTATCTATAGATAACCTGACATTCATAAGTAGAGCACAGTGATTAGATATAGTACGGGGCAAATGGGTTACCATAGTTGATGCAAATGTGTCATTCTAGGAAGAAGAAACCAGGAAACGATCCAATTTTCTGAGTAAAGGCCGAACACCACTCTAACACCAAGTGTATGGACTGCCTAAACCAGGTATTTCCAACAAAACACAATCCTGAATTGCCTCCCCAAACTCCTGCATAGGTAGCATAGCCGGTATCGAACCTTGGCTTTCATCAACCCTCAAAACAACATTAAAATCCCCTCCAATAGACCAAGGTAAATCATATTGAGAATAAAATGACCGAAGTTCACCCCATAACTCTCTCCTCTAAACATAGGAACACTTAGCATAAACAAATGAGCAGTAGACCGGAGAGGAGGAAAAAATGTTAACTTGACAGTGAATAACTTGCTCCAAATCCTTAATAACCACAACATCGACTGACGTATCCCACATTAACCAGATTTTGCTATTACAATTCCCAAAATAAGAAGCAAACCCCAACCACCGAGCATAAATAGGCAAATCAGATAAGTCAACCAAAGGTTCTAAAAGAGCAATAAATTGTAACCGATGTTCCCTTTTAAACTGACGAATATTAGCCAAAGTACTTTCATTAGCTATCCCCCGAATATTCCATATGATGTAATTCATTAAACAAAAGTGGTGGAGTAAAATAAATGAGACCCCTAAAAAGTACGAGAGGTCGACTCTGAGAGCCGAGGAGATCGTCTCAAGGGGCCTTGGGCCTGTTTAGATTTTTGTCCCTTTACGAATTGAAACATCTACAAGTGGTATTATTTCTGCAAGCATCTTAGGGTTACCTGCCGTATCCGGAAGGGGGAATAGCTCTACATGCTGAGAGGGACTTTCCAGGGAAGTCACCGCAACCTCTTGATCATCCATTGATCCGGGTAGAGCCAAAATACCACCCACTTCAACACCAGGTAGTAATCCCGACTCATCCGGGGTACTCTGGGTCTTCGTCATCTGTATCGGTTCCCACTTCAGCTTCAGGTATCCGAGTAGGGCCTTCTATACTCGGGACTTGCTCTGCAGTCGGTCCCGAGTTTCCCACCAATCCATTATTCTGTTTCAAACTCCCTGTACCAGTGTGAAAAGTCGGATAGCTTCAATTAATGCCAAGGCAGCATTTTCCGACTCTGCAGAGTCAGTGATCATATCTTGAGCTGGTGCTGAAACTGGGTCAGAAGTTGTAGCAACCGGGTCAGCAGTTATGAAACTGAGTGAAACCGGGCCAGTTGTTGGTGTATTCGGGTCAACAGTGGCTGAAACCGGGTCAGTAGTTTGAAGATTCACTGCCGGTTCCGGGTCAGCAGTGGCTGAAACCGGGTCAGTAGTTTGGAGATTCACTGTCGGTTCCGGGTACTGTACCGCAACAACCAAATTTGCCAAGATGGGTCGGGTCAGGGCTTTTGCAGCGACCAGTTCCCGTGAAGAAAACCGACGAAGATCGGCGAGTGTCTCCGGCAAAGTCTTCACAGACGATCTTCCTCTTCTAGCCGATTGATGATGCCTTTGATTGATGAACGGAGATAGTGTACTACCCACCGTGATATCGTCTTGACTTTTAGGGCTCAAAATCACCGGTTCAATTGTTGTGTTTAATCTGCGCGGCTGTGGTGCCGCCATGACCGGCGTTGGTTTCGCCATGTCCGGCACTGTGGTGATCACCAAGGAGGGGGCCGCCGGGGGTGGTCGTTGTCGTGCCATAGAAGTCTCTGCTCTGTCCAGTGCAATCACTGCCAAATCGGCCGGCGGCTATCGTGATTATTTTCTTCCCAAAGATGTCTCTGCTCTGTCCAATGCAACCACCGCCAAAGTGGGCTGCGGCTGTCGTTGCGGCGCGACTGGACGTTTACCCCGGTCACTGATTGGGCCAACCTTGACCCATTGATTTCCAGCAGGAAGGGTGACCACTATGCCGGATTTCAAAATTCTGGGTTCCGCAATGTTCTTGGGCTTTTCCGAGGCAGTGTTCTTGGCCTTTTTCGTCGGTATGGCAGGAACCACCGGCGGCAACATTGTCCCCTTTCTTCCACACTGATTCTGATCATGACCAATCCGTTTACATCCAACGCAGTAAGAGGGCAGATCATCGTATACTATAGCTTGCCAGTAGCCCTTCCCAGAATGGGCATGGGAGATACGGATCCTCTTAGGTAGCTCTCCCAGTAAATCAAGTTCCACGCAAACCTTGGCAATGGCCGGACTAGTTGCCGCGGCAGTCGAAGCGTCCAGGGCCAGTGGTTGTCCCATCGCTCTTGCCAATGAGAAAAGCTTGGATTTATTGTATAAATGTATCGGCAATCCTTCGAAACCAATCCAAATTGGGACAATTGATGGTTCTTCGTCCACATTGAAATCATATGTCCACTTGAAAACACGCATCGTAAGTCCTAGGAAAATCCAAATCCCTTGTCTCCAAAGGCGACAATAATCCTCTTCCAAATCAAATCGTATCAAAACATGACGGGGATCCATTCGACCCATCCAAAAATTCCCTTTGAATCCTACTTTGTGAAACGATTTCCGTAAATATTCGAGATTCGGAGCAAATTTCTGAAATTTCCCCACCAATGCAAATCGCCATGGCCGAAGTAAAATTTCATGTTCATCCGACGGTATGATCAGATGAGGTTCTCCCTTAAAACTCTCCAAATTGGTTATTGGCAGAGTAAGCACCGGTGTCTGAGGACCGGACAGTAACTCAGCAAAACTCTTGTCTTTCCAAGTGTTTGGAGCGGGTATCGGGGCCACGGCAACCGGTTGGTCGGCGGCCATATCAGCCGCGGAGATCAGGGCTAGAAGATGGATTTTCGGAAGTTTAGAAGACACTTATTTTTTGCCTTTTGCAAATTAAATAAAATTAGTTCTCCCAATTTAAATAAAATAGTTTATGGGAATCAGATAGCCCCGTTGAAAAGGTTGTCATGACGCAGGGCTCCGGTCCTGGGTCGATTCCTTTATCCCCCATCCCTCCACCCAAAAAAAAAAATATATATATTTAAAATGGGAACAAGAGTGCCCCAGTGGAAACGACATCTTATCCCAGGGGTAACACCCTGGGATCGATTCCCATATCCCCCCCCACCCCCCGCCCCCCATAAGAAAAAAAAAGATGTCGGTAGCCAAGTGGTAAGGCTATTCCAGCGCAGCCTAGAGGTCTTGTGTTCGAATCCTGTATGCCCCGAATTCCCCTTCCCCTCCCCCCCCCCCCCCGCGTAAAATAATATTAATAATAATTCCTTTGAACTTGACAGGTTTTTTTACAATCTGGATTCCTAATTTTTATTGCTTTATTATAATTGCTCTTATGTGATTTGCCATTGTTTATTGATATTCGTGAATCATAGATTAATTGGGTCGATATTGAACTTGTATATTTGTTTATCGTGTTAGGTCGTCTTAATTGGGTCATTGTTGATTTAGTCCTATTTGGTTTGGTCGACTGAGTCGTCGCCCCTAGTGAGCTCTTGTCTAGGAACGACTGATTAGCAGGATTCATTCGCTACTTCATCTGTTACTGATTCTGTGACCCTGAGAGGTCTTCTACTCTACTCTGTTCTGGTCCCTCACCTGATGAGTTTATAATTGGGACGATAATGGCTTTGTGGAGTCCACAATGGTGGATGATGACACAATGTAATGAATGGATCCTTCAACCCTAGGCCTGTCGTTTGGGGGGACCGTACCAAACACGCGCTTGTATTTTCTGAGTCGTCTTAGGTCGATAATAGCTAGGGCCATTACCGTTATTGTTAATTGGAAATGATTAGATGAGTGAGCTCATGTGGTGGGATTATTGTGTCATAGAGGTAGTGATGTTCTTAGTGTTTAAACGGTGTTGTAATCGGGTGTATTGTATTGGTAATGCGTGGTGCTTGTTGTGCATTCGGTTATGTAAGCATTTAGATGCAAGGAATATGACTACTTAGCTTATTTGTTGTTTTTTACTTGTTCATTCTCATTTTGGTCCTTATATGGTGCTTGGTTTGAGTCTATTTGGTCCTTTATGAGTTTGTGATGATTTGGTAATGAATTGGTGCATTTATGCACAAGTTTTAAACTTGTTTTTCTGAAAATCGCAGATCGCGGATGAACCATTCATCCTAGGTTTCATTTGCAGGAAGACAGTAGCTACTGCCTTACCGCAGACGATACTGCGAACGATACCGCGAACTTTTCCTTTCGTCCGCAAGTACCCCGCGGACGAAGCATTCGTCCGTAGCTGTGCAGTTTTCTGTCATGTTCTGTTATGTCTTTTTTGATCCGTTCTGTATTGAGTTCTGTGGGACTTGATCTGTGACGTTTTACGTATTATTTTCCAAAGGGGTATTTTGGGAAAGAGGAATCTGTTGCGTCTATCTGTTTATTCTCGTTATGTGATTATTGGTCCTTGCTGAGAACTGGAGCTCAGTCCATCCTCTTTTATCTTATTTTGCAGATGCTTTAGGTGAAAAGCAGTACTACGATGATGATGGTACCTGGGAAGGAGATTATGAAGAGTGAACCATAATCGGCTTACTTAGATACTTATTATTTCATTCGTTATTCATTTATACTTAGAGTTAGTTCATTTATTATACTGTTGAACAATTTCCATTGTAATACTTAGATTTCGATGTTGAACTCTTATCTCGGATGGCTATACCGTGATGAATTTCTTTTAGTAATCTCTGTATCGTGGGCTTTGGTGTCTCATCTACCAATGAGATACTGCCATGTCATCATTCCGAGGACAGGGTGTGACACTAGTTTTATTTCTTGTATATAACATTACATAAAACTAGGGACAATCAGAATAGTAATTAAATAAGCTAATGGGTTTTACTATCAAATAACATATTTGACGTTCAAAAGCAAAATTAACTATTCAAATAACATACTCAAAATATAAAAATGTACAACATATGCTTATGGTTGTAGGGCACTACTAATAGCACATTCATACAAATGTGAGAACCACGACCGGTATCTAATACCCAAGAGGAAGTAGTAGTATACTAGTTTATTTCTATAACAAAAATAAATGAGTTAGAAGCAATATTTGCCCCCTTTCCAAGCTTTCCATGCAAGATAACTTTTACAGTTCCTTTTCCATTGTCCTCGCTCACCACAATGGTCACAAGTATCATCCTTAGCCACATCACCCTTGACTTTCAGTGATTTCTTGAATTGGCTAAGCTTGCCATAAGGCATGCCCTTGGGCTTACCAACACCCTTGCCTATATTACTAACCATCAATATGGCTTTAGACTTGCCTATTTCTTTCTCAGCAGTCCTTAACAAATTCAAAAATTCAGAAAGGGGTTTGTCTATCTCATTCATATTGTAGTTTAATACAACCTGAATGTATGATTCAGGCAACGATTGCAGAACCAAGTCAGTGGATAACTCCTGGCCAAGAGGAAATTCCAGTCTGCATAGGTTCTCAATGTAACCTATCATTTTAAGAACGTGAGTTTTGACTGGTGTTCATTCTGCCATCTTGCACTGAAACAGGGACTTTGACACGTCAAATCTCTCCTGGTGAACTTAACTACAAAAGAGTTGATTTAGATGATTAATCATATCTAATGCACCCATTTCCCGTGTTGCTTCTGAAGCTCAGAGGTCATGGTTACCAACATTAAACTTGACACATCTAGTACGTCATTTAAATGCTTACGATAACCAGTTCTTTAAGCAGCCGTAGACCCAGCGATTGGTGGATCAGGAATAGGTTGTTCGAAAACATATGGCTTTTTCTTGTGTTTGAGAATGATTCTCAAATTCCTGTACCAGTCGAGGAAATTTCCTCTCTCAAGTTTGTCTTTCTCAAAAACAGATCGCAACAAAAGCGAGTTTGCAACATTTGTATTTGCCATTATATCTACAATAAAGATTTCGCAAAGTTTTAGTATCATATTTTAAAATGATGATTAGGTCTTTAATTAATGATTCTCCCACTATTTACTTTGAATGAATAACCCTCAAATATTCATTCGAAAAGTTCAAAAAGCTTTCTAGTAGGCTAAGATCCTTATATCACCAATCCCGAGTTAGCTTTGACAAAAATAGCTCGAGACATGGCTATTTAGGTAAGAAACATTTGCTAATTACATCATTATGTAATTCTTGGTTCGTTGAGTAAATAATAATTATTCTGAGTATATCAAGATGCACATCTCAACTCTTTTGCCTCCAAATCCTCAATCCATTTATTGAGATAATCCGGTTAAATATGACCTAAGATTTGCGCCGACGGATATCACTAACTTATCCTTCGCACCTCACCCGGATAGACTGATGCATATTGCCTTGCAATTCTACGTTACTGTCGATCTAGGCGTTGACGAGGGCCAAATTGAGGACGGCATCGATTTAATATATTAAAATTTGAGGGATTTAATTTTGAATGATTTCACCAAACATTTGTATAAACTATTTATATGGCCGAAAAACATGCATCTCATGCATCAAAACTGGAAAACACGCATCTCATGTATAAAAAAATAGTAAATTAAATGTGAATAGTAATACCCCCTATGCGGATTTTCCAAGAAAATGGAAAATCCTAAGCCTTTCTAAGGTGAAGAACAATAAATGTAATCTATTTTCTTCAGCTTCCATGTGATTTTCTCTGTCTGACTGACTCCATTATACTCTTGTAATTATATAAGAAATCATATACTATGTCTTACATAATAAAGAAAAGAAGTCTCGAGTTACTTTCGAGATATAAATTACAATCAAAATTTCAATAGAGAAGGCACGACACGCAGATCGTATTATAAAAACTAACCACTTGGTCAAGGGTTATTACAATGCACCATGCTCAAATAACATGACAATCATGCTAATAAAAACACAAATATACAGTGTCTGCCCCTGTCTGGTCGACAGAGACCATATTCCTGTCGATCGCAATAAAGGTAGTAAGCAAACAATGTAAAAATTGGCCACCGAGGTTGCTCTCTGATCGTCTGAACTTTAGGAATAAGAAAAATCTCATTTTCCAGAACATGTTCGGTCGATCGAGAACCTCTTCCTACAACCGGACCTTTCCCAAAGAACAGAAATACAACAAAAAAAAACACTAACGAATAATTCATTCTAGGACTAGTTTAACACTTAAACATAATCCTAGAAGCTTTAAAAAGATAAAACATCATGTGACATGCATCAAACGTCTACTATAAACAAGAAACACATAAAAGAACGACTGGTAATCAAGTTAGCGCAGTGGAAATTAAAATGCGGAATCTGTTTCTAACATTTCTTTTTATTTTTTAGACCATTTATAAGTATGGTCCAGTTTATTACAATTTTATTATTATAAGACCTCACCAGAAGAGGAGAAGTAGATGTCCCGTTGAGCGGGTGTCGTAGAAGTCCCGTTGAGCGGGTGCCCCGTGAGGAGTAGTAGAAGTCCCGTTGAGCGGGGGCCCCGTGAGGGGTGTATAAGACCTCATACAAGGGAACCCAAAGAAATGACAATTAAATCATTCCCCTTGTGTGAGAGAGGTATCGAACCTGGAAGAAGAAAAATCTCTGCGTGAAGGGATTCATGGGCGGAAACTCGTTCCAAACACACATGAGTCCTCCCCTGAAGGATCCGCTCATACGAAACCGAACCGAAAACAGCGATAAAGAACTTACATGTTTCGGATTCAAGAAGCTACTTCTTGAATGGAGGATGACGTTTCTTGATCGGGTTTCTTGCCACCACCGGATTTCCCTGCGGAATATCCCTCGATCCCGGGTATCCACGCTGACCCAAGCGAGCAGCGATTGCTAGCTCTTCGTCTCTCTGAAGTTCGGGAATTAGAGAAGGAAAAAAGGGAAGGCAGAAAGAAAAAACGGTTTTTCTTTTGGTCTAGGTATTTCGGCTGATAACAACTCTTCTCTAGGGTTTCGGGTTAAGAGATGTTATATAGAGTGTGGGAGTTGGTTCCCAGAACAACTCCCATGTCTACTCAACTTCTCTCGTGCTGGGAGACTCGAATCCCACGTCCCCTGAGACTTCCGCTGGTAGTGGGAGTCTTTATCGGATAATGGCTCCCACGTAATCCCAGCTACGGTTAAATACCAAAATTGCCCCTATCTCTAATTCGAATAATAAACACTTTATTATTTTCAGAAAAACATATGTCAGATACAATGAACCTAGACACTTTCTAGATTCATTGAATCTGGACATGAAGCTCGTTAGCTCTTCTATGCGTGTGACCTCGTAGGTTCATATCACAATGGCAATGAAAACACACTTGTTAGTAGTGTGAGTTCATAAGTCACAAGCGGCCCCTAGCAGGACATTGTGACTACCCAAAGTGAATGAATTACAACGGAACCTAATGTCAATCCACTATTTAATCCCTTTGTCTCGCGATATCCTAATTAAGCATAAGGCATGGTGGTCGTCACCCTTATTAAGCTTAATTATATTTATGCTCGATCTCCAGGTAGATCTGTTTTCGACAAATAGCATTTGATAACCACTTTATCAAATACATTTGAGCACGGCCATGCATTTAAACAGTCTTTCCCTATCGAGGGGCCCATGGATATCTCTCTCTAATAATAGAGAGGGACAAATTCCTTACAATGTCTCTCACATTCAAGCTATGATAGGACACTACATCCGATCATCGATCGTATTGATTACTCGTTACAAGTAACGTCCGACCGAGTCAAAACGTGGCTCCATTCATACTAGAATCAATGAAGACTTAAGGTCTAAGGATTCTAAAATAGTATTGAGGAAGTAATACTTATGACTTATGACCATGAAGTATTACTTCTCTGACGGATCACGTCCAATACAATGTATCCCTATATATTGCATCTATGATGTGATTTGTATCCATTACACATGATCAGTAAAACAAGATCATCAATCAACAATCATACTAGTTTTATTTCATAGTAATTAAGCATTACATAAAACTAGGGACTTCTAGAATAGTAATTATATAAGCTAATGAGTTTTACTATCAAATCACACATTTGATAATCAAAAGCAAAATTAACTATTCAATTACATGCTCAAAAGATAACAAAACGCACAACATGTGCTAATGGTCCTAGGGCACTACTAACACTGCGGGTGTAGTAGAAGTCCCGTTGAGCAGGGGCCCCGTGAGGGGTGTATAAGACCTCACACAAGGGAACCCAAAGAAATGACAATTAAATCATTCCCCTTGTGTGAGGGAGGTATCGAACCTGGACCTCTCGGTCACAGGCAGTGGATGTTACCCACTGGGCTACCATGCCTTCGATGACTCTGTTTCTAACATGATCAATCATGAGTAAGTACTAACAAACTTTGATATAGGATATTTACCTTCAATTACGTTAGTAACATAAATGGTTTATGTTTGGTTTTGCTTCGGGAATCACCACTAGCAACCGATCTAATAGACTTCTGCCCCTTACGGTATACAAACGATCAACTTGAACTTGTTCTTCATATCTCTAATGCTAGTCAGGGAACTCCAAAGTTTGAATACAATATTTTTTAGGAATTTGGTGTTAAGAAATAATGTACTACAACTGTTAATCAACTATCTAACAACTGTAAGATACAAACTCAACAACTATTAGTGAACGATAAAAAAACTATTAGTACAATACCTAACAGTTGTAAGCTACAGACTTAATAACTATTAGCGAAAGGTTTAACAACCGTTACAAAAAGAAATAGCCACTGTTAGTGATAGATTTAACAGCTGTTGGAAAATGATATGCCAACTGTTAGAAAAATACTTAACATCTGTTAGTTACAAACTTAACAACTGTTAGTTTCAGACTTAACATATGGTGTAACAACAAGATTACAACAAATATAAATGACAAAGGAAAACTGTGTAAATAGAAAGATAAACTATTGCTTGTGCTCGACACAATTTTCTTAAAACAGATTCGCCTCCTCCCGGATTAGTGCTGGAGTTTCGAGAAGTGTCTGTCGACCAAGATACAATGGAAACGTAGAACTGGTTTGTAATAAACAGTTCCATCGATGAACTAGAGCTCGGACTGTTGATGAACACCTAATAGTAAATGGGGGAAATTTGGAAAATCTGAGTGATGTGAGGATATTCCATATTTTAGATAGTAAAGGAAGTCGAATCAGAGTGATTCCAAATGCATTAGAAAAAGGACTGAAAGTGCTAGATTCTTGACGGTGGAGATTGAATTGCAATGGATGGTTTGAGAGTAATTGTCATTAGAACTTCGTTATGTGGTTCTGAAATTCTGGGATGTCCTTCCTGCACAGTAAGTTTAAAACCCTTAGCAGACATAGTAAGCATTCTATTATCTTTCCCAAAATTTGACCATAGTTAGAAGCCTTCTTAAATAAGATTCTTTCCTGTGCAGATTGTATTTTAACAGTTAGATTAAGACATATCAACTTCGGAGTACAAGGCTATGAAATTCGTGGAAACATAGAGTGCTAAGGATATATCATCAAGTTAAAGTAGTAATCGAAGCCTGATCGAGTATATTATTGTTCCTAAAGTTAGAAGACGTATAGAACTACAATATGAATGATGGAGATTACATTCCAACTGTTCAATTAGGAGTAATTTCCCTCAGAAGTTGCCTATACAAACCAGAAGTTCTGCTTTCCAATCTTCCTTTGATAATCCGTTTAAGTGTTCAAGGTAAGGATATTTCGTTCTTGATTTTCAGTCCTAAAATGCATGAAAAGGCCTTTTTATCAAGTTATGAAATATATGAAAGGTTTCCCATGTTTTACTGCATCAAAATTGGATGAAGAACCGAATTATGTTTGCATCGTATGCATGATTATACTTGATCCTACTTGTGTATGTTATTGTATAATTGCTGGATGCATTTTTATAAGAGTCAGTATATGCATATTCTCAATCTAGAACTCTTGTTTGTTGATGGCCCTATTCCAGGATATATCTCGAATTATAATTTATTATAAGTGCCCGTGAGTGCTTCTTGTCCCCAACAGTGACTCGGTTCCTAACGAGGATAAAAAGTGGGCAGGTTAACAGTAAGTTGTGGAATTCACAAGAGGTGAGCGAAGACATAACAAGGGGTATATTCTTAAATATCCTCATTGTGCCTTACCTAGTGATGTGAAATAAAAAGATGTATCGCCTTCCCGGAACGGGTAATAGAAGTTCGGCTGTTAACAATTGGCTAGTGTTATTATCAGATGATTGAGCTCGGTTGTAGAATTACTTGTTGCATATGGTAGTAATACTCATCTGTCGTAATTTATGTTGGAAAGCTACGAGTGATATGATAAGTTAAATGTGCTCAGAGCACGATTTATGATGTGTATGTGATAGATTTGATAAGTTATTGTTATGACATGTTATGTTTATGATTTGGCGATGTTTGTGTTGAAGTTAGTCAAAACTTGTGTTTTGGGAAGGGATGCTTGGAAAATCAGAAAATAAGATTTACTTTATAATTTTGCATCAAAGATTAGCATTTCTGAACCTCGGGTGACCCTTCTAGTCGGCCGGACTGATCATCCATCATCTGGAGGGAGATGCTGAGGCTACTGTCTTGGACGACCTCCGGGCGACCGGAATCCCATTTACTTCGTCCAGATGACCCTTCGGTTGACCGAGGTTTACTTTACCTCGTCTAGAGTATTCTTTTGACACTCTTTCTATTATGATTTCTGTCTTGTCCAAGTTGTTATTATTTTGAGCCCATATGTTATATTTTCAAGTGTATTATAAATCTTTTGAAGATGGTTACTTGTTAAGTTATGTCAAGCTATATATTTCATACGTTTTCAGGAAATAGGGAATGTTTTGATGTCTCTTTGGTCCTTCATCCTAAGGACGATTGATCCTTACTGAGCTAGTTAAGTAGCTCAGTCATTTATCTCTATATGTTTTTGTAGATGATTTTGTTGATGGTGCTCTTGAGGAAACTTGGGATGGGAATTCGAAGATTAGAAACTGAACTAATATTATGTAATAGTTATGTTAAAGCTTTTCCTTTTGTTGATCAGTAGTGAACCACATTGTGCAATGACACATAAGAATGATGTTGTGGTATTTATTTAATGATGACTTATGGGATTCATAGGCAGAAACTCGTTTTAAACACCCATGAATCGTCCCTGATAGGATCCGTTCATACTATAAGAATTGAATTAATAAATGAAAAGACTTACAATTTTTCGTGAATGATTTCTAATTCAGATGTTGTGCTGCAACCTCCAAAAGCCGGCCCTGTATGAATTTCTTTCTACCGGTATCCACACGACGAAACGAGCAGCGAGTGCTAGCTCTTCAGTTTTCCTAAGTTTTAAAAAACCAGAGAGAAGGAATGGCAGAAATCTATTTCGGTGATTAGGTTTTTATGGCTAAAAAAGTTATACCTAGGGTTTCGTCCAAAAGATAATTATGTAGGGCATGAGAGTTTGTTTCGAAAACCAACTCCCACGTAAATCCCAACCTCTTCCTAGCAGGGCATTGTGACTGCTCAGAGTGAATGAATGATCGGTGGAGCGATTACCTAATCTTAATCCACTATTTAATCCTTTTGTCTCATGATATCCCAATTAAGCATATAAAACTTGTCACCCTTATAAAGCTTAATTATATTTCTGCTCGATCTCCAGGTAGACCGTTCCAACAAATAATATTTAATAACGACTTTATTAAATACATTTGAGCATGACCATGAATTCAAACAGTCTTCCCTATCGAGGAGCCCATGGATATCTCTCTGCAATAAGAGAGGGACGAATCCCTTACAATGCCTCTCACATTCAAGCCATGATGGGATACTACATCCGATCATCAGTTGTATTAATTACTCGATTAAAAGCAAGTTCGACTGAGTCAAAACGTAGCTCCATTCATGATGGAAACGACGGAGACATAAGGTCTAAGGATCCCAAATAGTATTGAGGAAGTAATACTTATGACTAAAAGAACTATGAAGTATTACTTCTCTTTCGGATCACGTTCGATGTATCTATGATATTATTTGTATCCATTACGCATGATCATCAATCAAACATCATATTAGTTTTATTTCTTGTATAAAACATTACATAAAACTAGGGACAAACATAATAATAATTATATAAGCTAATGAGTTTTACTATCAAATCACATATTTGATGTTCAAAAGAAAATTTAACTATTCAAATGACATGCTCAAAATATAAAAACGTACAACATATGCTCATGGTCCTAGGGCACAGCTAACAATCTCCAACTTGCCCTAGGTCCAATCATACATAATCATCAATCACATTGACCTAGAATGACTCTCATGTTTAGGTTGCGGGAGTAGCTTTGTTAATGGATCTGCAATGTTGTCGTCTGTATGAACTTTGAAAATGTTAACGTAACCTCAATATATGTTCTCCAAAATCAGATGGAAACGATTAAGAATGTGTTTGGATTGTTGGTGAGATCTAGGTTCCTTAGCTTGTGAAATGACACATGTATTATCACAATAATGGCCCACTGGGTTCACAATAATAGGGATAACACCTAATCCATCAACAAATTTCCTGATCCAAACAGCTTCTTTAGCTACTTAAGATGCAGCCAGATACTCAGCTTCTGTCGTAGAGTCGACCACGGTTTGTTGCTTTGAGCTCTTCCAGCTCACGTCACCTCTATTCAAACAAAACACAAACCAGATTGCGATCTAAAGTCATCTACGTCGGTTTGGAAGCTTGCGTCTGTGTAGCCATTTACAACAAGAATTCCTTCATGACCTCCTTAAACTAAGAACATATCTTTAGTCCTTCTTAAATACTTAAGAATGCTCTTGACTGCAGTCCAATGTGACTCTCTAGGGTTGAAATCTGCTAGTCATACTTAATACAAATGAGACATCCGGGCGAGTGCATAACATTGCATACATAATAGACCCAATGGCTGAAGCATATGGGATCTTACTCCTGCGCTCTTGGTCTTCCTTTGTGGAAGGTCCTTGAGTTATGCTGAGTTTCATGCCCTGTGACATGGGCAAGAATCCCCTTTTGGAATCTTACAAACTGAACCGTTTTAGTACATTGTCAATGTATCCACTCTGGCTCAGGGCAATCATTTTGTTGGATCTATTTGTATAGATCATTATACCCAAAATGTAGGTAGCCTCGCCTAAGTCTTTGATGGAAAAGCACTTCTCCAACCAAGCTTTTACACTTTGTAATGTGGGGATGTCATTTCAAATAAGTAAGATGTCATCCACATAAAGCACAAGGAATACTACTGCATTATTAGTTACATTCTTATAAACATAAGACTCATCTTCTTTTTTATGAAACCAAATTCTTTAATTGATTGCTTGCTTCAATCCATAAATGGACCTTTGAAGTTTACAAACTTTGTTTGGATTTGATGGATAAAAAAGCCCTCAGGTTGTGTCATATACACATCCTCAAGAAGGTTTCCATTAAGAAACATAGTCTAAGATCCATTTGCCATATCTTATAGTCATAATATGCGGCTATGGCAAGTAAAATCCTAATAGACTTTATCATAATAGGGAGAAAATATTTCATCATAGTCTATACCATGAATTTGTCTATAAGCTTTAACTACTAGTCGAGATTTAAAAGTGTGTACATTACCATACATGTCGGTTTTCTTTTTGAAACACCATTTGTTATCAATGACATTACACCCTTCGGGTAGGTCAACCAAAGTCCACACTTGGCTATCATACATGGATTGCATCTCAGACTTTATAGCTTCTAGCCACTTGTAAGACTCAGAACTATGAATTGCCTCTTTGTAGGAAGTGGGTTCATCTTGATCAATCAGTTCAATATGATGATCATCAGTTACGAGAAATCCATATCTACTAGCCAGTTGATGTACCCGACTTGACCTCATTGGGCCTTGTGTCAAAGATTGAAGTTCTGTATCACCACGTGAGCTTGCTTGAAGTTCCAAAGCTAGTTCAGATGTTGTTTGTGGATCTTGAATTTCCTCAAGATGGATCTTACTCCCACTATCCTTTTTGGAAATAAATTCATATTCAAGGAATAAACCATTTCGAGCAACAAAAACTTTTTTCTCTGATGGAAGATAGAAGTAATATCCTTTGGTATCTTTAGGATATCCTACTAACAAACACTTGTCAGATTTAGGGGCGAGTTTATCAAATAATAATTGTTTTACATACGCCTCGCATCCCCAAAATTTGAGAAATGACAAACTAGTTCGTTTCCTAGTCCATATCTCATATGGAGTTTTCTGAACCTCTTTTGAAGGAACTCTAATTAATATGAATGCAGCAGTTTCTAGGGCGTAACCCCAAAAGGAATTTGGAAGACTGGTTTGACTCATCATATAGCGAACCATATTCAGTAAGGTGCGATTTCTTCGTTCTGACACACCGTTCCATTGTGGTGTGCCAGGAGGAGTTAATTGTGAAACAATTCCACAGCCTCTAAGATGTTCATCAAACTCATTGTTAAGGTATTCATCACCTCAATCTGATCGACGTATTTTAATACTTTTCCCAAGTTGATATTCCAAAAGATTTTGATTTATGTTTCATTAGATAGACATAGCCATATCTACTGAAATCATATGTGCATATGATGAAGTACTGAAAACCTCTTCTAGCACTGGTATTTATTGGTCCACATATAATTGTATGTATGAGGCCCAATAAATTAGAAGCTCTTTCACTTTGTCTAGTAAAATGAGCTTTAGTCAATTTTCCTAACAAGCAAGAATCACATGTCTCATAAGACTCTAAGTCAAATAATGTTAAAATCCCATCTTGATGGAGTTTTGATATGCGTTTCTCGTTGATGTGGTCCAAACGACAATGCCAAAAGTAGTTTTGATTTAAACCTCTTTGTATTAATGTTATAGATGGGCTTGTTAATGGATTCATTGAGGTTAAGAATATAGAATCCATTCATCAAAGATGCATCTCCAAAGAAGACACCATCTTTATGAAGGGTACAAATTTTATTCTTAATGTTTATTTCAAAACCATCAATATCCAAACACGAACTGAAATAATATTCCTACTCTAAAGTGGGAACATAAAGAAAATTATTCAGTTCAATAATAAGGCCACTTGGCAAAACTATATTAAATATCCCTGTAGTTACTGCAACAACTCTTTCTCCATTCGCTACTCGTAGGTCCACTTCTCGTTTTTGCGAGTGATCTAATCATTTTGAACCCCTGAACATTTGCACAAATATGAGATCCACAACTGGTATCTAATACCTATGAAGTAGGAGCTAACATGTTAATCTCAATAACATAAATACTTGGAGAGACAGTCTAACTGGCTTTCTCCTTTTTCTTCTCTTCCATGTAGAGCTTGATGTTCCATTTCGAATGACCTAGTTCATTGTAATGGAAGTAAACCCCTTTCTTTGGTGCCTTGGCCTTGGGTTTGGGCTTATATTTTCCTTTTCCCTTCTTGGACATGGGCTTTCCCTTTCCTTTGTTCTTCTTGAAATTCTCTTTTTGAACCATTAAAACATCATGAGTTTTCTTAATGTTCAGTTCAACCTGTTTGAGCATCATGTGTATCTCTTGTATGGACTTCTCCATAGTGTGCATGTTAAAGTTCATGAAAAATTGGTCGTACTCAGGTGGTAGTGAGCCCAAGATCAAATTTGTGGTCATGTCATGACTTACGGGAGCCCCAAGTTTCTCAAGTTGGTCAAGATATCCCTTCATTTTAAAAACATGTGCACTCATAGAGGTGTCAGGGGCCATCTTGCAACTGTTTAACGCCTTTGTGGTGAGGAACCTTTCTTGACGGGCTTGCTCTTGGAACATTTCCTTGATCTGGCCATCATCTGGAAAGCCTCAACCTCTTCAAACTGTTTATGAAGTTCGGAGTTCATAGTGGCAAGTCACGTCATTAAAATCATCCACATGCTTCTTCTAAGCATCTTTCTCAGCTCTAGGGGCGTGTTTGCAGCTGTTCATGAATATCAGTATCGAGAACATATAACTTTCTTTCTTGCCAAGGTTGCTGATAGCCTAGCCAATGAGGCTTGCGATAATCGTCACACGGTATTTTTCTCTCAGCTTGACATGCTTCCTATGCTAATCCGCGGATTATGTAATTTAGATCAAGAAGGAGTCCCTTACCTTCGTCAACTTAAAAGTTAATGGTCTTGTTTTTTTTTTCCTGCATTCATACTAGCCTAGTTTATTGTATCATACCTTATCATATTATAAATGATAAAGGCTGGATTTTTACTAGCTATTTATGTACGGAGTGGATCTGTTTCCATCTTTTACTTGGGAGGTATAGGTATTACGTCTCCCTCCTTGTATTCTTTCTTTGCCTTTCGGCTAGATTAATAAACGGGGGTCCGCCCCACCACATCTGGTGGCATTCATTAAAAAAAAAAAAAAAAAAAGGACAATCCTTAAGTTTCATGCCCAATCAAGGAAATTAGACCTACTTATTTTTTGTTTTTCAAGAACAGATCGCAATGAGTTATGTGAGGTGTTTGTTGCCATTATCTACATAAAATATTTGCAAAGTCAATAATTAATTTTTGAAATAAAAAACTTTCCACAATTATTTATCACTTGATAAAATAGTGGATAAACTATTTTCCAATAATTATAAGTAAGCTTTGGCTTATCACCCATAATAAGAGTAAAATCGAACCATGGGATTGACATCTACATGTCCCGGCTATATCCCATATTATGCCCTAGGCTCAAAACTATTTTGATAGCCTAGTTAAGTCGAACAATGTTTAAGCTTATCGAAATCATTATTTTCCATCTCCTGTTTCCTAGATAACCGCTTATATGTTGCTTTGGCAATCAGACAAAATGATGATCCAAGCTTCAGAAGTGGAATGGTAGGCATTTTAAGACTTAATTAAAACAATTTTAATATGACGAATATGTTGTTAGACCCATTTAGACAAGAATTAAGCATCACATGCATAATACAAAATAAATAAATGTAAACGTGAGATAACATAACCTAATCCTAAGATGACTCCCACGAGCCTTGTGGGAGTCAATGGTCAATCTAAGTCAATACCCATCACATGGATAAAGTCTTCGATCCATCGTCCTCCATAATTGTTACATAATTGCATTGGCATACCCAACCTTCAAATTAAAGCAATAAAACTACTTGAATAAAGTAATTACAATTTTACAACATTGAAAAACGGCTCGCAAAACCGTATTATTAAAGTACAACCCAGTAAATGTAAAACAGAAGGGGGTATATTAGGTCATGCTAAAACTCACATGAAATCAAGTAACGAGTACAAATATGAAGTCTTAGGGTGGCGCCCCCCGGACGGGGTCCTAGGGGCAGCGCCCCTTGCTTGGTTTCCAAGGGGTAACGCCCCAGTTGATAATTCGATTATAACTGTTAGGTGATGATGGGTAAAACTGGGGCAGAAACTCATTCGATGAGCAGAATGAAAATCAGATTATGCGATATTAATCAGATTAATTGCAAATAGCATGTTGTAGCAGTTTATAAATTATTATTCGAATTAACAACATATTGCATACGGGAGCAGTTTATGCAATATTAATCGAATTAACAACAGATCGTATCATGTATATAAACATATTAATAAGATTAACCCGATCAACATAAAATGCATATATCAAAATTACGAAAACAATTTTGTGTTTCACACATACACATAAAACCGAGATTGATATGTGTTATGATTGTGACGAACACTATCGAATTCGGATAGTATGAACAAAGCTCTGATACAACTTGTGGGATTAATAGGCAGAAACTCCTTCTGAACACCCATGAATCGTCCCCGGTAGGATCCGTTCATACTATGGGAGTCGAATAATAAAAGAAAAAACTTATTGTCACGCACCGTGCACGCGGGCCCGAAACGCGACACATGGGCTTGGCAGCATCCACGATCATCTATTGGGCAACCGAACTCGCTATGCCAAAAGGGATATCCCGAGATAATAGTGTGTACTTAGACCCACCTTATATATCAGTCACAACTTTCATTCTTATCCAATATGAGACATTTTCCCCATATAGGACTGGGGTTTCACACTTACAATTTTTCGTGAATGATTTATAATTTAGATGCTGCGCTGCAACCACCAAAAGCCGTCCTTTGCAGAATTGCTCTCTCTCGGTATCCACGCGAAAAAACGCGCAGTGAGTGCTAGCTCTTCAGTTTTCCTGAGTTCTAGAAAACCAAAGAAAAGGGATGGAAGAAATCTATTTCGGTGATAAGGTTTTTGCGGCTAAAAAATTTATATCTAGGGTTTCGTCCAAAAGATGATTATACAGGGCATGAGAGTTTGTTCTGAAAACCAACTCCAATGTAAATCCCAGCCTCTTCTGGTGGTGGGAGTTTTATCCCATAATAACTCCTATGTAATCCCAGCCAAAGCAAAAAAACCCAAAATTTCCCATCCTTAATCTCTAATTCGAATAATAACGTTTTGTTATTTAAAAAAAATAAATGTCAGATACAATTAACCTAGACACATTCTAGATTCATTGAATCTGGACATAAAGCTCGTTAACTCATCTATGCGTGTGACCATGTAGGTTCATATCACAATGGTAATGAAAACACAC
The DNA here is from genome assembly GCA_026122235.1 of Vinca minor. Lineage (NCBI taxonomy): Eukaryota > Viridiplantae > Streptophyta > Magnoliopsida > Gentianales > Apocynaceae > Vinca > Vinca minor. The sequence continues at coordinate 1,509,731 of JAOCZM010000206.1, read as the reverse complement.
TTAGTAGTAGTATGTGTTCATAAGTCACAAGTGGGCCCTAGAAGGGCATTGTGACTGCCCAGAGTGAATGAATGATCAGTGGAACAATTAACTAATCTCAATCCAGTATGTAATCTCTTTAATTTGCCTCGCGATATCCCAATCAAGCATAAGGCATGGTAGTTGTCACCCTTATAAAGCTTAATTATATTTCTGCTCAATCTCCAAGTATACTGTTCCAACAAATAATATTTAATAACCACTTTAGTAAATACATTTGAGCATGGCCATGCATTCAAACCGTCTTAACTATCGAGGGGCCCATGGATATCTCTCTCCAATAAGAGAGGGGAAAATCCCTTGCAATGCCTCTCACATTCAAACCATGATGGGACACTACATCCGATCATCAGTCGTATTAATTACTCGATTGAAAGTAATGTTCGACTGAGTTAAAACGTAGCTACATTCATGATGGAAACAATGGAGACATAAGGTCTAAGGATCCCAAATAGTATTGAGGAAGTAATACTTATGACTAAAAGAACCATGAAATGTTACTTCTCGTTCAGATCACGTCCAATACAATATATCCCAATATGTATCTAAGATATGATTTGTATCCATTACACATGATTAGTAAAACATGATCATCAATCAAACATCATACTAGTTTTATTTCTTGTATATAACATTACATAAAACTATGGACAAACCGAATAATAATTATTTAAGCTAATGAGTTTTACTATCAAATCACATATTTGATGTTCAAATGAAAAATTAACTATTCAAATGACATTCTCAAAATATAAAAATGTACAACATATGCTCATGGTCCTAGGGCACTACTAACACTTACAATGTATAGTTTATCCTTTATATTATGGGTTCGGTGTCTCATTGGTAGATGAGATATTTTCAGGTCACCCTCTGGTTATAGTGTGTGATAGAAGTGGTATCGGGGCAGGTTGAACCTTAGGTTTGAATATGTTGTTAGAAGTTAAGTATGGGAGGAACATTGGAAGGATTCGATAGATGACTTAAGATGTGATCTTTGGGTAGAAACTATGGAATTAGGAGATATGTGTTTAATTATCACTTTATATGTCATTGTAAATATGCTATGCTATGTTTACCTCACAAGTTATACCATGTTAACTTGTTATGTGAATTATGTCTTTATATATTTACTTATCATGTTTATTGAAAGATCGGGATATTATCTATGAACTGTATTAACATGCTAACCACACTTTTATTTGCTTTAACTGTATTAACATTCTAGTTGACTCTATTTTCTTCAACTGATGTGCCATGTTAGTTTGGCTTTGTAGGTTTACTTATATAAGTTTGATGTCATGACTTTATTGCTTAATGTATTCATTTATCTATCTTGATGTCACGAGTTTAATTGAGAAATGGTGTATATAGGATTGTTTTAGCATACTAGTTTGGTTATTATTGCTTTATCAATGTAGCACAGCGGAAGCGTGGTGGAAACAAGTACATTTGGGTCAATATGTATATCTGTTTATGTATTATTTGAATGTGGTGTTACATGTTCTTTTATACTTCGTCGATTGATATATAGTACCATACATGTATTTTTGAATGCCTATCGAACCCTTCCGCTACTCTATGTACATGTACATTTTTTCTGCTTGTCACGTCATTATTAAACATCAACTATGATAAGCAATACACTACAATAACACTACACGCAAGTGTGACTCATATGACACGAGATGCACAGTATAAGAATGTTTGTGTTAAGTTTGCTCTATTTTTTAGCAATTATAGTGTATTGTGCATATGATATAACCTGATTATGGACGTGATAACCATGTTAACACAACAACTCCAACACTAGATAAGTTTGCTTATATTTTGAGAATGAATGTCTTATACTAGTTCTAATGTCTATGCTTGTGTTAGTATTGATCTAATTTTGTCAATAGTATGATATTTAATACGGTATAGTGAATTGTGTTATAATATGTTTAATAATTTGTGTGTGTGTGTGTGTTGTGTATGAGATTTGTTAATGTTAATTATGCTTCTTCTTTTTAAATGTATGTGAATGTTTTTAAAGATGTTATTTATGTATATATAAATATGTATGTGTTATAATATAGAGAAGGAGAGGAAAAGTTTGGGAGAGAATATCAAATTAGGTGTATCATCATATGAACCAAAGGCCTCTATTTATAGAGGTAAAATCCTTTGGTTCATGGGCCTGGGCTTCCTACTATATGGATTGGGCCTGGTCATTCATTTATTTACAACACTCCCCCTTGAATGACTAATCTATACAACAATTGCCTCATAAAGATTTATTTGGAAAAAATTAAACCAAATTAAGAAAATGAATACAATTGATGTTGGAGTATTTAATTGTCGCCTCGTTAAAACCTTGTCAGGAAAACCCAGTGGGACAAAACCTGAACGAAGGAAAAAGAGTACGACTACTCCCCCTGATCATTGAATGTCTTTCAGACGACGCATTCCAATCTGATGTATCAACTTTCTGAATGTTGATGTTGGTAAAGCCTTGGTGAATAAATCTGCCACATTATCACTTGAGCGTATCTGTTGAACTTTGATGTCGTCACTTTTGCTTAGATATACATAACATGAAGAAAATATTCCTCGTTAAAACCTTACTAGGAAAAAGAAAAACCATGTGGGAAAAAAATACGCCTAGTTAAGGAAAAAGAGTACATTAGCCATATGTCAAATTACTTCCCTTTTTAACATCATTTGACCAATGCATATAATTTAATTTGCAATTGGATCTTAGTGAATAAGTGTTCATAGTTTCAACAAATTACATCTTCCAGATGTTTTAATTTGTAAATACATGGAAATATGTTATCTTTCCATAATGATTTCAAAAAGTATTAATCACTACGTCTTGATGTTTATATATTTTTTGGGAAGAATTACTTATATGCTTCTGGCATATCAAGTCCTTCACAGATTTCCTATAAATGATGTTACAAAATTGCAACATTGTGTATATACCAAGTGTTTGTGCGCTATTCAAATACACTTGCATCCACCCTCAAAGTAATTTATTTATTCGTTATTCTAAACGAATATCTTTCTAAGATTACACTTCTGGTGTATAATACATGTAACGAATACATTTGCACTTCAATTGTATTAAAAATTTCGTGCAGGCTTTTCACAATTTGAGGAGAACTCAATGGTCTATTTTGACCAATAATCTCTATACTTTCAATTTTTCAATTTTTCAGTCTGCAGACTTTATATTAAAGATCCTCATTCTATTGCGCGCATAAATAATGTCGACTTTTGCACAATTTTATGTATATGGTTCCATCAATTCCAAACATTTGAGATCTCATAATTCTCACAAATTGTCAGGTACCTGAATTTCTTCTGGAAATGATATAATATTCATGTTTGGAAAATTTCTTCTAGAATTTTAATCTTCTCGACTTGACCATCTATAAATATTTACTCCATTTGCGAGAAATTGTATTATTGGAACTCATAATGCTACCACATTTCAATGTCTCAAATATTATGGATAGCTTGTCCTTTAGGGACATTAAATATCATGGAGTTTTTTTTTTGTCTAGCCGAATTTTGGTTATAAAATATTTCTAAATATTCGTCTTTTGAACTTCTGGTTCAAAACTCATTTATTTGAGGATCAACTAGAGACACGAATAGAAATAGTTTGTTCGGCTATATATATTTCCTTTTCTTTATGTTGCAACAATACATACCAATCTGCAGGATTGATAACCAACATATAATTTATCCTATTTTGAGGACCAATCTCAACACCTTGTGGTGGAGAATAAGCGCACATTTTATTTTGAGGTGGAAATCTTGTTGTTTGCAACAATAAAAACCAATTAAAAAGAGGAGAAATAAGAAATTAATAGTTGGAAAAATACAATGAAACATCTAATAAATTCAAAGCAATATATGATTCTACAAGATCATTTAATATATGAACATATTCTTCAGGATATGCAACTTTTATCTAGATGACATATAATATCACTAGTACATTTGAGACAAATTATATTTATGGGAGAATGAGCTCATTAATTTATCAAGAAAATCGCAAACTTCAAGTTGCGAATTAACAATATACATATTTCGATGCATCGAATAAAATATTCATCCCAAAAATATATTCATTCTCAATATTTATAGTACTAAAACAAATATAATTGCTTTGAAAATATGTAGTTAAATACAAAAAAAAAAAAAAAAATTTAGGAAAACTTCTGGATCCATAAAAATATTTTCACGAATTTCTCATGATTTCGTATTTTCAATGATCTGAGATGGTCTAATCAGTCATGCCAACTAATATATTTCTTTAACCAAGTAAGCTTCAGGCTTAATCAATAATGCATCTAAATGCAAACACTTCCAGTGTAATATAATTTTTAAGAGATAAACAGTAATCTCTTCAAAATAAATTTATTTGCTAATAATGTTAGCAATGATTCAAAATGCATTTGTCCACTATCTGAATCAATAATTATAGATAGTCGATTATATAAATCTCTTCAAGAGTCTTCAATCAACCCGCTCTCCAGGAGCTTTTAATCAACTATTTCTACTAGAATAATACAATATTATTTATATCGTGGACAATAATTTAAAACTGCTTTTAATCATTTAGCTCTTCCGGAGCTTTTCATCTACTAGTTCGACTAGTTATAGTTCTTCAGGAACTTTTTATAAATTTTGTTGTTTCAAAAATTTGACATCAAATAAAATAGTTCTACTGGAACCCTTTAATATGCAAACTCTTATGCATTGTAAATTAATTTGTTCTGCTAGAACTTTTCAACATGCAAACTCTTCTGGAGCTTCTAAAAGAATATAATTCTGCAAGAACTAAATATATTCTTATAAGTAAAAATTCAAAACAGTTGAAATAAAATTTTTAAAAAAAAAATCCTAATACATCCTTACAACTATTAAATAAGAATTTATCAAAATATAAAATAAGATACTACTCATTTTCTTTATTACCACTTCAGGTGATAATCATTCATACTGATTTCAACCTAAGGAGTAGTACTTCCACAATAATGGTATAGTCAAATCATCTTTCTTATAGATGATGGATTTTTAACCACATTCGCTTCAGGGAATGATTTAACAATAAATGTTTGGGTTTTATATTTCATCAATAACCTGTCATTTTTTTTTCTTTCACAATTGCTACTACAAGAGCAAATTTCAAGTGTAAGAAAAGGGATAATAACCCTTCTTTATTAGATCACTAACTTTCTCCATATGATTTCCATTGCAGATGAATTCCATATTTTGTGATCTTTAAGCCACAAGATGGACTTTCGGTAAAACATCTTCTAGTGTTCTACATTTGTTTCAGAGTTTAGCACAATAACAACCTTCAGTGTTTTATTATTAACAACGTCTGCCAGACTCATTACAATAACATGTATAATAAGATAATAAAATAATAAAATTTGACAAAAAAATAATAATAAAATACGATAATATTCTTGATTTAACCATATCCCGGTTGTTAACCTTAAACCATTTGTATTTATTCTGCAACCATCTTCTAGTGGTTAAGAATAACAATAATAATTTGTTTGATCATACAACCATCTTCTGGTGGTTGTAAATTCGTATATAATAATTTGATACAACATCTTCTGGTAGTCGTATATTTGTCTATAATATTTGATTTAACCATCTTCTGGTGGTCAAGTTTAAACAATTTGTATTTATTTTCTTCAAGAATATTTAGATTATAATATACTCTTCCGGAGTAAATAATTAATTTTAATGGTTACTTCAGAAGCAATATATAGATATTTTTCAAGAATATTTATATTACAATATACTCTCCCGGAGTAAATAATTAATGGATAATAATATTCTCCAGGAATAATTAATTAATTTATAGTGATAATATTCTTCGAGAATAAATAATATTCTTAAGGAATATTAAATGATGTTCTTCAAGAAGATTTAATATTATTAATTTTTACAATTACTACTTCAAGAGTAATCGTTCAATATTCTTCAGGAATATTGATATTTTAAATTCTTGATAATAATAATAAATGAAAAATATATACTGAAATGGTTAATACGGAAAGTCAACATAGAAAAAGATAAATCATATTAAAAACAACGTAAATCAAGCTGCAAAAATCATGCATCAAAATCTTGTAACATTAATATATTACGATTAATATATAACGGTTTTACATAATCAGTTATCAAAGGCAATATTATCATAATATAATATGGCATATATATATTCACAAAAAAAAACTATGGCATATATATAAAACGTCAAAATTGTTAATATAGCCAACATGTTGCTGAACGATTTGATCAAAACAAACTCTTCTGGTTTTAGTAATGTAATCATGACAAGAACAAACAAACTTACCATATTCATACCTTGTTATAATCGTATCTTATCAAAATCATGATCTAATTAGAACAAAGACGCAAAGCAAATTAAGCAATACAGATGCTAGATCTGAAGGAAAAAAAATAGATTTTTTTTAAAAAAAAATTCTAATAGAGATTCTAGATCTATTGCGTACTCCAATTAATTTGAAGCCGCAATATAAAAACGAGATATACATAAATTGTATAATAAACCTCGTAAATTGAAATTGACAGAGTTTCGTGCTGATAACGTGTTATAATATAGAGAAGGAGAGGAAAAGTTTGGGAGAGAATATCAAATTAGGTGTATCATCATATGAACCAAAGGCCTCTATTTATAGAGGTAAAATCCTTTGGTTCATGGGCCTGGACTTCCCACTATATGGATTGGGCCTGGTCATTCATTTATTTACAACAGTATGTATATTGTGTTACTTGGCCATTTATTTGTCCGTTGCATTTATATATGTTCATGTTTAGTAGAAATCGATAGAATTGTGTTAATATCATTTATAACATGAATGTTTGGGTAATTGTGCATAGAACTTATTGTCGTGATTAATTAGGTTATATGTAACAATTTAATATTTAAAAATGTGTTAAAGGTTTATAAAGTATAATTTTATATTCTTTGATTATTGATTAAGTTAATATCGGTAATGTCTTTTACATAGTCACATATTTTAATGTATTTGTGATGGTATTATATTACTAAGATTGTTTTGTTTTATTGATTATTATTCGATCATATATGATATAATTAATGCGGTGTTTATGATATATTATATACTAATGCATACATATGTCTTTGTGCCATGTACATATGTTCTGTTTAGTATAAATTATTGAATTGTTAATGAGTTCATCTCTTAGTATTAAAATTATAAAATAATGACCTTATGATTCTGCTACATTTTATTTTACTTTCAATTGTTAGTACATGTTATTATTTTTGTTATATTAAATTCAGATTTTTTCAGATATGCACCACGTCCACATGGACCTTGTGATACAGAATTAGCCACGTCATCACCTAATTGTCTCTCTCCTCATTCTGCAGTGATGTGGCCAGTTCTGAACCACATGGTCCAATGGGCCTAGTCCATATCAGAACTATTCACTAAATTCGTGTTCTTGTTAGTATGATTTTTCCATATTACAAACATGTTGATGCATATATAGTTATATTTGTTTGTATTTTTCACATCTTGTTGCACATTTTGTTAGCAAGTATTAATACATGTAAGACATATAAGTAAGCATTTAATAGACTATGAATGTTAAACATGTGGTATAGAACATAATGAGCATTTAAGTACATTATATCATTACTCTTTGTGTTTGCATACATATTATGAAATGCTTGTGTATATGATTAAAATGTAATGTATATTTTTAACTCATTAGTTTTACATTACGATTATCACTTAATATATTACCTCCTAGTAAAATGTTGTTATTATTATATTTGAGAATGGCATTTGATGTATAAATCATACATCAACATGTATTATTTTTATTCATTATAATATTATTGATAAACTCATATTTTCTATATAAATTATACTACTTTTCACTTAGTTTTTACCTAAAGAATATTATATTTCCATATTTTATAGTAGATTTGATATTAAATTCGTAATATATTTATTTTGATTTGATATATATATTTTAGGTATTTTTATATGTTAAATAGAAACATATTATTAAGAATCTTTATTTTAGGATTATATTATATTTTCTTAGATTTTTTTTTTTTGTAGGAAAGTCAAATGGAAACAAAGTCAGAGATGTAATAGGAAACAAAGACTACGGGCCTGAGAAGGAAAATGGTTGACACATTCTCACATCTCTATAAAAAGAGGACATGAAGCCCTACATATAGACCGGCATAAACCCCAAAAAAATCAGCCGTGTATTTTCACCAAAAATACACAAAGAAACCCTCGTCATTCACAATCAAAGGCAGCCGCAAAAATGTTTTACTTGGGAGACAAATCCTCTGGCGATTTTCTTTCCTAATTTTTAGGGGCTGCTTCTCGGCTCCTTTTCTTCTATTGCCGCCGGCCACCAGGCCAAGGTGGCGGCTGCCGCTGCTCCGACTCCGTGGAAACACAAAAGTTTTGCGGAGCTTCTCTCTCATCCCTCTACTACTACTATCTCTCTCCCAATTACTCCTCTTGATGTATTTAAAGGAGAGCCAAATTTGGTTATTCCGGCGGATGAACATGATGTGTTAATTACCCCATGGCGATGAAGGGATTCATGGGCGGAAACTCGTTCCAAACACCCATGAGTCCTCCCCTGAAGGATCCGCTCATACGAAACCGAACCGAAAACAGCGATAAAGAACTTACATGTTTCGGATTCAAGAAGCTACTTCTTGAATGGAGGATGATGTTTCTTGATCAGATGTTGCTACCGATTGATCTCCCTTTGCGGAAAGTCCCTCTACCGGTATCCACGCGACGAAACGGGCAGCGATTGCTAGCTCTTCGTCTTTTCTAATTTTCGGGAATTAGAGAGAAGGGGAGAGGCAGGAGAGAAAACGGTTTTCTAACTCCTATGTAATTTCGGCTGAAAAGTGTTAGCTACCTAGGGTTTCGGCTAAGAGATGTTATATAGAGTGTGGGAGTTTGTTCCCAGAACAACTCCCACGTCTACTCAACTTCTCTCGGCTGTGGGAGACTCTGACTCCCACGTCCCCTAGACTTCTGCTGGTAGTGGGAATCCTTATCGGATAATAACTCCCACGTAATTCCAGCTATAGGTAAAATACCGAAATTGCCCCTATCTCTAATTCGAATAATAAACACTTTATTATTTTCAGAAAGACAAATGTCAGATACAATGAACCGAGACACATTCTAGATTCATTGAATCTGGACATAAAGCTCGTTAGCTCGTCTATGCGTGTGACCCTGTAGGTTCATCTCACAATGGCAATGAAAACACACTTAGTAGTAGTGTGAGTCCATAAATCACAAGCGGTCCCTAGCGGGGACATTGTGACTACCCAAAGTGAATGAATATACAACGGAACCTAATATCAATCCACTATTTAATCCCTTTGTCTCGCGATATCCTAATTAAGCATAAGGCATGGTGGTCGTCACCCTTATTAAGCTTAATTGTATTTATGCTCGATCTCCGGGTAGATCTGTTTCGACAAATAGCATTTGATAACCACTTTATCAAATACATTTGAGCACTGACCATGCATTTAAACGAGTCTTTCCCTATCGAGGGGCCCCATGGATATCTCTCTCTAATAATAGAGAGGGACAAATTCCTTACAATGTCTCTCACATTCAAGCTATGATAGGACACTACATCCGATCATCGATCGTATTGATTACTCTGTTACAAGTAACGTTCGACCGAGTCAAAACGTAGCTCCATTCATACTAGAATCAATGAAGACATAAGGTCTAAGGATTCTAAAATAGTATTGAGGAAGTAATACTTATGACTTATGACCATGAAGTATTACTTCTCGACTGAATCACGTCGATACAATGTATCCCTATATATTGCATCTATGATGTGATTTGTATCCATTACACATGATCAGTAAAACAAGATCATCAATCAACAATCATACTAGTTTTATTTCATAGCAATTAAGCATTACATAAAACTAGGGACTTCTAGAATAGTAATTACATAAGCTAATGAGTTTTACTATCAAATCACACATTTGATAATCAAAAGCAAAATTAACTATTCAATTACATGCTCAAAAGATAACAAAACGCACAACATGTGCTAATGGTCCTAGGGCACTACTAACAGGCGATTCGCTCTTGTTGGGAAATTTCACAAATTTGCCCCCAATTTAGATTCTCTCCGGAAATCATTCCACAAGGTTGGTTTTAAGGGCAATTTTTGGATTGGACGAATGGATCCTAGGCATGTTCTTATAAAATTTGTTATTGAGGAAGATTTTTGCCGCCTATGGAGACAGGGAGTTTGGAATTACTACGGTTTATCAATGAGGATTTTTCGGTGGACTTATGATTTCAATGTCAAAGAGGAACCCTCGATTGTACCCATTTGGATTGGGTTTGAAGGTCTACCCATTCATCTCTACAATAAATCTAAATTGTTTCTTATTGCTCAAGCCGTTGGACAGCCAATTGCGTTGGATGCTCCAACAGCTGCGGCTTCAAGACCGAGCATGGCCAAGATTTGAGTTGAAGTGAATTTGCTATTGGATTTGCCACAACGTATCCGCATCACTCATGCCAAAACCGGTAAGGGTTATTGGCAGTCTATTCTTTATGATGAATTGCCGGATTACTGCTTAGGTTGTATGAGAATTGGGCATAATGAAATGCAATGTGCAAGGAATCAATTGCCCATTCATCCGACTAAGGACACTTTGTTGCCGAAAATTAAGGATAAGGATAAGGCAGTGGCGGCACCGAAACAGCCACCACAGAAACAGCTGATGCGTCGGGTGCCGGAAGTAAGAACACTCACCTCCAGAATTGTGGTTACCAACCCTTCAAATCCGATTTGGATCAAAATCGGGTCAGCTATGGATCCGGGTCCATCGCGGGTGCCCCTTCAATCCAAAACAAGCCGAATGCTGCAGGGGGAACGCCAATGGTGGCCAGTCCGGCAGTGAACTCCCCTGTTTCCTCTGTTTTGAAGACAGCCGCTACTCCCCAGGCTGCTGTGTTGGTCCTTGCAACGGCTATTGCGGATAATGTGGTCCTTCGGACTCCTATTTTGGTATCGAGGGGGGTGGATGATATTTCAGTTGGCTGTGATAAAATCCCTACAGTGGTACCACGACAGTATCAATCAGTCGGTGGTAGGCCCTCCATTCCACAACCACAAATAGCCGAGCAATTACACCTTCTGGCTGCGGCTACTACTGCTCCGCTACCCCCGGCTTTGATTGATAATATTTTGGTCTCAGAAGTCCTTGTTCCGGCAGTTGTTGAAGGCCGGGAATCGGTGGATAAGGGCCTGGTCACAGTGTCTGCAGAAGGTAGACATGTGGAATCGGTTGACCAAGGCCCGGATGATCCTGAGGAGGCCGTGGTCACTCCTGGTGTTGAAGTGGGAGAACTAACGGAATTCGACGGTGATCTGGATGTTCTAGCCCCGGCTTGCCTAGATAACAGTGTTTCTATTCCTGCAGTTGAAGGGGGAATTGAATCATCTGTTGAAGGGCAGCTGGATGACCTTCATATGATGAATGTTTTGACATTACCCACGGTGGAGCAGCCGAAGAGTGGTCTTTCTATTACGGAAATCACCCGCACTGGAAAGACAAAAAAGCAAATTGTGGTTTAAGCCTATGATTGAATTCAATTCAAACTTAATATTTACAAAACATCACACATGTTCAAACTTATTTATATGTTCAAACATAGGCCTAGGATTCAAACTTAAGAACAATCATATCGACTCTAAAATCTTTTTGTATGTTCGCGCCAACTTCAAACTTAGTGGACACACTTCCCACTCCAGAATCTTATCGCTCTGATACCAAATGTAACGCCCCGACCCGCCCCCTGTCCGTACGGAGACGAGTCGAGCCGCCCGCCGCCCTACCTCTCGGCAGAGCAAGGCTCTAAACAAACCTTCTATTAACTCCAAAAATCACACGGTTAAAATATCCAAGAGTTTATCACAAACAATCTAATGCGGTACAAGACTAGAATCCATAAATACAAATTGCTTATCCAAAGTTCCCGCTGCGCACTCTGATACCACAATGTCGCACCACCTTCAGATACCTGTGGAGGGGGAAAACATTTTAAAAACGTGAGCCGAATCTCAGTGAGGGTCGTGCAAGTGGTGCTATGTCTTTAAAACCATTTTCCTTCCAAAGTACTTTATATCCGGAAAATAGTTCGCACAATGAGAAAATCATATTTATACTCATATAATAAGGGGCCTGATTCGAAAACAATTGTACGAGACTGTCGAGGTGAAATTGACAAGGCATCACAATAACAACAGATCACATTTCATACGGGTCCCAATGCACACATATCAAAATTAGGAATCTAGAGGTGGCTCACACCCTTTGGTGTAGCACTTAGGTCCTTCAAATCAAACCATTGGGCCCGACTCAATAGACTCATAGTCTTATCATGCTGTGTCAATATTCACAGGACAAGTCCGTATAAAATTTAGTCAAACTTATCATTTTCAATGCAATAAAATATATATCAAAATAATGCCCCAAATTCAGAAAGATATTTTATGGTGTCACAATGCATGTCATGAGTGGATCCATATCATGAGTGCAATGAAACAAATGCACACACATTACATATATATACTTTTACAAAAGGGTTAGGACCACTCACCTGATAAACTGATCAATTCCCGATGTCCAAATAATCCATATCCTAAAATCAAATAATTCTCCTTAATTCAATAACAATCAATTCTTTCAATTAATCAATGAATTCACCATTAAAATCTAAGATCGTTCCTAAAAAGATAAAATTCTAAATCAGAAGCTTACCTTTATAGTAGCCGCAGAAGGAAGCAAGAGCATAATGAAATAAAACGGAAGCAAAATAAAGGAGATTCTCGAGCATTATTATGCATACGAAGAACATATATATGATTCAAGAACGAGAATATCCTAAGGAATTATGGTGGTCTAAAGTTCTCTGTCCTTTGAGATTGGAGCAAGAGATTCAAAGAAAATTAGCATACATATTAATAATGCTGAAATTGATGTCGGCTAGAGACAATATAAATAGAATTAGAAACAAGCTAAGTACAAAGAAGATGGCCAATGATATCTATGAAATTTTGCAAGGAGATTGGGTGATCTCGGCTAATCAAGACAACATAAGCAAGAAAGAGATAAAATTCTACTAGCCATGCCTTCTATATATAGAGGGAATAGAATGGCATTTTCGTAATATATTTTTCCTTGATGGCTACTCATACTTGGAGCCTACTCAAATCTCTCTTTTTCTTTTAATTACAATATATAAAATTACTAGCATACTCATGTCTCCTAATAAGAATTATCTAGCTCAAAATGGGTATATGTGAAAATGCCTACGGAGCGGGGTGTTACAGACTTCGCCAGCTTAAGTTCGATAATAATCTTTCTTTACTTGCTATTATGGAGCCTATGATTAGTAGTTTTGAGCTTTCTTTTTATACAAATCGGCTTGTTTTGATGAGGGTATCAGTAATGCTAACAGTAAAATCTGGCTGTTTTGGAATGGGTGTCTTGATATTTCACTCGTGGGGAATTCCGAACAAATGTTGACTGTCTTGGTTAATAACTATGCTGGTGCTTCGGTGTATATATCTTTTATTTATGCTAAATGCGCTTATACGTAGCGAAGAGCATTATGGGATGAGCTAAGAACTTTCAGCTCACAACATTGTGTTCCTTGGCTCGTAGGCGGCGATTTTAATGTGGTTTTAAGTGTTTCAGAGAGTCTTGGCTCAATACCGGCTTCTCTACCGATGGCTGAATTTGTGGAAATGGTGGGAGATTGCGGACTTTCTGATGTTCCTTTTGTAGGCAGCCCCTATAATTGGTGCAGGGGTTCACCGCCTCTTCTGCGCCGACTTGATCGTCTTTTGGTGAACACTAAGTGGCTGGAATTTTTTGCTCTTACAAAGCTTGAACATTTACATCGAACGGTTTCAGATCACTGTCATTTGTATGTTAATTTTGTTAGGGAGAATCGTGTTCACTCTTCTTCTTTCAGGTATCAGAACATGTGGTCCAAACACTCTCAGTTTCAGGATGTGGTGGCAGCCAGTTGGCGGAATACTCTGTATGGGAATGGGATGATGGTGCTATCTGGTAAACTGAAGAGGTTAAAAATTATATTAAGGACTTGGAATAAGGAGTGCTTCGGTAATGTTGTGTCTCGCCTTAAAGAAGCCAAGGCTTTGTTGGCTTCGACTGAAGCAGATTTTGATGTTTCTCCGTGTGATCAGCTCCGGGATGTGTGGTTGGAAGCAAAACAGCAGTATCTCTTTTATTTGGGTGCTGAGGAAACATATTGGCGGCAAAAATCAAGAATCAAATGGATAAAAGATGGGAAAGGTAATACAAAAAAATTTCATGTGGTTTGTAATAACAATAGGAAACGTCTCTTTATATCTACTTTGCAAAATGATCAAGGAGAATGGTTGACTGATCAAGAATCTATGGGCGCGGAGTGTCACTGTTTCTACTCTACTCTATATTCTGAAGATGTTTCTCTACAAGGGGTAGATCGAATTTTGGACCCAATACCAAGGTTAGTGCCTGGCTCTGATAATCGTGTGCTCTCGGGCCTTCCTTCTCTGTTGGAGGTACGTGCTGCAGTTTTTGCTTTGGATAGAAACAGTGCTGCTGGTCCAGATGGTTTTTCTGGGGAATTCTTTCAGGATTGTTGGGACATAGTTGGAGATGATCTATTGCAGTCAGTATGTGATTTTTGGTCCGGCTTACCGATGCCGAAGGCTTTGGTAAGCACTTTAATTGTGTTGTTGCCCAAGACACAAAATCCCATTCATCTTTCCGGTTTCCGGCCTATATCTTTGTGTAATTTTGCGAACAAGGTAATCACTAAGGTAATGGCCACTCAGCTTGGTTTGCTCTTGCCGTCTATTATATCGCTGAATCAAACGGGTTTTGTTAAAGGTAGATCGATCTCTGATAATGTTTTGCTGGCTATGGAACTAGTGCATGCTATTAATCACAAGGTGAGGGGTGGGAACTTGGTCATCAAGCTTGACATGATGAAAGCTTTTGACCGGGTTTCACACGTTTTTCTACTTCAGGTATTGCAGCGATTTGGTTTTGCATCTCATTTCCTAAATCTTATCCGTAATGTTCTTAGCTCGAACTGGTTTTCTGTACTACTTAATGGGGTGTCGTATGGTTATAGTCATGCTAGCAGGGGTGAAGCAAGGAGATCCTCTTTCTCCTTTACTTTTCATTATTGCGGCTGAAGCTTTCTCAAGGGGAATTAATGCTTTGTCCATGTCTGGGAGTTTTTTACCTTATTATATGCCTAAGCAGTCTGTCATAGTTACTCACCTTTCTTTTGCTGATGATATTATTATCTTTACTAATGGGCAAAAAAGAAGTCTTTCTGTTCTAATTGATTTTATAAGGTATTATGAGCAGGCATCCGGTCAACGTGCTAATGTGGGGAAATGTTCTTACTATGCATCGACAAAAATTGCCGACAACCAACGAAATATGATACAAGAGGTGACGGGTTTTTGCAGAAGGGGAGTTTCCAATGATCTATCTTGGTTGTCCTATTTTTTCGGGACGATCCAAAGTCTGGTACTTTGATGGTCTACTTGAAAAAGTTGGTGGTTCGTGTGGAAGGTTCGCAGCGCAAACTGCTAAGTATGAGCAGTCGGTTATTACTTGTTCGTTCGGTGCTGAATTCTATGCCTATTTATATCCTGGCAACGTGTAATGTACCAAAATTAGTAATGATTAAATTGGAACGCATGTTCTCTCGCTTTGTCGGGGTCAAACGGATGGTAAGGAGCGTAAGCATTGGATGTCTTGGACTAGATTGTCAAGACCAACAGAGTCTAATGGTATGGGTATGCATTCAGATCAACAATTTTATGATGCCTTTACTTGGAAACTGTGGTGGAATTTCAGGAGCTTAGAGTCTTTGTGGGCTACTTTTTTAAAAGCAAAATATTGTACCGGGCTTCCTCATGTGACACAAAGTATTATTGTTGCGGGTTGCTCTCCAACATGGCGACGCATGATTGCCGTTAGGGAGGAGGTGGAGAAGCATATTGACATTCTGTTACGTAACGGTCAAACTAGTTTTTTCTATGAGAACATCACTCTTTAGGGAGCTTTAAATACCCTTGTTCCTTTCTCCGCTCAGCTTGCTGGAGCATCCCGGGATTTTATTCATGATCACTCTTGGCATCGGCGGGAACTAGCAACGTTGGTTCCGGGCAGCTTTATGGATTTATTGCCTGATGTTTATTTGTCTGGGAGAGTGATAAGCTTATTTGGATTGATAATCCACGGGGGAGGTTTTCTATAGCATCTGCTATGGATTTCATGCGTATCCCAGAGGTCACACAATTATCACGCATTTGCATTTGGAATAAGGTAATCCCACATTCTCTGTCTTTGTTTATGTGGAAGCTGCTTAATCATTTTCTTGCCCTCGATGAGGATAGAATAAGGTTTGGGGTGTCTATGGCATCTCGTTGTGTGTGTTTGGGTGGTGTTGAAACATTCGATCATATTTTTATGCGATGTAAACTTGCGAGGGTGGTTTGGAGGGAAGCGGCCTCTTCGACTGGCATTTTTCTACCGGCACTTGCAATTACGGATATTCGTGGTATGCTGTCCTTTTGGTGGTACGCCGGGAGTTCCATTTCTCGCAGCATATTGATCATTCTAGCCTGTTCTGCTTGCTGGATTCTTTGGAAGGCAAGATGTCGATTTGTTTATGAAAGGTTACCACGCTGTCAACTATCTTGGTTCAATTTCGGGATTATACTACCACTCTCCTGCAGGCTCGGGGTCTTACACTTGGAATCCCCAGGGCTCGCATCCCGCGTCGGTCTATTGTTGTTCGTTGGAGAAATGATATTACTACGGGTGTGGTGCTTAATATAGATGGTGCTTCGAAAGGAAATCCAGGCCCTGCAGGCATTGGAGGCATATTTCGACATAGTAATGGGGTCTTTATTTCAGCTTTCTCTATTTTTATCGGGGATAGTGGTACCAGTATGAGGGCTGAATTACAAGCGTTGGTTCATGGTTTACAAATGGTTCCTCAAGGCGGCACACATGATATTCTGATTCAATCAGATTCGGACATTCTGGTTAAGGCGGTTTCTTCAGGTATGATTTCTAATTGGTCTCTGGATACTTCTTTTCATAGAGTTGTCTCTCTTCTTGGCTATTGCAGGTTGGTACATGTTTTCCGGGAAGTTAATTCGGTGGCAGATGCTTTGGCTAATCATGCAATTTCTGATCGGTGTTCAACCATTTTCTACAATGTTGAATCCCTCCCTTCGCAGATTATTGGTCTTATTAAATTGGATCAATGTAACACGACATATTTGTGTCTTAGATAGGATTTGCATATTGCATTTCTGCTTTGCATTTAGATCTATAGCTTTCATTGTAAACATCCTTGATCATATTATAAATGTTCAAGTCTTGCATCTAGCATAGCCTAATGTAAGCAGTGGATCTATTTCCACCTTTTGTTAGGAGGATTGGTATTACGTCCCCCTCCTTGTATTTTATTTAGCCATTTCGACTTTATTAATAAACAGGGGTCCGCCCCACCACACTGGTGGTTTTCATAAAAAAGAATAAAGAAATCACACCAAGCCATCATCACATAACCAACCACCAATCATCTTGTTCCAATTGCAAAACCAACCATCAATCATCATCCTGATAGCCGCAATAGTTGAGAATAAAAAAAGGGTCAACATTCTGATCATCAATTTTCATCCGCAAGCAGAGCCTTCATCATCACATCATCACTGCGTTGTTTCAATTGGAACTGTGGTAAATCTGGTGCGGTATTGAAAAGGGATTCGATTCGTAGAGACAAATTTCGACATCAAGTTATAATCTAAAATTTATCTTTTATTTGTTTGATTCGTAATTTTTCTCATGTCTAAATTAATTGCCTTGGTTGATTGATATATGATGATTAGCTAAATTTTCTAGTTGATTAGGCTTTTGAAAACTTTGTTGGAATAATGATTTAGTTTATTATTTTTCCCTTAATATTGTGTTCAATATTCCTTTAATCCCTATTTTATTAATTATTTTTATGATGTATTTAATGCTTGTATGGATTTGATCACTCTATACATGATCTCATAATTTAATTGCGAAGGACCAGAAGGTGAAGTAATTAATTAGGACCTAAGTAATAATAACTCGTAGTAAAACTGACTAGGAATAGATTCGGTTTCTATTGAGCGGTGTCTAAAAGTAAATAACTACGGAGATTGAAATTGGGGAATTCCAGAAATCGTTAATGCTGTCCCTTTTTGTTAATTGAGATTAGGGGGTTTATTGTAAGGAATTGAATAAAACCTAGATTAGGGGATTTTATCGTTAATGAATTAGGATAAATTTAAGGGAATTTGACACATTAAAAAGGGAATTTTTTAAACTAATCATTGGGAAAACAAGTTGGATCAATGTCCTAATCAACATTTCTCTCATTATTTGATATCTTCTTTCTTATTTTTATAATTTAGTTGTTATTTAGTTTTAAGCATTAGTTAGTAAAACTCTAAAAAATATCCGTAGGTCTAAATTAGGATAATAAACAATTTTGGTACTTAGTTATAATCTCTGTGGGAACGACACTTGTCTTACTTATATACTCAACTGAACATTCAGTTGCTCGGATTTTGTGCATCAAGTTTTTGGCGCCGTTGCTGGGGATTATTTAATTAATATCATATAGTTGTTAAAAATTCTGAGATTAGACCATTTTTTGCTTATTATTTTGTTTGTTGTCTTTCTAATATTTTCTATTGTTGTTTTTCAGAAGAAGAAAAAATCATATATATTCTTAAACAGGAGGAAAAATCTTCTTAAGCGTAGACAAGGTAAGAAGAAGAATTTGTGTCTTCTTACAACAAAGGAGGGGTAAGAAGAATTTTTGAACAGTTTGTTTTATTTAATATTATTCTTTTTCAAATTCTTGTTGTTTTTTATTTTTTATTTATTTTATTTCTTTGGTTGAACTTATTTTTGCATGCAAACTAGGAGCTATAATAAACCTTTGTTATTTTATCCTGATCCGGAAGTTATTGTTAGACAAAATGGGAGGCTAGTTAAGGAATCTAAAAATAAAGAAAAAGACATTAAAATGGCGAATGATGGTATTAATGATATTGCTCTTAATAATCAAGAACCACCTAAAACTCTTAGAGATTATGCTACTATTAAGGTAGATGACTTTCATCGTGCTATTTTACGACCTGCCATAGCTGCTAATAATTTTGAATTTAAGCCTGCTGTAATTCAAATGGTGCAACAAAGTGTTCAATTTTATGGTTTGCCTAATGAAGATCTTAATGTTCATATATCTAATTTCTTGGAAATATGTGACACTTTTAAGCAAAATGGGGTAAGTGACGATGCTATAAGATTAAGACTTTTTCCCTTTTCCCTAAAAGATAAATCTAAGGCTTGGTTAAATTCTCTTCCCTCTGGCTCAATAACTACTTGGAATCAATTAGCCTCTAAATTTCTATATAAGAATTTTCCACCAGCTAAAACCATGAAGTTAAGGAATAAGATAACTAATTTTAATCAAGAAGTTGGGGAAACTTTATATGAGTCTTGGGAAAGATATAAAGAAAATTTAAGAAAGTGTCCACATCATGAGGTCCCATTCTGGATGCAAATCCAAATATTTTATAATGGCATGAATGAACCAACTAAAAATATGGTTGATGCAGCAAGTGGGGGTAGTATAATGGGTAAACCACCAGATGAAGCTTGGGAATTATTAGAGGATATGACATCTAGTGGAAACGAAAGTAATAATGAACGTAGTAATCCTCTAATAAAGGGAAGTGTTAATGGAATTGATGCTACTCAAACTATTTTAGCCCAATTAGCATTAATCTCTAATAATTTAGGAATTGGAAATCAAGTAAATTGTGGAACTTGTGGTGGTAATCATTATAACGTGTATTGTCCACATAATAATTCTTCCAACCTTAATTTTCATGAAGGGGTTAATTATGTAGGTCCTAACACTAGGATAAACAATCCTTATTCTAATACCTATAATCCTGGGTGGAGGAATCATCCTAATTTTTCTTGGAGTCAAAATCTGAATCCTAATATGAATCAAAATGTGAGACCTTCACCACCCACTGGTTTTCCTCCCACATCCGAGAGAAAGACTAATTTAGAAGACTTGGTTTCAAAGTTCATAACTAGTGCTGAAGCGAGATTTCAAAACCAAGAGGCTTCTATTAAAAACTTAGAGTCTCACTTTGGACAAATGGCTAATTTGTTAAGTAATAGGGTTCAAGGATCATTGCCTAGTAATACGGAAGTCAACCGTAAAGATTGCAAAGCCATAACTATAATAAGTCGGGAGGAGATAAAAGAAGCAAAAGAAATTGAAGAAGTTGAGGATAAAAAAGATTTAACTATTAATGCTTCTGTAGAGTCTAAGCCATCAATCTCAAACAAGAAAAGAGAAAAGAAAGATAAATACCTTAATGTAGAAGTTGATTATAAAGCTTTACCTTTTTCTCAAGTGGTTGAACCTCCTAATCCTCAATTTAAGAAATTATTAGAAATATTTAAAAAAATTGGAGATTAATCTTCCTTTTGTTGAAGCAATTTCTCAAATGCCTAAATATGCTAAATTTTTAAAAGACATATTATCCAGTAAAAAGAGGCTGCAAGATTGTGATAAAATTTGCTTAAATGAAGAATGTTCAGCTGTGCTTCAAAATAAATTAACACAAAAACTCAAATATCCTGGTAGTTTTATAATTCCTTGTCATATCGGTGATTTAATTTTTAAAGATGTTTTATGTGATTTAGGAGCAAGCATCAATTTAATGCCTTATTCTATTTTTAAGCGTTTAGGGATAGGAGAATTAAAACATACCATGATTACCCTTCAATTGGCAGATAGGTCTATTAAATATCCTAGAGGGGCAGTGGAGGATTTTTTAGTCAAAGTTGATAAATTTATTTTCCCCGTAGACTTCATGGTTCTAGATATGGAGGAAGATGTTAATATGCCCTTGATATTAGGAAGACCTTTCTTAGCAACTGGGAGAACTCTAATTGATGTATACAATGGTGAGCTAATATTAAGGATTGGGGATGAAAGTGTCACGTTTAATATAAATCAATCAATTAAACATCCCCAAGAAAATAAATCTTGTTTTTCTGTGAGCACCAAAGATGTAATAGTGGCTAATTGTGTTCCGAATAAGAATACTAGTGAATCAATAGAAGACAATATAATTAATTATATTGCAGTAGACAATGAAAAAAAAATGAGATTGATAAACTTTTGGAAACTAAACAAGAACCTAGGAATGCGAATAAAATTGATGAGTCTCCTTGGAAATTAGAATTCAAAGCTCTATCTTCTAATCTTAAGTCTATACTCTCAGGTGCCGATAAAATTTTGTCTCCAATAATATCATACTTGTTAGATGAATTAGGAGAAGATCAATAAGTGAGAATACTTAGAGAAAATAAAGAGAAGACTAAGTTACTGTCTAATAAGGATAAGGAGCCTAATAAATTTCATATGGGTCAAAATGTTTTGCTTTTTAATTCTCGTTTAAGATTGTTTTCAGGAAAGGAAAAATCAAAGTGGTCGGGCCCTTTCGAAGTCACACATGTCTATCTCTCCGGAGCCATTGAGATTCAAGACAACGATAAGAGGAGGTTTACTGTCAATGGACAACGCCTTAAGGAATATTTGGAGGGCATTCCATCCAACAATTTGAAGGATAAGGAATAGGTTCTCGACCCCTCTCCAAAAGAATAACCATTAAAGGAAGTCAAGCTCGAGACTATAAACGAGAACTACACTTTTTATTTTTAGTTATTTTGAAATTATAATTACTTTTTTTTTTTTTTGTTTATTTAGTTTTTCCCTTAAAAAAATTTATAAAAAAAATATATGTTTTATTTATTTATTTATTTCGTCAATTTTTCTGTTTTTTTTTAATTATTATTATTATTATTTCGTTTTGACTTTGTAGGAAGATTTCGCCATACATCCGTTTTTCTTTCCAAGAGTACAAGCTTACTCCATTGGAATTCTTCTTCAATTGACTTCTTGGTACACTTCCAGCTAAGTATCTTTATTCCCTTTTATTTTCTTTTAGCAATTGAGGACAATGTTTATGTTAAAGCTGGGGGTAGAGATTACTTTTATGTTTATCTCAGAGCATGATTTTTTTTCGAAATTTCAAGTTTATGTGCTATATATAATAAATAAATCATAAAAAATATATAAAAAAATAAAAAATACAAGATTGCGACCTCTCTTAATATTCTGTGAGCTATGTTAAGATGATGAATTTCATATGGATTAGAAGGTGATTGACAAATTTGACACTTTGGGATTCCTTTGCTAATGATATCTTAGAAATAAAATAATATTTTCTTGAAAACATTTATGACCTATACATTATAGAATCTTGTATTTTGAATTAGATTTTTAGACTTTCTAAGATAACCCTTATCTAATTGTGATTTAATCTTTAGGTACCCGTATTCAATGTGCATTTAGTCTGACTTGTCAATATATGTTCCTAACGAAAAATAAAGACCTCTTCGGAATATATATATATATTCCATGTGTTTAATGATAATTATGTCAAGTGATCAAAGCTAAGCTTGTCACACCTGCGACCCCCCATGGTCACCCTAGAGCAAGGTCGTGGGTTTGAGACATTTTGGATATTTGCTGGGCAATGTTTCGCTGCTCTTGGGTTTTATAATTTGGCAAATGAAAACCAGCAAAATCAACGGATTTTACCAAGAGTATGAGCATGCATAAGTAAGCACACCAATAAGCGTTCGATAAAAATGTTCACATTCATTGGTGCCCCAAATATCAAGTGTAAATTAGAAGATAGAAAGAAAAAAATATATTGAATGATATCACATATTCTTTCTTTAGTTTTATATATCTACGAGCCGAACCGAATGCACATTGAAAAAGGTACCCATAGATTAAAAATACAATAAGAGGAGGTGTGAAGAATGAATGTTTATTTGTTTAATTCTAAGTACAAAATTCTCAAATGTATAGTTGTCATGGTAAATCAAAGACCCAATTTTTCAAAAATAAGTTTTTTCATGTCTAGATTTTATTAGCCTTGGAATCCTATTTGTCATACATTGATTGAACTTTTCTAATACCATAGCTGATGATACTTGCTTACAGAATTGCAATATTGGTAGTAATATTAATAATTTTTTATTTTTTTTTAGATCTTCATGAATTGTCTTCTTTGATCGAGGATGATCAAAATGCTAAGTTGAGGGTAGTTGATAAATTAATATTTTCTATATAAATTATACTACTTTTCACTTAGTTTTTACCTAAAGAATATTATATTTCCATATTTTGTAGTAGATTTGATATTAAATTCGTAATATATTTATTTTGATTTGATATATATATATATATATATATTAGGTATTTTTATATGTTAAATATAAACATATTATTAAGAATCTTTATTTTATGATTATATTATATTTTCTTAGATTTTTTTTTGTGGGAAAGTTTATTGGAAACAAAATTAGAGATGTAATAGGAAATAAAGACTACGGATCTTGGGCAACAATAACAAGAAGCTGAGAAGGAAAATGATTGACACATTCTCACATCTCTATAAAAAAAAGGCATGAAAGCCCTCCAGATAGACCGGCATAAACCCAAAAAAACC
The DNA here is from genome assembly GCA_026122235.1 of Vinca minor. NCBI lineage: Eukaryota > Viridiplantae > Streptophyta > Magnoliopsida > Gentianales > Apocynaceae > Vinca > Vinca minor. The sequence goes on along the minus strand of JAOCZM010000206.1, from coordinate 1,485,872 downwards.
AGCCGTGTATTTTCACCAAAAATACACAAAGGAACCCTCGTCATTCACAATCAAAGGCAGCCGCAAAAAGAAATCACACCAAGCCATCATCACATAACCATTGCAAAACCAACCACCAATCTTCTTGTTCCAATTGCAAAACCAACCATCAATCATCATCCTGATAGCCGCAATAGTTGAGAATAAAAAAAAGGGTCAACATTCTGATCATCAATTTTCATCCGCAAGCAGAGCCTTCATCATCACATCGTCACTGCGTTGTTTCAATTGGAACTGTGGTAAATCTGGTACGGTGCTGAAAAGGGATTCAATTCGCAGAGACAAATTTCGATATCAAGTTGTAATTTAAAATTTATTTTTTATTTTCTTGATTCGTAATTTTTCTCATGTCTAAATTAATTGCCATGGTTGATTTATATATGATGATTGGCTAAATTTTCTAGTTGATTAGGCTTGTGAAAACTTTGTTGGAATAATGATTTAGTTTATTATTTTTCCCTTAATATTGTGTTCAATATTCCTTTAATCCCTATTTTATTAATTATTTTTATGATGTATTTAATGCTTGTATGGATTTGATCACTCTATACATGATCTCATAATTTAATTGCGAAGGACCGGAAGGTGAAGTAATTAATTATGAACTAAGTAATAATAACTCGTAGTAAAATTGACTAGGAATAGATTCGGTTTCTATTGAGTGGTTTCTAAAAGTAAATCACTACGGGGATTGAAATTGTGGAATTCCAAAAATCGTTAATGATGTCCCATTAATCAATTTCACATAGACATATGATTTTTTTGTTAATTGAGATTAGGGGTTTATTGCAAGGAATTGAATAAAACCTAGATTAGGGGATTTTACAGTTAATGAATTAGGATAAATTTAAGGGAATTTTTTAAACTAATCATTGGGAAACTAAAACTCTAAAAAATATCCGTAGGTCTAAATTAGGATAATAAACAATTTTGGTATTTAGTTATAATCTCTGTGGGAACGACACTTGTTTTACTTATATACTCAACTGGACACTAATTCACTTGCATCAATTATGTATTAAGTGAAGTGCTATATATTTTTCACTCATTTGTTTACAGCAGCACATTACATCATTTTAACTTCATTTTCAAAACATAATTAAGTTGTATGTTCACCGCCTATTGTGCTGCCGACAGAGGTAGGAAAAGTGGTACCTTTGGAAGGGAAAGAAGGGCAGAATAGTAAGAATGGAGAAGAGAATATGCCCATCACCATAGATAATGGAATTGTGGAAATAAATGATGATTCGGAGGTAGATGGAGGGGGTGTGGAGAATATTGGTGAATTAGTGACTAAGGAGGGATAATTGCTGCCGAAATTGAACAATGAGACAGAATAAAGGGGCAAGCATGGATGATATTAAGATCGGTAGTGCAAGCTTTTCTCCAATAGCAAATCAACGGAAAATTCAGTCGGAGGGGAAGGCTACTCGGCCAACCCTGCCGCGGGAAGATCTCACTATGTCGTTGAAACAGTTCGCCACGAATATGGCGGTGATGCCATAGGTTCCGGCGATGGTGGAACTGGGGTGGATCCAACCGAGGCGGACTAGGTGATTGAGCAGATTGGAGCAGGGGTGAGTGACCCGACCCAAATCAATGACTCGGCCCGAGAGCAGCGACCGGATAACCCAGCGATACCAGAGCAACACATTGAACCTGGGGCTTTGGCAGTAGCAATTTCTGAAACAGGGGATATTGCGGATACATGGGATATTTTGGCGGATGAAGTTGCAACTAGCAATGTCAAATGGGTTAACCCGGCGGGTTCGGGTGGGTCGGTGAACAGTGGCGGGGCGGGGCGGGGCGGGGTTGACCAGCCAACGGGGCGAGGCGGGTTGGGTCCAAAAATGAAAATGACGAACCCACCCTGCCCCGTTTGGAAAACCCGTCAAAAGCGGGCCGAGTCACGGGTTAACCCGGTGGGTTGGGTGGGTCGGTTGGGTTTGGCGAGTTAGGCGAGTTTGGCGGGTTGGTGGGTTAAGTGGGTTCGGAGTTTTTTTTAATTTTTTTTTGGTAAAAATAAATATAGATAAAATTCATAATGGTTTTACTTATAACAAAATAAGACTTACATATGTGAGGGACTTAGATGAAAACAACATAATAAAACAAACATTACAATTTAAAATGAAAAGTACAATAAAAATTACAATTTAAACAGAACAATCCGGGTGTTTATTTTTTATGTGTCTAACCATTATTCCCGTCCCCCAACCATGTTTGTGACGAATTGCATACCCACATATCGTACATTTAGCTGTGAGAACTTCCTCATTAAATACCCATAATTGCCAAACCTTGGAAGTCCTCCTAGTCCTAGCACTAGTAGAGGGATTAGGAGGAATGTTGTCCATATTTTCTATTTAGAAAATAGAGTAGAAAATGATAGTGTGGGTTTGAGGGGATTTGAGTGAGTATTTATAGGGGTTGGGGTAATATGGGTTTAAGTGGGTTGGGGTTGGGTATTATGGGTTTAAATGGGGCGGGTTTAAGTGGGTTGGGGAGACGGGGCGGGGTGGGTTGTGGGTTTTTGGCGGGGCGGGGCGGGGTGGGTCGATTTTCTTAAATGTACAACCCACCCCGCCCCGTTTGTAAAACCCACTTAACTCGTGGGTCATAACGGGTTTAGGCGGGTCCAAAAGTGGGCCGAGTTAAACGGGGCGGGGCGGGGCGGGTTGGGTCGCGGGTGGGCCAAACCCACTTGCCATTGCTAGTTGCAACTCAAGTCATGCCCATTGTTGGAATCTCAATTGATTTTTCATCTTTCCCAATTGAATCAGAGGTACCTAATGCTAATTCACAGCCTTCAGTTGGGGTAAGAAGATCACCATGTTTCCCTGAAAAGGCCTCCATTACTTATACTCAATAGTTCTCAAACTACTTATACTTGATCATTTTATATTCTCTTATGAATTGGTTAATTTGGAATATACGGGGTATTGCGAATGATAGAACTGTAGCTAGCATTCGTCAGTTGAAGCATGATTATCGTTTGAATTTTCTGATATTATTGGAACCTATGATTAGTTTGGATGATTTGCCTCTTTATAGTCGTTAGTTGGGTTTTGATAATTGTTTTGGTAATGTCGTTAGTAAAATTTGGTTAATGTGGGATGGCTCTTTGAATGTTGATGTATTGGGAGACATGGAACAAATTGTTCATGTCCGAATTAATTCTTTCACAGGCATGCCGATATTTTGTTCTTTTGTCTATGCGAAATGCTCTTATGTGCAGAGACGGAATCTTTGGGATGAGCTACGGTCTTTTCACATGAAATATGATCAACTGTGGCTTTTTGGAGGGGATTTCAATGTGATGTTGCGTTTGTCAGAAAGTCAGGGATCAGTACCTGCTATGCTTCCTATCAGTGAATTTGCCGACACAATAAATGACTGCGGTTTGCTTGAGGTACCGTTTCAGGGTGGAGAATATACTTGGAGTCGTGCGGGAAACCATCCTTTACACAGACGGCTAGATCGAGTGCTTGTTAATACATTATGGAATTCTTTTTTTCAATATACTCAAGTTACCCATCTCCCAAGAACATTTTAAGATCACTGCCCTCTCTTTGTTACTACTAGGCTTTCATTGGACCGGGGGCATCGGCTTTTCGCTTTCAGGAAATGTGGGTTAAACACAAAGCTTTTATGGAGACATTTAAATTAAGTTGGATGGAGGAGATAGAAAACTCGGGGATGTATAAGTTACAAGGAAAATTGAGAAGATTGAAGGTGGTCTTGAGCACATGGAATCGAAATATATTTGGCAATGTTAACAACAATTTAAAGCAAGCAATGGAGAGACTGTTGGATTTGGAAACAATCTATGATGCAGATCCAAGTCAGGAGAATTATAGTGCTTTGGTGGAAGCTAAAGACCTTTATGCTGTTGCACTTGAACATTAAGAAACTTTCTGGCGCCAGAAATCATGAATCAAGTGGATAAATGAGGACGAAGCTAACACACATTATTTTTCATTCTTTTTACACGAACAAGCAATGGATGATGCACATTGCTCAAATCACATCAGCCTGTGGGAATGTTCTTACCACGGCTGATGCGAATGACTTGGAGGTCGTCTCATTTTTTGAGGGTCTTGTCGGCCAGGCCCCTCAACTGCCTCCCGTTGAGCCTATTCTACAATATGTCCCGAGTTTGGTCACTGATGCAGACAACAAGATGTTGGATAAATTACCGACCGAAACCGAGGTGAAGAAAGAGCAGTCTTCGGATGGGATCCAACAAGTGCAGCTGGCCCAAACGGATGTACATGACACTTTTTTCAAGCATGCTGGGATATCGTTGGGGATGATGTTAGAGGAGCTGTTGGTGATTTTTGGACAGGACTTCCAATGCCCAAATCCATGGTAAGTGCTTTTCTGGTGCTAATTGCAAAGGTACACAATCCAACACACTTCGGAGATTTCAGACCAATCTCCTTATGTTCATTTTCAAGCAAAATCATTTCCATGGTATTATCGAATCGGTTATCTAGACTTCTTAGTTCTTTAATCAGCAATAATCAATCAGGATTTGTTAGTGGCAGAGTTATCATAGACAACATCCTACTTGCGACGGAGATGGTGAGATCTTTGAATAAAAAAGTAAGAGGTGGAAACATGATAATAAAACTTGATATGATGAAAGCATTTGACAGGGTATCACACTCATTTCTAGAGGCGGTTTTGAGAAAATTCGGCTTCAGCTCTCATTTTCTGCACATGGTACGCAATCTTCTTCAAAACAATTGGTTTTCCGTACTTATAAATGGCTGCCCTTTTGGTTTCTTTAGATCTCGCAGGGAGTCAAGCAAGGAGACCCGATGTCCCCGCTTTTATTTATTCTAGCAGCTGAAGCATTCTCGAGAGGATTTAATTATCTGATGGGAAGCAGGACACTAGAGCCGTATGTAGTTTCTCACTTGAATATGGTTGTATCTCATTTAGCATAGATGATGTGGTGATATTTATCAATGGTGCTAAAAAGAGGATTGGAAAGGTTGATAGATTTTATTCGATAATATGAACAGATCTCGGGTCAGAGGATAAACTCTGGGAAGAGCTCCTTTTATGTATCAAGTAGAACTGCGTCGAGCCACTTACAAATGATAGCGGATGTCACAAATTTCTCACAAGGATGTTTCCCCTTTACATACCTTGGATGTCCTCTTTTTGTAGGGAGGGCAAAGGCTGCTTATTTTGCATCGATCATGGAAAAGATTACATCTAGAGTTGAGGGTTGGCAACAGAAACTCCTGAGCTTCGGGGAAAGTTTTATATTAATTCATCATGTGCTTTTGTCGATGACACTTTATATTCTAGCATCAACAAATCCTCCAATGAGGTCCTTACAGATATTGAGAAAATCCTATCAAGCTTCTTATGGGGCCAATCCATTCACGGTAACAAGCGGCATTGGATGTCATGGAGGCGACTTTGTTGTGAAGAGGGTCAAAATGGGCTTGGTCTACACTCGTTGTGAGATCTACAACAAGCATTTTCTTATAAATTATGGTGGAGATTCAGGACGACACCATCTTTGAGGAGAGACTTTCTGATGGATCGATATTGTAGAGCTGCTCATCCATCCTTGGCGGCCCCATCAATACACAGTTCAATGGTTTGGAGGAGTATGCTGAGTGTGAAGGAACAAGCTGAGCCGCAAATCAGACTTTTAATCTAAGATGGAGTTTCTTCATTTTGGTATGAATCATTCTGCCAGGAGGGCTCACTTGCATCGTTCTCTATAGGGCCATTGGATGATGACGCCACCATTTGATGTTACCTTGGACTACTCGACTGGAAAAATGAGATTAGTGAAGTCTTGCCTTCGGCTCAAGTACATAAGTTGCCTCGGGTACAGTTAACAAGTGGTGCAGACAAATGGATTTGGAAGGTGGATCAAAGTGGTAAATTTTCAATCTCAACAGTCCTTAAACAGTTGCAACCCTCCGGAGTCATCCAAGGCAGCCAGTGGATCATATGGTCTCCGAGTATCCCGATGTCCTTACGGGTTTTCATGTGGCGGTTATTCAATCACCTTTTGGCATTGGATGAAGTAAGGCAACATTGGGGAATCTCTTTAGCATCTCAGTGTTATTGTGGTAATGGGATGGACATTTTTTGCATATATTCTTTGATTGTCGATTTGCTAAATTATTGTGGAGAAAAGATGTGTGGGAAATTGGGGATTGATTGGAGCTCATTGCATGATGATTCTCATATATCTTTATTGAAACTGTTATGGTGGAAAGGGAGGGGGAAAGGGTTTGCTATTCATGTTATAGTATTTTCTGGTGTTTGTTGGATATTGTGGCGTGCAAGATGTAGATTTGTGTTTGAGGGATTAAAAACAACTGGAATAGGTTTGTGGAGGGAATTGGAGCTATACGTTAGACATATTCTTTTGGTGTCGAGTCTGAATGATCACTATGCAGGTATATAGCAGCCACTTTGGACAACAAGTTCTCGCATAAAGATGATGAAATGGTTGCAACCGGGAATGGAAGGAGCTGTGGTAATCCTCAACTCCGATGCAGGAGGAATTTTGCGAACCTCTTCGGCAGACTTTCTTGCTGCCTTTCATAGCTTTTTGGAGGACAGATGCACAAATAGTGAAGCCGAAATTTAGGCAATGGTGATGGGGCTTCGGTTAGCTGAATAGTTGGGCTATTCGCAGTTACTTGTTCAGACTGATTCTAAAATGTTATGTGATGCACTTCAGAGGCGACATATAAATGCGTGGAGGTTAGATGAGTTATTTCAAATTGCTCTAAGATTGCTAAAGGGTAATACGGTGATACGTGTTTATAGAGAGGCGAATAAGGTGGCGGACAGTCTCGCTAATATTGCCTGTGATATGCACACCAAGTATACTTATAGAGATTTTTTGAATTTTCCTATAGCTATACAAGGTCAATGTAGATTAGACAAGGATGGTTGCCCATACATACGCCACATTGGCAAAGTGCTACAGGGAATCCCTTAGCTGCTAGATTACTTTTCATTTGTATCCATCTCAAGAGCATTTTTCTCTTAGAGATGGTCAGCTGTATGTGAAACATATTTACACATGCAGATGGTATATTGCAACATCACATATAAATTATTATTTGGTTTTATCAACATACTTACACTAGGTCTTTACTATTTTGCAATGTGCATATAACAATCATAATACATACGTACAATTGTATGCACACGTAAGGTAACAGTAAAAATCACATGTCTGCTAGACATAATCATTTATTCATTATATGTTTTTGGGCTACACAACATGTTAATTACACTATCCATTAAAATTACAATCAACAAGAAGATTTGCACCTATGTTATTATGTATCACAACACGTCTATCATATTATTTATGTACTTTTGCACATTTTGGGTTAAACCACTTGTATTTTTCACACATAATCTGGTTACATTAGAAATAATAATATACGCTACTACCACATAATTATAGTTTGTATCAGGTTTATATTCATCATTAAAGTATGCACATGTTTGTCAATCACTATTATACATCTTAAGAAGTATGCACCACATAGAAAAAATAATATCAGTTGTGTCACAAATTTCACACGCTTAATTATATTGCTTTATCACATTCATATGTAATCCTAATACAAGTACAAACATTTTTACACATTGTGTACATTACATTAACACGTGGAGGGTTCTAGAGTCTATATGCTAAAGAGGGTGCAAGTTTTGAGGACGAAACTTATGTACGGGGGGAAGTATGTGATACCCAAGACCTTTTGACCTTAACAATTGCATGAAATTACTTGAATTATATATATGTTTAATTGTTTTACATGTGTTATATGTTGTGCACATAATTGTTAAGGGGCATTTGTTATGTTTTAGGAGTTTGGGGACACAAGTGTAGTTTAAGGTGTTTGAGTTTACATTTGATATAAGTGCTCAATTGGATTGGGAAAAAGACCTGGTCGACCGATTTTTTTTGTCACTCCGGTCGGGCGAGAACCATTTCTCCGATCGACCGGACTAGTTGGACTTGGTCAAAACTGGCACATCTACATGTGTGAGGGAGTGTGCAGGTAAAAGGGTAATGGGGAGAGAATAGTGGGGATGTGGAGTTAGTGTTTGATTCCACTAACACCACATAATGATGAAATGTTCATCATTCTCCATTATTCTAGAATTAATTGAATTCCTCCCCACTATCTCTTCTCTATAGCCGAAACAAAGTGAAATATTCTGAAGCCCAAAGGCGCCGTGGCTAAGGATGGAAATTGTTTCCATTGTGGATAGAAAGGACACTGGAAGAGAAACTGCATTAGTTTTCTTGCAGGTAAAAAGTTTGGAAAGGGAGCAAACGTTGCTTTTGACTCTGGTATTTATGTTATTGATATCAACTTGTCTACTACTACGTCCTCATGGGTATTAGATATCGGATGTGGTTCTCACATTTGCATGAATGTGCAGGGACTACAAAGGAGTATAGAGTTGGCAAAAGGCGACGACGTGGACCTACGTGTTGCCAATGGAGTAAGAGTTGCTGCATTAGCTGTAGGAACACACAGTCTTAGTTTGCCTTCTAGAATTGTTCTAGATTTAGACAGTTGTCTTTATGTACCTACTTTAACAAAGAATATTTTTCGATCTCTTGTTTGGACAAGATGAGTTTTTATATTCATATTAAAAACCAAATGAATGTCGTTATCGTTAAATGATGTCTTTTATTGTAGTGCTACATTGGTGAATGGTTTATACTTGCTAGACCTAGAGTCACCGGTTTATAACATAAATACAAAGAGGATAAAGACTAAAGAGTCTAATCTTACATACCTCTGGCATTGTCTTTTAAGACATATAAACGAAAACCGCATTTCCAACCCCATAAAGTTGGATTGTTGGAATCATTTGATTTTGAATGATATGATACATGCAAACCTTGTTTAATGGGTAAGATGACAGCTTCTCCTTTTACTAGAACTGGAGAACGAGCAAAGGAATTGTTGGAACTAATACATTGTGATATATGTGGTCCATTCAATATCCATGCAAGAGGTGATTATCTATATTTCATTACTTTTACTAACGATTTTAGTTGTTTTGGATACGTATTTCTTATAAAATACAAGTCTGAAGCCTTTGAAAAGTTCAAACAGTATAAGAATGAAGTAGAAAACCATCTTAGCAAAAGTATTAAGATGCTTTGATCTGATCGAGGTGGGGAATACTTAAGTCAAGAATTTTGTGACTATCTAAAGAGTAGTGGAATTGTTTCACAACTTTCTCCTCTAGTCATTCCTCAATGGAATGATGTATCCGAAAGGAGAAATCAAACTCTATTAGATATGGTTCGATCAATGATGAGTCATACGAGCCTTCCAAACTCCTTTTGGGGATTTGCTTTATAAGCAACAGTTTTAACACTAAACAGAGTTCCATCTAAATTTGTTGAAACGACACCATATCAGAAATGGACTGGAGGCGTCCTAGTATGTATTTCTTAAAGATTTGAGGTTTTGAGGCGTCTGTGAAACGTCCAGATTTGGTCAAGCTCAGCCTAAAGTCGGTCAAGTGCACTTTTGTGGGGTATCCTAAGGAAACTAAAGGATACTACTTCTACATCCCGAACGAGAACAAAGTGTTTGTTGCTCGAAACAGAGTTTTTCTAGAAGAGGAATTCCTTTTTGGGAAAACAAGTGGGTGAAGTTCCAGGCACAAGTGACTAGGTGGAATTTGAACAAGCTACACAAGCTGTTGTGGAGCAAGTTCCAGAAACACAAGAATTGAATAGGTCTAGTAGAGTTCGTATATTACCCGAAAACATTGGATTTTTCGTAACAGAACATGGAGATTTTATGTTTATTGATCATGATTGTAAGCCCTAAGGGCGAACAAACTCAGTTTTTGATATTGGACAAACTTTTAATGTTGTGTCTAATGATCTTAATCTTTGTGATAGAATATCGGAACTCTTTATGGAAGCTCTAAGTACTTCAATCAAGCCTTTGGTATCAAGATTCAAAGTTATGCAAGGCTCATTTATCAAGATTGAAGATTGAAGACTTAGGTTTGGTTAGTTTAGCTTTGTCATAATTAGTCGTTATCTTATAAAGCTCTAACCAAAGTTCTCATGAACATAAGCTCTACACTCTAGTCTTGCATGCATCATAAACACGTTTTCAAAAGGCTATGTTTCAAAACGTTTCTTACTTGAGTTCATATCTCAAAAGCCTTTGTTTTCAAAGTCTAAGTACTTTAAAATGGTTTTCCAAATGTTCTTACTTGTTACCTTTTGGGAAAACCTTTTAGACTTCATTAGATTTCAAAACGTGTGAAAAATCAACATCTCTCAAAGCCCAGAAGGTCGGTCAACCGAGCTCAAGCTCGGATCAACCGAGCACAAACAGAGAGGTGTGATAATCAGCTTCGGTCGACCAAGAGGCAAGTTCGGTCGACCTAAGCATGGGGTCGGTCGACCGACCCTGTGTAAGGTTGATCCGAAGTTGCTTTTTGGTCATCCGAGGTGCTATGTTCGGTCAACCGAACTCTGCGATTTCTAGCCGTTATATGACCGTTAAAGAGTCGTTTTTCAGCAGATTTTCAAATGTATATATACTCCAAAGCTAGAGAATCATTCTAAGACTTGGACATACAATAGAGATTGATTTCTTATCAAGTCTAAAACACCTTCAAAGCAAAAACACTTCATTTCCATGATTTGAATCATTCAAAGGTGTTCTTTCAAAAGCCAGACAAAGAGTGAACTTCATATGTTCAAAGAGCTATAATTGTTTGTGCTTCAAAGGTATATCTTTCACTTAGAAGAGTGAACAACTTTGTACTTAACCTATCTCATTCCCTTTCTTAGTGATAGGGTTAATTGTGAAAGTCCTACTTAGTGTGGGCAAGTTGTAAAAGTCCTACTTTGTGTGGGCAAGCTCTTTGTGAGTTTTTTGAGTTGTGGTTGTGTTGTAAAACTCTTAGTGAGTTAGCCACAAGCGTAAACATTCTTCTTAGTGAAGTTGTTTAAAATCCTTGGGTGCGGCTCAAGGTAGTGGATGTAGATTCTGAGTGAGTCGAACCACTATAAATCCTTTGTCTTGTTATTGGGTTTTACTTTTCTTTTAATCATCTTGCTCAAACTTACACTAGCATTGCAAAGAATAGAAAAAGTTTGCAAGAATTATTAAAACCCAATCCACCCCCCTCTTGGGTTTCCTCAATTGGTATCAGAGCCTCGTCTTCATCTTTAGCTTAATAGCTTGAAGAAAAGATTAATGGCCGAATATTCCGCTTTAGCATACCAAGAGGGATCTTCCATCGATAGACCACCACTTCTTGATGAAAATAATTTTGATGATTGGAAAGACCGATTCAAGATATATGTATGCTCCATAGATTATTCGTTATGGCATATATTTGAAGAAGGTCCATATGTACCGATGAAAGTAGTGGAGGGTGTTCAAACTCCAAAGACGGACAATGAGATAAATGAAGACGAGTCCATGAAAATGACTCGAAATTTTAAGGCTATGAACATTCTTAGTTGTGCCTTAAGTCCGGAGGAGTACAACCGTGTCCTTGGAAGCAAATCCGCCCACTCTATGTGGAAAACGCTTGAAGATACTCATGAAGGACTAAGCTCTTCAAGTGATGACGGTGATGATGAATACGCCAACTTATGCTTATGGCATTTGGTAATGAGGTACATCCTTCTCCTTCTACTTCAAATTCTTATGATGATGAGGAGGATGATCCTAATGTGCTTTTAATTGATATGTATGATCAATTGAAAAAATGTGCCAAGCAAAACAAAGATATGAAGCTTAAAATTGAATCTTTGCTTGTTGAAAGATCTAAGTTGGTTGAGGAGAATAAAAAGTTGTGTGATGATGCTAATTGCTTGAAATGTGAAAATGGTGATCTTATTATTACTTGCAATACATCTTCATTACAATACATAGAAGCTTGTAATAAATTGTCATCTTTAGAAAACAAGCTTGTTGAGTTTGATCATTTGAAAAACAAAGTTAATGATCTTACCCTTCTTGTTGATAACTTTAATAAGGGTAAGAAAAATCTTGATCAAATTCTTAGCATGCAACGTGCTTTCACATGTTAAACATGGCCTTGGTTATATTGCTAATCATGTTGATATTGCTAGCTCTTCCAAGTTGCCTAGAAAACCCTTTGTGCATGCTAGTACTTCACATAAGCATAATAGACATCATGAGCATGTTCACAAATTCTCTAAGCCACATATTTGTTGCACATATTGTGGTAAACATGGTCACACTTGTGATAGATGTCATGTGAAGAGGAAGATTGAAAAAGGGGTAAAAACGGTTTGGAGAATCAAACGTAATTTAACTAACCCCAATGGACCCAAACAAAAGTGGGTACCGAAAGTTACTCCTCCTTTGAGTTCATAGGTTCTTATTGGAGTGGATTAAAGGAGATGTGCCAAAAATAGAAATTCAAAAGCACTCCTTAACACTTGGATTCTCAAAGCTCAAATGTTGATCAATTGGAGAACCAAGTTGCTTGAATACAAAGAGCAAAGCATCAAGTGATGACAAGAGCCAAAGTGTCAATACAATGTCTTCATCACTTGGTAAGAAAGTAAAGGTATCAAAATCACCTTCTCTTAACACTTTCATTAATGTGTTTAATTGTTTTTGGTATATATATTTTACATGCTTGCTCTTGTACATGTTACATCTCACATTCTTGAATTTTATTTTATTTAGATAACCTTTAGCATGTTCTTTATTGTCCATGTCTATTTAGCTAAGGTATCTATGAGATGTAGCATATGCAACTTGATTGATTCTTGTATTGTCATGTCATATTCATGTAAGAATCCATCTAGTTGTTTTGGTTTTTGATTTGCATAATCCTTATGCATATATGTGTCATTTGAGATATTGAGCTAATCATGAAGGACCTTTGAAAAGGTACCAAATTTGTTCTCAAGAATTCCTTGTAGGTAACAAAGATTTCTAAACTTCAAAAAGAAGATATGAACTACAAGGAATGGCACAAGTGAGCTAAGACTCCAAGAAAAGAGTCAAATGCTAAGGATTACAAGATTGTAGAGGGTTCATCAAGAAAAGAAAAGTCACCCATCATTGATGACTCTACACTTGTCATGCAAAGAAGATTGAGAAGCTCAAGGAACTCATTGAAGGAACTCAAAGTGCAAAAGCATTCATCAAACTCAATGAGATATTACTAAACTCAATCTCTTTCCTTTTATAACATGTTTGCTCTTCATATGTTTTGATTCTTTTGAGCATGTTATAAGAGAGCTTAATGATTTGATCCTTGTTATGAAATCTCTGTTTACTACTGAAGGAACCCAAGAGGGGGGGTGAATTGGGTTTCTAATAAATCTTGCAAACTATTTCCAATTTAAACAATGATAGTGCAAGTTTAACAAAAGCTAAAGCAAAACCCAATGCAAATCACAAGACAAGAGATTTAGAGTGGTTCGATTCACTAAGAATCTACATCCACTACCTTGAGCCGCACCCAAGGATTTCACCAACTTCACTAAGAAGAATGTGCCCACACAAAGTAGGACTTTACACTAGTGGCTAACTCACCAAGAGTTTTACAAACAACCACTATAAACAATTGCCCACACTAAGTAGGACTTATACAATCAACCCTATCACTAAGAAAGGGAATAAGATGGAAGGTTTAGAGTACAAAGTTGTTCACTCTTCTAAGTGAAAGATACATACATTTGAAGCTCATCAATTGTTGGCTCTTTGAACATTTGAAGCACACTCTTTGTCTTGCTCTTATGAAATGCACTTTTGAATCATATAGATTTTGCAATGAAGTGCATTTTACTTTGAAAAGTGTTTAGACTTGATAAGAAATCAATCTCTATTGTATGTACAAGTCTATGTAAGTGTTAGAGTCATTCTAAAGCTTTGGAGTATTTATACCATTTGAAATCTCAGCTGAAAAACGACTTTTTAACTGGTCGAAAACGGCTAGTTCAAAAGCGAGTTCGGTTGACCGCCGAGCAACTCGGTTGACCGAAGCTCACTTCGGATCCACTTTGGCTGGGGTCGGTCGACCGACTGTCCCATAGGTCGACCGAGATGGTGCTAAGGTCGACCGACCTATTCTAGTTGAGCTCTCAGTTTCTCGACGGTTCAACCGAACTTGAGCTCGGTTGACCGAACTTCCAAAGTGATTTTTCACACGTTTTGAAATCTTTTGAAGTCTTTTAAAGTCTAAAAAGGTTTTCCTAAAAGGTAACAAGTAACACAACATTGGAAAACTTTTCTAAAAGACTTATCTATGAAATCAAAGGCTTTTTGGATAAGAACACATTTGAAACTTTTGCCTTTTGAAAACGTGTTTATGAAATCATGTATGCAAGACTAGAGTGAGAAGCTTATGTTCATAAGAGCTTTGGTTAGAGCTTTAAAGATTACGACTAATGACGACAAAGCTAAACTAACCAAACTAAGTCTTCAATCTTCAATCTTCATAGATGAGCCTTGAATAGTATGACTTTGAATCTTGAACATGGCTTGATTGAAGTACTTAGAGCTTCCTACAAGATTTCCAATATTCTATCACAAAGATTAAGATCATTAGACACAACATCAAATGTTTGTCCAATATCAAAAACATGAGTTCGCTCGCCCCTTAGGGCTTACAATCTCCCCCTTTTTGATTATGACAAACTTTGATGTAATAAGATAGAATATGGACAATGTAAGTACATGGAAGCATGGCAAAAGGATCTAAGAACAAATAAGTACAAAGACTAATGCTTAGAAGATACCAATAGTATACGATACCAATTGTAAAGACAAATATATGCAAAGACATAAGCACTAGCATTATAAGTTCTTTTGCCATATAAACTAGGGACTCTTAGAAGAGCCCTATTTCCCAACCATCCTCCTTGCCTCCTTCCTTCCATCAAGTAGCATTCTTGTGTGTAATATACATACCTTAGTTTACACAAGAAGCTAACTTACCATTTTCATCAATGTTGATGTGAGTGCTAAGGATCCTATTATAAAGAACATTGCTCACACAAACATTAGAACTCTCAATGGTTTGTTATCATCAAAAACATCATAGAGTAACTTTGCCCTTAGGGCTAACAATCTCCCCCTTTTTTGATGATGACAAAACATTGATACAAATGGGAATAATATACAAAAGATAAATCTTTAAAGTATATAAACATGAATGCATGAGATAAGGATATTAAGGATCTAGACAAGTAGATAACAAAAATTCTACTCCCCCTATTTTAGAGAATCCCTTATCTCTCCCATTTTGCAAAGTTCTAAGCTTTCTCCTTTTTGTAAAATACTTCTCATGGCACATTTGCAACACTAAAAATTCTCCCTCTTTTTGTCAACATTAAAAAGGGATATCAGAGCGCCAATAAGAAAAGCATTTAGCGAAAAGTAAAGATTAATATTGGAGAAGCTTGATGAAACATACGAATTCTCCCCATATAAAAAAATGATACCAATTAAAAAAATTTTAATACCAATTGAAAACAAAACCCGATATCAATTGAAGAAAAACTTTTTTTTTAAAACACAGGAGAATCCTAATGGTTCAAAAGATCAATCTTAAAGATCATAAATCATTTTGAGAAAGGATTGATCAAGAATAAGCTTGGTTGATTTCTAAACAAAGAGGAGTCCATAATAACACATAAATCAAAAGATGGTCATATATGGCTCAAAAAGAATATCAACCTAAGCTAAAACAAAGGAGATAAGGAATAAACCTTAAAGAACAATCTCCCCGTTTATCAAACAAAACATGTTAGCTCTTTAAGAAGAAAAACAAGTTGAAAATATAGCTAACAAGAGTGGGATGTGATACCAATTGTTAAAACATAAAAGTTAAGCATATTGTATCACAACCAAAAAATTTAGAGGAAGTATAAGATGACACCATGAGTACATTCCTCTAATAAGTTCATGGTTAGCTAAATGAGTATAACAACTCTAGAAGCAAGACTAACCAAAAAAACTCTAATGAGATCACAAAGGATATGAATACCAATAGTAAAGAATATGATCTCATAGTTATTTAGGAAGAACACATGTAGAATATGAACATATATACCATGTATAACTTCCAAAATAACTAACACAAATTGGCTATAAGATAAGAAAGTTGAAACCAAGCCAATAAGTGTTAATATCTCTAAATGATGCAACATTTTAACATGATGATCAAGGATGATAAAGATCATGTTAAACATATGAAAATGAAGATCAAACACCAAAGAGATAAAATATGTGCATTCTAGAAGATCTAGTTACCAATTGTGATAGTGTTTGTACTCTAAGCATAATCAGGGTCTAGAGATAGCACAAAACACATTATCAAGATAAAAGAACCCATGCACATAAACAAGAGAGTTTAAATAGACAAGTTTATGCTTTTAAGCCATCATTCTAGTCACGTTTGGAATACACTTTTAGCATGTTGACAAGCAAAACATGATGTACATAAACCATAATCCAATAAGCACAAACTCTCTAGTCAACTACTTAACTCATCAAATAATAGCCCATAAGGATCAAAAACACATAATGACCACTAATAAGGGATGAGTTAAGCCTTGTACCTCAATGCTCTTTGAGCTTGGACTTCTTACCATTTTGGTAGATCTTCTTCGTCAATCAAGTCCATTGAGGCATCTCGTGTGATCCTTGGCATTTGACTCTTTTCTTGGAGTCTTAGCTCATTTGTGCCTTCCTTGTAGTTCATATCTTCTTCTTGAAGTGTTAGAACTCTTTGTTACCTACAAGGAATTCTTGAGAACTAATTTGGTACCTTTTCAAAGGTCCATCAAGATTAGCTCAAAATCTCAAGTAACACAAATATGCATAAGGATCAAGGTTATCAAAAACCAATACAACTAGATGGATTCTTAAATGAATATGACATAACAAAACAAGAATCAATCAAGTTGCATATGCTACATCTCATCATAGATACCTTAGCTAAACATAAGCATGAATAATCAAGAGCGTGCTAAAGGTTATCTATTTGAATATAACAATCAAGAATTTGAGATGCAACATGTATATAAGAGCAAGCATGTATATATATCAAAAAACACTTAACTCATTAATCAAAGTGTTATGAGAAGGTGATTTTGATACCTTTGCTTTCTTACCAAGTGATGAAGACATTGGATTGACACTTTGGCTCTTGTCATCACTTGATGCTTTGCTCTTATTATCTAACCAACTTGGTTCTCCAATTGATTTGTCATTTGAGCTTTGAGAAACCAAGTGTTGAGGAGTGCTTTAGAATTTCTTCTTTTGGCACATCTCCTTCGATTTCTTCCCAATGCCACTTCTCTTTGAATCTATAACATTCAAGCTTTGTGGCATACATCTAACTTATAAGAACCTATGAGATCAAGGGAAGAGTAGCTTTTGGTACCCATTTTTGTTTGGGTCCATTGGGGTTAGTCAAAGTACGTTTGATTCTCCAAACGGTTTTTACCCCTTTTTCAATCTTCCTCTTTACATGGCATCTATCACAAGTGTGACCATGTTTACCACAATATGTGCAATGAATGTGTGGCTTAGAGGAATTGTGAGCATGCTTAACAAGACTATATGCCCTATGTGGCGTACTAGCATGCACAAAGTGATTCTTAGGCAACTTAAAGGAGCTAGCATGATCAAAGTGATTAGCATTATAACCAAGACCATGTTTCTCATTTGAAGCAAGTTGCACATCAAGAATTTGATCAAGAGTTTTCTTACCCTTAGAAAAGTTATCAACAAGAAGGGGTAAGGTCATTTAATTTGTTCTTCAAATGATCAAATTCAACAAGCTTGTTTTCTAAAGATGACAATTTATCACAAGCTTCTAAGTATTGTAATGAAGATGTATTGCAAGTAGTAATAAGATCATCATTTTCACATTTCAAGCAATTAACATCAACACACAACTTCTTATTGTCAACAACCAACTTAGCATTATCAACAAGCAAAGATTCAATTTTATGCTTCATGTCTTTGTTTTGCTTGGCACATTTTTTTAATTGATCATACATATCAATTAAAAGCACATTAGGATCATCCTCCTCATCATCATAAGAATTTGAAGTAGAAGGAGAAGGATGTACCTCATTACCAAATGACATGAAGCACAAGTTGGCGTTTTCATCATCACCGTCGTCACTTGAAGAGCTTAATCCTTCATGAGTATCTTCAAGCGTTTTCCACATAGAGTGGGCGGATTTGCTTCCAATGACACGGTTGTACTCCTCCGGACTTAAGGCACAACTTAGAATGTTCATAGCCTTATAATTTCGAGTCATTTTCATGGACTCGTCTTCATTTAGCTCATTGTCCATCTTTGGAGTTTGAACACCCTCCACTACTTTCATCGGTATATATGGACCTTCTTCAAATATATGCCATAATGAATAATCTATGGAGCATACATATATCTTGAATCGGTCTTTCCAATCTTCAAAACTATTTTCAACAAGAAGTGGCGGTCTATCGATGAAAGATCCCTCTTGGTATGCTAAAGCGGAATTAACGGCCATTTAATCTTTTCTTCAAGCAATTAAGCTAGAGATGAAGACGAGGCTCTGATACCAATTGAAGGAACCCAAGAGGGGGGGTGAATTGGGTTTCTAATAAATCTTGCAAACTATTTCCAATTTAAACAATGATAGTGCAAGTTTAACAAAAGCTAAAGCAAAACCCAATGCAAATCACAAGACAAGAGATTTAGAGTGGTTCGATTCACTAAGAATCTACATCCACTACCTTGAGCCGCACCCAAGGATTTCACCAACTTCACTAAGAAGAATGTGCCCACACAAAGTAGGACTTTACACTAGTGGCTAACTCACCAAGAGTTTTACAAACAACCACTATAAACAATTGCCCACACTAAGTAGGACTTATACAATCAACCCTATCACTAAGAAAGGGAATAAGATGGAAGGTTTAGAGTACAAAGTTGTTCACTCTTCTAAGTGAAAGATACATACATTTGAAGCTCATCAATTGTTGGCTCTTTGAACATTTGAAGCACACTCTTTGTCTTGCTCTTATGAAATGCACTTTTGAATCATATAGATTTTGCAATGAAGTGCATTTTACTTTGAAAGTGTTTAGACTTGATAAGAAATCAATCTCTATTGTATGTACAAGTCTATGTAAGTGTTAGAGTCATTCTAAAGCTTTGGAGTATTTATACCATTTGAAATCTCAGCTGAAAAAGCGACTTTTTAACTGGGGTCGAAAACGGCTAGTTCAAAACAGAGTTCGGTTGACCGCCGAGCAACTTCGGTTGACCGAAGCTCACTCGGATCCACTTTGGCTGGGGTCGGTCGACCGATCTGTCCCATAGGTCGACCGAGATGGTGCTAAGGTCGACCGACCTATTCTAGTTGAGCTCTCGGTTTCTCGACGGTTCAACCGAACTTGAGCTCGGTTGACCGAACTTCCAAAGTGATTTTTTCACACGTTTTGAAATCTTTTGAAGTCTTTTAAAGTCTAAAAAGGTTTTCCTAAAAGGTAACAAGTAACACAACATTGGAAAACTTTTCTAAAAGACTTATCTATGAAATCAAAGGCTTTTTGGATAAGAACACATTTGAAACTTTTGCCTTTTGAAAACGTGTTTATGAAATCATGTATGCAAGACTAGAGTGAGAAGCTTATGTTCATAAGAGCTTTGGTTAGAGCTTTAAAGATTACGACTAATGACGACAAAGCTAAACTAACCAAACTAAGTCTTCAATCTTCAATCTTCATAGATGAGCCTTGAATAGTATGACTTTGAATCTTGAACATGGCTTGATTGAAGTACTTAGAGCTTCCTACAAGATTTCCAATATTCTATCACAAAGATTAAGATCATTAGACACAACATCAAATGTTTGTCCAATATCAAAAACGAGTTCGTTCAGCTCTTAGGGCTTACAATCTCCCCCTTTTTTGATTATGACAAACTTTGATGTAATAAGATAGAATATGGACAATGTAAGTACATGGAAGCATGGCAAAAGGATCTAAGAACAAATAAGTACAAAGACTAATGCTTAGAAGATACCAATAGTATACGATACCAATTGTAAAGACAAATATATGCAAAGACATAAGCACTAGCATTATAAGTTCTTTTGCCATATAAACTAGGGACTCTTAGAAGAGCCCTATTTCCCAACCATCCTCCTTGCCTCCTTCCTTCCATCAAGTAGCATTCTTGTGTGTAATATACATACCTTAGTTTACACAAGAAGCTAACTTACCATTTTCATCAATGTTGATGTGAGTGCTAAGGATCCTATTATAAAGAACATTGCTCACACAAACATTAGAACTCTCAATGGTTTGTTATCATCAAAAACATCATAGAGTAACTTTGCCCTTAGGGCTAACAATCTCCCCCTTTTTTGATGATGACAAAACATTGATACAAATGGGAATAATATACAAAAGATAAATCTTTAAAGTATATAAACATGAATGCATGAGATAAGGATATTAAGGATCTAGACAAGTAGATAACAAAAATTCTACTCCCCCTATTTTAGAGAATCCCTTATCTCTCCCATTTTGCAAAGTTCTAAGCTTTCTCCTTTTTGTAAAATACTTCTCATGGCACATTTGCAACACTAAAAATTCTCCCTCTTTTTGTCAACATTAAAAAGGGATATCAGAGCGCCAATAAGAAAAGCATTTAGCGAAAAGTAAAGATTAATATTGGAGAAGCTTGATGAAACATACGAATTCTCCCCATATAAAAAAATGATACCAATTAAAAAAATTTAATACCAATTGAAAACAAAACTGATATCAATTGAAGAAAAACTTTTTTTTTAAAACACAGGAGAATCCTAATGGTTCAAAAGATCAATCTTAAAGATCATAAATCATTTTGAGAAAGGATTGATCAAGAATAAGCTTGGTTGATTTCTAAACAAAGAGGAGTCCATAATAACACATAAATCAAAAGATGGTCATATATGGCTCAAAAAGAATATCAACCTAAGCTAAAACAAAGGAGATAAGGAATAAACCTTAAAGAACAATCTCCCCGTTTATCAAACAAAACATGTTAGCTCTTTAAGAAGAAAAACAAGTTGAAAATATAGCTAACAAGAGTGGGATGTGATACCAATTGTTAAAACATAAAAGTTAAGCATATTGTATCACAACCAAAAAATTTAGAGGAAGTATAAGATGACACTATGAGTACATTCCTTTAATAAGTTCATGGTTAGCTAAATGAGTATAACAACTCTAGAAGCAAGACTAACCAAAAAAAACTCTAATGAGATCACAAAGGATATGAATACCAATAGTAAAGAATATGATCTCATAGTTATTTAGGAAGAACACATGTAGAATATGAACATATATACCATGTATAACTTCCAAAATAACTAACACAAATTGGCTATAAGATAAGAAAGTTGAAACCAAGCCAATAAGTGTTAATATCTCTAAATGATGCAACATTTTAACATGATGATCAAGGATGATAAAGATCATGTTAAACATATGAAAATGAAGATCAAACACCAAAGAGATAAAATATGTGCATTCTAGAAGATCTAGTTACCAATTGTGATAGTGTTTGTACTCTAAGCATAATCAGGGTCTAGAGATAGCACAAAACACATTATCAAGATAAAAGAACCCATGCACATAAACAAGAGAGTTTAAATAGACAAGTTTATGCTTTTAAGCCATCATTCTAGTCACGTTTGGAATACACTTTTAGCATGTTGACAAGCAAAACATGATGTACATAAACCATAATCCAATAAGCACAAACTCTCTAGTCAACTACTTAACTCATCAAATAATAGCCCATAAGGATCAAAAACACATAATGACCACTAATAAGGGATGAGTTAAGCCTTGTACCTCAATGCTCTTTGAGCTTGGACTTCTTACCATTTTGGTAGATCTTCTTCGTCAATCAAGTCCATTGAGGCATCTCGTGTGATCCTTGGCATTTGACTCTTTTCTTGGAGTCTTAGCTCATTTGTGCCTTCCTTGTAGTTCATATCTTCTTCTTGAAGTGTTAGAACTCTTTGTTACCTACAAGGAATTCTTGAGAACTAATTTGGTACCTTTTCAAAGGTCCATCAAGATTAGCTCAAAATCTCAAGTAACACAAATATGCATAAGGATCAAGGTTATCAAAAACCAATACAACTAGATGGATTCTTAAATGAATATGACATAACAAAACAAGAATCAATCAAGTTGCATATGCTACATCTCATCATAGATACCTTAGCTAAACATAAGCATGAATAATCAAGAGCGTGCTAAAGGTTATCTATTTGAATATAACAATCAAGAATTTGAGATGCAACATGTATATAAGAGCAAGCATGTATATATATCAAAAACACTTAACTCATTAATCAAAGTGTTATGAGAAGGTGATTTTGATACCTTTGCTTTCTTACCAAGTGATGAAGACATTGGATTGACACTTTGGCTCTTGTCATCACTTGATGCTTTGCTCTTATTATCTAACCAACTTGGTTCTCCAATTGATTTGTCATTTGAGCTTTGAGAAACCAAGTGTTGAGGAGTGCTTTAGAATTTCTTCTTTTGGCACATCTCCTTCGATTTCTTCCCAATGCCACTTCTCTTTGAATCTATAACATTCAAGCTTTGTGGCATACATCTAACTTATAAGAACCTATGAGATCAAGGGAAGAGTAGCTTTTGGTACCCATTTTTGTTTGGGTCCATTGGGGTTAGTCAAAGTACGTTTGATTCTCCAAACGGTTTTTACCCCTTTTTCAATCTTCCTCTTTACATGGCATCTATCACAAGTGTGACCATGTTTACCACAATATGTGCAATGAATGTGTGGCTTAGAGGAATTGTGAGCATGCTTAACAAGACTATATGCCCTATGTGGCGTACTAGCATGCACAAAGTGATTCTTAGGCAACTTAAAGGAGCTAGCATGATCAAAGTGATTAGCATTATAACCAAGACCATGTTTCTCATTTGAAGCAAGTTGCACATCAAGAATTTGATCAAGAGTTTTCTTACCCTTAGAAAAGTTATCAACAAGAAGGGTAAGGTCATTTAATTTGTTCTTCAAATGATCAAATTCAACAAGCTTGTTTTCTAAAGATGACAATTTATCACAAGCTTCTAAGTATTGTAATGAAGATGTATTGCAAGTAGTAATAAGATCATCATTTTCACATTTCAAGCAATTAACATCAACACACAACTTCTTATTGTCAACAACCAACTTAGCATTATCAACAAGCAAAGATTCAATTTTATGCTTCATGTCTTTGTTTTGCTTGGCACATTTTTTTAATTGATCATACATATCAATTAAAAGCACATTAGGATCATCCTCCTCATCATCATAAGAATTTGAAGTAGAAGGAGAAGGATGTACCTCATTACCAAATGACATGAAGCACAAGTTGGCGTTTTCATCATCACCGTCGTCACTTGAAGAGCTTAATCCTTCATGAGTATCTTCAAGCGTTTTCCACATAGAGTGGGCGGATTTGCTTCCAATGACACGGTTGTACTCCTCCGGACTTAAGGCACAACTTAGAATGTTCATAGCCTTATAATTTCGAGTCATTTTCATGGACTCGTCTTCATTTAGCTCATTGTCCATCTTTGGAGTTTGAACACCCTCCACTACTTTCATCGGTATATATGGACCTTCTTCAAATATATGCCATAATGAATAATCTATGGAGCATACATATATCTTGAATCGGTCTTTCCAATCTTCAAAACTATTTTCAACAAGAAGTGGTGGTCTATCGATGAAAGATCCCTCTTGGTATGCTAAAGCGGAATTAACGGCCATTTAATCTTTTCTTCAAGCTATTAAGCTAGAGATGAAGACGAGGCTCTGATACCAATTGAAGGAACCCAAGAGGGGGGTGAATTGGGTTTCTAATAAATCTTGCAAACTATTTCCAATTTAAACAATGATAGTGCAAGTTTAACAAAAGCTAAAGCAAAACCCAATGCAAATCACAAGACAAGAGATTTAGAGTGGTTCGATTCACTAAGAATCTACATCCACTACCTTGAGCCGCACCCAAGGATTTCACCAACTTCACTAAGAAGAATGTGCCCACACAAAGTAGGACTTTACACTAGTGGCTAACTCACCAAGAGTTTTACAAACAACCACTATAAACAATTGCCCACACTAAGTAGGACTTATACAATCAACCCTATCACTAAGAAAGGGAATAAGATGGAAGGTTTAGAGTACAAAGTTGTTCACTCTTCTAAGTGAAAGATACATACATTTGAAGCTCATCAATTGTTGGCTCTTTGAACATTTGAAGCACACTCTTTGTCTTGCTCTTATGAAATGCACTTTTGAATCATATAGATTTTTGCAATGAAGTGCATTTTACTTTGAAAGTGTTTAGACTTGATAAGAAATCAATCTCTATTGTATGTACAAGTCTATGTAAGTGTTAGAGTCATTCTAAAGCTTTGGAGTATTTATACCATTTGAAATCTCGCTGAAAAACGACTTTTTAACTGGGGTCGAAAACGGCTAGTTCAAAACAGAGTTCGGTTGACCGCCCGAGCAACTTCGGTTGACCGAAGCTCACTGGATCCACTTTGGCTGGGGTCGGTCGACCGACTGTCCCATAGGTCGACCGAGATGGTGCTAAGGTCGACCGACCTATTCTAGTTGAGCTCTCGGTCTCGACGGTTCAACCGAACTTGAGCTCGGTTGACCGAACTTCCAAAGTGATTTTTCACACGTTTTGAAATCTTTTGAAGTCTTTTAAAGTCTAAAAAGGTTTTCCTAAAAGGTAACAAGTAACACAACATTGGAAAACTTTTCTAAAAGACTTATCTATGAAATCAAAGGCTTTTTGGATAAGAACACATTTGAAACTTTTGCCTTTTGAAAACGTGTTTATGAAATCATGTATGCAAGACTAGAGTGAGAAGCTTATGTTCATAAGAGCTTTGGTTAGAGCTTTAAAGATTACGACTAATGACGACAAAGCTAAACTAACCAAACTAAGTCTTCAATCTTCAATCTTCATAGATGAGCCTTGAATAGTATGACTTTGAATCTTGAACATGGCTTGATTGAAGTACTTAGAGCTTCCTACAAGATTTCCAATATTCTATCACAAAGATTAAGATCATTAGACACAACATCAAATGTTTGTCCAATATCAAAAACAGAGTTCGTTCGCCCTTAGGGCTTACAACTACCCCCTCCCCTCTTTTATTTAGTGTCTTATGCTTTGGGGGAGTTTGTATATGCAATGTTTAGTTTTTACTTGATCTTTATTGCATATAGGGGTGTTGGTGTGTTTATATTCAAGTCTATAGCATTAATCTTATGTGGTTGATCGTCTAGATGCTTGACTTAGGATGTAAACTCTATATGTGATGTATGCTCAATTGTTCATATTTTACATCATCACATCACTTGTTGGCTTGCTTTTCATCTTTTAACTCTTATAGCCAACTTGTGTAAGTTATTTTGGAAGTTATATGTGTTATAAATGTTTATGTATTCAATTGGTATCACATATACTCTCCCTTAATAACTTTGAGATCATATTCTTCATTCTCTTATCCTTTGTGATCTCATTATGGTTTTTGGTTAGTATTACTTTAAGAGTTGTTACACTCATTTAGCTAACCATTAACTTGTTAGAGGAATGTACTCCAAGTGCTATCTTACACTTCCTTTACTTCTTTTGGTTGTGATACTTATGCTTATCTTATGAATTCATGGTATCACTTCCACTAGTACTTTGTTAGCTATATTTTCAAACATGTTTTACAATTGGCTTTGTTTACAATTGGTATCATGTTTTACAATTGGTCAATTGGTAGCATACTTGGTTTTATCTCAAATAGCTAACATCGTATGTTTGATAAACGGGGAGATTGTCCTTAAAGGTTATATTCCCTATCTCCTTTGTTTTTAGCTTAGGTTGATATTCTTTTTGGACCATAAATGACCATCTTTATATTTGTGTGTCATTATGGACTCTTTGTTTTTAGAAATCAACCAAGCTTATTCAAAAAGATCATTCTTCAGAAAATTGGTGTATTAACTTTGTTTGTGCTATGAACTGATTATGTTTTTGCAAGTACACCCTTATATCTTGGAGATTGAAATCTTTTTGATTATGCCAAAGGGGGAGAATATTGGTGTATGGTAATTGGGATTGAAATTGGTGTATTATCCTTGATTATCATTATGCTATCATTGCTTATCTTTTCCTGGCATGTTTTGAGGGGGAGCTTATTATAGATCTTATGTCTCAAAACATTTTAAAATGGAAGGAAGGAGGAAAGGAGGTTGGTTGGGAAATAGGGCTCTTCTAAGAGTCCCTAGATTATATGGCAAAAAGAAGTTATCATGACTATGTGCTTTTGTCTTCATTGGTTTTATCTTTTAAAGCACTAGTCATTGCTCTTAATTGATCTTTAACTTTTTGCCATGCTTCCTCATGCTTCCTTGTTCTTAATTTTGTCCATATTCTATCTTATTACATAAAAGTTTGTCATAATCAAAAAGGGGGAGATTGTAAGCCCTAAGGGCGAACAAACTCAGTTTTTGATATTGGACAAACTTTTAATGTTGTGTCTAATGATCTTAATCTTTGTGATAGAATATCGGAACTCTTTATGGAAGCTCTAAGTACTTCAATCAAGCCTTTGGTATCAAGATTCAAAGTTATGCAAGGCTCATTTATCAAGATTGAAGATTGAAGACTTAGGTTTGGTTAGTTTGGCTTTGTCGTCATTAGTCGTTATCTTATAAATCTCTAACCAAAGTTCTCATGAACATAAGCTCTACACTCTAGTCTTGCATGCATCATAAACACGTTTTCAAAAGGCTAAGTTTCAAAACATTTCTTACTTGAGTTCATATCTCAAAAGCCTTTGTTTTCAAAGTCTAAGTACTTTAAAATGGTTTTCCAAATGTTCTTACTTGTTACCTTTTGGGAAAACCTTTTAGACTTCATTAGATTTCAAAACGTGTGAAAAATCAACATCTCTCAAAGCCCAGAAGGTCGGTCAACCGAGCTCAAGCTCGGATCAACCGAGCACAAACAGAGAGGTGTGATAATCAGCTTCGGTCGACCAAGAGGCAAGTTCGGTCGACCTAAGCATGGGGTCGGTCGACCGACCCTGTGTAAGGTTGATCCGAAGTTGCTTTTTGGTCATCCGAGGTGCTATGTTCGGTCAACCGAACTCTGCGATTTCTAGCCGTTATATGACCGTTAAAGAGTCGTTTTTCAGCAGATTTTCAAATGTATATATACTCCAAAGCTAGAGAATCATTCTAAGACTTGGACATACAATAGAGATTGATTTCTTATCAAGTCTAAAACACCTTCAAAGCAAAAACACTTCATTTCCATGATTTGAATCATTCAAAGGTGTTCTTTCAAAAGCAAGACAAAGAGTGAACTTCATATGTTCAAAGAGCTATAATTGTTTGTGCTTCAAAGGTATATCTTTCACTTAGAAGAGTGAACAACTTTGTACTTAACCTATCTCATTCCCTTTCTTAGTGATAGGGTTAATTGTGAAAGTCCTACTTTGTGTGGGCAAGCTCTTTGTGAGTTTTTTGAGTTGTGGTTGTGTTGTAAAACTCTTAGTGAGTTAGCCACAAGTGTAAACATTCTTCTTAGTGAAGTTGTTTAAAATCCTTGGGTGCGGCTCAAGGTAGTGGATATAGATTCTGAGTGAGTCGAACCACTATAAATCCTTTGTCTTGTTATTGGGTTTTACTTTGCTTTTAATCATCTTGCTCAAACTTACACTAGCATTGCAAAGAATAGAAAAAGTTTGCAAGAATTATTAAAACCCAATTCACCCCCCTCTTGGGTTTCCTCAATGATGAACTTACAATAGTCTAAATATAGCCTTTGTCATATAGCACTTGGTACGGTTCTTTCAAGATAACAATATGCTAAGACACTGGATGAGAAAAAACGCATGAGTGAGATTCCATATGCCTCGGCAATTGGATCTATCGTGTATGCCATGTTGTGTAGTCGCCCAGATGTCTCGTATGGTTTGAGTATAACGAGCAGATACCAATCAACTTACGGTGAACGTCAATGGATAGCTGTCAAGAACATCCTTTAGTACTTGCGAAGGACTAAGGATATGTTCTTAATCTATGGTGGGGAAGACGAGCTCATTATAAGTGGTTACACTGATGCTAGTTTCCAAACCGATAGAGACGACTTTAGATCACAATTGGGTTATGTGTTTTGCCTAAACGGCGGTGTTGTGAGCTGGAGAAGTTCAAAGCAAGCGACCGTTGCAGATTCTACAACCGAAGCCGAGTATATAGCTGCATCAGATGATGTTAAGGAAGACGTTTGGATCCAAAAGTTCATTATTGAACCTGGTGTGGTGCCTATCGAATGAATTGGTGTGGTGCCTATCATTTCGAATGCGATTGATCTCTATTGTGACAACAATGGAGTCATATCTCAATCAAAGGAATCACTGTCTCACCAAAGGTCTAAACATATACTGCGGCGGTATCACCTGATTCGTGAGATCATTGATAGAGGAGATATGAAGATTTGCAAGGTTCACACGGACGATAACAATGCCGACCCACTGACGAAGACGCTGACACAACAACAACATGATCGCCATACCTATAGCAAGGGTATTAGATACCAAGAGAACTGGTCTTAGAGATAGTTCTTATGTACAATATACACTAAAAGACAATGTTGTTGTCTTTAGTGTAAGTGGGAGATTGATGTATTTCTTTTTCATGTGATGAAATATTAAGGCATGAATTCCTTGAATTATATATGTTTAATTGTTTTACATGTGTTATATATTGTGCACACAATTGTTAAGGGGCATTTTGTTATGTTTGGGGAAATAACTATAGTTTAAGGTGTTGGAGTTTACATTTGATATAGGTGCTCAATTGGATTGGGCAGGCAATTGTATTGGGCAAAAGACCCGATCGACCGAGAGCTGTCTCGGGACGACCGCACTTTTTGTCACTCCGGTCGGTCGATAACCATTTCTCCGGTGGACTGGACCAGTTGGACTTGGTCAAAACCGGCACATCTACATGTGTGAGGGAGTGTGTAGGTAAAAGGGTAGTGGGGAGAGAATAGTGGGGATGTGGAGTTAGTGGGTGATTCCACTAACACCACATAATGATGAAATGTTCATCATTCTCCATTATTCTAAAATTAATTGAATTCCTCTCCACTTTCTCTTATCTCTAGCCGAAACAATGTGAAAGAAAAATTCTGATTTTTACACACTCTCAAGAACAATTAAAAGAGTTGTGTTGGTTGTGTAGGGGTGTTAGTTAAGTAGTTTTTTGATGAGGGATCATATAGAAATGCTTTAAGAAATAATGGGGTTTGGATAATGTCCAAAAGGAGATTTAGGACTCAAGCTCTATCATCACATCACTCATTTTGGAGACCCAAAATGACGAGGGATTGGACAGCTTTGCGAAAGTTTGGTATAATGGACATAACATTCGATTCAATTATCCAATGGAGCTGATTCAAGTTGCATATTAAATATAAGAGGCATATCTACAATTTTCATGAGATCACAAAATCAGATTCTGCCATCTTGGTGTCCGAAAACATCATGCAAGTTGATACAATAAGCTGTCCAGATTTGTAGACGAGAATTAATCTTGTTTTTTCAAGTTTATTTATTAGTTAGATTTCAGCTATTATTATGATTATTGTTAAGTGTTGTTAGGCGCATAATATTAGTGGTTTCTAGATAATAGGACATGTTGTCCATTATCTTAGATAGTGTTCTAGTTGGTTCGCAAGTTTGTTATTGAAGAGTCCTAATTCTTCAAGGACTCTTCCTTTTGGTTCAATTGAGCTGAAATCCTACTCTATTTAAGAGGGATTTCAGCTACCGTTGTTTAGTTAGATTTCAGCTATTATTATTATTATTATTATTATTATTATTATTATTAAGTGTTGTTAGGCGCATAATATTAGTGGTTGCTAGATAATTGGACATGTTGTCCATTATCTTAGATAGTGTTTTAGTTGGTTTGCAAGTTTGTTGTTGAAGAGTCCTAATTCTTCAAGGACTCTTCCTTTTGGTTCAATTGAGCTGAAATCCTACTCTATTTAAGAGGGATTTCAACCACCATTGTAATTAGACTTGAGATATGATATTTTAAGGTTATTCCTTAGTTACTTAATGAATTGATTTTCTATGTAGAACTTCGTTCATATTTGAGTTACTGTATCAATAAGTTTAGTTTACGCTTATTGTAGTATTTCAGCCTTCGTTGATAATCAATCTTCTTGGAGTCATGTTGATTATATTAACCCGTTAAACTAGTTCAATAATAGAGAAAGATCCGTTTTAAAATAATATGTCGAATCTTGGTACTTGTTACCTCGGTTCTTCATCAAATGGTATCAGAGGAAAAGATTCATCTCATTCTTGGTGTACCTTTTATAGCTTTCTATAAATTTTCTTGTTTGCTTGAGAAAGACAAAGGGGCATTCGACATTTATTAAGAAAAAGAAGCCGAGAGAGATTATGACACAAGTGAACAATCCAAAAGCAAACTTCTTGGTTCACGAGAACATTCAAGAATATGTTTTTGTTCACCCCTTGTTCTTGTCGTTGTCGTGCACATAACCACACATCAAAAGCACCTGTGATACCATGTGGCCAAGAGAAGGTATAAACATGTCTCGTCAAACAAGTCCATCCAAATTCGTGGTAAGTGATGTGATGATAGAGCTTGAGTCCTTAATCTCCTTTTGGACATTATCCAAACCCTATTATTTCTTAAAGCATTGCTATATGATCCCTCATCATTTTTGCTGCGATTAGAGGGGGAGAAGTTATAATAAGAGAAATAGAATAAAGAAGAAAAAGAAGAGAACAGGGGGAATCTATAAAATATGAGTTCTGTGAGACAATTCTGTATTTCAGATAGTAAACAAAGTCGGATCGGAGTGATTCCAGTTTCCTTGGAAAGAGACTGATATTGTTAGATTCTGGACAGTGGAGATCGGATTTCAACGGTCGGTTTGAGAGCAATTATCATTAGAACTTCGTTATGTGGTTCTAAAATTCTGGGTTGTCCTTCCTGCGCAGTATATATTTCACACATTTTCTGGAAACATGGAATGTTTGGATGTCTCTTTTGTCCTTCATCCCAATGACGATTAATCCTTATTGAGCTAGTTTAGTAGCCCAGCCCTTTATCTCTATATGTTTTATAGATGATTATGTTGATGGTTCTCTATAGGAGACTTGGGATGGGAATTCAAAGATTAGAACCTGAACTGATATTATGTCATAATTATGTTAAAGCTTTTCATTTAGTTGAT
Source organism: Vinca minor (assembly GCA_026122235.1). NCBI lineage: Eukaryota > Viridiplantae > Streptophyta > Magnoliopsida > Gentianales > Apocynaceae > Vinca > Vinca minor. Next base: position 1,454,440 of record JAOCZM010000206.1, on the reverse strand, counting down.
CACTAGTGAACCATATTATGTAATGAAACATAAGAATGATGTTGCAGTATTGATTTTCTTATCTAACACTTAATGTTTCTTTTAAATTATGTTATAAATTGTAGAGTTTGTCTTTTATGTTATGGGTTCAGTGTCTCATTGGTAGATGAGATGCTACCAGGCCACCCTTTGGTTACGGGGTGTGACATGTTGTTTGCCCGGGAGACGAAGAGTCTCATTGGGGCTTTGCCTGGCTGGGAAACATAGAGTTTCCTCAGGACTCTGTCTGCTGGGAGGGATTTGTTGGGCAATGTTTTCTGAAACACCTAGAGTATATGATTGTGTTAGCGTGTGTAGTCCTGTTTCTATTTGGCGTAATGCTGATGACATTTTTAACGTGGAGTTGTTTCATTGTCTATTCTCGGGGTTCGTTATCATCTGCCATTTTAAAGAGAATTCTTGGAACTTTTGGCTTTGTAGTATTTATGTACTACCACTGTAGGCACCAAATGATGGGTTCCTAACTAAGGGGGCTAAGTTCTCTCCGGTACCTTGCTTGGCGAGTAGCTCGAGAACGGGCAAAGGGATCTGTTCGAGTTACATGAGAGGAGGAAGGGCTCGGGATGAAATTCGAGCTTGAATCTAAACCTAAGAATGAACACCTGTTAAGACAACCATAGTTAGAGAGGTGGGGGAAGACCTCAACCCCGCTTCGATGCTAAACTTAGTTCATATTCTTGAGAGAGAAAGATCATAGCGTAATATTCTAGAGTTAGTAGAACATGGAGTAAATGAAGTGGAATGATGATTGCCCTAAGGATATTTCAATACCTTGTAATATTAGAGGTGCGGCAACTATGTTTTTGTGGACTGTTTATTGAGCTCGATATAGTCTAGTGACTTCCACGCGCATGATTTCGGACGTCTGAATGGGTTTGTACTTCCTGGTCCGTGCGAAGAGCTCTACCAGTGCCTGACCTAGGTCTGAGCCCATTAGCAAATGTGGCTATTTCTTGGACCTAAACCAGGTACTTATTTCTTGGGCCTATATCATTCAACCAAAACTCTTTCCTTGGGCCTAATCTTATCACGTAACATAGGGGAGGAGGGTATCATTTGTCTTGTAGCCTATTCTAAGTAGTAGCTTAAGATTTCAAAGATTCATCTTGTTGTTGTTTCTAATGAGATTGTGAACAGTATATTATTGATCAATTGTTACACCAATGCGTACAAGACTTAATATAACACACCAGTCATATTCTAATAAGGTAACATACATATACAAGGAAAATATCAACTACACAATATACAAACATATACACAATCCTTGTAACTAAGGAGCGCATGTTTAATGTACACATTTCAATACTCCCCCTCAAGTTGCCGTGTGAATGTCCAAACCATCAATCTTGTTGACTAAATAATTAAATTGCTTCGACATCAATGCCTTGACCATAATATCTGCCAATTGTTCCTTAATGCCCACATGACATGTGATACCCGCGACTTTTTGATTACATGTTTTCATGATTAATTGTTTTAGGTGTTTACATATTTACATTATTTATTTGATTAGTCTTAGGGGTACTTTAGCTAGGATATAAGGCTAGAAGACTTTTAGTACTAAGATGAATATTTTGGTTAGCAGAAAGATATTTTTAGGAGGGAAGAACCTAGTGTTTGAATATGTGTCTTTTAAATTATTTTAGGAGGGAAGAACCTAGTGTTTGAATATGTGCCTTTTTAAGATTAATTTGGTTGCGATGTATGTGAGGAAAAGGAACCTCATTTGAGGAGAAATATGGAGATCTATAGGCTATAAATAGAAGAGGAGGGAAGAGGAAGAGAAAGAAAGAAAAGGGGAGAATACCGAAGTGCTGGAAAAATATAGACAATGAGAGAAAATCCTTTGGCAGACATAGTAAACGATCTCTGATCATTCCCAAATTTTTACCATAGTTAGAAGGCTTATGAAACTAGATTCATTAAGTCAAAATATAGCATTCTTTCCGTTTGCTATATTTTAAGTATGATGTAAGATATTAATATTCCCTTAAGTTTATTGGAAAAAAATCGTATTTAGTCCTTTTTATTTATGGATTCAGTGTCTCCTTGGTAGATGAGGCACCGCCATATCACCTTATGGTTACGGGGTGTGACATAAATGGTATCAGAGAAGGTCGAACCTTAAGCTTTAACATGTGGTTACCAGTTAAGTATGGAATGAACATATGAAGGATTCAATAGATTACTTAAGATGTGATCCTTACGTAGAGACTCTGGAAATAGGACGTATGTGTTTACTTATCGCTTTATAAGCCAATATTGATATGTTATGCCATGTTTACCTCATATGTTATAACATGATAACTTGTGTGTAATATGAAATTTACTGACATGCTAGCTATGTTTAATCATGATGATTAAGATACATGTTAGTTTGTTTTGTAGCTTTACTTATATAAATTTGATGGCATGGTCTTTTAACTATTTTGCGTATCCATTTATCTACCTCTTGTGCTATGTGTGTAACTGCGATAAGATAAATATAGTATTAAATTAGCATGTTTGTTAGTTGTCGTTGCTATATGTGTGTTCATGTTGGTTTGTCACATGGGTTAAGATGGATCATCAAAAAACAACAGTGTGCACAAACAACTCTGATGTACCGATAAACACACATGCACGCCGAAGTCCCTGGAATGACTGGGGACATAATACTACAGCAACCGAAAGAGATCAACCTGAATCATCGCACAGCCGACAAATATCACCACCGTCGATAGCTACAGGAATTCCAACAGAGTTAACAAGACTTTACCATGATAGCTCAAGTGTTGCAAAATCAGTAGACACAAATCAACCAAAATGTGGGGGCTGTAAGGGAGCCAAGGTATGGAAGGGATCCGGGGATATACTATGAGAGACTTAAGAAGATGAAGACTCATTGACTGCCGAAGCTTACGAGTGGTGGAAGGGCGTCGCCCCAATCTTCCGACGGGGAGGGACAACCCATTACATGGGACAAGTTCAAGAGGGCGTTTTTGGAACAATATTTGCATGGAACTTATCTGTTGGAGAGACAAAATTCATTCTAAGAGCTCAAGCAAACGGAAAGGATGACAGTGGTACAATATGCCGGGAAATTCAATGCATTAGGCAAGTACACTTCACCAATCATACAAGATACTACCATGAAGACTCAAAGATTTGTTCTCGGTTTGTTAACTCGAATTAGGGGTAGGTTATCTAGAAACCGTCCTACAACCTATAGAGAAACCTTGATATAAATGCGGAATTTCACCGGACTAATACAGAAAAAGTGAGGAAAAGATCTCACGAGATGACAACTCAGGGACATAGTTCTAAGCATGAAGGTTCAGATCCTTTAGGAAGACCGGAACCTACATTGAATACTTATCCGAAGTTGGGTGAATGTGTGTAAACTGAGACATTCAGGGGAATATCAGTTAGGTTCGAGAGTTTGTTATAAATACAGAAGCTGATGGCATTTCATGAAACATTGTCCGATGTTGAATCAAGAAAAAAGGATAGACCATAACGGCAATTCCTAGTGCAAGTGATCAGAGTGGTGCAGCGGAAATATGGTAAAGGTGCATTTGTGTTTATATGTATATCAATTTATATGTTTTGTGAATGTGGTGCTACCTGTTCTTTTATATTTCATAGATTTCTATATAGTACCATACTTGTTTTGTGAGTACCTATAGAGCCACTGCATCTAGTGTGAGGGTTATTATGCTAATGTTTTGTGGGAGTCCAAGTTTCGAGGACGAAACTTTTATAAGGGTGAAGAATGTGATACCCATGACCTTTTCATTGCATGTTTTCATGATTAATTGTTTTAGGTGCTTAATTATTTACATTATTTATTTGATTATTCTTAGGGGTACTTCAGCTAGGATATAAAGCTGGAAGACTTAAGTATTAAGATGAATATTTTAGTTAGCTAGAAGATATTTTTAGGCGGGAATAACCTAGTGTTTGAATATGTGCATTTTTAATTATTTTAGGAGGGAAGAACTTAGAGTTTGAATAGGTGCCTTTTTTAGATTAATTTGGCTGCAATGTAAGTGATGAAAATGAACCTCATTTGAGTAGAAATATGGAGATCCATAGGCTATAAATAGAAGAGGAGGGAAGACGAATACGAACAGCGATTGCTAGCTCTTCGTTTTCTGAGTTTTTGGGAATTATAGAGAAAAAGGGGAGGCAGAATTCCGAAATCTGATTTCGGGTATTTTTGTTGGTTGCGGCTGAAGTCAAGTGAGGCTAGGGTTTCGGGTGAGATATGATTATATAGGGTGTGAGAGTTTGTTCCCATAACCAACTCTCACGTCCTCCACTTCTCTCAGCAGTGGGAGTCTTAAACTCCCACGTCCTCTCCACCTCTTTTGGCAGTGGGAGTCTATAACTCCCACGTGCTCTAGACTTCTGCTGGTAGTGGGAGTGTTTATCGGATAATGACTCCCACGTAATCCCAGCTATACCAAAAATGCCCCTTATCTCTAATTCGAATAATAACACTTTATTATTCTCAGAAAAGTGAATGTCAGATACAATGAACCTAGACACATTCTAGATTCATTGAATCTGGACATGAAGCTCGTTAGCTCGTCTATGCGTGTGACCCTGTAGGTTCATATCACAATGGCAATGAAAACACACTTAGTAGTAGTGTGAGTTCATAAATCACAAGCGGTCCCTAGCAAGACATTATGATTACCCAAAGTGAATGAATATACAACGGAACCTAATATCAATCCACTATTTAATCCCTTTGTCTCGCGATATCCTAATTAAGCATAAGGCATGGTGGTCGTCACCCTTATTAAGCTTAATTGTATTTATGCTCGATCTCCAAATAGCATTTGATAACCACTTTATCAAATACATTTGAGCACGGCCATGCATTTAAATAGTCTTTCCCTATCGAGGGGCCCATGGATATCTCTCTCTAATAATAGAGAGGGACAAATTCCGTACAACGTCTCTCACATTCAAGCTATGATAGGACACTACATCCGATCATCACTCGCATTGATTACTCTGTTACAAGTAACGTCCGACTGAGTCAAAATGTGGCTTCATTCATACTAGAATCAATGAAGACATAAGGTCTAAGGATTCTAAAATAGTATTGAGGAAGTAATACTTATGACTTAAGACCATGAAGTATTACTTCTCTGACGGATCACGTCCAATACAATGTATCCCTATATATTGCATCTATGATGTGATTTGTATCCATTACACATGATCAGTAAAACAAGATCATCAATCAACAATCATACTAGTTTTATTTCATAGTAATCAAGCATTACATAAAACTAGGGACTTCTAGAATAGTAATTACATAAGCTAATGAGTTTTACTATCAAATCACACATTTGATAATCAAAAGCAAAATTAACTATTCAATTACATGCTCAAAAGATAATAAAACGCACAACATGTGCTAATGGTCCTAGGGCACTACTAACAATTTCCCACTTGCCCTAGGTCCAATCATACATGATCCTCAATCCCATTGACCTAGTATGACTCTCATGTTTAGAGTCGTGGGAGTGGCTTGGTCAATGGATCTCGCAATGTTGTCGCCTCTGTATGAACTTTGCAAATACTAACGCCTCATCTCGTCGATGATCTCTCTAATCGATGGAAACGCTCGAGAATGTGTTTGGATCGCTGGTGAGATCTAGGTTCCTTAGCTTGTGAAATGGCACCAGTACTATCACAATAGAGGTCCACCGGGTTCACAATGCTAGGGGGACAACACCTAATTCATCAACAAACTTCCCGATCCAAACAACTTTCTTTAGTCGCTTCGAGGCAGCTAGATACTCGACTTCGTTGTAGAGTCGGCCACGGTTTCTTGCTTTGAGCTCTTCCAGCTCACAAAGACCTCCATTCAAACAAAACACAAAACCAGATTGCGATCTATAATCGTCTCACGCTCGGTCTAGAAGCTTGCGCTCCGTGTAACCATTTACAACCTGCACTTCCTTCTCGACCTCCGTAAACTAAGAACATATCTTTAGTCCTTCTCAAGTACTTAAGAATGCTCTTGACTCGCAGTCCAATGTGACTCTCCGTGGTCGATTGATATCTCGCTAGTCATACTTAAAGCAAATGAGACATCCCAGGGCGAGTGCATATCATGGTGTACATAATAGACCCAATGGTCGAAGCATACGGGATCTTACTCATGAGCTCTTGGTCCTCCCTTGTGGAAGGTCCTTGAGTTCTCACTGAGTTTAATGCCATGTGACATGGGCAAGAATCCCTTTTTGTAGTCTTGCAAACCGAACTGCTTTCAAGCACCTTGTCAATGTATCCACTCGCTCAAGCCAATCATTTTGTTAGATCTATCTCTATAGATTCTAATACCAAAAATGTATGTAGCCTCGCCTAAGTCTTTCATGGAAAAGCACTTCCCCAACCAAGCTTTTACGCTTTGTAATGTGGGGATGTCATTTCCAATCAGTAAGATGTCGTCCACATAAAGCACAAGGAACACTACTGCATTATTAGTTACTTTCTTATAAACACAAGGCTCGTCTTCGTTTTTGATGAAACCGAATTCTTTAATATGTTCATCAAAGCGACGATTCCAGTTTCGAGATGCTTGCTTCAATCCATAAATGGACCTTTGAAGCTTACACACTTTGCTAGGATTTGTTGGATCAACAAACCCCTCAGGTTGTGTCATATACACATCCTCGAGAAGGTTTCCATTAAGAAACGCGGTCTTAACATCCATTTACCATATCTCATAGTCATAATATGCGGCTATGGCAAGTAAAATCCTAATTGACTTTATCATCACGACAAGGGAAAAGGTTTCGTCATAGTCAATACCATGAACTTGTCTATAACCTTTAACTACTAGTCGCGATTTAAAAGTGTGTACATTACCATCCATGTCGGTCTTGTTTTTTATAACACCATTTGTTATCAATGACCTTGCACCCTTTCGAATGGGTCAACCAAAGTCCATACTTGGTTGTCGTACATGGATCGCATCTCGGACTTCATAGCTTCTAGCCACTTATCCCGACTCAAAACTACGAATTGCCTCTTTGTAGGTAGTGGGTTCATCTTGATCAATCAGCTCAACTCGATGATCATCGACCACAGAAATCCATATCTCTCAGCCGTTGATGTACCCGACTCGACCTCCTCGGGGCCTTGTGTCAAAGATTGAAGCTCGAGACGGCACGTGAGCTTGCTTGAACTTCTAAAGTTGGTTCGGATGTTGTTTGGGGATCTTGAATTTCCTCAAGACGGATCTTACTCCCATTATCCTCTTTGGAAATAAATTCCCTTTCAAGGAATAAACCATTACGAGCAACAAACACTTTGTTCTCTCGATGGAAGATAGAAGTAATATCCTTTAGTTTCTTTAGGATATCCCACAAACAAACACTTGTCGATTTAGGGCGAGTTTATCGGATAACAAGCGCTTTTACGTACGCCTCGCATCCCCAAATTTTGAGAAATGACAAACTAGGTCGTTTCCCCAATCCATATCTCATATGGAGTTTTCTCAACCGCTCAAGGAACTCTATTTAATATAAATGCAAAGAATTTCTGTGGCGTAGCCCTCAAAAGGAAATCGGGAAGACTTGTTTGACTCATCATAGATCGAACCATATCTAATAAGGTGCGATTCCTCCGTTCGACACGCCATTCCATTGTGGTGTGCCGAGAGGAGTTAATTGTGAAACAATTCCACAACCACTAAGATGTTCGTCAAACTCTTGGTTAAGGTATTCGCCACCTCGATCCGATCGAAGTATCTTAATACTTTTGACAAGTTGATTTTGTACTTCATTTTGAAATTCTTTGAATCTTCCAAAAGACTTCGATTTATGTTTCATTAGATAGACGTAGCCATATCTACTGAAATCATCCGTGAATGTGATGAAGCATCGAAACCCTCCTCTAGCACTTGTGTTCATTGGTCCACAAACATCTCGTATGTATGAAGCCCAATAAATCGGAAGCTCTCTCACTTTGTCCAAGAAAGGGAGCTTTAGTCATTTTGTCCAACAAGCAAGATTCACACGTCTCATAAGACTCTAAGTCAAATGATGTTAAAATTCCATCCGTATGGAGTTTTGATATGCGTTCTCGCTTATGTGGCCCAAACGACAGTGCTAAAAGTAGGTTTGGTTTAAGTCATTTGATTTAAACTTTTTAGTATTAATGTTATAGATGGGCCTTTTAATGGAATCATCGAGGTTAAGAATATAAAGCCCATTCATCAAAGAGGCATCTCCATAAAAGATACGATCTTTATGAATGGTGCAAATCTTATTCAAAATATTAATTTCAAAACCTTCAATATCCAAACAAGAAACTTAAATAATATTCCTACTCAAAGTTGGAACATACAAACAATTATCCAGTTCTATAATAAGGCCACTTGGCAAAACTAAATTAAATGTCCCAGTAGCTACATCAACAACTCTTGCTCCGTTGGCTACTCTGAGGTTCACTTCTCCTTTTTCCAGTGATCTACTCCTTTTGAACCCCTGCACATTTGCACAAATGTGAGATCCACAACCGATATCTAATACCCATGAAGTAGGAGCAGACATGTTAATTTCTATAACATAAATACCTGGAGAGACAGTCAAACTGGTTTTCTCATTTTTCTTTTCTTACAGGTAGAGTTTGCAGTTCCGTTTCCAATGGCCTGGTTCGCCACAATGGAAGCAAACCCCTTCCTTTGGTGCCTTGGCTTTGGGCTTGGGCTTGGGCTTGTCATTGCCTTTGCCTTTGCCCTTTTTGGCCATGGGCTTTCCCTTGCCTTTCTTCTTGAAATTCCCTTTTTGAACCATTAAGACTTCAGGGGTCTTCTTAATGTTCAATTCATCCTGCTTGAGCATCCCGTGTATTTCATGTATGGTCTTCTCCATGGCATGCATGTTGAAGTTCATAACAAATTGGTCATACTCCGGTGGGAGTGAGCCCAAGATCATATCTGTGGCCATGTCATGACCTACGGGAGCCCCAAGTTTTTCAAGTTGATCAAAATAGCCCTTCATCTTAAGAACATGTGCACTTACAGAGGTTCCAGGGGCCATTTTGCAACTATTTAACGCCTTAGTTGTGAGGAATATTTCATGACGAGCTTGCTCTTGGAACATTTCCTTGAGCTGGCCCATCATCTGGAAAGCCTCAACTCCTTCAAACTGTTTTTGAAGGTCAGTGCTCATTGTGACTAACATGAGACAAGTCACATCGTTAGAGTCATCGAAATGCTTCTTCCAAGTATCTCTTTCAGCTCTAGGGGCGTTATTTACAGAGTCGTTCAGAATGTCCGTATCAAGAACGTCATGACTTTTCTTTCCCCGCTTAAGGACAATCCTTAAGTTGCGGGCCCAATCAAGGAGATTGGTCCCGCTTAGTTTTTCCTTCTCAAGGACCGATCGCAATGAATTGTGTGATGTATTGGTTGCCATTATCTACATTAAGTTAATTGCAAAGTTATTAGTTTTTGAGCAAAAACATTTTCCACAATTTCAACACTTGATAATAGTGGGGAAAAACATTTTACAATAGTTATAGGAAAGCTTTGGCTTAACACCCACAATTAAAGTAAAATCATCTAATGGGAATGACATCTATATGTCCCGACCTTTTCCCATTTTATGCCCTAGGCCCAAAACTATTTTGATAGCCTAGTTAAGTCGGACCATGTCTAAGCATTATGGAAATCACTATTTTCCCATCTCCCTTTACTTAGGTAACCACTTTATCTGTTGCTTTGGCAAGCAGAAAAATGATGATCCAAGCTTATGGAGTGCTTAGGTTATGGTAGGCACTTTAAGACTTAATTAAAACCATTTGATGTGACGTTCAAAATTAAATCCAGACATAAAATAAACATCACACGCAGGATATGAAGCGAAAATGTAAATGTGATATAGCATGACCTATTCCTATAATGACTCCCACGAGCCTTGTGGGAGTCAAGGGTCAATCTAGGTCAAAATCCATCTCATGGATAATGTCTTCGATCCAGCAGCCTCCAGTCTTGTTACATAATTACTTGGGCATACCCAGCCTTCAATGACTAATCTAGGAAAGCAGTTACAATTTTACATTCATAAAGAAAAACGGCAAGAGACATACAGTTTATGCATAATAACCGAATTAATACAATTAATTACTGATTAATCAGAACAGTTTATGTAGAATACGGTTAACATAAACAGTTTATGCAGTATATAGAATCGAATTCACAGCAGTTTATGCATTAACAGATTTATCGATTCTATGGCGGTTCATGCATTAATGAACCACTGTTAACATAAACAGTTTATGCAAATATCATAATCACATAAACATATGATAAGCAGTCAAAGAAACAATCTTTTCTGTTTTTCACAAACACACATACCAAATCGAATTTGATATATGTTAAGATGTGATTAACAATATCGAATCCGAATCGTATGAGCAAGGCTCTGATACCACTGAAGGGATTCATGGGCGGAAACTCGTTCCAAACACCCATGAGTCCTCCCCTGAAGGATCCGCTCATACGTAAACGAATCGAAAAACCGAGAAAAGAACTTACAATTTCGGCTCAAGAATTCGATTCTTGAATGGAAGATTCTGTTTCTTGGATGTATTGCTACCAACGATTGATTTTCCTTTGCGGAATGTCCCTCTACCGGTATCCACGTGACGAATACGAACAGCGATTGCTAGCTCTTCGTTTTCTGAGTTTTTGGGAATTATAGAGAAAAAGGGGAGACAGAATTCCGAAATCTGATTTCGGGTATTTTTGTTGTTTGCGGCTGAAGTCAAGTGAGGCTAGGGTTTCGGGTGAGATATGATTATATAGGGTGTGAGAGTTTGTTCCCATAACCAACTCTCACGTCCCTCCACTTCTCTCAAAGAGTGGGAGTCTTAAACTCCCAAGTCCTCTCAACCACTTTTTGGCAAAGTGGGAGTCTATAACTCCCACGTGCTCTAGACTTCTGCTGGTAGTGGGAGTCTTTATCGGACAATGACTCCCACGTAATCCCAGCCTATACCGAAAATGCCCCTTATCTCGTAATTCGAATAATAACACTTTATTATTCTCGTAGTGAATGTCGATACAATGAACCTAGACACATTCTAGATTCATCGAATCTGACATGAAGCTCGTTAGCTCGCTCTATGCGTGTGACCCTCAGTAGGTTCATATCACAATGGCAATGAAAACACACTTAGTAGTAGTGTGAGTTCATAAATCACAAGCGGTCCCTAGCAGGGACATTGTGATTACCCAAAGTGAATGAATATACAACTGAACCTAATATCAATCCACTATTTAATCCCTTTGTCTCGCGATATCCTAATTAAGCATAAGGCATGGTGGTCGCCACCCTTATTAAGCTTAATTGTATTTATGCTCGATCTCCGGGTAGATCATGTTTCGACAAATAGCATTTGATAACCACTTTATCAAATACATTTGAGCACGGCCATGCATTTAAATAGTCTTTCCCTATCGAGGGGCCCATGGATATCTCTCTCTAATAATAGAGAGGGACAAATTCCGTACAACGTCTCTCACATTCAAGCTATGATAGGACACTACATCCGATCATCACTCGCATTGATTACTCTGTTACAAGTAACGTCCGACTGAGTCAAAATGTGGCTTCATTCATACTAGAATCAATGAAGACATAAGGTCTAAGGATTCTAAAATAGTATTGAGGAAGTAATACTTATGACTTAAGACCATGAAGTATTACTTCTCTGACGGATCACGTCCAATACAATGTATCCCTATATATTGCATCTATGATGTGATTTGTATCCATTACACATGATCAGTAAAACAAGATCATCAATCAACAATCATACTAGTTTTATTTCATAGTAATCAAGCATTACATAAAACTAGGGACTTCTAGAATAGTAATTACATAAGCTAATGAGTTTTACTATCAAATCACACATTTGATAATCAAAAGCAAAATTAACTATTCAATTACATGCTCAAAAGATAATAAAACGCACAACATGTGCTAATGGTCCTAGGGCACTACTCACAATTGGAGCATTCCCAATATTTATAAAATACCACTTGACAAAAATCCGCGTCATGGTGCATACTGCATAATCAGAATAACAAAAATTTATCTATCCGAGTTTAAGATTATGCATAGGCAAAAACTTCATCACTTTGGTTTTCCTTTAACAAACCTCAACACCTTAAGTGCCGTCTCCCAAATCCTCTCTATGGGTTTCTACATGAAGTGACAGAGAGTTTGAACTACAAAGGTAATGCCTGGCCTAATCGCAGTAAGATAAAGCAATTTCCCACCACTCGCATTTACTGTCGCATATCTCGAATTAATTCTTCATTATCACTTTCATTGGTCAATTTGAGTTCTTGTTCCATTGGAGTGTGACTAAGATTTGCACTTGAAAGATCGCACTCGGTCAAAATATCCACAACATACTTCCTCTAACTTAGGAATAGACCTTTCAGAGAAATTGACACTAGTCCCAAAAAGTTCTTAATGATTCCGAGATCCTTGAAGGTGAATTTGAAGTTCAAATAATTTTTGACTTCTTGACATTTCCGCAAGTCATTTCTTGTAAGAACAATGTAATTAACATAAAATAGAATAACAATCATGATATTACCCCGTCGATAAATAAATAAGGTAGGTCCAGTCAAAGTTTGCTGAAAGCCAAAATTCACAAAATTCATTGTCAACCTACCAAACAAATTTATGTCTACTTGTTTCAAAATACCATGAAGAAAGACATTATTGACATCCTGCTGAAATATACTCCATTTCCTAGAAACAACCAAAGCCAATAAACATCTAACGATTGTCATCTTAGCTAAAGTTTATGTGAAATCCCCCCAACCCGAAAGTAACCTTTGACAATAAGACTGGATTGAGAGAGTTCTAAAGAACCATCGACCAGAAACTTGAGACAGTAAACCCAGCAGTTGGAGTCAGATTTCTTCTCGGGAGGTAATAGAGCATAAACTAAAGTATTTTTACTCTCAAGGGTGTGGAGTTTAGTAGCCATAGACTCCCACCACATGGGAGATTTGACAGCTTCAACATAAGAGAGGGGCTTTAAGAGGCGAGAAATAGACGTAAAAAACACTTATGTGAATTGGAAAATTTTCAATGAGATAAATAATTGTGAAGGGGACAGATCATACTAGAAGAAGCCCAGTGAGGAAAGTGAGAAGAAGGGAGGATAACATTGTAGACATAATCACTTAAGTAGACATATGATTTTGATTCCCGAGTTGACCGACATGGAGTCAGGGACGGTGATGGTTCCAGGGGAGAATCCGCTCGGGCATCAAAATTATTTTGGGAAGGAGAAATATTTGGAGAAATATTGTGAACTGGGCTGTAAACTTCCCCCTGAATTATTAGGGGATAAATTAGTGATGAAAGGGACAAGTGGGTTGTTAAGAAATATTTGAGAAAGGTCCAAGAGATTATTCTAATGGACCAGATGAGGTATTGAGCTCAATGGGCGGCCTAGGAAAAAGAGAAGTGTGCTGGAGGGATGGCGCGGGTTGGACCTGTTAGAGGAATAACCGGGTCAAAATAAAGTTATACAGCGGAAATAAAATGACCCGCCTCTAATAGGATCTTTCACGAGTAAGAACCTTAGACTACGGGATAGCATTATACCTTTCGAAGTGCAGATTTGTTGTCACGAACGGAACGCCACCAACGCAGCTCCGCCTCCCAATATCCACTCGATTTTCCGGGGATGGTCCTCTACCGCTTGGTGCTAGCCAACGCCTCGTAGAAGTCTTGAAGACACTCTTCAAGATGGAGTATATATATATGGTGGATATAGGACCTAAAAGAAGAACAAGAAACAGTTTTCTTATTTCTTTTCTATTAGCCAAAGCTAGAAAAGCTGTCTTTTCTTTCTATTCAAGTTCTCTTGAATGCTCTCTCTTTTTATCTCTTCTCTAACCTTTCAAAAGCTGGAGAATAATAACTTAGAATACTAGGAAAAATCAGCATTTTTCTTAGTCATTCAAGGGAGAGTGGGGAGAGAGAAAGGGGAAAGTGGGAGATCATGGAGGAAACCACTCCTCCACATTCTCCACCACTTTAACCTCCTTCTAAGAGATAAGAGCTGGAAAATATATCCAATTTTGCGGCCATTAGGTCGGTCCAAATGGGTTGGTCGGCCCAATCATATTGGTTGGCCCAACCCGATTAAGGGCCCAATCCAATCCCGGTCAGGCCCGGCCCGGCCCAATCGAATTGGCTCACCTTAGATTAAATGTACTCCAACAGGCCCAATCCAGTTGATCTATGAGTGTGACCCAGGAGTTATCTATGATGTTGGCCGTGACATCATATGTCACAGGTAATGAGAGATATCTAGCAACACATCATTACCCCCAATTCATAAATATCTGGTGACTATAATAATCACACCATTTGACATTTGTATTTAAATCATTTTGTCCTTGATATCTAGATTGAACACAAGTCATGGAAAAAGTCACACTTGTATTGTCCAATCTTTTAGTTTCTTGATTCGCGAGTAGACTAATCAAATGACATCAATATCATATGCTGATTCATTTGTTCATGGCCATGAATTAGTCAGACTCCATCAAAGGGGCCCAAGATATCGCTCCTGCTATATAGAAGGGACAAATCCTTTCTGCATCCCATTCATCTTGAACAAGATTCGTGATATACCCAATAAATGCCTTTATTGCTCACCCTATTACGGATAGCGTTTAACATTATCAAAGCACAACACTAGCCATGCAAGAACTCTTGTGAGACCTCAAGTCGAAGGATCTCATATACAACCCTAGTAAAAAAATTGAGAAACACCGTTGACTATTATATAACAACCCATGGTGTGTTTCTCATGTCGGGTCTGTCTACTATAATGATTCTCTAATCATATATACCCATGTGACGATCCGATATCTTATATCAATAACTGCACATACTGGTCTTACGCATTATTATTGTCCTCTAAGATTCCATAATAATGTTCGACTAGGGACGTTTCAGAATCATAACAATTATGAATACTATTCTAAGGACATATTATTTCATTATGCTTTTAAGAACACATAAACATATTGAAATAATACTGGAATTTATGCCTTTTTACTTTTTATTCATCAAAATGAAAATTACATAAATACGATACAATAATCTCCCACTTGCACTAAAGACCCAAAATCATCTATTGATTGGTCTTTAAGGGAATACTAATGACTGTCTCTAAAGATCAACCCTCCAGATATCGGATACCCATGGAGCTAGTGTGACGATCATGCCGTCGCCGCGACAGGTGGCTTTCGCGATGGATCGGCGACATTGTCTACCGAATGTACTCTACATATATGCACATCACCTATTTCTATAATCTCGCGGATTAGGTGAAAACGCCGTAGTACATGTTTGGACCTCTGGTGACATCTGGGTTCCCTAGATTGTGAAATAGCCCCATTGTTGTCACAATATAGGTCTATCGGGTTCGCAATACTAGGAACCACATCGAGGTTGGAAATAAATTTCCTGATCCAAACTGCCTCCTTAGCTGCTTCACAAGATGCTATGTACTCGGCCTCTGTCGTAGAATCTGCGATGGTCGATTGCTTTGAACTCGCGCCACCACAAAGACCTCCATTCAAGTTAAACACATATCCCGATTGCGATCGGAAATCATCTCTATCGGTTTGGAAATTAGCATCGGTGTAACCACTTACAACGAGCTCATCCGCCCTCCATAAATCAAGAATGTATCCTTAGTCCTTCGTAAGTACTTGAGGATATTCTTGACTGAGATCCAGTGACATTCACCGTAATTAGACTGGTATCTGCTCGTAAGGCTTAAGGCAAATGAGACATCTGGACGAGTACATAACATAGCGTACATGATGGATCCTATGGCAGAAGCATAAGGGATCTCTTTCATGCGTTCTAATTCGGCAGGCGTTTTAGAACACTGTTTGTTCGACAAAACATTACCATGTGCCATAGGACAAAGGCCCTTCTTAGACTCTTGCATGCTAAACCGCTTTAGCACCTTGTCTATGTATGTACTCTAGCTTAGGCCAATGAGTCTCCTGGATCTATCTCTATAGATCTCGACTCCCAGAATATACCTGGCATCGCTTAAGTCTTTCATAGAGAAACACGTACTCAACCAAGCCTTGATAGACTTTAAGGTTGGTATGTCGTTTCCAATGAGTAGTATGTCATCTACATACAAAACCAGGAATACGATTGAGCTCCCACTAACCTTCTTGTAAACACAAGGCTCATCCTCATTTCTAATGAAGCCAAACTCACGGACGGCATCATTAAAACGGATGTTCCAACTTCGAGAAGCCTGCTTGAGTCCATAAATGGATCTATGAAGCTTACATACTTTTCCAGCATTCTCTGGAGTGACAAAACCTTCAGGCTGTGTCATATACACATCCTCTTCAAGTTTTCCATTAAGGAAAGCGGTTTTGACATACATTCGCCAGATTTCATAGTCATAGTAAGCTGCAATAGCAAGCAAAATCCGAATGGACTTGAACATTACTACATGGGAAAATGTCTCGTCATAGTCAATACCATAAACTTGTTTGAAACCTTTCGCGACCATTCTCCCCTTATACGTTTGTACATTCTCTTCCATGTCGGTTTTAATCTTAAAAACCCATTTGCACCCTATGTAAGTTACCCCTTCAGGTGGATCAACCAAGATCTAGACTTGGTTTGTGTACATGGAGTCCATTTCAGATCTCATGGTCTCAAGCCATTTCTCAGAATTTGGGCTATTAATTGCCTGTTTGTAGGTTGAAGGTTCATCATGATCCACAAACATAACATCACCATGTTCTGTTATGAAAAAACCAAAATTTTCCGGAGGTGGACGACGAACTCTACCAGACCTACGCAATTCTTGTGTTTCTTGAACTGGTGCTGGCTGCACAACTGTTTGTGGCACCTGCTGCACAACAACTTGTGGAGTCTGTTCAATTTCCATCTTATCATTAGTGCTAGTTTGAGAGTCTGGAACTTCAGTAAGTTCTATGCTACTCCCACTAGTGTTTCTAGAAACAAATTCTTTTTCTAGAAAGACTCCCGTGCGAGCAACAAACACTTTGTTTTCGTTAGGGATATAAAAGTAGTATCCTTTAGTTTCCTTAGGATAGCTTACAAATATGCACTTTTCAGATTTTGGAGCCAACTTATCAGAAGCTGAGCGTTTTACAAAAGCTTCACAGCCCCAAATCTTGAGGAAAGACAAATTGGGACGCTTCCCAGTCCATAACTCGTATGTCGTCTTTGCAACTGATTTAGATAGAACGCGGTTAAGTGTTAAAGCTGCTATTTCTAATGTGTGTCCCCAAAAAGAGTTGGGCAGGCTCGTGTGACTCATCATAGAACGAACCATATCTAATAAAGTTCTGTTCCTCCTTTCAGATACACCATTCCATTGTGGAGTAGCTGGAGGAGAAAGTTGTGAAACGATTCCACAATCCTTTATATAGTCACAGAATTCTTGACTCAAGTATTCTCCTCCTCGATCAGATCGAAGAACCTTAATACTCTTGCCAAGTTGGTTTTCTACTTCTAGTTTAAACTCTTTAAACTTAGCAAATGCCTCGGATTTGTGTTTTATCAAGAACGCATATCCATACCTACTGAAGTCATCAGTAAAGGTAATGAAGTAGAGGTAACCACCCCTTGCATGTATATTAAAAGGGCCATACATCACTATGTATTAGTCCTAATAAAGCATCGGCTCTTTCACCTAGCTTAGTGAAAGGTGATGCTGTCATCTTACCCAACAAACAAGATTCGCATCGATCATAAGACATGAAGTCAAATGATTCCAACAGCCCATATTTATGGAGCTTGGATATGCGGTCTTCGTTTATGTGGCCTAAGCAACAATGCCAGAGGTATGTCGGATTAGAATCATTACTCTTAATCCTTTTTGTATTTATATTTAAAATTGGCATATCAAGGTCTAAAATATATAGACCATTAATCAAAGAGGCGCTTGCATAAAAAATATTATCCAAAACTAACGATAATCGTTGGTTTTTGATTGAAATCTCAAAACCTTTCTTGTCCAAACAAGAAACTGAAATAATATTCTTAGTTAAACTTGGTACATAGAAACAGTTTTCTAAACCCAAAACAAGCCCTGAAGGCAAAGTAAAAGTACAAGTCCCTATAGCTAGGGCTGCAACACGTGCTCCGTTGCCAACTCGTAGTTCCACTTCACCCTTTGCCAACTCTCTACTCCTTTGCAATCCCTGCACATTAGTACAAATGTGAGAACCACATCCGGTATCAAGTACCCAAGAAGTAGTTGTATTTAAATTGATATCAATCATATTAATATCAACAACATAAATACCCGAGCCCAAGCAACATTTGCTTTCTCCTTTTCCAAACCTTTTTTTCCCGTAACATAGCTTTTGCAGCTCCTTTTCCAAAGTGACCCTTTTCACCACAGATGATGACAGATAGAGTCCTTGGCTACACCACCCTTAGATTTCAGTGCATTGTTGAAAGTGGTTTGCTTGCCCTTGGACTTACCTTTCGGTTTGCTTTTGGATTTCACAAAACCTTTGCCTTTGCCCTTTTGCACCATCAGTATGGTGTTGGGCTTGGACTTGCCTATTTCCTTCTCGGCAGTCCTCAAAGCATGTTCAACAACTCGAGCAATGGCTTGTCAATTTCATTCATGTGATAATTCGTAATGAATTGACTCGAATGACTCGTGCAACGATTGCAAGATCAAATCAGTCAACAACTCTTGCCCCAAAGGAAATCCCAGTTTTTCAAGGTTCTGAACATAACCTATCATTTTAAGAACGTGAGTTCCTACTAGCATTCCTTCAGACATTTTGCATTGGAAAGAGATTTCGATACGTCGAATCTCTCCCCGGCGTGCTTGTCCCCCGATATAGTTGCTTCGAGTGAGCCAAAGATCTCATAAGACCCCATGTCCTCATGTTGCTTCTGAAGCTCAGAGTTCATGGTGACAAGCATGAGGCTAGACACATCTAAAGCATCACTACAATGCTTCTGATAAGCACTTCTTTCAGTGGCCGAAGCGCGAGCCTCTGGTGTATCAGAAATAGGCTGTTCTAGAACACAAGGTTTTGAAACCCGGACCGGGCATCGACCCGGAAAAGTCACTGGGTCACGGGTCACTGGTCAGACCGGTGGTCGGACCGTCATCGACCCGGTCAACGACTCGGTCAACGTTATAAATATTAAAAAATATATAATATATACTTATTAATAAAAAAAAAATTGTTAATGTAAAGCTAGTTCAGATATATTTTATCTTAATTATTCTCTTAAGTATTTTCTTTAATTCTATAGTCCAAATAACTATAAAGTAGATCATTTAAGACTTATTTGTAATTTAATAATTGTATAGGACTTTATGTGAGAATACTTTAATTGCACCTTTAATCCTAAGTATATAAACTCTCCTAAGAGAGAACCCTAACCCTATTTTCATTTTCTCTTCTTCTCTATGAGGATGAGGCCGCCGCCTCCCCTTCTCCCTCCTCAGCTCCGGCGCCATCTCCGCCGCCAACTCTCTTCTTCTTCTTTTTCTTTTTCTTTCCTTCTTCTTCTCTTTTTCTCTCCGATCCCTTTTCCCTTTCTTTTCTCCTCTCATTTTTTCCTCCTCAGCCGCGACTCCGACGATCCGCCTCCGTCGCCGCCTCTGCCACCTCTCTTCTTCTTTTTCTTTTTCTTTTTCTATCATTCTTCTTTTCTTTTTCTCTCCGATCCCTTTTCCCTTTCTTCTCTCCTCTTTTTTTCCGGCGCCATCTTCTCTCTTCTCTCTTTTTCCGGCGCCATCTTCGCCCCGCACCGCCGGTTTTATACAGAATTTTTTTTTAAAAAAAAGTATTTGTGACCCGGCCGGTTTTCCCAAAACCGTTCCGGTTTTCGGGTCGGACGGTCCGACCGGCCGGGTCCACCGGGTCAGTGAAATTATAGCGATTTTGGACGAAAACGGGTTTTGGCCCCTAACCGGACCTCTCGGAGGTCCGACCGTTCGGTCCGGTCCGGGTTTCAAAACCATGCGTAGAACATACAGCTTTCTTTCATGCTTGAGAATGATTCTCAAGTTCCTGAACCAGTCGAGGAAGTTAACTCCCTCTAATTTGTCCTTCTCAAGGACAGAACGCAGTGATAGTGTTTGGTTTGAATTTGCCATTTTTCTACAACAAAATACATATGCAAAGTAAGTACCGAAAAAAAAATCATTATTAGGTCTTTTATCTTTTTAATGATTTCTCCCACTATTTTCTTCGAGTGAATAACCCTCATTATCAACTTGTAAAGTTCGTTAACTTTCTAGCGGGCCAAGATCCATATTTCACCTCGTTCTGAGTCAGCTTTGGCTGATCGCCCAAAACTTAGTTATTTAGTTAGGCAACGTTTGCCAATTACATCAAATTATGTAATTCTTGGTTAGTTGAGTGAATAGCATTTATTCAAGCGTATCATTATACACTTTTCTCAACTCTTTTGCCTCTAGATCCTCAATCCATTTATTGATATAATCCAGTTAACTAGGACCCTAAGTTTTTGCCGGCGGATATCACAAATTATCCTTCGCGCCTCACTCGGATAGACACGTATGTACAGCTTTGGCATGTCCCATACTAATGTCGATCTAGGCCTTGATGAGGGCCAAACTTAGGAAGGCACTAATTAATATTTAATTGAGGGGTTTTGTTTTTAACAATCTCACTAGAAAAGCATAAAATAAAACAGTTGATGCTTACATACATATGCATCCAATACATAAAAGTAAAAATGCAATAGTAATCGCCATATCCTATTCGGTTTTTCCAAGCCAATGGAAAAATTGTGAAGTCAATCTAAGGGTGTGAAAAGAAAACATTCTATTTTACACCGTCTTGACCTTCAGGTGGTTGTCTCCAAATCATCATCACAGCTGTACCTTCTCCTAATCTAGAATTACATAATTCTAAGGAAACCTCGAGTTATATTCGAGGGGATTTGATGAGAAGAGAATTACAACTTTTGATAAAAAGATAGGCACGATTCGCAAATCGTATTTATAAAATAAACCAACAGGGTAAAGGCGATTACTATGCATCATGCTCAACTAACATAACAATTTATGAAAAATGAGCAACCAGCAAAATGAACATTTCATATTCTGTTTCAGATTCGGTGGACCGGCCACCCCACTCGGTCGACCGGGTAACCAGTCGGCTGAACCGACCAATCTCCCAATCGTCCGAACAGAGATACTGAGAGTACTCGGTTTACCAAAACATACATTACGGTCGACCGAAGATCTCGACTCTCATACATACAAAATGATGCAAAAACATGTCATACAAGATATACAACATTTCTAGCAATCCTAAGGCATGCAAAACATAAATTCATAATCCATATTAAAATACTATAGCACATTAAGTCTATAGGGTACTCGTAACCTGGCTCTGATACCACGGTTAGAGGAATAACCGGGTCAAAATCAAGTTATGCAGCGGAAATAAAATGACCCGCCTCTAATAGGATCTTTCACGAGTAAGAACCTTAGACTACGGGATAGCATTATACCTTTCGAAGTGCAGATTTTTTGTCACGAACGGAACGCCACCAACGCAGGCTCCGCCTCTCCCAATATCCACTCGATTTTCCGGGGATGGTCCTCTACCGCTTGGTGCTAGCCAACGCCTCGTAGAAGTCTTGAAGACACTCTTCAAGATGGAGTATATATATATATGGTGGATATAGGACCTAAAAGAAGAAAAAGAAACAGTTTTCTTACTTCTTTTCTATTAGCCAAAGCTAGAAAACAATTATATAGAAAAGCTGTCTTTTCTTTCTATTCAAGTTCTCTTGAATGCTCTCTCTTTTTCTCTTTTCTCTAACCTTTCAAAAGCTGGAGAATAATAACTTAGAATACTAGGAAAGATCAGCATTTTTCTTAGTCATTCAAGGGAGAGTGGGGAGAGAGAAAGGGGAAAGTGAGAGATCATGGAGGAAACCACTCCTCCACATTCTCCACCACTTTAACCTCCTTCTAAGAGATAAGAGCTGGAAAATATATCCAATTTTCCATCCATAAGGTCAGTCCAAATGGGTTGGTCGGCCCAACCCGATTAAGGGCCCAATCCAATCCCGGCCCGACCCAATCGAATTGGCGCACCTTAGATTAAATGTACTCCAACAGGCCCGTGAAATGATTGTTGGAGTGCAAGGGCAATTCACAAGGGGAAGCTGGGCCATTAATGGGCTTTGGATGTTTGTGTGGGATGGAATGAGTATAGGGCGAGATAGTTTGGATAGTGGGGGTTGGAGGAGATTTTGGAGGTGGGCTAAAGTCCAAGTGGGTGGGAAAATCGACTAAACTTTGGGAATGAATATATGGGGATCCAATAGCTGGGTTAAGGTTAGGAATAAACTAATAGGAAATTTTTGTATGTGGTGAATATTAGAATAATTTTCTACAAGTGGATTTTTTTCTAATAAAAGTGAACCATTTGACTCATATGATATAAGAAAAAAATACACGTGGTGGTTCTCTCAGATAATTTTCCCCATGTAGGGCTGACATTTTGAGCATAGAAAATGGATCCAAAAAATTTAAGATGAGGAGGGTAATTTACCAAGACAAAGTTTCATAAGAGGTTTTATCATGTAGCAATTTCCTAGGAGTGCGGTTTATGAGACATCCGGCCACCATAAAACATTCCCCAAAAAATGAATAGGTAAGTTTGCCTCAAACTTAAGGGCGCGAGCGTAGGGATGGAAATGGGGCAGATCGGGGCGGGCATCTCAAATACCAGCCCCGCCCCGCACTGTTGAACCGCCGCCGTGCCCCGTGCCCCGCAGCGGGTAAAAAATTTATGCCCCGCGCCCTGCCCTGTGCGGGGCAGATCTAACCCCCCTCCCCGGCCCATTTTTTTTATGTCTTCTTTTACATCAACGGAGCTCGCCGGAAGGGGAAAGAAAAAAGCTTGTTAAAAAGGGAGAAGAAGAAAAAGGACGGGCGGCGGAGTTTCCGATCAAGACCAAGGGAGTCTGTTCACTTTGGTTGTCTTCGATGAGAGACTGGAAGAGAGTCACCGGGTATGTATCCCGTGGTGAGATTCGCAGCGACGAGGAAGCTTCTTCTGCAGACCGCGGAGAAGTGATTTTGTTCAGTGTTGAAGAAGAACAGAGGCAGCAACAAATGTGAGTTATGACCAATGTGTTCTATGAATTTCAATGGTTATGAGCCCTGCCCAAATGATGGGTTGGGCTTTTATACATAAAACTTTAGTAGGCTTTATTTTCTATTACTCGGGCCTAATAATACAAATGATGGGTTGGGCTTAAGTAAGAATCTTTTGCACTACAAAATACCCCCATTTCAACCTAATATCCTAGTACTCGGGCCTAATAATACAAAAAAAAATTATATGGGAGGGCCGGGGTAGACACAAATACCAGGGCCTGATCTGACCCGTTACGAGGCGGGGCTGATATGCCCCGTTCTCTCTACGGGGTGTTGGGGCAGGGCGGATCGACGGGTCGCGGGTCAAATTGCCATCCCTACACAAGCGACATTTAAGATATGCCTATTTGTTTGTTCTACCTCATCTAGGCAAATTAAGGACGAATACTAATAAATTTTGTTCTGTTGTCACTCCTAACTCATTTGACTACCCCCTATATTGAGTTCATATCATCTTCTGAAAATTAATAAAAAAAAATTTCTCACTTTTGTCTTATAAAAGGTATATCCAAACGGCTCCAGAAAAATCATACACCAAACACAAGAAAAAATGTGCCTGGGTTAAAGACGGAGTTTGATACTTCTCCAATAAATCACAGTGAATAAAGTTCAAAATGGTGTGTAGCCTTATTATTGCTACGAGGAAAAGAAAAATGTTTGTCTTTGGACCGATGTCAAATATCACAAGGAACATAAACATTGTTCGAAACAGGAAAGATGCAGTAAAAGACAATTTATTTAAGGTAGCAAAGGAGAGGTGTCTAGGCCGGTGATACCATAGTTGGCCATCTTCCTCCTGCCGAATCACTGCCATTGCTACACATTTGAGATGGTAAATGCCTCCTCGCAACTCACCCACGCCAATTAGTCACTTCTTGATTAGGTACTGAATCGCACTATATTCATCTTAATAAGTGATAGAACATTTCAAATTTCGTGTCAACTGTAGAACTGAGATTAATTTACAAAAGAATATCGGTATAAACAAAACATATTATAGTAAGATTTAACATGACTTAACCAATATATTTCTCTCAGCAGGTATACTAATGTTAACAAACATTTTAATATGATGTAAAATTTCGTGATTACGTTTATCACAAGTAATAGATGGGATGCACCACTGTCAAGTATCTAAGGCAGTGAAAATTTTGAAACAATTGTACCAATGGAGTTTAAAGCAGTGGCTTTAGTATCATGAAGAATTCAATCCACTCCATGGCTAGGTCACGTATAACATTTTCGGTAGTTTTTGCTGGATTATTAGAAGGGGAGTTAGAGAGGAGAGGTTAGAAAGAGAAGTTAGAAGAAAAAGAAGAAAAAAAAGAAAACCTGGCAGATTAGGTAGGCTGTGAGAGATTGAATAGTTGGAGGGGTAAATGGTGTCGGAATTCAGATTTCTTTGGTGCGTTTCGAACAGCTTCGAAAGGGCTACGAGTGAGATTGACGGTTTCGAGTCTCCAGAGAATGTGAATTCTGGTTTGAACTTGCTGCATTTTCTGGAAAATATGCACTTTTGTGTATTTTGCTGGCTTGTTAAGAATCACAAGTAAGGATCTCCACCATTGTCTTTTCTTTCAAAAAACTCATGAAATGTGGTCTTTAAACTTCTAGAAAACTGGTGTTAAAAGGATTTAAAGCATGTTTTATTGCATATGATGAAATGTCAAATTATTCATACTTGTATGTTAAGCATTTAATAGAATTGCGTATGTTGTTGTTGCATTCTGCCATGTTCATACTTTCCTGAATTTACTACTTTGGGAAGTCTTTTATATTATGTGCTGTTTGGAGTTATCACTGGTTTTGAACCCTTGTCTAGAATCGATCCCATCGCAGGATTCATTCCTCTGCATATGTGTGTGTGTGTGTGTGTTGTCGTTGAACCCGGGAGTTCACGATTCTCTGCTCTTTCTCTGAGCATGTTCCTAGCCGGGAGAAATGTTAGGGACTACAAACGCTCGTTGTGTAGTCCACAGTGGTGAGAAAGGACACAATACGAATAAATCCTTAAACTATGAGCCCTTCATTCAAAGAGAAACTGAACCCATGTTCTGCATTCTGATGTTTTTCCCTTCTTAGCTATAAGTAGGGGACCGTTGTAGTAATTTCCTTAGGGTTGTGAATAGACAATTGAGCTTAGTCGTGTGATTGTTGAGTAATAACATGAATTGTATTCGAAGAGTCAAGCGTTGCGCATGTCCGTATGTTGAGATAAGAAACACATGTTGCTTGTGTCACATTTCCGATATATAGATGTTGGATTTTGATGAGTGCGATTCACGTCTTAGTTGTTCTTGTTTGGCATTGATATTATATGTGCATTTGATTAAACAACTGAGTATTTTGGGCATTTATGTCTTTTCTGATTTCTGTTCTGCGCTGATTCATTATGAGGTATTTTGATAACTCTTTTCTGATGTATTACAACTTTTTAAAAAGCTTTGCAAGTCAGGCTAAACTCTGCATTGTTTTCATACTGTTTTCTAGAAAGTCGGGAAACAGTTTTGAGTTCTATTTGATATTTCATCCCAATGGTGTTGATGCTTACTGGGCTTAGCAGCTCATTCCTTTACTTTTCTCTTATTTGCAAATGAATAGGTACCTGATGATGTGTATGTGGAAGCTTGGGATGGGGACTTGGATGAGTGATGATAACCGGATGTAATAGTTTAGAACTCTTTATTTATGTTTCATATGTTTTAATAATACTTAGTATGACATACCTCTCACTTATGTTTGTTTTATTACGATTCTGAAGTTTATATAAGGTTGTTAGTATTCCTTTTACATAATATGATATAATAAATGTTATCTTTCTGCTATGGGTTATGTGCCTCATTGGATGATGAGGTACTGTCAGGTCATCACCCGGGCACGGGGTGTGACATAAGTGGTATCAGAGGAGGTCGAACCTTAGGGCTAAAACTTGGAATGAATATAAGATGAACTTAGTAGATAACATGTGAGGTGTGTGATGGGTAGAGACTCTGGCATGGGAAGTACATGTTTACTTATCATTTTATATTTTGTTTTAACTGTTATGTGATGTTACTGTTGATGTGTTATGTGCACATTGTGATATATGTGATGCTATGTTTTATTCTCATATTATGATATGCTATGCTAACCTATATTTTTATGCCATGTTGAGTATTATGTGAGCTTGTTATGTGAATTATGTGCTTAATTGTACTTAAAATGTTAGCCAAGATGGATCAACAAGGAGAAAACCACAATTGAAGCAATGACTCTGATGTGCCAGTGATTACCTACGCACGCTGGGGACATATGAATAGCAGAGAACCGAATACTGGGGTAATGAAACTGGTGCAGAATTTGTGCCGCCACCACAACCGCCAGTCAACCCTACTATGCCAACAGACTGTGGGGCGGCTTTAACCTGATGACACAGCTGATGCAGAATCAACACAATCTAACAGAGGTGCTGCAGAATCAACAAAATCAGATAAATCAGAGTTTGGGTCAAGCCAGGGCACTAAGGGTTGAAGCGGATCCAAGAGAGTTACTATGAGAGACTGAGAATCAACTACTATCTTCAAAGATTTTACATAGTCTTAAACTTTCATTATAATCTTCTCCTAATTTCTTTATTTTTTCTAACATAATATCACAAACTTCACATTCATAACTATTTGTACTACTACTCGCCATATGTGTTAGATTCAAACATCAAATAATATATATCTTCTGAATCATAGTTATTATAGTCATAAGGATCATGTAAAGTAGCAGATATTTCACACCGAAAATAGTAGTCATATACTTTATTCATTATAATAGTGACCAAATCATTGTTTAAGTTTTCTCTTAAATATTTACGGAGTCTTATTTCAGTTATACAAACTTCCATTGGATCATTTATGTGTATTCCATCTAAATAAAGTCTATCTAATAGTATTTCTATGTAAATAATAAATCCATATTTTAATTAGACTTATTTATTATGTCATATATCATATTTTCTAACCATTCTTTTATCTGTTTGTTAGCTTCAAAGATTTCAATTATATAACTATCATATGCCATATCTATAATTTTGAGATATATATCACTTCCTAAAGAAAGGATTAGATATTTTTGTAATATATTTTCTAGGATACAGACTTTCATAAAATCTATTTTTTGTAAAGCATCAAGCTTTCTTTTATTTTGATATATAATTTTCTGAAAGATTAAATCCATCTGGAATTCTCGGTCTAAGAATGTTTCTCAATAATATTCTCAATTTTATTCTACTTCTACAGCCTATCTTAACCGTAAATAAGAATGTAAATTCTGAAATAAAGAGTTTAAGAAGTGACCTTCGGCGTTC
Source organism: Vinca minor (assembly GCA_026122235.1). Taxonomy (NCBI): domain Eukaryota; kingdom Viridiplantae; phylum Streptophyta; class Magnoliopsida; order Gentianales; family Apocynaceae; genus Vinca; species Vinca minor. The sequence continues at coordinate 1,426,803 of JAOCZM010000206.1, read as the reverse complement.
CTACCGCAAATTTCTTTCCTAACTGCTTTCCCTTATCGGCCTCCTGCCTGGCGGTACTTCAATGTCTAACGGAATTTTTTTGCTTCCAACGGATGCCTCACTGTATTCTAACACTCAATACTTGAGAACAAGATTCTTATGTAAGGAAAAGAATATCTGGAGATGTAGAATAACTTTAACAATATTATTAAGAAATATTCTTAGTATGAGAGAATTATTTTCTCATATGGATAAGACTATTACAAAGACTCAAAGAGAAAGGTTTTCTAAACATTTTCTGTGTTCGATGCCCTCTCTATGAAACTATGATCTCGTTATATAGAGATTTCTTTGTTACATGTTCGTCATTGCTGACGATAGCTTAACATATTCTTCATTGCTGACAATAGCTTACATTATTGCTATTATACGTTATTGATCTACAGTAGCTTACATTATTGCAGTCCTATCTTGAGTACAACTGTTTGGTTATTGCTGGCCTGGACCCACTGGTTGTTATTGTTGCTTTCCATACATTATTGGTGCAAGGGGACCACACATTTTCTTCTATCTCTTGAAGTTTATCTCCAAGAATTTTACTTGAACTATTGCCTTGTGTAATTATTATCCAATTAGTACTTTTACCAATAACCTTGTAAATCCTCTGGTAACAGTTTCTTATTAGACTGCTTAGAGCTCGTATGCAATCTGCCCTCTTTTTGCATATCCATTCTTCACATATTATTGGTACTCTTAAGTATTCATCATTGAGGTCTATTTCCTGGTCCTGATTATTGTATCCAACAGTTATAAGGTGTTGTACCTTGTTGCTTTCTTCAGGACTTATGGAGTAAAATTTCAAGAATATATCTCTTCCTTGAGAAAATTTATTTATTGTAGATTTGAATATAATATCAAACCACTCTATTTCTGTTAGACTCCTATTAGGATAAAGTATATGAATAAATCCATAATCAGCCAGTAACTTGACATTTTCCAGATTTGAACCTTGAACACATATAATCCGAGGGTAAGTATTTTTTCCTGGAGCCCTATAGTATGTTCTTTCTTCAATTATTGTATATGTCCAGTCTGCTATCTTTTGAAATTCAATTTCCCAATTATTTTTTGGTTTAGAAGTAGAAGATTCTCCTTCTCTTACTATCCTTATTTTTCCTTTTTTCTTTTCTAAACTACTACTCTCATCATTATCCATTTCTATGGTTATGTCGGACTTATCGGCTTTAACCTCTTTTTGTATTATGGGTATAGGGTTAACAGTCTCCTTGTAAGTATTTGGCTTTCAGAAACCTGCTAGACTTATCTTCATATTTTCTATAGCATCTTTAAAGTATTCCATATCTGCTCTTATCTCATTGTATACTCCTAGAAGCACATTCATATCATATGCTATGTTGCAGACTCCAGTATGACTATCTGCAATTTTTACTGAGATTTTATTATAACTTTCTTCTAAATTATCCATCTTTTTTGGAATATCCTCCATTTTCTGCAAAGAATGAACAACCTGTTAAGAAAAAAGAACAACTACCATTATCACTCATTTTCTTTCATAATTTGCAAATACAAATTACTACTTCCTATTTTTCGTAAATAGGCAACACATACGGATTTTATTAGTCTTTACCAGCACCGTAAGTTGGACTAACCTTAATATTAACCGTTGTTAAGATAAACGTTATTCAGGATTTCTCGAAAGAAAATCACTGAGATAATTATTGTATCCCTTAATCCAATGGACTTTGAAATTGTATAATGACAAAATGCTTGCCATCTAAGAATCCTTTTATATTGAGTGGTAGAAGGATAATTATTTTCGATCAGGGCTTTTGTCTGGGTATTATCGGTTTCAATCGAAAAAGGCTTTTTTATGAGGAACATGGAAAACTTCTTGATTCCTTTAATTACTCCTAATAGCTATCTTTCATGAGTAGTATAATTACATTTTGCAGAATTAAATGTACCACTTGTGTACCTGCATATTTCATTTAGGTCAGTCTTTAATAAGCCTGCCCCGTGATTATCAAAAGCATCAGTTTGTAAAACCAAATTATCAGTATCATCGGGAATTCTTAAATTCTTAAATTAGGCAAAACTTTACATTCTTCCTTTAATGATTGTACCATAGAAGTATGTTCATTATTCCATCCTTCTAGGTTAAATTTCTAATTAGTTTTTGTATTTTCATTTTCTTTTTTTTGCAAGGTCTTTTATAAAACCTTCAGCATAGTTTAAACATCCTAAGAATTTTTTTATTTCGTTTTTATTCCTAAGTTTATCAAGAAATTCATTTATTTTTCTACTGATATGTGGTTGGAGTTCAATACCATGACTACTAAGTATACACACAACAATAGCATAACCCATTAAGTCCCCAATAATTGGGGGTATGGGCGGGGATGGACGGGATACAGACCTAACCTTTGTCAAACAAAGTGGCTGATCCCAGGATACCACTGAAACAGATGTATTGGAGACTAACCAAACCTTTGGCAACAAGTGCACAAAGTGGTTGCTCATATAATACACATGTAACAATGGTCCCCTATTCCGTCGCGTTTGCTACAGAATCATGCCCTCAAATCAAAGCCAAAAGGCATCAGAGAAGGCAGACCCAAGAACCATTTTGATTTATGTGCACATCACCATGCTTCTTTCATTCAGCATCCAGAGCATTAGTGGTGCACAAATATGACTACTAAGTATAAAGCCAAAAAATTCTATTTTATCTTTTTCAATTATTGCTTTTTTCTCGGATAATACTATCCTATTATTTTTTTACATATATTAGCAAATTCTAATAAATGATTTCTATGTTCTTCTAAATTATTAGAAGCAATTAATATATCATCTACATAGACTACCATATAGTCATATTTTCCAAATATCTTATCCATTTTTCTTTGGAATATTTGTGGGGCATTCTTTAATCCGAAAGGCATGACTAACCATTCATAATGTCCTACCGGAGTACTAAATGCCGTATATTTTATGCTATCTTCGTGCATTTTTATCTGCCAAAATCCAGATTTACAGTCAAATTTTGAATAGTCTTTTATTTTTTACCAAGTTTAATAAAATTCTTTCTTTGGTAGAAAATATCCATCAAACTTAATATTAAGCATTTTATAATTTATTACCATTCTTGCTTTACCTGTCTTCTTTTCTGCTTCATTCATTACTAGAAAAGTAGGACTACTATGAGGACTAGTAGAAGGTCTAATCAAATTAACTTTTAGTAATTCATTTATTTGTATTCTAAATTCTTCTTTATCTTGTTTCCTATATTTCATAGGTCGTAATCTTATTATAGCATTCTCTTTTACCTTTAATATAGCTTTCTCTTGATATTTATCCCAAAAGGCTAATGGATTTTCACTATAAGATTGCCTAAGTAATTATTTTATTTTATCAATATTTATGACTTTTATTTTTTTATTTTTACTGCTGATTTTGTTTATTTTAGTTTTTTCCCAAATTATTTTTCCCCCACGATTGGATGGCTGGACTTTATATCGGTAAAATTCTCTAGGTATTTTAATTAAATGACCACAAGGTGTCTTTAGGATTATATTATATATTGTTTGTTGATAAACTTGGAATTGTTGAATAAAATCATTTCCTAAAAGTATATCATATTCTATAATCTCGTAACAATAAACTCTTCTAATTTTAATAATTTTATTTATTCTAAGATTATTTACTCTTTTGGTCATTTCCTCTATTTTTCCTGAAACTCCTTTTATTTTAATATTTAAAGGTTCGATATTTTTTAAAAGTGTTTCTTTTACTAATGTAATTTCGGATCCAGTATCTACTAAAGCATAAGTAGTTATATCACCATATTCTATGGTTAAACTTATAAAAACATGTATTGGAATATCAAATTTTATACCTTATGAATAAAGAAATTCTTATTTCAATGATTAATAAATATTCCTTCTTTCGTTATATTAAAATTATCTAAAGAGTTTAGAAAACTATTTCCTAATATAATGTCATATTCTTTATCTTCACACATATTAGCGTCAACGAAACAATTAATCAAAAAATTATAATTGTTTATTGTAACTTTGAGTTTTGTCTCTAATTCACAATATACTCGTTTTCCTTCAAAATTAGTGTACGTATATGGGTTATTACTCCTAAATGTTTGAAGTCCTTTATCTTTATTTTTGGCTAAATGATTATTACTAGCTCCTGTATCAATTAATATTTTTTCCATTAATAAATTCTATTCCATTTAAATATTCTCCTTCTATAACTAATGTTTTACTATTATTATGTATATTACTAATAACAATTTCTTTATTATTAGTAATTTTATTACCTGTTATTCTAAACTTTTTCTAGAAGTGCTTGCCATATTTTCTAAAGTAGGTTTTTCTATTATGTCAATACTTATAGGTATATCCTCTGTAGGTGTAATTAATATGGATCGTATAACTTCTGCTAAATCCTTAAAATCTTTTTCTATCTCTATTTGAGGTTTATTTGAATAAATATCACAATGATTACTATTTGTTAAGGTATATAAAGCTCTATAATGAAAAGTTAAAGCTTTATTCTTATTTTTCATTGTTATGTCTTTTAATAACTTAAAGTGCAAACTTAGAACATCATCTATATTTTTATCATTTTTATGTATACAAAATCTAGGGTAACAAGTGAATTTAAGACTTTTGTAAAATAGGTTTCCACTTATACTTCCTAAATGCCCTATTTGTGCATCATTAAATCTTTGATCATGCAGACTTATTATTATAGGACTATCTCACTACAAGAAAAACGTCTATTAGCTACGGTTGATTCCGTAGCAAATCCGTAGTTAATACATGATTAGCTACGGAATTACTACGGAACTAAACCGTAGCTATTTTCGCGTCGCTAAATTAAATTAGCTACGGAATATTAATCCGTAGCAAATTAGCTACGGAAATTCCGTAGTTAACTTTCACCCGGGTCACTTAAAATGGGTATGGTAACTACGGATTTGCTATGGAATAATTTTAATTTAACTACGGAATAACTACGGTATTTATTTGTTATTTTTAAAAATAAATTTATGTTGCTACGGAATATTTTAATTTAATTTAAAAGTTAGCTACGGATTAGCTACGGAATATTTTAATTTAATTTAACAGTTAGCTACGGATTTGCTACGGAATATTTTAATTTAATTTAAAAGTTAGCTACGGATTTGCTACGGAATATTTTAATTTAATTTAACAGTTAGCTACGGATTAGCTACGGAATATTTTCTACGGAATATTTTAATTTAATAGTTAGCTACGGATTAGCTACGGATATATTCATTTAAATAATATAAAATAGAATTATTTCCGTAGCTAATAGCTATTAGGTACGCTTTTTTTCAATAAAATGTACATATGCTACTAGCTCCCTGCCAAAACAGAAATGATACCAAACAATTTATATGCACAATCTGCCTTAAGCTTTTATTTCAAGCCAACTAAGCCAAAAACGTTGAGCACAATCTAAGTGACGTACTTAATACAATCCAAACAAAAAGCTTAACACAATCCAAGCCAAAAGCCTAATACAATCAAAGTGTTCAAGTTTAAAAACTAAAAACTATCCAAACAACAAACTTAAAACATCTAAGCAACAAACCTAAAACAAATGTCATCTAAAGGCGGTAATTATCTGCAGCGATGGTGTCGTCTAAGTCATCCATGGACTCATCACCGTCATCGTCATGACTGTCATCATCACCGTCCCAGATAATCCAAAATCAACAGGGAACTCCGACATTGCTCAATTCAAGAATTTGCTTTTGCATCTCTATGATCTTCTTCAACTTTTTTGTCAAACTTTCCCTTGATCTTCTTCTCAATTGTTTTGGTCAATGATGCAACTTGAGTGGATGACAATGGCATCTCGATAGATCCACCAACAGATGTGCTCGCCCCACGCAACCTTTGAGACATTGAACCAAGTCCATATGCATGGCCCTTTTTTAATCCCTCAACCTGTAGCATCAAACTAACATCATCAGGTGCAGGTTGTCCCGTTTCATTAGATTGTTGGGTAGCTTTCTCCTTTAGACTCTCAAATGCTTCCTGAAATGATTATCAATGTCAGTAATACTAGAATTAAAATTTTGTACCAATATTAAAACAATTGAAAGATTGTTCCATTATACAACAATGCATCTCAAAGTATGTTGAAAGAGGATCAATCACAAAAAGGAAAACATCAGCACTTCACAATCTAATGAAATAGCAATAGCAAAGCAATCATCACCCCTTTCTTCTAAATAATGCAAAACAACATACAACAACAATAACATAACTCATTAAGTCCAATAATTGGGGATATATGCGAGGATGTATATGCGATAGAGCTAACATTTGGCAATGAATGTACAAAATGGCTGCTCAAAGAATACCAATAATGGAAAACATCATACTAACACGAAATCAAGAAAAGTGTAACCATTCCACAATCAGGGTTCTACTCAAGCATCATACCAGAAACCTAAAGTATTATTAGCACTGTGAAACCTGAAATTAAATTAAAACAATCAAGTAATTTTGAAAAAGAGAGGAAAAAAAAAAGGATATATAGAGGGTGGGCAATACTCAATAGACAAGCCTAATAATCAATTACTCAAAAAAAAAAAAAAACTATTACACTGAATTTTTGCGCACGAGAATCAGCCCACTCGCCCTTTTTTTGACCGGTTTGAATTTGATGGCCTCTTTTGCACAAGTCATACACAGTGAACTTGTCACCTAATTGTGCCCGCTGCAATTTGAATTATGTTCAAGTGTTAATGACAATTTAATAAAGTTAAATATGTTAAATATCAAAAATATGTTACTCACCAGCCTCTCCTCGTGCTCCAAAATGGAAACAGATCCACAAGTGGACTTTCCTGCCCCTTGGCCACCCATCCCCTCTACCCGATTCTTTTTCCCGGACTGAGACAACTTTAAGAATTCAGGACTCTTCCAATACACACACAATTCTTTGTAATAAATTTCTGGCAGCCACAAAGGTCGTTCATCAGATTTCCTGACATTGCGAAGCATCTGCCTCAATCTCTCAGCACACCTGTATCTCCAAGCTCGTTTAATGGCTGTCTCATGACCAGGATGCCATCTAAAATGCTTCTGCAATTTGATTTAGAAAGTTATAAAACATATAATTCATGAAAACTATGTTAAATCTATAACCAAATTATCATTAATATAAAAACTTACACTGAACTCCTCAAACCACATCTTTCTATCAGCAATCGGGACAGATTTGAAGCTCTTATAGGTTCCACAGAATCTCTCAGTAATTTAATAGGAGGGAATCAGAGGTATGAATTAACAGTAATAATAATAGTAGTAGTAGCAGCCACAACAGTAGCAATCAAAGGAAAGAAAAACAGTAGTAGTAGCAGGAGAAGATAGAATTAGGGATTGGAAATTTGGAGAACCTAAAATAGAATAAAGATATAAACAGAAAATAATACCAATAAACAACAATAGCAACAATCCATTAAAATGCAAAGTTTATTATCACAACTTAGTTCAGATATAATCCTGTTTTTACTGCAATTCATATATTATTACTACTTAGTATTACTACTTAGTTCATACATAAATATTTAATTAAAATTTCAGAAAAACAGAGGGTTTAAGTAAAATAAATAAGCTGATAGTATTATTAACAGAAAATCAAGGGAAAAAGGGCAGCCTTTTACCTAGGTGGTGGGATAAGCGGCGCCAGCAGGGCGGAGATATACCTGAGAAGAAAACAGAACAAAATAATAAGAATAGAAACAATAAAAACAGTAAAGAAAACTGAAAATTAGGGAATACATAATCTGAAATAATAATGAAAAGAAGATTAGATAATAATAATACTAGAAGAAAAAAAAATCAGAAAAAAGATCACCTCGAAGGTGGCCAGTCACAGAGCCGGCGGCGGCAATGAGGTGCCGGTTCTGAGAAATAAAAATAAATAAAACTGAAAAGAAGATTAAGGAAAATAGAAATAAAAAGAAAAATAATAACATTTACCCTTTTGCCGGAAACCCAAGAAGTCGCCGGAGAAGAGGAGCCGCCAACCGGACCGGAGACAGAGCCGTCGGAAAAAATTGATCTGAAAAAATAGAAGAATAAAAGAAAAAGAAAGAGAAGGAAATTAGAAATTAGGGATTTAGAAGATTTGGGGAAAAAGTGATTTAAATTTAGGGGAAATTAAAATGGAAAATAAAGGAAAATAGAGAAAGAGAGAAAATACTTACCGGAAGACCAAGAGTCGTGCCGGAAGAGGAGCAGCAGCGGCGGGTTCTCTAAGCAGAGAGACCGAGAGGAGGAAGAAGAGAAAAGAAAAGAGGAAGAAGGAAATTTTAAAAATAATAAATAAATATTAGAGATTTTGAATTTGGGGATTTAGGGATTTAGGATTTTGGGGAGAAATTAAAATAGAGGGAGAAGAGAAGAAGAAAGAAGGAGTAGAAGGAAGAGATAAGAGAGAGGGCGGTCGTCGATGGTGGTAGTCGCCGGGAGGAGCAAGAAGAAAGGGGAAAAAGAAGAAGGGAGAAGAAGAACAAAGAAGAAGAAGAACGAAGGGGAATGGGATCTGGGGAAATGTCGTGAAAAGGGTAAGGGAGGAGCAATCTGGTGTGGGTGACCTCCTTGGTAGAAATAGGGCAAGCAAAAATAATTAATAAAATTTCATATATGTTTGCTACAGAATTTCCGTAGCAAAGCGGAATAAATATTTCTTTACTGAAATTTCCAGTAAGAAAGCGAAAAAAAAACGCAGCGCCAATATTCCCGCCAATAAAATTCACATTTCCGTAGTAATTCCGTAGCAAACTAAAATTTAGTTTAATTTATTTTTTTGTTCGATAACAAATACCGCTACTGATTTGCTACTGAAATAAAATTATAATATCGAAAAGGGCAAGCAAAAAATAATTAATACAATTTCATATATGTTTGCTACGGAATTTCCGTAGCAAACGGAAAAAAACTTTGCTACGGAAATTCCGTAGCAAACGGAATAAATATTTGCTACGGAAATTCCGTAGAAAACGGGAAAAAAATGAGCACCAATATTCCCGCCAATAAAATTCACGTTTCCGTAGTAATTCCGTAGCAAACGAAAATTTAGTTTAATTTATTTTTTTGTTCGATAACAAATACCGCTACGGAAATAAAATTATAATATCAAAAAGGGCAAAAAAAATAATTAATAAAATTTCATATATGTTTGCTACGAAATTTCCGTAGCAAACGGAAAAAAAAAAAATTAGCGCCAACATTCCCGCCAATAAAACCCGCGAATTTTAACCCGCAAAAAAAAACCCGCAAATTTTGCTACGCCTTTGGCTACGGAATAGCTACGGAAATAATTCCGTAGCTAATCCGTAGTTAATATAGAAACATTAACTACGGAAATAATTCCGTAGCTAAAATCCGTAGCGAATAGGCGTTTTTCTTGTAGTGTCTGTTCCTTCTTTAAATAATACTTTAATATTAATTTGTATAGCATTTATCATGATATATTGTATTTTACTAGCTTTATTTTTATCTTTCATTTTGTTTATCAATTTTTCAATTTTTTTGTTACTTAATAAACTTAATTTTATTTTTCCATTTAAATGTTCTACATCTATAGCTTTCTCAATATTATAATATTCATGAATAACTATTTTATCTCTTTTAAACATTCTAGAGACTTTGTTAATCAAATTATCATTTGGAAATTTTATATTTAATTGTTTATTAATGATTTTATTATACCTTTGATGATCAAAGGTAGCTTTTAAAGAAAATCCTATTTCTCCTTCATATTGTTCTATATTTTCTAACTCTACTGATTCTATATTTTCTATTATCTCAATCATTATTCAGAGTCAGAATCTGAAAAATATATAGACTCATTTTCAGAAAAATCAAAATAATTTTGTATTATCAAAGTATCTTTTATTTCATCTACATCCTCTTCAAGTATTCTTACTTTCTTTTTTGGACGATCAGGACTTTTATGTCCCATTTCTCCACAACTCCAGTAGTTACAATCTTTCTTATTATCAAATTTCTTTGGTTTATTATTTGTATTTGATTTATTTCTTTTATAAAATCTCTTCGTTCTATATTTTGGTTTTGTATTATTAAAATACTTCTTTTTATATTTTTTAAGTTTCCTTTCATATTTTCTTTTCTTTGGATTATGACATCCCGAGTTACCTAGTGGATCAAATTGTTCACAACATATATCTCTTATTCTTTTAGATTTTATCATTAAACTATTATTTAAACATAATTCATTAAAATAATTTAACATAATTCTTATTCTTAATCCTAAAGTATCTATGTTGGTTTTAAATTCTTCACTATTTTTATATATTTCCAATTGCCTTCTTACTTGTATATTCCATGGGTATGGCAATTTGGAGTAAAACATATCCAGGTATGGTTGTTGGCTCTCTGTACTATAATATTGTTTATAATAATAGTCAGTATATTCATTAATATAATGCCTAAGATAATATATATCACGTATTTGTATATTTATTAATTTTAATCTTGCCTCCTGTATTTCTTTTATCATTTCTATCTCTTGATTTCTTATCCATTCTATTCCAACAAATTCACTTCCTAAATAATCGACTATCTTACTTGGTCCTTTACTATCACTTTGTATTAATTCAGTTTCTACATTTCTTTTTACTATTGCTTTAGCATCACTACCTACTCCGTCCCACCAATTTCTTACTGCTCCATCAAATGTAGCAATTATAAATTCAAATTTCCTTTCATTATCCCAATTTGCATCATTTTCTACAGTTAATAAAAAGATTAACATATTATTTTCCCAATTTAACATATCTTGATATCTGTCAGTACTACAGTCAATATTTACTTTTGTTCCACCTCTTATTATGGGTTCTTCTTTATCTGGGTAAGGATAATATTTTCCTTTATATTCCTTTTGCTTAGACTTATTAATAAAATTATCATAGTACTTTATTCTATTGTTAATTATTGGAGTATAACTTTCTCCTAAAGGATCTATCTCTGGTTTAATAGTGGATGGTCCTCCTATTTCAACAGTATAAACATCTCTAACATTAAATTCTAACTTATCTAGTGATAATTGACTTAATTGTCAGCAAAAATTATCTATATCTATTTTAGGATTCATCATATTCTTTATTTTTCTTTTACTACTAAACAGCAAGAATAAATCTTTCTTGGTGGTTTTGTGTTGCCACGAGAAAGGATTGAGCAATTAGGTTTCGAAACCTAGTTCTGGTACCAAAACGAAATTGTGAATGATACATTATTGATAGATGACTACCTAAATGACTAACAGGTTTAATATAATATACCAGTCCTATTCTATTTTGGTAACCTACCGACACAAGAAAACTATCAATTAGGAAATACACAAAAATATACTAATCCGTTCCTAATTAATTTATACATTTCAAATTTTTATACAGACCAAGAAAATAATTAGAAATCAATAATTACAAAGGAAAAAGTCTAAATTACCCCTAATTAAAGTATAGTTTGATGTGCTTGGGTAAGCATGAAATTGTTAGAAACGGTGAAACACTAAAATATTAAGTAAAGTTGACTAACGGTAAAATTAGAAGAAACATGTCAAATGTTTATCAAATTTTAAAATGTATCAATTAATTTAGAACATCAAAAAAAAGTGAAATGTATCAATTAATTAGAAATATAGATAGTATAAAATAACTATACTAAGGAACACATGTTTAATGTTTACATCTTAATAGTTTCCACTTTCCAATGCTTCGGGGTGAGATCTTTTGTTATAGAAAGTTAATGCTGAATTTACCATCCGATGCTTTCTAGTAACCGTTTCCCCTCGAACTGACCAGACACGATTGATATCATGAAGCTTGCTCCACATGTGGTCGGGTGAAAATCGTCTATCTCGCTGTATGTTTCTATTCCTATAAATAATTAATAAGAATTTGTTATGTGAATATTTATTCTAATTATATGTACACATGACAAATTGAAATTAGTTGAGTATAGGAATAAAGACATGCACGGAAACAGATGATTTTTTGCCCATGTTGTGGTGTATAACATATATCACAAGTTTAGAAAAAGGAAATGAACCATGTGATTCCGATCAAAATTTTCTAGAAAGAAAGAAACTTACCCTCCAGAAGTGTCGATTACTTCCTGTAATATAAAAACGTGATAGTGAGTTCAGAATACAAATAAATACAACTATAATAATATTTAGCCGAATGTGTCAAAGACAAGCAGTGCACTTCAATAAACAAAAATAATCAGGAGGTTAATCAAAACCTCAGTCCAGGTGGTAGGATAGGTAAACTAGTTGGTAAATCAAACCCCTGCTACACAAAGATTCATTACCTGATAAAGATAATTCGACTTACACCACAAGATTCTATGTTATTAACACATGATACTAAAAGCATTGATCATTGGTCCTGTATGTTCAAGGTAAAACCATGATGTAATGTTCTACAAAATCACTTTTTTTATTCCTTTTTGGGTCATAGATATGCAAGAATATGAACAGAAACCAAATACTTTTATTAAAAAAAATAAAAAATACACATTTGGTACCAAAATGTAAATTGTATCCTTTAATGTTTTATGTTCATGCAAAGAACTCAGTACTTAGAGCTTCTGGAAAAAAAAGAAAGAGCTGAAGGAGGAAAATGTTGGAATTTACATTTGATATAGGTACTCCAATTGAATTGAGCCGAGCAATATTCGATTGGTCAAACCGATCCAATTGAACCGGTCTGTTTAACAGGAAAACCGGTCGAACAACTGGTCAAAACCGGACATGAGAGAGTCATGTGAGGGGTTGTGTGTAGTGGGGTTATGAGAGATTAATGAGGTGAAAGTGGAAGTAGTGGGTGAATTAATTTTCACCCCACTACTTCATTTGCTCTTATTATTACTCAATTGTTGAATTAATGCCCACTCCCTAATATATGGCAAATAATCCTCTGTCCCCAATTCCTGTCCCCATCCCTGTCCCAGCCAATCAAAATTTACTATATAAATAGTTTTTCCAATTATATATACACAGGGTGGATTGTGATTGGCTGGGACAGGGATGGGGACAGGAATTGGGGACAGAGGATTTTCACCCCTAATATACTATGGCTGCCAATTTTTAGAGCAGAAAATCATCTCCACAATACACAACTCCAAGAATATCAAAAGTTAGAAGAAAAATTAGATTTTTCATTCTTCATTTTTTCCGGTTTTTCTTGAACATATATTATTAATTCCTGAAGATTGTCTTCAACCTTGGGAGTTCTTTGACTAGCATTAGAGACATCAAGAACAAGTTCAAGTTGATCGTGCGGATACCGCTAGAGACACGAGTCGATAAAGATCGGTTGATGTTGGTGATTCTGTAGCAAACTAAAAACAATTTTTTTTTTCTGTCATCCCGTAAATTAAAGATAATTATCCTATTTCAAAGATCATTGGTTCTTATTCATGAATGATCCTGTTAGAAATAGATTCTACTTTTATTTTCCGCTGCACTTCTTTTAGGAATCCGAATTTCTTTCTTTCAGTGGTATCAGAGCCAATCACGAGTACCCAATCGTTCTTCTACGTGTTACTCAATTGTTAGTAAACGTTTAATGCATGCCATTGGATGTTTTATCTTTTTACAGCCTCTAGGATTATGTTTTAAGTGTTAAACTAATACTATAATGAATTGTTTGTTTGTGTTTTTTGTTATTTTTTGCTTTCTGGAAAAGATTCAGTCGACCGGAAGAGGTTCTCGGTTGACCGAACATGTTATGAAAAATGGGATTTTGGTACTCCCTTGAATTCGGATGACCAGAGAGAAATCTCGGTCGACCGAAGCTAGTCTTTTTGGGTGGGAAGACCATAAGTGTTTTTGGTCCACCAAGGTGGCCTATTTTTACACTATTTTGGATACTGCATTTAACGCGGTCGACCGGAGTATGACCTTGGTCGACTGGACAGGAGTAGACAGTGTATATTTGTGTTTTATTAGCATGATTGTCATGTTATTTGAGTATGGTGCATAGTAATAGCCCAAGACCAGTGATTTTATTATAATACGGCATGCGTGTGGTGCCTTCTCTATTGAAATTCCGATTGTAATTTATCCCTCGAATGTAACTCGAGATTTCTTTTCATATTTTGTAAAGCATAGTATAGCATTTATTATGTAAATTTCAAGAGTAGAATAAAGTCAATCAGACAGAGTAAATCACTTGGAGGCGGAAGACAATACATTAGATTTATTGTTTTTCACCTTAGATCGACTTTGTATTTTCCATTGTCTTGGAAAATACGCATAGGGGCTATTATTATTCACGTTATATTTACAGTTTTGTAGAATGAGATGCATATTTTTAAGGCGTATAAACAATTTATACAACGTTCGGTGAGATCATTTAAAATTAAATCCCTCAATTTTAATTATATTAAGTCTATGACTTCCTTGATTTGACCCTCATCTAGGCCTAGATCGACAGTAATGTAGAATTGCGCGGCAATATGCACCTGTTTATCCGGGTGAGGCGCGAATGCTAAGTTAGTGATATCCGCCGACGCAAATCTTGGGTCATACTTAACCAGATTATCTCAATAAATGGATTGTGGATCTGGAGGCAAAAGAGTTGAGATGTACATTTTTATATACTTAGAATAATTGTTATTTACTCAAGTAACCAAGAATTACATAATGATGTAATTAGCAAACGTTGCTTACCTAAATAGCCATATCTCGAGCTATGTAGCCAAAGCTACCTCGGGATTGGTGATATATGGATCTTGGCCAACTAGAAAGTTTTTGAACTTTCTGAATGAATACTTGAGGGTTATTCATTTCAAGAAAATAGTGGGAGAATCATTAATTAAAGTCCTATTAATGATTTTAAAATATGACAACTAAAATTTAGTAAATTCTTCTATGTAGATATAATAGCTAATGCAAATGTTGCAAACTCTCGTTGCGATCTGTCCTTGAGAAGAACAAACGGGAGGAAACTTCCTCGACTGGTACAGGAATTTGAGAATCGTTCTCAAACACGAGAAAAAGTTGTATGTTCTCGAAGAACTTATTCCTGATCCACCAGTGGCGGGTCTACGGCCGCTGAAAGAACTACTTACCGTAAGCATTTAGATGACGCATTTGATGTGTCAAGTTTAATGCTGGTAACCATGACCTCTGAGCTTCAGAAGAAACACAAGGAAATGGGTGCATTAGACAAGTGGAAGAGTTATATTAGTGGGCTAGGAGATGTAGTTAAGGAGGTGTTATTAAGGTTTAAGGATTGTAGGTTATAAAAAGAGGGTATAAAAGAAAAGGAAAAAAAAAAGAAACGAAAAAAAGTAGCGGTAGAAACAGGGAAAAAAATAGGAGAGAGAAAAAGAACAATTTGGCAGATCGAGAGCTAAGAGGGTTTCTAATATCTGATATAGTAATCGGTGTCGGAATTGAGCGATTATTTTATCGTTGGAAAGATAATTGAAAAAGCTACGTCTGGAATTTCGACGTATTAGGATTTATAGGTATCTGTTGAGAGTAATTTAGGTTTGAAGTTGCTGAAAATTCTGGGTTCGGTTCAGCAGAACTGTGTGCTGTGTGGTTTTACTATCGTTGAAGGGGAAAACGGTGTCGGATTTTATATCGTTTCGATGATATTTTAAAGGGTTATGAGTGAGCGCTACAGACTGCAATTTCGAGTTTTGAACAGAGAGATATCGACGTCTGAAGTAGGTTGAAAATTCTTGCGTTTCAGTGTTCTTGAGTTTTTGGAATAATTTTAATCCTTGTTTTTCAGTTCCAAAAGATGCATAAACTGTTGTTTTAATGTAATTACTGATTTGCTATGATTCGGTTTTAAAATTCATGTTTTCTTACATACAATAAAATGGATGAAGTATTGATAATTGTTGCATTGAATTGCATGATTGTAATTGGAAAAATCTGCGCCTGATAAATGTATATAATTGTTATTGATATGGGTAATGACTATAATTGTTATTTGAGAGTCTCCCTAGTCTTGAGCTTTTGTCTAAGAAAGAATCTGTATCAGGATATGTCGAATTTTGGTTTCTCTAGAACCCGGGAGTTCTCAATGAAAATTATGTGATAAGTGAGGCCAGGGCCCTTGCAGGAAACATAAGTTAGAGTTGTTAATGGTTAATTGTGGAGATCTCCTTGGTGGGCAATGACAATAGACACATTATTTATATTTGGCCTATGTCTGGGGGGAAAGTTTAGCCGGACTATGTATCTGATAAGTGAGACGTGTCCCTCACAGAAATATCAAAGATGGATTGTTAGCAATGATTATGGAGTCTAGATTGGATGATCGAGCTCGGATGTATGGATTGTATATGTGTTTAATCGTCTTATTTGAAGTCTATGAGTTATTCCCAATTGAGCCCTTGTCTGTTGATGATCCTATACCAAGACAACATCAAAATCATAAGTTTAAAGTACCCGGAAGCACTCTCTGTCTCTGACTCTGCTCTGTTCTGACTCGGTTCCTAAAGAGGATAAAAAGTTTACCTTCTATTTGTTAAAGAATGTTATAAGGTTTAGGATCCTAGCCAGACAACGAGCTCAATTGTGTGCTGTATTTGTGTTGTTTCATTGTTCGTATTATATTCAATTGTCTGACACGACTATCTGTCTGTAGTGCATGAGTAGTATGGGATGCAAATAACATGATTTCCGATTCATTGGTATCAGATTTGATGTGTATGGTTTGAGCATGTTATGTTAGAGTTTTGTATATGTTTTATTAAGCGTTTTGAGTAAACAATGGGGTGTTTTGGGTTAGTTTTTTTTAATGTTGTAGAAAACACTTCTTCCTTTGTTAAATTGTACATGAAAATGACTTTTCTGAATCGCGGTAGAGCAGTTCAGTCGACCAGGGCCCTTTTCCCATCTTCTGGACAACCTACTGGGCTGATTGCGGATGACTAGTAGTGAAATGCGGTCGACCGAGATGAAAGACCCTTCGACCGGAGCCATTGCGATCGACCGACTAGCCCTTTAGGTCGTCCGAAATATTTGTCAAAGTTTCTGTCCAAATTTTGAACGACCTTCGGTAGACCAGATCCTTGTGTTGGGTCGTTCGAACCATGTTTAGTCCCTGTTCTGATTTCTGTTTCTTTTCTATTTTAAGTGTTTCGCTTATTGATTTAACTGCACTAACAAGTTATTTATGTATCCTCAATTACAAAAGTTTTGGATTTGGGGAACATATTTTCGAGTCCTAATTGATGCTTCATCCCAAGGGTAATCAATGCTTACTGGGCTAGTATAGTTGCTCACCTCTTATTTTTCCCCTTTTTGCAGATGATTACATTGAAGGTACCTTAATTGATGTCCCCGTGAGGGAGGTTCAGTACGAGGACCTGATAAAGGAACTTAGGATTGAAGTGCTTTATTATTGATGTAATAGTTGTTAGTGATTTATCAATCATACCTTGCTATTTCATTTTGGATTTTAGATCATGCAAGACTCTTATCAGTATCTCTCCATAAGTTATGATGTACGAACCTTTAAGTTTCTTCTAAGTTAATAAAATTTATTCAGATATTTAGTGTTTCAGTATTGGGTTCAGTGCCTCATCGACGAATGAGGTGCTGTCATGTCACCTCCAGGTTACGGGGTATGACATAAGTGGTATCAGGGAAGGTTGAACCTTAGGCTTAAACATGTGGTTAGAAGTTAAGTAGGGAGTGAACCTAGGAAGGATTCGTTAAAGGATTTAAGATGTGATATGAGAGTAGAGACCGAGAATAAGACATAAATGTTTATTTATCACTTCATATATCCTTGCTCACATGATATGCTATGTTAACTTGCACGGTGCATATAATACCATGATTACTTATATGCTATGCCAGGTTATATTCACTTATTACGTGGATTATGTGATTATGTATTTGCTTATCGTGTTCATTTGAAGATCGATGTATCATGTATGAACTGTATTAACATGCTAGCTACGTTTTAATTGTTGTAATTGTATCAACATGCTAGATTAATTATGTCACTTTAATTGTATTAGCATGTGAACCTTGCTTTATTGCTTTAAATGTATTAACTTACTATCTTGTTTTACTGATTCTTATATCCTTTTTGGATTGTCCCCTTTTCTTTTTCTAAAATCTCTCAAACAAACAAATATTGTTGCAAGCATGATTCTATTAAGTTATCTATATATTGAGCACTGTTGTTAAATATTATCATGTATCTTATGTGTAAACTTGTGTGCTTTTTACAAAACTCTTTCATGATTATATGTTTACTATAAACAATACTAGTACATTTATGCATGCTATATATACTGTGTCTATAGCTATACAATAATATTTTGTGACGTAATATATATAACATTTGTATGTAGTGATATTCCACATATACAATACAATACAATACAATAGAATATTTTATGCATGTCCACTAACATATGAATATTTTTGTTGTCATATATTTTAGATGGTCTTTTAATTTAGATTACATTATAATAATACATTATCGTATGTTGGACAATTCTATAGCTTTTGTGTACATGATATGTCACTTTAGTTAATTGTTTGAGTACTATGTTTTTTTTACTATCGTGCTTTGCGCCATAAAGTTCGTATTGTATTTGTAGCATGTGGTTAATAGAGACTCTACCAGTGCAATTGGTTTTCTATCTCATATTGGTTTCATCTTGTGATGTACACGTCTTTATTTGACTTATTACATGTCATTTCTCATCATGTTTTATTCATTCATATCATGTATTTGATTATTTGTTTTCCTTACGTGTTCCTTGTGTGTTTCGTCATGTTTCAGTGAATTGCAATGCATTCTAATAACAAACAATCAAGCATTACATACTACACAAATCACATTATCACATTTGAAATGTACAATATAATGACACACTAGACATAATACATTGTAGTAAATTTTCACGTGCAACACGTATATGAATGTGTTAGTACTGATTCTATTGCTTCTATAATATTTGTTGATTTACCATTTTATACGTCATTGATAATTGATATGTATGCTATCTGAACCGGTTGTGTTATGTTATGCTACGCTTATATATGTTAACTTGGTATGTGTGTATGTACTTGTTATACACGTGTAATTGAGTAACTCGGTATTACGAACCATATGAACATGCTAGTTATGTTTTAACTACCTTAATCGTGATATCATGTTAGTTGGTTGTAGCTTTAAGTATCTTAGTTGATGGCATGACTTTACTTACTTTATGTATTCATGTATCTACCTTGTGCTATGTGTTTAAATGAGTTATAGCGTATATATTATCATACTAGCTGCTGGTTAGTTTTGTTGATTTATGTGTTATATATGTTTGTCACTGGGATCAAGATAGGATGAAAAGGGAAAAACAACAAAGTGAGAAAGGCAAGGAAGATGACTTAAGGACAGAGCTCTAGGTATGTCGAATCTTGCAAGAGGATGGGACCGATAGCTGGCTAGGTAGAGGTTTTGCGGTGAGGATATGTGCTAGGTGTGGATAGAAAAATCTAAGAATGTGACATTGGGACATAGGAGGCTGCTTTAGGTGCGGGAAAACGAACCACCACATTAACCAGTGTTTTGGGTCACCCCCCGAAGGAGTTCAGCCAAGGGGACATCCTATAAAGAGGCAATGTATTAGATGTGTTCGGAAGCATCCATGGGTATGTCATTGGGATACATGAGCTTGTTTCAAGTGCGGAGATTTCGGACAACACATTAGTCACTGTCCTATGATAGGCCATGATAGTGGTCAGGTGGTGTTAGTCACTCATAATGTTGAGAATCAAGAGTCGGGGCCTGAGGTCGAAGTGCATCAGGGAGTTGTGACATCGGGTGTGTTTATATGTATATCTGTTATATGTTAGTTGTTATGTGGTGCTTCCTGTGATTTTTATACCTCGTAGATTGCTATCTAGTACCATAGTTGTTATATGGATGCCCATAGAGACTTTTTCAACCAGCGGGATAGTGCTAATATCTATGTTTGTAGGTAGTGCAAGTTTCAAGGACAAAAACTTCTGTAAGGGGTAAGTATGTGTTACCCGAGACTTTTGCTTACGTGTTAATTGACTCGTAATTAATTTTGTTTGACTAATTGCTTTGACATGAATTTTTTTTGTGTGATTATGTGATTACGTGTATATTTAATTGTTATAACATGTTTAAGTGTTATATTGGGGTACGCCTATTTGAGGGGCGTATTTTACGTGTTTGAGAGTTGAAGGACTTGGTGGGAGTCATGTGGAAGAGTTATGTTAGTGGGCTAGGACATGTAGTTAATGATGTGTTATTAGGGCTTAAAGTTTGTAGGTTATAAAAAAGGGTACAAAAGAATAGGGAAAATAAAATAAAATACGATAAAAAAGAAAGAGAGGCGGCAAAAACGAAAAAAATGAGAGCGAAAAGAGAGAAAAATAAAAACTGGGCAGATTTAGAATTAAGGGATTTTTTTTATATCTGACATAGTAATTAGTGTCGAAATTGAGCGATTATTATATCGTTGGAAAGCTAAATGAAAAATCTATGTATGAGATTCGACAGATTAGGATTTGGAGCTCTGTGTTGAGAGTAGTTTAGGTTTAAAGTTGTTGAAAATTCTGGGTTCGCAGAACTGTGTGCTGTGAGGTTTTCCTATTGTTGAAGGGGAAAACGGTGTGGAATTTGGGAGTAATTTATATCGTTTCGAAGATAATATAAAGGGCTATGAGTGAGTGTTGATGGATTGCTGTTTCGAGTTCTGACTAGTGAGATATCGACGTATCAATTAGGCTGAAAATTCATGCTTTTCGGTGTTCATAAAAGATGCATAAACTATGGCTTTAATGTAATTACTGATTTCCTATGATTTGGTTTTAAAATTCATGGTTCCTCGCATACCAAAAAATGGATGAAGTATTGATAATTGTTACATTGAATTGCATGATTGTAATTGGCAAAATCTGCGCCTGATAAATGTATATGATTGTTATTGATGTAGGTAATTGCTATAATTATTATTTGAGAGTCGCCCCAGTCTTGAACTTTTGTCAAAGAAAGAATCTGTATCAGGATATGCCCAATTTATGTTTCGCTAGAACCCGAGAGTTCTCAATGAATGTTTTATGATAAGTGAGGCCCAAATCCTAGCGGGAAAAACAAGTTATGGATGCTAACAGTTAATTGTGGAGCTCTCCTAAGTGGGCAATGACACAATGGACATATTATTTATATTTGTCCTATGACTATGGGAAAGTTTAGCCAAACTCTGTATCTGATAAGTGAGGCATGTCCCTCACAGGAATATCAAAGAGGGAGTGTTAGCAGTGATTATGGCGTCTAGAATGGACGATCGAGCTCGGTTGTGGGGATTGTATATTTGTTTAATCGTCTTGTTTGGAGTCTATGAGTTATTCCCAACTAAGCTCTTATCTGTCGATGATCCTATACAAGGACATCATCAAAATCATATGTTAAAAGTGCCCAAAAGCAATCGTTGTCTATGTCTCTGCTCTGTCTTGACTCGGTTCCTAATGAGGATAAAAAGTTGACCTTGTTTAGTTAAAGAATGTTATAAGGTTTAAGGTCCTAGCTAAACAACGAGCTTAATTGTGTGATGTATTTGTGTTGTGTCATTTTTCGTGTTCTATTCGATTGTCTGATACGACTATCCGTCTGTAGTGCATGAGTAGTATGGGATGCTCATAGCATGATTTCCGATCCGTTGGTATCAGATTTGATTTGTATATTTTGAGCATGTTATCTGAGAGTTTTGTATATATTTTAGTAAGTGTTTAGAGTAAAAACTGGGTGTTTTGTACTGGTTACTCGAAAATTGCATAAATCACTTTTTCCTTTGTTAAATTTTACATGAAAAGGGTTGCTCTGAATCGCGGTAGAGCAGTTCGGTCGATCGGGGCCCTTTTCCCATCGTCCGGACAAACTATTAGGGTTGATTGCAGATGACTAGCAGTGAAATGCGATCGACCGGGATGAAAGACCCCACGATCAGAGCCATTTGATCGACCGACTCGCCCTTCCGGTCGTCCGAAATGTTTGTCTAAGTTTTTGTCCGGATCTCAGACGACCTTCGGTCGACCAGATCCTTAGTTACAAAAGTTTTGGGGTTTGGGAAACATATTTTCGATCCTAATTGATACTGCATCCCAAAGGTGAACGATGCTTACTAAGCTAGTTTAGTGCCTCACCCCCTTATTTGTCTCCTTTTCAGATGATTACATTGAGGGTACCTTAGTTGATGTCACCGTGAGGGAGGTTCAATACAAGGGACTGATGAAGGAACTCAAGAAGAGTGAGAATGAGCAATAGTGGTTGTGTAGTGCTGATGACGGGTTCATAGGAGGAATAATGAAGAAAATTAGAAGAGTTTGGGGTTTTGGGATTTTGTAACTTTAGGGAGAATAAAAATATAAAAGAAAAAGGAAATTATATAGTAAGTAGCTATATTTTCAATTATATTCCACACGAGTCCTGTTTTGACTACTTTTGCATTTTATTACTCATTTTGAAACAAAACATAATATAGATGTTTAAGGGACCGAGAAAAGAGGGTTACTTTGCAAAGAGTCTAAATTGGAACAGGCGGGATAACTCTTAGAAATTACAAGTTTGCCCCTAAAACTTTATACTACACTTTTATGACTCTTGGAATACTATTTGACTGTCCCAGATAGTTTATAAGACCTAATAAAGATTAATACAAGATATGGTCACCTTCAAAAGTTAGAAATATCACATATTAGATATTTCATTTTAGTCCCTATATTTTAGGAAAATTACATTTTGTTGGCCTTTTAAGGCTTGCATATCGTTAAGAAGAGATTTTGTAAATAATTCTTAAATGTTTGAAATTTGTTAAAATATGCACAGATCAAGAAGAAAGTACAGACAATAAGAAGCTGATATGAGTTTCTTCCCAAAATTGGAGAACTTTATTTTCTAAAAGTATTTCTTGAAAGAAATGTTTACAGTTATTTCTGAAAAAGTTTTCTAGAAAGGTATCTCGGAAAAGTGAATGAATGAATACTCTGAAATGTTACTGGAATTCTTGTACTATCGATGATGGCTTACACTGCACAAAAATGTAGCCTCTTGTCCTACCGGTGGGAGCTTACACTATGCGAGGTTGATCATATGTACAAGAGCATCCTTAACGATTGGTCTTGGACTTCTGGATATTTTTTAGAGGATCCCCAACTTGGCAGGAAACAGTAAGGGTTGGGTTGATCGGTCCCCTCTGCAAGTAGCTTCATTTAACGATTGGTCTTGGACTTCTGGATATTTTGGTAAGGTTATTACTTAGCTACTTGTGTTTGAACTTATTTATAGAATTCATTCATTCTTGTGTATCAGCATGTATTAGTTTTGCTTGTTGTGGTGTTTCAGGCTCCATCGATTCTTAGTCTTCCTTTAGTGTTGCGTTGAGATTATTCCCCTAGAAACTAGTTCAAGAATAGAGAAAGATCCGTTCACAACTAAAACTTGAACTCTTGGTACTTTGTACCTGGGTTCATCATCATTTCTACAACAAGAAAAAGCTACACATTTCTAAACTCCTGGAAAAAGCTTAAAGTGGATTCTACAAGCTTTGGAAGTAGTTGCAATGTCAAGAAGAAGGAGGATCAAGTTAAGAGTCATTAAATCTCAAAGTTAAGTATCTTGAAGTGAGCTCTTAGCCATTGAAGTGTTGAAGTCCATGATGCTACATCCTAGAATATTGCACAAAGGACTTCATCACATTGAAGAGGATGATAAAGGTCTCAAGCCAAGCTCGAAGGTTCTACACATCTAGAAGACTTGAAGACCTAAGAAGATTAGTATAGTCTACATAGGTACATCTTTGTGACTAATCTTACTATGAGAATAATAGTTTACAGTATGTTAAACTCATACTCTTGCATGATACCATCATATTTACTTTGATTCAATATTTGAAAAGGTTTTTCAAAACATATGTTAGTATTGGTTAATGCCTAAGGTCTTAAACTTATTTTAGGCATGAGTCTGAGAACATTAGAAATGTGACCAAGTGGAAAAACCACTTTTGGACTGAAGTTCGTCGACTCAGCCTTGGCCTCAGGAGAACTGATGAAGTCCGGTCGACCAAGGTTGATTTTTTACCTTAGTCAATTTTTATTATTCCAAGACTCCAACAACTATATTACCTCGGACGATTGAGCCTATGCTACGGACGACCAAACCACTTTATGCGGTAGACCGAGATGTGTTCAGTAGCCTTTTTAAACTGCCTCGGTAGCTCCCCGGATGACCTACCAGCTATTGTCGACCAGAGCTATCATATCAAGACAAATATATAGTCGTTGTAACTCGATTTGCTTGTGATTGTTTGCCTCTATATAAAGCCTTTAAGAATGATTTGTGTTACTGAACCAAGCCATAAGAGGGCTTTGCTATGCATATTTTAAACAAGTAATCCAAATACTTCAAGAGTTTTATCTTCATATCTTTATCAAAATACATCATTTTGAATAAGAGCGTAACAATCATACTCTTCTATTCTCAATATTGATTAGAGCCATCAATTGTATTTATCCAACTCATTGAGGGACTTGTTGTAGTGAGCTTAAAATTGTAAAGTCTCTTTTGTTGTGGCTCTTTCCCTTTATCTTTGTGAGACTAGCTCTTTGTGAGTTAGGTTAGCTCTTAGTGAGCTTCACTTTGTAAGTGTTGTCCTCTTAGTGAGGCTGTCTCTTTGTGAGATTGGCTATATTTGAGCTTAGTTCTTAGTGAGCTAGAAAAATGTTCTTTGTGAGTGGGTTCTCTTTGTGAGACAAGTGAAAGCTCTTTGTGAGATAATTCATCATTGTGAGGAAAGTTAGGCTCTTAGTGAGCAAGAGAAGTGGTTCAAGTAAAAATCTTTGTGAGTTGTCCACTTATGTAAAAGGTTGATCACACCTTGTATTTGTTGTGAAGGGAAAGATAGTGACGTTGCCAAAATCTGTAGGTGTGTCCTATGGGAGTGGATGTATATCTTTGTGATCGAACAACTCTAAATCCCCGTGTTTAATAAAAACTCAGAACTAAGCTCACAGAGAGCCAACCTCAATAAGAGGGGCAAAACTCACAAGGAGTGAAGCTCATTAAAAGCTAACCTAACTTACAAAGAGCTAGTCTGACAAAGAGAAAAATGAGGCTCAACAAATGAGACTTTACAAGGTATGCTCATTGCAACAAATCCCTCAATGGATTGGATATTACAAATGATAGCTCTAATCAATATTGAGAATAGAATAGTATATATGTTAAGCTCTTACTCAAAATGATGTATTTTAATAAAGAGGAAGATTTAAACTCTTGAAAGTGTTTGATTTCTTGTTCATAAAGTGTATAGTAAATGCCCTCTTATGGCTTGGTTGAGTATAAAAAGTCAGCCTTAAAGGCTTTATATAGAGGCCGAAAATCACAAGCAAATTGAGTTACAGCGGCTATACTTTTGCCTTGACAAGACAACTTCGGTCGACCGAACTAGAGGTAGTCGTCCAAAGTGCTTCTGAATCAGTAAAGCAAGGCAAATAGACACATCTCAATCGATAGCAAAAGGTGGTTCGGTCGTCCAGAACATAGGCTCGGTCGACTGGCCTAAAGAAAGATCATATGGACTATAGTTGTTGGAGTCTTAGAACATTCAAAATTGACTAAGGAAAAAAAACAGCCTCGGTGGACCGGACAACACACGTCGGTCGACCAGACTTCATCAGGTCGAGCCAAGGCTAGGTCGACCGAACTTTAGTCCAAAAGTGGTTTTTCCACTAGCTCACATTTCTAATGTTCTTAAACTCATGCCTAAGCGGTTTTCAACATCTTTCAAAATAAGTTTAAGGTCTTAGGCATAAAGAAAGAAAAACATATGTTTTCAAAAACCTTTTTAAAGATCAAATCAAAGTATGAATGATTATTTTGAAAACATGCAAGAGCTTGAGCTTGACATACTTAAACTAGTATTCTCAAATTAATATTAGTCACAAAGATGTACCTGTGATAACATGAACTTGTTGAGCTTATGTGTATAGCATGCCTATTTGATTTTATGTGTTACGTGTCTATTATGTGTTAATTGTTGTGTTTATGTATTTAATGGTTACCTTTATGTTGGTTATAAGTTGGTGACCTAAGTATACGAAACTAGAAACTTGTGGGATTAGTTTGGCACCTTTGGAAAAGCTTTGTCTCAAGGTAGTTAGTGCATGAAAATGAGAGGTTAGAAGTCATAAGAGAAGTTAGAGAAAGAAAGAAAGAAAAAGAGAGAGTAGGAAATCTGTAAAAACAAGAGTGTTGTAAGTGTTTTGCCTAATTGAACTAGCAAACGAACTCCGTTTTGTACGTTCTTTAGAGCGTTTCGTGTTTTATTTCTTGCCAAGAAATCCAAGTAAGGATCTTCACCCTTGTATTTTCTGCCCAAAAATTCATGAAATATTTACCTTAAAGTTCTAGAATCAATTTTAGATGGATTTAAAAGCATGTTAGCATTGGATGAAATGTTGTATTATTCATATTTTCCTGGTGAATCATTGAATCTAATTGCATATGTTAATTGCATATTTTATTGTGTTGTTATATATATTATAACTCTCTGTCTTTCACTCTGAGCCCTCTTCGAATTAGGATAAGAATTAAGGACTACAAACGGTCGTTGTGGAGTCCACGTTTGTGGGCAATGACATAATTCAAGTGGATCCTCAAACTCTGAACCCTTCGTTCAAGGGAAATACTGGACCTATGTCTTTCATAATCGGATTCCTTTCCTTTCTTGGCTATAAGTTGGGGACCGTTGTAGTAATTTCTTTAGAGTTGTGAATAGATAATTGAGCTCGGTCGTGTGATTTGTTGTGTTATAGTATGAACCATAATCGAAGAGTCTAGCGTTGATTATGTCTGTATGCTGGTATCAGTAATACATGGTGCTCTGAAGGGATTCATGGGCGGAAACTCGTTCCAAAGACCCATGAGTCCTCCCCTGAAGGATCCGCTCATACAAAACGAATCGGAAAAATTCAAGAAAAAGACTTACATTTTGGGTTCAAGAATCGGATTCTTGAATGGAAAATGTTGTTTCTTGGATACGTTGCTGCCACCAATTGATTTCCCTTTGCGGAATATCCCTCTACTGGTATCCACGCGACGAAACGAACAGTGATTTCTAGCTCTTCGTTTCGGGAATTAGAGAGAAAAGGGAGAGGCAGAATCCGAAATCTAATTTCGGGTGTGTTTGGTTAATTGCGGCTGAAGCAAGGAGTAGCTAGGGTTTCGGCTGAGAGATGATTATATAGGGTGTGAGAGTTTGTTCCCATAACCAACTCTCACGTCCTCCACCTCTCTCAGCAGTGGGAGTCTTAAACTCTCACATCCTCTAGACCTCTGCTGGTAGTGGGATTCTTTATCGGATAATAACTCCCATGTAATCCTAGCTATACCGAAAATGCCCCTTATCTCTAATTCGAATAATAACGCTTTATTATTCTCAGAAAAGTGAATGTTAGATACAATGAACCTAGACACATTCTAGATTCAATGAATCTGGACATGAAGCTCGTTAGCTCATCTATGCGTGTGACCCTGTAGGTTCATATCACAATGGCAATGAAAACACACTTAGTAGTAGTGTGAGTTCATAAATCACAAGCGGTCCCTAGCAGGACATTGTGACTACCCAAAGTGAATGAATATACAATGGAACCTAATATTAATCCACTATTTAATCCCATTTGTCTCGCGATATCCTAATTAAGCATAAGGCATGGTAGTTGTCACCCTTATTAAGCTTAATTATATTTATGCTCGATCTCTAGGTAGACTGTTCCAACAAATAGTATCTGATAACCACTTTATCAACTACATTTGAGCACGGCCACGCATTTAGACAGTCTTTTCCCTATCGAGGGGCCCATGGATATCTCTCTCTAATAATAGAGAGGGGACAAATTTCTTACAATGCCTCTCACATTCAAGCCATGATAGGACGCTACATCCGATCATCAGTCGTATTGATTACTCGATTAAAAGCAACGTACGACTGAGTCAAAACGTGGCTCCATTCATGCTAGAATCAATGGAGACATAAGGTCTAAGGATTCTAAAATAGTATTGAGGAAGTAATACTTATGACTAAGGACCATGAAGTATTACTTCTCTAACGGATCACGTCCAATACAAAGTATCCCTATATATTGCATCTATGATATGATTTGTATTCATTACACATGACCAGTAAAACATGATCATCAATCATACATCATACTAGTTTTATTTCATTGTAAATAAGCATTACATAAAACTAGGGACAACTAGAATAGTATTTTAATAAGCAAATGAGTTTTACTATCAAATCACGCATTTGATGTTCATAAGCAAAATTAACTATTCAGATGAAATGCTCAGAAAGATATAAAACGTACAACATATGCTAATGGTCCTAGGGCACTACTACAGGGTGCTTGTGGCAAATTTTTGAAGTATAGATGTTGGATTCGATGAGTATGGTTTATAGCTTACTTGTTTATTTTTTGGTCTTGTGGTTATATGTGCATTTGGGTCAAACTTGGTCACTTTGGGGTGAGAATTCAAAAAATGCATAAATGGATTTTTCCTTCACAAATTTACACTGTTTTTGGTATGTTTTGAATCTCAATCGACCGACAAGTACCATTCGTCAGAAGTAAAATACTGGGACCAGTCAGATAATTAGAAGGTTTATCTCGATCGACCGAGGTGATTCACTACTCGATCGGGGTTGGCCCGGAAGGACTTTGGTCGATCGACATGCTCTATAGGTCGCTCGGCCTTTTGGACAAAGTTTCTGTCCAGATCTCGGACCACAATTCCGTTGACAGGACCTTTTGTCCAAGTCATTTAAAGTGCATTCTGAAGGTTCCTTCTAATGTATTCTGAATGTTGTGTTTAAAGTAATTAAATTATATTTTGAGTTACACAAGTTAAGTCAAACGTTGCATGTTTTCACACTCTATTTTGGGAAGTCGGGAAAACGTTTTGGAGTCTTATTTGTCATTTCATCCCAAGAGTGTTAATTCTTAATAGGCTTCATAGTTAATGCCTTTAGTTTTCTTTGTTTGCAGATGACGAGTTTGAAAATGATGTTTACGAGGAAGCCTGAGATGGGGACTTTGATGAGTGACATCTAACCGGAACTTATGTAATAGATGATCAGGTTATTTCTTTTGGAACTTTAAGTAAGTAACAACAATTAGTATGGATTTATACCTTTTATTCTTGATGTTAGACATATACTTTACTCTGATAACTATGTAAGAGTTTGGTTCTTTGATTACTATGAGATAACGGACTTTATCATTTCTGCTCTGGGTTTTGTGCCTCATTGGCATATGAGATGCTTCCAGGTCATCACCCGAGTACCGGGTACGGGGTGTGACATAAGTGATATCAGAGCAGGTTGAACCTTAGGGGTTAAACTTGGAATGAATATAGGATGGAGTTAGTAGATAATATGTGAGATGTGTGATGGGTAAAGACTCTAGCATAGGTTGTACTTGTTTACTCATGCTTTATACACCATTGTTAACTGTTATGACGTGTTATTGCTAATGTGCTATGTTGCTATGTTATGAATATGATATGCCATGTTCTTTGCTAAGCATGTCATGTTATACTTAACTTGTTAGCATGCTATGTGAGTTAATCATTTACCATATATATTGTTGGGTATTCTAGGAAAAGATGGACCAAAACTAGGACAACGGTGATGATCTCATTATCATGATCGCCGCTTTTGGGCAGCCAGGGTCTTAAGGGTAGGCCCCAACAGTATGTGGGTTCATCAAGTCAGCAACCGGTAACGAGACATGGGTTGAAATTATACCATCACCACCAATCAATCATGGGAAATCGAAAGACTTTTGGGCTGCATTCAATCTACTGAAACAAGTATTACAGAATCAGCAATATCAGATTAATAAGAATATGGGGGCAGCTAGGGTACCGATGGTCGAAGTGGACTCAGGAACCCATTATGAAAGGTTGAAGAAGACGAGGATGGTGTCATTTGATGGTACCATGAGGGTTGATCAAGTTGAGGAGTAGTTGAATGAGATGGAATAGAATATGAGAATTATGAGGGTTCTTAAAGGTGCAAAAGCTGGTGTGGTTGTAGCATCGCTCACTGGTAGAGCGGCAGAATGGTGGAGGGGTGTTGCCCCTATCTACCAACAAAGGGACAACCCATCACCTAAGTGCAGTTTAGAGATGCATTCTTGGACCACTACTTTCCACAAACATTCAAGATGGAAAGACAAAATTAGTTCTTTGAACTGAAACAAACAGAAGGGATGCAGTGTTTGAATATGTCGTTGAAGGGATTCATGGGCATAAACTCGTTCTAAACACCCATGAGTCCTCCCCCGAAGGATCCGCTCATACCACAGAAATCGAAAAATCTAGACAGAAACTTACTTTTCGGGTCCAAGAATCTGATTCTTGAATGAAAGATGCAGTTTCTTTCGGATGTGTGTTGCTGCCACCAAAAGCCTTCCCTTGCGGAATCGCTTTGTACCGGTATCCACGCGACAACACAAGCAACGAGTGCTAGCTCTTCGTTTATGAGTTTAGGGAATATAGAAAGAAGAGAAGGGCAGAAATCCTGAAATCTGATTTCGGGAGAGATTGGTTTATTGTGGCTCAAGCATTAGTTCTATGGTTTCGGCCAAGAGAGGTCTATATGGGTTGTGAGAGTTTGTTTCAAGAACATCTCCCACGTCCTATCCACCTCTTTTGGCAGTGGGAGTCTTCAACTCCCACGTCCCCTAGACTTCTACTGGTAGTGGGAGTCTTTATCGGATAATAACTCCCACGTAATCCCAATTAAAACCAAATACCAAAAATACCCTTCATTCTCTCTAATTCGAAATAATAACAATTTTATTATTCTCAGAAAATAAATGTCAGATACAATAAACCTAGACACATTCTAGTGACATGAAGCTCGTTAACTCGTCTATGCGTGTGACCCTGTAGGTTCATATCAAAATGGCAATGAAAACACACTTAGTAGTAGTGTGAGTTCATAAATCACAAGCGGTCCCTAGCAGGACATTGTGACTACCCAAAGTGAATGAATATACAATGGAACCTAATATTAATCCACTATTTAATCCCTTTGTCTCGCGATATCCTAATTAAGCATAAGGCATGGTAGTTGTCACCCTTATTAAGCTTAATTATATTTATGCTCGATCTCTAGGTAGACTGTTCCAACAAATAGTATCTGATAACCACTTTATCAACTACATTTGAGCACGGCCACGCATTTAGACAGTCTTTTCCCTATCGAGGGGCCCATGGATATCTCTCTCTAATAATAGAGAGGGACAAATTTCTTACAATGCCTCTCACATTCAAGCCATGATAGGACGCTACATCCGATCATCAGTCGTATTGATTACTCGATTAAAAGCAACGTACGACTGAGTCAAAACGTGGCTCCATTCATGCTAGAATCAATGGAGACATAAGGTCTAAGGATTCTAAAATAGTATTGAGGAAGTAATACTTATGACTAAGGACCATGAAGTATTACTTCTCTAACGGATCACGTCCAATACAAAGTATCCCTATATATTGCATCTATGATATGATTTGTATTCATTACACATGACCAGTAAAACATGATCATCAATCATACATCATACTAGTTTTATTTCATTGTAAATAAGCATTACATAAAACTAGGGACAACTAGAATAGTATTTTAATAAGCAAATGAGTTTTACTATCAAATCACGCATTTGATGTTCATAAGCAAAATTAACTATTCAGATGAAATGCTCAGAAAGATATAAAACGTACAACATATGCTAATGGTCCTAGGGCACTACTACAGGTGCTTGTGGCAAATTTTTGAAGTATAGATGTTGGATTCGATGAGTATGGTTTATAGCTTACTTGTTTATTTTTTGGTCTTGTGGTTATATGTGCATTTGGGTCAAACTTGGTCACTTTGGGGTGAGAATTCAAAAAATGCATAAATGGATTTTTCCTTCACAAATTTACACTGTTTTTGGTATGTTTTGAATCTCAATCGACCGACAAGTACCATTCGTCAGAAGTAAAATACTGGGACCAGTCAGATAATTAGAAGGTTTATCTCGATCGACCGAGGTGATTCACTACTCGATCGGGGTTGGCCCGGAAGGACTTTGGTCGATCGACATGCTCTATAGGTCGCTCGGCCTTTTGGACAAAGTTTCTGTCCAGATCTCGGACCACAATTCCGTTGACAGGACCTTTTGTCCAAGTCATTTAAAGTGCATTCTGAAGGTTCCTTCTAATGTATTCTGAATGTTGTGTTTAAAGTAATTAAATTATATTTTGAGTTACACAAGTTAAGTCAAACGTTGCATGTTTTCACACTCTATTTTGGGAAGTCGGGAAAACGTTTTGGAGTCTTATTTGTCATTTCATCCCAAGAGTGTTAATTCTTAATAGGCTTCATAGTTAATGCCTTTAGTTTTCTTTGTTTGCAGATGACGAGTTTGAAAATGATGTTTACGAGGAAGCCTGAGATGGGGACTTTGATGAGTGACATCTAACCGGAACTTATGTAATAGATGATCAGGTTATTTCTTTTGGAACTTTAAGTAAGTAACAACAATTAGTATGGATTTATACCTTTTATTCTTGATGTTAGACATATACTTTACTCTGATAACTATGTAAGAGTTTGGTTCTTTGATTACTATGAGATAACGGACTTTATCATTTTTGCTCTGGGTTTTGTGCCTCATTGGCATATGAGATGCCTCCAGGTCATCACCCGAGTACCGGGTACGGGGTGTGACATAAGTGATATCAGAGCAGGTTGAACCTTAGGGGTTAAACTTGGAATGAATATAGGATGGAGTTAGTAGATAATATGTGAGATGTGTGATGGGTAAAGACTCTAGCATAGGTTGTACTTGTTTACTCATGCTTTATACACCATTGTTAACTGTTATGACGTGTTATTGCTAATGTGCTATGTTGCTATGTTATGAATATGATATGCCATGTTCTTTGCTAAGCATGTCATGTTATACTTAACTTGTTAGCATGCTATGTGAGTTAATCATTTACCATATATATTGTTGGGTATTCTAGGAAAAGATGGACCAAAACTAGGACAACAGTGATGATCTCATTATCATGATCGCCGCTTTGGGCAGCCAGGGTCTTAAGGGTAGGCCCCAACAGTATGTGGGTTCATCAAGTCAGCAACCGGTAACAAGACATGGGTTGAAATTATACCATCACCACCAATCAATCATGGGAAATCGAAAGACTTTTGGGCTGCATTCAATCTACTGAAACAAGTATTACAGAATCAGCAATATCAGATTAATAAGAATATGGGGGCAGCTAGGGTACCGATGGTCGAAGTGGACTCAGGAACCCATTATGAAAGGTTGAAGAAGACGAGGATGGTGTCATTTGATGGTACCATGAGGGTTGATCAAGTTGAGGAGTAGTTGAATGAGATGGAATAGAATATGAGAATTATGAGGGTTCTTAAAGGTGCAAAAGCTGGTGTGGTTGTAGCATCGCTCACTGGTAGAGCGGCAGAATGGTGGAGGGGTGTTGCCCCTATCTACCAACAAAGGGACAACCCATCACCTAAGTGCAGTTTAGAGATGCATTCTTGGACCACTACTTTCCACAAACATTCAAGATGGAAAGACAAAATTAGTTCTTTGAACTGAAACAAACAGAAGGGATGCAGTGTTTGAATATGTCGTTGAAGGGATTCATGGGCATAAACTCGTTCTAAACACCCATGAGTCCTCCCCCGAAGGATCCGCTCATACCACAGAAATCGAAAAATCTAGACAGAAACTTACTTTTCGGGTCCAAGAATCTGATTCTTGAATGAAAGATGCAGTTTCTTTCGGATGTGTGTTGCTGCCACCAAAAGCCTTCCCTTGCGGAATCGCTTTGTACCGGTATCCACGCGACAACACGAGCAACGA
Organism: Vinca minor; assembly: GCA_026122235.1. Taxonomy (NCBI): domain Eukaryota; kingdom Viridiplantae; phylum Streptophyta; class Magnoliopsida; order Gentianales; family Apocynaceae; genus Vinca; species Vinca minor. The sequence goes on along the minus strand of JAOCZM010000206.1, from coordinate 1,392,750 downwards.
GTGCTAGCTCTTCGTTTATGAGTTTAGGGAATATAGAAAGAAGAGAAGGGCAGAAATCCTGAAATCTGATTTCGGGAGAGATTGGTTTATTGTGGCTCAAGCATTAGTTCTATGGTTTCGGCCAAGAGAGGTCTATATGGGTTGTGAGAGTTTGTTTCAAGAACATCTCCCACGTCCTATCCACCTCTTTTGGCAGTGGGAGTCTTCAACTCCCACGTCCCCTAGACTTCTACTGGTAGTGGGAGTCTTTATCGGATAATAACTCCCACGTAATCCCAATTAAAACCAAATACCAAAAATACCCTTCATTCTCTCTAATTCGAAATAATAACAATTTTATTATTCTCAGAAAATAAATGTCAGATACAATAAACCTAGACACATTCTAGTGACATGAAGCTCGTTAACTCGTCTATGCGTGTGACCCTGTAGGTTCATATCAAAATGGCAATGAAAACACACTTAGTAGTAGTGTGAGTTCATAAATCACAAGCGGTCCCTAGCAGGACATTGTAACTGCCCAAAGTGAATGAATTTACGGTGGAACCTAATTTCAATCCACTATTTAATCCATTTGTCTCGCGATATCCTAATTAAGCATAAGGCATGGTAGTCGTCACCCTTATTAAGCTTAATTGTATTTATGCTCGATCTCCAGGTAGACTGTTCCAACAAATAGTATTTGATAACCACTTTATCAAATACATTTGAGCACATCCATGCATTTAAACAGTCTTCCTTATCGAGGGGCCCATGGATATCTCTCTCTAATAAGAGAGGGACAAATTCCTTACAATGCCTCTCACATTCAAGCCATGATAAGACACCACATCCGATCATCAGTCGTATTGATTACTCGATTAAAAGTAACGTCCGACTGAGTCAAAACGTGGCTCCATTCATGCTAGAATCAATGAAGACATAATGTCTAAGGATTCCAAAATAGTATTGAGGAAGTAATACTTATGACTAAGGACCATGAAGTATTACTTCTCTGACGGATCACGTTCGGTACAATATATCACAATATATTGCATCTATGATATGATTTGTATTCATTACACATGCTTAGTAAAACATAATCATCAATCAAACATCATGCTAGTTTTATTTCATTGTAAAGAACATTACATGAAACTAGGGACAACTAGAATAGTAATTACATAAGCTAATGAGCTTTACTATCAAATCACGCATTTGATGTTCATAAGCAAAATTAGCCATTCAATTACATGCTCAAAAGATATAAAACATACAACATATGCTAATGGTCCTAGGGCACTACTAACTGTAAGCCCTAAGGGCGAACAAACTCAGTTTTTGATATTGGACAAACTTTTAATGTTGTGTCTAATGATCTTAATATTTGTGATAGAATATTGGAACTCATTATGGAAGCTCTAAGTACTTCAATCAAGCCATTGAAAGCCATTGGTATCAAGATTCAAAGATATGCAAGGCTCATTTATCAAGATTAAAGATTGAAGACTTAGGTTTGGTTAGATAAGCTTTGTCGTCATTAGTCGTTTATCTTATAAAGCTCTAACCAAAGCTCTTATGAACATAAGCTCTACACTCTAGTCTTGCATGCACACATACACGTTTTCAAAAGGCTAAGTTTCAAAACGCTCCTTACATGTGTTCGTATTTCAAAAGCCTTTGTTTTCTAAGTCTAAGTCCGTTAAAATGGTTTTCCAAGTGTTCTTACTTGATACCTTTTAGGAAAACCTTTTAGACTTCAAAAGACTTCAAAAGATTTCAAAACGTGTGAAAAATCAGCTTGGAAGTTCGGTCAACCGAGCTCAAGCTCGGATCAACCGAGCAGATACTGAGAGGTTTGATATCTTGCTTCGGTCGACCATTTGGGTAGGTCGGTCGACCGGCCTTGGTTCGGTTCAACCGAAGCTTGGTTCGGTCATCCGAGGTCTCTTGAACGGTCAATCGAACTCTGCTTTTACTAGCCGTTATTTGACCGTTGGAGACTCGATTTTCAGCCTATTTTTAAATGTATATATACTCCCAAGCTAGAGAATCATTCTAAGACTTGTACATACATTTTACATTGATTTCTTATCAAGTCTAAACACTCACAAAGTAAATGCTCTTCATTTCTATGATATAAATCATTCAAGAGCAATCTTTCAAAAGCAAGACAAAGAGTGGATTTCATATGTTCAAAGAGCTAAACATTCTTGTACTTCAAAGGTATATTTCTCACTTATAAGAGTGATCAATCTTGTTCTTTAAACATTCTATTCCCTTTCTAAGTGATTGGGTAATTGTTGTAAAAGTCCTACTTTGTGTGGGCAAATTGTAAAGTCCTACTTTGTTTGGGCAAGCTCTTAGTGAGTTTCTTTGTATTGTGGCTGTGTTTGTAAAACTCTTAGTGAGTTAGCCACAAGTGTAAAATCTTCTTAGTGAAGTTGTTGCAAATCCTTGGGTGCGGCTCAAGGTAGTGGATGTAGATTCTAAGTGAATCGAACCACTCTAAATCCTTTGTCTTGTTATTGGGTTTTACTTTTGGTTTGTTCATCTTGCTTAAACTATCACTTGCATTGAATAGATTTGTAAAAAGTTAGCAAGATTAGTTAAAACCCAATTCACTCCCCCCCCCCCTCTTGTGTTTTACACTAACAATCAGGGGTGGCTATGAGGGTGTTCGAGGTGATCGACCGCACAGGGCCTCCAAAAATTGGGGGCCCCAATTTTATGTTAGTTATATATATATATATATATATATATATATATATATATATATATATATATATATATATATATATATATATATATATATATATGAGAAAATGGCCTCAGCTTTCCCCAACTATTTCAGCTTTAGCCTCTAGAATCCCCTTTACTATTTTTCAAGATTAAGAGTCCTCCAACAATTTACTGGTCAGCCCATAAAATCATTTTCGTCAAATTTAGATGAAATCTGTTAATTTTGAACATGTCCAAGGGTAAAACGGTCATTAAACCCAAACACTCTTCTTCCTCATCACACTCACCACCTCTACCACCTCCGTCTGCAACCCGAATCTAATAAAATTTGGACAAATTTTTGCCACGGTTATCAATGCAACATTAGTCATTTGTTGGCAAAAAATAAAGTGTTGAGTTTAACTTGGGGACAACCAGCAGATATCGCAACTAAGCCTTCTTCGATCATACTGCAAATCCCACTCCATGGAGGTCAGAAGGAAAAACCCTCAGTTCCTGCAATTCCTTGCAGGTAGAAGCTACAATACCTAGCCCTTTGTCTCCAATGGTATACGCAATTCCACCGCCGCCACCATTATCTTCTCCCAAATCAGACCACCACCCACATACCACCACCACAAAAAACCTTTCAATTTCCAAAGAAAAAATAAAAAAAAACACTAAAACAGAGACATCGCATAAAAATTAAAATCCATTTCATAAAATTAAAGTACAATGCACCATCAAGACAGTGACCATAAGCACAAATCTCCCACAACCCCAGTCCATAAATTAAGTGGTAAAGATTCAAACTTTATAAGAATTGAAATAACAAAAGACCATTAAAATTTGAAATTAAGATTAAAAAAACTCCAAACAGCCATGGGAGAAGCTCATCTAGAACAAATCGGTGCTACCATTTTCAAGGGGACCCGAAAACAACCCACGGTCGAGAGGGCCAGACACCCACATTCAATCGGACCGAAACTAGGAATAATTCCACGCGATGTTGATAACGAGCTGAAATTGATGCTGGAATTTATGGGAATGGGTTGGAGGGGAATTGAATTGATGATTTTAATTGATGGTTCATGTAATTGAATTTATGGGGTTTTTTTCACTGTCTCCTTCCCCCCTTCTTCCTCACAGGCAATCACACTCACCACCTCCACCATCCAACTTTTCTGACTAAAAGTAGAAGGACTTCAATTGCTATTGCAATTATCTTGGATAATTGAATGAATCGCGATTCTGGGCATGATGATTTTCTCGCTGCAGTAAACCGAAGAGGAGGTGGCCGGTCGTTTGTTCTTTCTCGAAGACCAAAAAGGATGGGGGTGGTTGGCGACTGATGACTATGAAGCTTCAAAGTGGTTAGACGTATTTGCCCCAGGTTTAATAGAGCATGTGCAACACACATGGTCAAAATTAACAAATTTCATCCAAATTTGTCTGAAAAGATTGTATGGGGTCGACCAGTAAATTGTTGGAGGACTCTTAATGCTCGAAAAAATAGTAAAAGGGATTCTAGAGGCTAAACTGAAATAATTGGGAGATGTCTGGGGCCATTTTCTCTATATATTATTTAGGGTGTGTGTTTGTATTTGGTTGAAGAATAATAAAAATTATAATTACTTGAGAATTTTTTATATTGACAACTACCATTAAATAATCCACTCTATTTATAGGTAAAAGCCCAAAAATGTGAAATAGTTTATCTTTTTTCTTAATATCGATGGAAATGATTTGAATGTGGAGTTTAAGTTACTTTGAAAATTCTTGCCTAATGAAAGGATGAGACCTATTGATATTTTATGTTCATGAAGCGTGTAGGGTTTTTTTCCTAACGCAATAATTGTATATGAAATTTTGTTTACTATTTCGGTTACTGTTGCATCTACAGAAAGGAACTTTTCAAAATTGAAGTTGTTGAAGTCATACATACGTTCTACAATGTCTTAGGAAAGACTCAATGAATTAACGACGATAGCAATTGAGAATGATCTTTTGGAGCAAATCAAACATGAAGATTTAGTTGATGAGTTTGCTTCAAAGAAAGCTAGAAGGATCACTATTTTAAAGTGAAGAAAATTTGTCAGTATTTATATTTTTAAAATTTATGTTTACAAATTTTTTGTATATTTTGGAGAATAAAAATTATGATACAGTTGTAATGATCTTTTTTTGTTATATTTATATGAAAGTCACTTTTTTCCGATTATGTAGGGCCTCATTTCGGAATTTAGCACAGGGCCTCCAAAATGATTGAGACGCCCCTGCTAACAATCGTGGAGTTCAATGCACTTGGAAAGTATGGTGATACTATAGTTTAAGACCCATAGATGAGAACACAGAGATTTGTTATGGGGATATTGTCAAGAATTAGAAGGACACTTTCAGAGAGGCTTACCAAAGAAGCATCAACATTGAGGTTGAGTCCAAGAGGTCATATTTGGAGAGATCGGGGAAGAGGACATTTGCTACTTTGACTCAAGGATAAGGTTCACGTCCTAATGTTAATGCTTCTTTGGCTCGAAAGAGGTTTGCACCCACATAAGGACCTACCAACACTATTATGCTGGGAGTATAGACAGGGGCTAATCTGGTTAGAATTGAGGGACCGCAGGGGCACCAAGTGGTTCTCTACATACAGTGATATGTACTAGATGTGGCAGAAGACATGCATGAGAATGTCGTTGGTTTAATGGTACATGCTTCAGGTGTGGAAAAGAGGGACATCAAGTCAGTCAGTATCCTATGCCAGTTCAGAACAAATGACAGACTTCAATAGTTGCACCGAGGGTCGGTGATACAAGGCATAAGCCTAATGCTTGGGTTTTTTCCTTAACTAAACAAGAGTCAGGGAACGCTTCTGAGGTGGTCACATGTACGGTTCTCATAAACTCAGTACCTGTCTATGTACTATTTTATTTTGGAGCTACTATTAATTTGTGTCCCGCTGGTTTGATAAAGTACTTAAACCTCCCATATGACCATGTTTACCGCAATAAGTGCAACGTATGTGAGGCATGCTATATGATGAATCTCTATATACATGACTCTTGTATTTAGCATTTGAAGTGTTGTGCACATAGCAAAGTCATTTTCTATTGTGAGCATATCTTTGATGTGGCATGCTAGGAGACGAATTATTAGCACAATAAGATTTATCACTACTCTTGTGAACATAGCCCAACCCACTCTTGTTGTGTGAAATGCGTTGGGAACCAAGGAGTTTGTCCAAATTGTTTTTGTTATAGTTGACTTTGCATACAAGGGAAGTAAGATCAACAACCTCTTTCTTTAAGACATCATAATCAAAAAGTTTTTTCTTAAGATTCATCATTTTGTATAAACTTCTTTATGTGTTAACGATGATGATCTTACGGTAGCAACAAGAATTTTCTTTTCAATTTTCATGCAATCCAAAGAATAAACTGTTGGAGTTTACATTTGATATAGATGCTCAATTAGATTGGGCAGGCTCAATTCGACTGGGTGTTCGATTGGATTGGGTAAAACCGAACCCGGTCGACCGAAACGGTTTGTCACTCCGGTCAGCCAAGAACCATTTCTCCGGTCGACCGGACCAGGTCAAAATTGGCATATCTACATGTGTGTGGGTGTATGTGTGTGTGTGCGCGCACGCAACGTGTGAGTGTCTGTAGTTGGAGAGAAATAAGAGGAGAGTTGGGGTTAGCGGGTAATTCCACTAACAACACATTTGATGAAGAATTGTTCTTCATTGTTATTGCTCTCATTATTGATTATTCTCTCTAGCTCTCATTAACATTCCTAGCCGAATTTTTGGGAAGAAAATTCTATGAATTTTGTCTCTATACACACTCTCAAGAACAATCAAAAGAGAAGAAAATACGATTTTCTTATCTTTTTGATTTCCGATTTTCCTTAGTTTCCTATACTTTGTGGATTCCGGGAAAGGTGTTTCCAAACTTCAGAGCTCTTTGGACTAGCATTTGAGACGCGGAGTAACAAGCTCAGAGGTTAGCATGTGGATACAGGTAGAGACAAGAGTCTGAAGGCTGAGGTTGGTGGTTTAATGTAGCATAATTCGACAACATCGATTAGATCGATAAAGGTATAATTCCTATCACAAGGTTTTGGTTCTTTCTCGTGAATCGATCCTTTAAAGGAACGTAATACCGCACTATTTTATTCCACTGTGTTTGGGTAATACGAATGTTTCCTTTCAAGTGGTATTAGAGCATGGTGCATAGTAATAGCCTTTGGCCCTATGGTTTTAATTATAATACGATCTGCATGTCGTGCCTTATCTATTCATTCTTCTTGTAATTTTAATCTCGAATGTAACTCGAGAATTATTAAAATTATGTAAAAGTATAGAATACGATTTTATGTTTTTACATATGTAACAAGTGATGAAGAAAGGCGTCCATCAGATGGAGGAGACCACAAGGAAACAGAAGACAATAGATAGGTTTACTGTTTTTCACCTTTAGATTGACCTAGAATTTTCCGTTGGCTCGAAAAATCCGTATATGGGCTATTACTATGTCACGGTTTTATTTATTGATTTTGTATGAGATGCATGATGCATGATTTACTGCTTGTTATAGCATGTTTATTCAGACGTATAATCAGATCATACACCGTTTGGTGAGAATTTAAAAATCCCTCAATTTTCAAAATTAGTATATTGTCTTCCAAGCAGGGCCCTCGTCAAGGCTACGATCGACAGTAGTGTGAACTTTCAAGTGGAATAAGCACCTGTCTATCCTTGTGAGGTGCGAAGGATAAGTTAGTGATATCTGCCAATCAACATTGGGTCATACTTAACCGGATTACCTCAATGGTTGAGATTATGGAGGCAAAAGGGTTAAGATGTGCATTTATGTACTGAAAGTAATCATTACCTACTTAACCAACCAAGAGTCACATAATTCATGTGATTAGCAAGTGTTTCCTACCTAAAGCGTCTTCTTGAGTATAGTAGCCAAAGCTGGCTTGAGAATGATGAAATATGGATCTTGGTCCTACTATAACGTTTTTTGAACTTTCCGAATTAATACTTGAGGGTTATTCATTTGAAGAAAATAGTGGGAGAATCATTAATTAAAGTCATATTAATGATTTTAAAATATGACAACTAAAATTTAGAAAATTCTTCTCTGTAGATGTAATGGCTAATGCAATCGTTGCATCAAACTCTTTATCATTGTGATCCGTCCTTGAGAAGGACTAACTTAAGGGAGGAAACTTCCTCGACTGGTACATGAACTTGAGAATGAAATACCCGAAGGGGAGAACCTTAGAGGGGGTGAATAAGGTTCTCAAACATTTTAAACTTTTCTACCGAATTATTTTCCTAAGTGATCACTTTAACAACAATTATGTTCATTAAGCATATAAGGTGAATTAATGGATTATCAGTTAGATGACTTATGTGTTTAGAATGCAACACATAAGACTACAAGACAATGTATATGATCAAGGATTGTCTAGGTCAAGATTCATATATGCAAAGCTTGTAAGAACAAACACACAAGTCATGAGGAATGGCATTTAGCAAGAGGTATATAAACCTATAAAGATCTCTAAATGCAATTCCTATGCACGGCCAAGGATGGAGACAATGACCAAGTTGTTCAACTTTAAATAAACAATTACAGCTCAAACAATCAAGTTCATGTGAATATAAGCACAAGTATAAATAAGGAACTTGAAAGTAAAGATATAGAGTTAGAAGATCAAACACAATGATATAGAGTGGTTCGATCACAAACGATCTACATCCATTACCTTGGGACACACCCAAGGATTTTGGCAACTTTCCACTAGCTTGCCTTGAGAGAGCTTACAAGGAAGGACAAACCAACAAATGGTCTTTTACACACTCAAGTAACCTTCCAAGGGAAAGGCCAACTAATGGTCCTTTTATGCACACATACAACCCTCTAACCATGAGAACTCTTTCTCTAACCTAGTCTACCAAGTGAGGAAGTTTTACGAACACATTCAACAGTACTTCTATTTTGGGTTCACCACTCACTCTAGTCCTAATGATTACAAGAAAGATACACTCCAACTAATGGAGGCCCAAATCCACCACTCTCACAAACAAACTTTGCCACTCAACCTATTACAAAGAAAGATAATCTCAACACGTGAGATTTTACATTTAAGCTCAAGAAAAAGAAATCCCTCTAAGGTTTGGATAATACAATGTAATCTCTAATTCACATTTGAGAATGAAAGAATATGTAGATGAAGTTCTTTCTCAAATAGAAATATTTTGATGAATGATTGGAAGAATTTAGCTTAGGAAAGTGTTTGATTTGCTTGTCTAAAACTTGTATGTGAATGCCCCTCTATTGGCTTGAGCAAAGAACAAAAATCAGTTAAAAAGGCAATTTATAGGGTCCAAAAATAGCAAGCAAATCGAGTTACAATGACTATATTTTTGCTTTGACAGGACAGCTTCGGTCGACCGGACTAGGCAGTCGATAGCCTGAAGTAGTTCTAAAGTTTAGTCCAAAGGCTTTTGTCTACATATAGGTCGATTGTGATAAGTGGTCCTGTCAAACTAGGCACATGTCGATCGACCGACCTGAATTAAGTCTTCCGAGATATTTATAGTCGTTGGTGTTTTAGAACATTTAAAAGTGATAAAGTACAAAAGACACTTTGGTCGACCGGACTTCATCAGGTCGCCCGAGGTCTAGGACCCGGTCGACTAGACTTTAGTCATAAGTGGTTTTCTACTTAATCAACTTTCTAATGTTCTCAAACTCATGCCCAAGTGTTTTTGAAATATATTTAAAACATTTTAATGAGCTTAGGCATTAACCAACACTTAAAGAATGTTTTACAAAACCTTTGAAAGATTAAATCAAAGTATGAGATATGGTTTTGATAACATGCAAGAGTATGAGCTTCAACATACTATAAATTATTATTCATCAAATAAGATTAGTCACAAGAGATATACCTATAAGCACCTTGACTAATCTTCTTCTTGGTCTTCAAGTCTTCAAGATGAGTTCCTCTTTGAGCTTGGACTTGAGACCTTTGATCAACATCTACTTGTGATGAAGTCCTTTGTAGTCTTGAAAAATTGTAGCGTCTTGGACTTTAACACTTGTTGATCTTGCTTTGATTTTGCAATATCTTCCATTAGCATGATGGATGACCTTTTGGCTTGTGGTATGGGACTTGCAAAATGAAGACTCTTCTTGTTTGTAGAATGACCTTTGAAATCCGCAAGAATATCTTCCTTTGATTTTGTAATATCTTTCAATGGCATTGTGAATGACCTTTGAGCTTGTGCCATTGAAGACTTGCAAAATATAGCTTCTTCTTATTGTAGAATGATCTTTGATGTCCACAAGAAGCTACCTTTCAATGCATGTGTGAGTTCATAATATCCTATCATTGAAACACAAGCTCACACAAACATTAGAACTTCTCAATGTCTTGTAATCATCAAAACAAGATTGATCACATTAGCCCTTAGGGCTTACAATCTCTCCCTTTTTTATGATGACAAAACATTGATGGAAATGGGAATGAATTAACAAAAGGATAAAGCAATTAAGCACAAAATATCAAAGCATGAGATAAGGATGCAAATGATCAAGGCAAGTAGATGTTTTGAAAAATCATTCTACTCTCCTATTTTAAAGAATTCCTTATCTACCCCATTTTGCAAAGTTCTTAGTTTTCTCCTTTTGTAAAATTACCTTTCTTGGCACATTTGCAAATCTAATTTGTCTCCCCCTTTTTGTTAAAATAAAAAAGGTTCATCAGAGCGTCAATAAGAAAAGCATTTTCACCTTCTTTTTGTTAAAAATAGAGATCCAAAGGATCAAAACATGAAAGTCTTTAGGAGGGATCAAGTTTAAAACATGGAGAAGCTAGTTGGTCAATAGTAGAAAGTTAAGCAAAAGAGAGCAAAACTAAAGACCAAAAGAAAGAAACCTTTAAAGCTATGTAAGCACATCATTTGTAAAAAGCCATTTAAATGAAAATATGAGTGGCCAAGAGATGATGCTTATCTAAGATGAATGCAAGCTTTAAAAGAATCTTTTGAAGAAGTTTTAAGCTTGGTTGATTTCAAAATAAGGAGAGCACATAGTGACACATAAAATCTAAAATGGTCATATGGCTAAAAAATAAATATACAACTCAAGCTAAAAGATGAGGAGATGAAGGAATAAATCAAAAAAGAACAATCTCCCCTTTTATCAAAATCAAATGTTAGCTATAACAAGATGAAAGCAAGTTATAAAGCTTAGCTAACAAAGAAAAGATGAATGTGATAATATGAAAGTATAAACATATGAAAGGCATATGTATCACAATCCAAAAACAAACCCAAATAGGAAGTGTAAAGTTAACACCTTGGAGAACATTCCTCTTTGAGACAATGGTTAGCCAAATAGTATAACAACTAAGGCAATGAGCTAACCAAAGTAGTCAATTGAGATCAAAAGATATAAGAGAAAAAAACACATGATCTCAAATGATAAGGGATGTAGTACATAAGATAAGCAAGAAATGGCATACTACTCCCATGAGTTTTTCACAAGTTTGCTCAAAAAACAAAATAAGAAAATAAGAAAACAATGCCAACTCATGATGTGATGATGCATATGATATGACAAGGGTAGGCATACATCACATATATACGAGGGGTTATAAGATAGACAACATATAAAAACTCCCCCTCAAACAGTGCCCAGATAAGGAAATGCAAAAATTGAAAAGATATAAGTTTAGAGTGTACAGTTGTTGCAGAAACATAGCATGTTCGGTCGACCGCCGCATTTGTATCCGGTCGGCCAGAGATCTGGTAGAGAGAAACAGAGAGACTTCCATCTTCTTCTTCACCTTTGGATGCTTTCCATGGTTGTTGGTGAAGTGAGATTTCTCGTTTTCTCTGTTTGGCTAATGCATTGGCTCTGCTTCCAACAATGTGTCCTAATATGATATCGTTTAAAGAGCATATGCAAGAAACAACAAGAACTTATGTGACACCTAGAGGGAGACTAACAGACTTTGAAATCAATAAAACAAAACGAGTCTCTTCCTAAAGTAGTTTGTTAAGAATATAGTTCAAAATGAATTCAAACCAAACTACAAATGTGATGTTTAAGAAGGTAAGGCAAGGAAAGCACATAAACACATAAGTTTTTAAATGGAAGTTATGAATCAATCAAGCTGTGCACAAACTTCCTAAAGATGGATAACCAAAAAGAGATGGAGGTTCTAGAAATATTAACAACAAGCCATCAAAATTAGTGATATTTGAAAATTTTGAAAATTGAATTCATATCACTGGGGAAGGAGGATAGGTAAAACTGCAATTTAATACATATCCTTTCTTCAAAGCATGATAGAATGTGAAAGAATGCAACATGTTTTGCAAGAAATCCCCAAGGAGACATGACAACCAAGATTTTAATAAGCACATTTGTCATGGGGTACTTTTCCTATGAAATTTCTCACCAAGTACAGACTCTCAACAAACTAATCAAATGCTAGGAGTTAAAATATCAAAGAAGTTTCAAGGAAACATGACAACCAAGATAATATGAGGTACATTTGTCTTGTATTACATCTAAGTAAACATACTCATCAAATTATACTGTATCAAAACAAGACTTAAAGAGCATACAACTCAAAAATACTCTCCATAATCTCTAAGTATCCATATAAAAGGCACATATAAAAATAATTATTTGAATAGTGCATAAGAGGGGTTTAAAAATAACAAATAAGAAAGTTCCCCCTTACGATGTGCCGATTTGGTTTAAGATGTTTTGGAAAATCTTGGAAGGTTTTTAAGAATTGATAACAGAAGTTCTAACTTCCAAGAAATTTGAAAATAAAGGCATAAAAGCAAAAGCTCAGAAAAATATCATTTTAAAGATGGAGCAGAGCACTTTGGTCAACTAGATGTGAATCTCGGTAGAACGGTGTCCATGCCCTTCGGGCGACCGGAAACAAATGGTCAGTCGACCGGGGTTATGGCTGACATGTATTTTCTGGTTTTTCAAATTTGACCAAAATGCCTTTAAATGATTTTAAATCACTTCCAAAACATCATGAGCAACTTTGAATGGATAAAAGCAAGTAAGAACAAGAGTTAAAACTCATAAAAACATCAACGTGCTCAAAATCGGACCTTAGGATCTTTAAAGAAGAAAACAATGAAAAAACAAATAAGGTTCTCATATTTTTAGGCCCTTTTGGAATTTCCAAATTGTTTTAAAGCAATGTAAAGCATATAGAAACAAAGTTGTTGGCTCATATCATTGCCCAAAAACAACATCAACAAGAGAGTATGACAATCATCAAGAATATGCCACAAAGGGCTAAAATCAAGTCATACCTATCAACAAAGGTGGCTCAAAGAAGCACACCATAATTAGAATGAACAAATCAACAACATGCCATATGATATAATCCAAAGCAAGGTTGTTTGCATTCTTAAGTATAAAAATTTAAACCAACAGATATGGACATCTAGTAAAGATAAAGTTAGAAAACACAAGATTTCTGTATATCCATTGAAATAAGGTTTTCCAAAACTCTTTAAGCAACTATAGAAAGATGAAAACTTTTAATATCAAGTTGCTACAAAGAGGGATAAACCGTGTAAAATAAAGACACCTTAGGTTCTTTGAGAACTTTAAAACCTTTTAATCGTAACTAAGGTGGTCATTTTGAAAATGCCTTTCTAGAAATCAAGAATTGAAACACATAGGCACATCAAAACAAGTTATAGCCAAACTCATAAGATAAGAAAGAAAAGCACATGAGATATGACAATAGAAAATTAAAGCAAGAGCAGGCATATGAAATCATCAAGAATAATAAGCTAAACCAAGAGAGAAAAGGTTAAGCTACCATTTTTTTCTTCTTTTGATGATTCATTGAGTGTTTGGCTTCTTTTGCGCTTACTTGACCTTCCTCATTGAGATTTTATCTTTGAAACTCTTGAGGATGTCTTTTGGGGGTCACTCCGATCTTCTTCTCTCATTTTGAGATGTTTGCCTCTTAGAGTTGATGTATGGAATTTTACTTGGCTTAGTAGACTCATCTTCCATTGAAGTGTCTCTTCTGGCCTTGGTCATTCTATTTTTGGAAATTTTGCTCTTCTTCCCATTTTTCTTCTTCTAGACCTAGTCACTTTTAGTCCATTCTTTGCATTTCTTGAAAGTGTGGCTAGTCTACTTTTCATCTCCTTGAAGTTGAGCTCATCTTTGAAATTTTGTCTTGCTCATTTTCTTCAAGGAGGAAGTGTCTTCTTCATATGAAGTGAGAAGATGGATGATCTTAACTTTATGTATTCATTCCTCTACTCTTTGCATTTGTTTCCTACATAAGAAGACACTTATGGTACCCAATTTTGTTTGGGTCCTAGAGGGTTAATGATGGGGCTTTTCAACCTACTTGATGAGTACGCCTCTATTAATAAAATCTCTATATGATGCTACATATTGAGATGATGATCAAGGATGATAAAAATCAAGCACATCAGGTTAAGCATATTCAAATGAAGATCAAGCTTCAAAGAGATATAGGAATCTGCATTCTTGTGTTTGTGTTTGTACTCTAGGAAATTTAGATATAGAGAAACAAGTAGAGCACAAAACACATTATCAAGATAATATAACATATGAACATAACAAAAAGAGATTTTTAAAGAAACAAGTTTATGCTTTTAAAACATCATGCTTGACAAGTTTGGAATAAACAATTAGCACATTGTCAAGCAAAACATGATATAAATAAAAGCATCAACAAATAAGCACATACTCTCTTTTTCTTTTAAATAACTAGAAGTATATCCTAAACTACTTGCACTGAGAATCTTTCCTTAAGGTGAGCAAGCAAGTTTGAAAATCAATTGGGCAAATACTTCTTAGTCATTTACTTAACTCATCATATAGCTAGGTTATAGCACATAAGGATTAAAAGAAAATTAATGATCACTAACAAGGGATGAATTAAGCTATTGTACCTCAATGCTCAAGGAGCTTGGACTACTTACCATTTTGGTTGATCTTCTTTATCAATAAGACCATTGAGGCCTTTTGTGTGATCTTTGTCATGATCATCACTTTCATTTGAAGCTCATTGAGAGGATGACATGTGATTGCTCCTTTTTCCTTGTTCATCCTTGATTGATGGGATGGAAGCAATCCCTTCTTCTTTAATAGCAAGTGTAGAGTCATCACGATGGATGGACTTTCTTTTCTTGATGAACCCTCTACAATCTTGACATCCTTGTCATTTGACTCTTTTCTTGGTGTCTTAGCCAATTTTTGTCATTCCTTGTAGTTCATATCTTTTTTGCGAAGCTTACAACTTTTTGTACCTACAAGGAATTCTTGTGAACAAATTTGGTACCTTTTGAAAGGTCCTTCATGATTAGCTCAATAATCTCAAGTAGCACATATAAGCATAAGGATTATGCAAAACAAAACCAAAATAACTAGAAGGATTCTTATATGAATAAGGCATGACAAAACAAGAATCAATCAAGTTTCATATGCTACATCTCATCAATACATTATCTAGGAAATCAAGTAAAAAGGAAGGGAACATGCTAAGGACATCTGTATGGATATGACAACAAAGAAAGTGAGATGCAACATATATAAGATCAAGCATATAAAAATATATACCAAAAACACTTGAACACATTAATTAAAGTGTTAAGAGACAGTGATTTTGATACCTTTGCTTTCTTACCAAGTGATGAGGATAATCGATTGATAGTTTAGCTCTTGTCATCACTTGATGCTTTTCTCTTTGTTTTTAAGCAACTTGGTTCTCCAATTGATTTACATTTGAGCTTGAGAATCCAAGTGCTAAGGAGTGCTTTTGAATTTATTCTTTTTGGCACATCTCATTTTATCCGCCCCAATGCCACTTCTCTTTGAATATTTATCTTTGAAGCTTTGTGCACAACTCTTCCTCTTCCTTGTGATTCCCTCATCTCTTCCATAGTTCTCTTTTGACTTTGGCATTTTGACACCTTGTTTGTTGGTTGAAGGAACATAAGGTCCTGATTCTATAAACCTCAAGAAGGTGAAATCATTAGATGACAAAAAGAGTTTAACCATTTAGTCACATAGAGAATATGAAGTCATCACTAAAGGTTAGAGAAGACTCTTCTAAAGAATGGGTAGAAAAGCGTGTGGTCATAGATCCTCCTAGGGTGTTAATCCTAACAAAAAGGGAGACTAGGCTCTAAAATCAATGGAAATACATGTAGGGCATTTGCAATAACCGTAGGGGAAAAGCTTAGAGGATGTGGAGGTGAATAAGGTTCTCAAACTTTTTAAACTTTTCTACTAAATTCTTTTCCTAAGTTATCACCTTAACAACAATTATGTTCATTAAGCATATAAGGTGAATTAAAGGATTGTCACCTAGATGACTTGTGTATTTAGAATGCAACACATAGGAATACATGACAATGTATGTGATCAAGGATTGTCTGGGTCAAGATTCCTATAAGCAAAGATTGTAAGAACAAACACACAAGTCATGAGGAATGACATTTAGCAAAATATATATAAAGCTATAAAGATCTCTAAATGCAATTCCTATGCCCAAGCCAAGGGTAGAGATAACAAGCAAGTTGATCAACTCTAAATAAACAATTATAGCTCAAACAATCAAGTTCACGTGAATGTAAGAATAAGTACAAATAAGGAACTTGAAAGTAAAAAGATAGAGTTAGAAGATCCAACACAAGGATGTAGAGTGGTTCGATCACAAACGATCTACATCCACTACCTTGGGACACACCCAAGGATTTTGGCAACTTTCCACTATCTTGTCTTGAGAGAGCTTAAAAAGAAGGACAAACCAACGAATGGTCTTTTACACACTCAAGTAACCTTCCAAGGGAAAGGCTAACTAATTGTCCTTTTATGCACACATGCAACCCTCTACCCATGGGAACTCTTTATCTAACCTAGTCTACCAAGTGAGGAGATTTTACGAACACATTCAACCGTCTTTCTATTTCGGGTCCACCACTCACTCTAGTTCCTATGATTACAAGAAAGATACACTCCAACTAATGGAGGCCAAAAACCACCACTCTCACAAAAAAAAGCCTTGCCACTCAACCCATTACAAAGAAAGATAATCTCAACACATGAGCTTTTACATTTAAGCTCAAGAAAATGCAACCCCTCTAAGGATTGAATAATAAAATGTAATCTCTAATTCATATTTGAAAATGAAAGAATATGTAGATAAAGCTCTTTCTCAAATAGAAATGTTTTGATGAATAATTGGAAAATTTTAGCTTAGGAAAGTGTTGGATTTTCTTGTCTAAAACTTGTATACTAAGGCCTCTCTATTGGCTTGAGCAAAGAACAAAAATCAGCCTAAAAGGCTATTTATAGGATCCAAAAATAACAAGCAAATCGAGTTACAACAGCTGCATTTTTGCCTTGACAGGACAGCTTCGGTCGTCCGAAGTAGTTCCAAAGTTAAGTTCAAAGGCTTCTGTCTACATATTGGTCGACCGTGATAAGTGGTCCGGTTGAACTAGGTATATGTTTGTCGTCTGACCTGAATTGAGTCTTCCGAGATATTTATAGCTGTTGGAGTTTTTTAACATTCAAAAGTGATAAAGTACAAAAGAGAAACTGCCCTAGTTTTATTGCCGGGAAAAAGCTTGGAAAGGGAACAAATGTTGCTTTTGGCTCAAGTATTTATGTTATTGAGATCAACTTGTCTTCTATTACTTCCTCATGCGTATTAGATACCGGATGTGGTTCTCACATTTGCATGAATGTGTAGGGACTACAAAGGAGTGGAGAGATGGCAAAAAGCGACGTGGACCTACGCGTTGGCAATGGAACAAGAGTTTCTGCATTAGTTGTAGGAACATACAGTCTTAGATTGCCTTCTGGATTGTTCTAGATTTAGATAGTTGTCTTTATGTACGTACATTAACAAAGAATATTATTTTGATCTTTTGTTTGGACAATATGGGTTTTGATATTCATATTAAAAACCAATGAATGTCGTTATCGCTAAATGATATCTTTTATTGTAGTGCTACTTTGGTGAATGGTTTATACTTGTTAGACCTAGAGTCACCGGTTTATAACATAAATACAAAGAGGATAAATAATAAATAATCTAATCGTACATACCTCAGGCATTGTCTCTTAGGCCATATAAACGAAAATCGCATTTCCAAACTATATAAACATGGATTGTTGGAATAATTTGATTTTGAATCATATGATACATGTGAACCCTGTTTAATGAGTAAGATGACTACTTCTCCTTTTACTAGAACTGAAGAATAAGTAAATGATTTGTTTGAACTAATACATAGAGATGTATGTAGTCCATTCAATATCCATGCAAGATGTGGTTATCTATATTTCATTACTTTTACTGATGATTTCAGTCGTTTTGGATACGTATTTCTTATGAAATACATGTTTGAAGCCTTTGAAAAGTTTAAAAAGTATAAAAATGAAGTAGAAAACCAGCTAGGCAAAAGTATTAAGATGCTTCGATCCGATCGAGATGGGGAATACTTAAGTCAAGAATTTCGTGACTATATAAATAGTTGTAGAATTGTTTCACAACTTTTTCCTCCGGCTACTCCTCAACGGAATGGTGTATCCGAAATGATAAATTGAACTCCATTAGATATGGTGCGATCAATGATGAGTCACGCGAGACTTCCAAACTCCTTTTGGAGATTTTCTTTAGAAACAACAGCTTTAACACTAAATAGAGTTCCATCTAAATATGTTGAAATGACACCATATCATATATGGACTGGGAGGCATCCTAGTATGTCTTTCTTATAGATTTGGGGTTGTGAGGTGTTTGTGAAACGTTCAGCTTTGGACAAGCGCATCCCAAAGTCAGTCAAGTGCATATTCGTGGGGTATCCTAAGGAAACTAAAGGGTACTATTTCTACATCCCGAAAGAGAACAAAGTGTTTGTAACTCTTAACAGAGTTTTTCTATAAGAGGAATTTCTTTCTGGGAATACAAGTGGGAACCATGTGGAACTTAGTGAAGTTTCGGAACTTGGAGAAATTCCAAGGGAACTTGGTGAAGTTCCAGGCACAAGTGACCAAGTGGAATTCGAACAAGATACACAAGTTGTTGTGGAACCAGTTCCAGAAACACAAGAATTGCGTAGGTCTAGTAGAGTTCGTAGATCACCCGATTTTTTTTTTTTTCGTAACAGAACATGGAGATGTTATGTTTATTGATCATGATGAACCTACAACCTACAAACAAGCAATTACTAGTACAGATTCTATGAAATGGCTTGAGGTCATGAGATCCGAAATGGATTCCATGTACACTAACCAAGTATGGATCTTGGTAGATGCACCTGAGGGGGTGACCCCAATAGGGTGCAAATAGGTTTTCAAATTAAAAACTGAAATGTAAGGGAATGTTCAAACGTACAAGGGCGACTTGTTAAGAATTTTTTAAACAGATTCATATGATGATTCTATTCAAACGTACAAGGGGCGACTTGTCAAGGATTGCTATATATCAACATTATTCTTATGACGATTCTATTTGTACCTAAATCCTTGGACTTAAGATCACACAAGATTTCCTGCTTGCCTAATGGTATGCTTTGATGGTGTCAAACACCTTCTGTAACTAGGTGGGCTATAAAGTTATTTGTTGGGTGTATTTATGAACCATGTCTGGATGAGGTGTGATAGATAGAGGATTTGTCCCTCCTATATAACAGGAGTGATATCTTGGGCCCCTTGATAGAGTGAGACTAATTCATGGTCATGAACAAGTAAATTAATATGAGATATTAATATCATTTGATTAGTCTACTCGGGAATCAAGAAACTGACTGAATGGACTATATAAGTTTGACATACTCCGTGACTTGTGTTCAATCTAGATATCGAGGACAAAGATCATATTTGTGGTTACTTGAATAACCGTGACTATTTGTGAATTAGGAGTAATGATGTGTTGCTAGATACCTCTCACTACTATTAACAATTCTTGTCACGTCCAACATAGCAAATACCTAAAGGGTCCACATTATAATCAACTGGATTGGGCTTGTTAGATTTTACATTTGATGTAAGTGCTCAATTAGATTGGGAAGGCTTAATTGGATTGGGCGTTCGATTGGATTGGGCAAAACCGGACACGGTCGATAGAAAGCTGTCTCGGGTCGACAGAAATAGTTTGTCACTCCGGTCGGCAGGACCAGGTCAAAACCGGCACATTTACATGTGTGAGTGAGTGAGCGTGTGTTTGCGTGCGCAATTTGTGAGTGGTTGTAGTGGGAGAGAAATAAAGGGAGAGTAGTGGGTAATTCCACTAACACCACATTTGATGAAGAATTGTTCTTCTTTATTATTACTCTCATTATTGATTATTCTCTCTAGCTCTCATTAACATTCCTAGCCAAATTTTTGAGAAGAAAATTCTCTGAATTTTGTCTCTCTTGTACACTCTCGAGAACAATTAAAAGAGAAGAAAATACAATTTTCTTATCTTTTTTATTTCTGGTTTTCCTTAGTTTCCTATACTTTGTAGATTCCAGGAAAGGTGTTTCCAAACTTCGGAGCTCTTTGGACTAGCATTTGAAAGTGAAGTAACAAGCTCAGAAGTTGGTGTGTGGATACTGGTAGAGACAGGAGTCTGAAGGCTTCTATTGGTAGTTTAACGTAGCATAATCCGGGCAACATCGATTATATCGATAAAGGTTTAATTCCTATCACACGGTTTTGGTTCTTTCTCGTGAATCGATCCTTTAAAGTAGTGTAATCTCGTGCTATTTTATTCTGCTTCATTTTGGGGGATTACGGATTTTTCCTTTCATAAACAATGCGTTTGTTTTCGCAAAGCAAGTTTGAATTATCTTCAATTAAGGATTCAGTTTTATGAATCATCTTCTTGTTTTTTTTTTTTTTTTGCAATTTCCTTCAATTGAGCGTACATATCACATAGCACATCTCGGGGATCTTCCTCATCAAAATTATCTTGACAATTATATAATGAAGAAGTGGATTGTAAATAATCCTCAAGTGTCATGAAGCAAACATTGATTTTCTTATTGCTTGGGTGATCATCTTCATCATCACTATCATCTTAATCCCAAGTGCCAATCATTCCTTTTCCATTCTTTGAATTGAAGAATATCTTCTTCTTTCCATCCTTGTTTTCCTTTCTTTGGCTTTTGGACAATCCCCAATGAAGTGTTTACTACTTCCACACTCATAGAAACTCATGCCACTTGGATTTTGAGAGAATTGTACTTTCTTAGCTTGAAATGGTTTTCCCCCTTTCCTACATAGAATACTTTTTGCATTCTTCTAACCACCATTTCCATTGTCTCATCATCGAGATCAAGTTCTTCATCATCACTTGTTTTCTCCTCATGATCATTTTTGTTTTCACTAGCTTTGAGTGCAATTCCTTTTGGTGCATTTTCACCATTTTCCAAACTAGTTTTCCTTTTTAGTATCATCTCATGAGTGAGAAGAGGTCCAATGAGTTCTTCCGTTGGATAAGACTATAAGTCTTTTTGTAAGCCCTAAGGGCGAAAGAACTCAGTTTTTGATAATGGACAAACATTTGATGTTGTGTCTAATGATCTTAATCTTTGTGATAGAATATCGGAACTCATAATGGAAGCTCTAAGTACTTCAATCAAGCCATGTTTAAGATTCAAAGCTATATACTTGATGGCACATCTCATCATGTTTGAAGATTGAAGACTTAGGTTTGGTTAGAATAAGCTTAGTCTCTATAGTCTTTATCTTATAAGCTCTAACCAATGCTCTCATGAACATAAGCTTACTACACTCAAGTCTTGCATGCTCATAAACACGTTTTCAAAAGGCTAAGTTTCAAAATGATTCTCATATGTGTTCATATCTCAAAAGCCTTTGATTTCAAAGTATAAGTCTTTTTAAAACGGTTTTCAAAATGCTCTTACTTGTTACATATTGAGAAAACCTTTTAGACTTCAATAGATTTCAAAACGTGTGAAAAGTCAACATCTCTCAAAGCTCAGAAGGTCGGATCATCCGAGCTTGCCTCGAATCAATCGAGCATAAACAGAGAGCTGGCTTTTGGAGGTTCGGTCGACCGAAGTGCCTGTGTTCGGCTCACCGAGCTCTTGAACGATCAACCGAGCTCTACGAGAACTAGCCGTTATTTGACCGTTGCAGAGTCATTTTTCAACATATTTTGAAATGTATATAAACTCTAAAGCTGCTGGATGACTCCAAGACTTGCACATTGAAGATAGATTGATTTCTTATCAAGTCTAAACACTTTCAAAGTAAAATGCACTTCATCTCCATGATCTAAATCATTCAAAGGTGAATTTCGAAAAGCAAGACAAAGAGTGTGGTTCCTATGTTCAAAGAGCTGAAAATTGATGTACTTAAAAGGTATCTATCTTTCACTTAGAAGAGTGAACAACCTTGTTTTTTATCCATCTTATTCCCTTTCTTAGTGATAGGGTTAATCTTGTAAAAAGTCCTACTTTGTGTGGGCAAGTAACTCTTAGTGAGTTTTTGTATTGTGGTTGTGTTGTAAAACTCTTTGTGAGTTAGCCACAAGTGTAAAGTTCTTCTTAGTGAAGTTGTTAAAATCCTTGGGTGCGGCTCAAGGTAGTGGATGTAGATTCTGAGTGAATCGAACCTCTATAAATCCTTTGTCTTGTTGTTGGGTTTAGTATTGCTTTTGTTCATCTTGCACAAACTTACACTAGCATTGAATAGATTCGAAAAAGTTTGCAAGATCGATTAAAACCCAATTCACCCCCCCCCCCCCCCCTGTTGTGTTTTACAATTGGTATCAGAGCCTCGTCTTCATCTTTAGCTTAACCGCTTGAAGTAAAGATTATGACCGGTAATTCCGCATTAGCCTACGTAGAGGGGTCTTCCACGAATAGACCACCACTTTTTTATGGAAATAATTATGAGGCTTGGAAAGACCGTTTCAAGATATATGTGTGCTCCATAGATTATTCTTTATGGCATATATTTGAAGAAGGTCCTTTTGTACCTATGAAGATGGTGGATGGTGTTCAAGTGCCAAAGCCGGACAATGAGTTAAATGAAGTTGAGTCCAAGAAAATGACTCAAAATTATAAGGCAATGAACATTCTTAGTTGTGCCTTGAATCCGAATGAGTACAACCGTGTCCTTGGAAGAAAATCCGCACACTCCATGTGGAAAATGCTTGAAGTTACTCATGAAGGCACAAATCAAGTCAAAGAGTCAAAGTTGAATATGCTTGTTAGAGAATTTGAGCTATTCTCCATGAAGCCTAATGAATCTATCAATGAGATGAACTCAAGACTCACCAACATTGTAAATGGGTTGAGGTCTAATGGCAAGGAGTATACTTCCGGAGAAATAAATAGGAAGATTCTCAATTCTCTTCCTAAAAGTTGGGAAACAAAAGCTCTTGCCATTGAAGAAGCCAAGGACTTAAAGACATATTCAACGGAAGAACTTATTGGCTCTCTACTCACCTTCGAGATGAAGAAAAGGAAAAATGGTTCTAATAAGGGTATTGATCTTGATTCTATCATCAATCATGAAGAAGTAGAGAAATTGTTCTTAAATCTCAACAATGCAAAGCGCTTGTTAAGCCATTGGGATGAAGAAGGAAGTGAGGATGATCAAGAAGAAAATGACCCCATGTGTCTTATGGCATTTGGTAATGAGGTACATCCTTCTCCCTCTATTTCAAATTCTTATGATGATGATGATAATAATGAGGATGATCCTAATGAGCTTTTATGTGATATGTATGATCAATTAAAGAAATGTGCAAAGCAAAAACAAAGATATGAAGCTTAAAAATTGAATCTTTGCTTGAAGAAAGATCTAGGTTGTCTAGTGAGAACAAAAAGATATGTGATGAGGTTGATTGCTTGAAAATCGAAAATGAAAAGCTTATTGCTACATGCAACACTTCCTCATTAAAGTATCTAGAAGCCTATGATAAAGTGTCTTCTCTTGAATGCAAACTTGTTGAGTTTGATAGTTTGAAAAACAAAGTTGTTGAGCTCACTTTACTTGTTGATAAGTTCTCCAAAGGATCAAAAGATCTTGATCATATTCTTGGTATGCAACGTGCTTCACATGATAAACATGGTCTTGGTTATATTGCTAATCATGTTGGCATTGCTAGCTCTTCTCATATTCCTAAGAAGCATGTTGTGAATGCTAGAACACCAAATAGGCCAAATAGATCTTTTAAGCATGTTCACAAATCTTTTGAGCCATCTATTTGTTGCACTTATTGTGGAAAACATGGTCACACTTGTGTTAGATGCCATGTGAAGAAAAAGATTGAAAGGGGAGTTAAAACCATATGGAGAGTTAAGCGTACTTTAACTAACCCCCATGGACCCAAACAAAAGTGGGTACTAAAAGTTACTCTTCCCTTGAGTTTATAGGTTCTTATTAGATCAAAGGAGATGTGCCAAAAGAAGAAATTCAAAAGCACTCCTTAACACTTGGATTCTCAAAGCTCAAATGTTAATCAATTGGAGAATCGAGTTGCTTAAATACCAAGAGCAAAGCATCAAGTGATGACAAGAGCCTTAGTGTAAATCCAATATCTTCATCACTTGGTAAGAAAGCAAAGGTATCAAAATCACCTTCTCTTAACACTTTAATTAATGTGTTTAAGTGTTTTTGATATATACATTTTTTATATATGCTTGCTCTTATATATGTTGCATCTCACATTCTTGAATTTTATATTTATATAGATAACCTTTAGCATGTTCTTTATTGTCCATGTTTATTTAGCTAAGGTATCTATGAGATGTAGCATATGCAACTTGATTGATTCTTGTTTTGTCATGTCATATTCATTTAAGAATCCATCTAGTTGTCTTGGTTTTTGATTTGCATGATCCATTTGCATATTTGTGTTACTTGAGATATTGAGCTAATCATGAAGGACCTTTAAAAAGGTACCATATTTGTTCTCAAGAATTCCTTGTAGGTAACAAAGAGTTCTAAACTTCAAGAAGAAGATATGAACTACAAGGAATGGCACAAATGAGCTAAGACTACAAGAAAAGAGTCAAATGCCAAGGATTACAAGATTGTAGAGGGTTCATCAAGAAAAGAAAAGTTACCCATCAATGTTGACTCTACACTTGTCATGTAAAGAAGAGGAGATTGCTTTCATCTCATAAATCAAGGATGAACAACAAAGAAAATGGAGCAATCACATGTCAACCTCTCAATGAGCTTCAAAAGATAATGATTGTGACGCCCCCAATTCCACCCCTAGGTACAACTGGGGCCGAATAGGGCATCTATCTACCTCTCGGTAGTAAACATGAAGTAACGTTCCTGTATAACACGCTTAAAAGAAACAGACTAACCGTTTATAAACAGAATATTCACATTTCTAAACTATACATCCTCAAAATATAGTTCATGACCTGTATAACCTTACTAATTAATACAATATAGCGGAATTATCAAAATACATAATTTACATTAATCCAAAATAAACGGCTAATCTAGAACAACTAGTAATCCGAACGTGCATTCCAGGGTTTGACAAAACAATCTCAATGGAGCTCGCTAGTACACTTCATACCTGCATTTTGAGATGCAGTTTGAAAGAAAACGTGTAAGCTATTGCTTAGTGAGTTCCTGTGTGTGTGCAACAGTGTACATTTAATGTAAAATTCTAATATAAAAAGATGCTCATGCAGTTTTGTAAATCATACAGTTTTGTTTCATTTCTGTATACAATATGATAGTAATTGATTCATATAACAGAGAACCAGATGTTAAGAAGTCCAGGTACAAGAAAACCAGATATTAAGAAGTCCAGGTACAAGATAACCAGATACCAACCGAACACCAGATACGCGCGCGATTTTCTACCTTATCCACCAGAAATCCTGCGGGTAAATCACAGGGTAGGGTACCTACTAGCCCTGTATTCACCTAGATCTGACCATCCCGAGTTAAAACTCCTAACCCGGAATTGGCCAACCTCTTATGTACTGCAGAGCTATACGCCAGAAGTCGTCAGCCCTTGCTTTCCCGACCATGGCGCAAGACATCTACAGCCTTGGGGCCCACAAGAAAAGTATGATTTAGCGTGCTATCGAATAGCAGTATGATTTAGCGTGCTTCAGAGAAGCAATAAGATAGCGTGCTTCAGAGAAGCAATAAGGTCCGTTAATTCCATTAGTTACAACTGGCCGGCTCGGGGTGTTATGTTTGTAATGATAATTCTCGTATTAAATCGACACCCGGCCTGGGCCTATACAGAATGTATGCAACTTTATAAAACATGCAAGAATGATCAATGTCTGTATATGATTATATGAAAGCAGTTCTAAATTCATTACAGAAATATATTTGGAACTCACAGGTTCTTAAATTCCAATTGAAACAGTTTAAGAAAGCTTGGAACGCACAGGTTCCTAAATTCCCGTTTAAAAAGGTTTAAGAAAAGAGGAACTCACCTTATAAGATTTAAACTCTTAACGCCTTACGAAGTCTCGGGATGTTCCAGTTCGGCTCCTATCACATAATAAGATTCACCAAATAGAATTACTTAGATGTCGACCAACGAACATGTCAAGCATTTCACTAACATTCTATCTTACACGCAATCCCACTTAGGTGCTCATACAATTAGTGAATCAATAATCTAACCTTTAGCTATAAGATTTCCCCTTCTTATGTTCTTTCCAAAACCATACAAAGAATGAGAGCCATACTACATACTCAACGTCCTTTTTCCGAGAGTTATTGGAGACGAAATAATAATTAGAATCCTTTAAGTATTAGTTTACAAGTAGTAGAGAAATTATCACTTTGGCCTTACACATTCTTGTTACTATCAATGTCACAATCTCATTCTTCCTTATACTTAAAGTGTCTTGTAACTATTTCTACGCAAAACTTCTTAGAATCCCTTTTTCATAGACTACATTCTCAAGAACAAAGAACACCTACATTTATTCAATCAAGAATTCCAATTAAAGTGACAATACTTTTTATTGAGCAAGCCCAGGATACACAAAAGCACATATCCATTCACAACTTACATTTAAAAATATGAAGACACCCTTATTAATTATTCCTCTTTAAACTTATGCTCATCAAATAGCAGCAGTAGTTAAAACTGAAAACAGAGACAACATATGCTCATATTACTAAAGCTATTGTCTCATAACTAGGAAAAAAAATCAGAAAATAAGAGTACAACCTATAGATTAAAGAGCAGCCCGGATTCCCTATTGATTTCCAAGAAACAGCAAGCAATTCATGGCTAACCAATGATCATATGAGAAGCAAAGAGGGACAACCACCCTTAAGAACTTCCAAACCATTCAACCTTCAATACTAAACCAAGAAATCGGAAATGATCATCACTTAACTTCTCTAATATCCAATGCATAATATTGATTGAATTGAAATAAAAGGGACAACCTTAAATCCTGCCCAAAACTACCCTTCACTTTTAGAAGCAGATTTACATTCCAAAGGAAACAGAAAACAGCAACAAAGAAAACAAAAGCAAGAAATATTCAGGAAACCGAAAATAGAAAAGAGAAAACAGAAAATAGCAACCAGAATCAGGAGCAACCGAGGGAACAGAACCATTCATATACTATACTTCTTCTTTTCCACAATATACTAATCAATTAACAAGAGCATGAACCATAAAATGAATCAGAAGTATGAAAACAGAAGAAAGAAACCAGAAGCGAGACAACCAACAGAAGCCTGAAAACCGCAGAACACAGAAACAAGAAAAAGAAAAAAATGAAGCCAAAAACAGGCTGGCAGAACAGAGGGAGCCGAAACAGAGAAATTATAAAACATAGATGAATCCCTTCACAATTTTCCATTTCCTAACCATCATTCTATCTCCTACCCATATGCTATACCAAATCAAATAGAAAACACCCATTTAAACATCAATTGCAATTAATATTAGAACTCAATTAAAATTAATAACTTTTTCTTACCAAAATTTAAAGTCTTGAACTTCGAAGATGATGTAAAAGTGGAGTATTTGATTTATGGATGAAGCTTGATTGAGGAATTGAGATAAAAGATTGAAGGGAGAAGGAAATCCGAGAGAGAGAGAGAGAGAGCAAAAGACTTTTACAGGAAAAAAAATGAAGAAGAAGACGATTGAAGAGGTGAGAAAAGTAAAAGGTGTACTTGAATCCTCAATTTTCTTCCATGTGTTCTAATAACTCACCAACTTGTCCTATTTACCATTTCCGTCCCTCAACTATTAAAATTTGCAATTTCTGTCCCTAAAATATTAAGATTCAAAACTTTGACTCACATATAATTTTAAAGGATTAATTAGGATATTGCGAAAATAAAATATCAAAGATAATTCAGACTAGTGACTATAAGGCCTCAATTAAAATAGGTCGAAAATTAGGGTCGTTACAATGATGATCATGAAAAAGATCACACAAAAGGCCTCTATGGACTTGATTGATAAAGAAGATCAACCAAAATGGTAAGAAGTCCAAGCTCAAAGAGCATTGAGGTACAATAGCTTAACTCATCCCTTGTTAGTGATCATTGTTTTGTTTTTTATCCTTATGTGCTATAACCTACCTATATGATGAGTTTAGTTGTTGACTAAGAAGTATTTGCCCATTTTATTTTCAAACTTGCATGATCACCTTAAGGATTGTTAGTGCAAGTAGTTTAGGATATACTTCTAGTCTTTAAAAGATAAAGAGAGTTTGTGCCTATTTGCTTATGGTTTTATGTACATCATGTTTTGCTTGTCAACATGTTAATTGTTTATTCCAAACTTGACAAGATTGATGGTTTAAAAGCATAAACTTGTTTATTTAAACTCTCTTTTTATGTGCATTTGCTCTCTTATCTTGATAATGTGTCTTGTGCTTAACTTATATCTCTAGATCTTAAGTAGAGTATATACACAAACACAAGAATGCACATACTTTATCTCTTTGATGCTTGATCTTCATTTGCATATACTTAACATGATGTGCTTTATCGTCCTTGATTATCATGTTAAAATGTTGCATCATATAGAGATATTATCACTTGTTGGCTTGTTTTTCATCTTTCATATTTTATAGCCAATATGTGTTAGTTATTTTGGGAGTTATACATGTTCATATTCTACATGTGTTCTCCTTAAATAACTATGAGATCCATACTCTTTACTTTCATATCTTTTGTGATCTCATTAGAGTTGGTCAGTCTTGCTTTTAGAGTTGTTATACTCATTTAGCTAACCATTAACTTATTAGAGGGATGTACTCGAAATGTCATCTTATACTTCCTCTAAATCTTTTGGTTGCGATACATATGCTTAACTTATGTATTTATGGTATCACATCCAACTGTTGTTAGCTATATTTTCAACTTGTTTTCATCTTAAATAGCTAACATGGTTATGTTTGATAAAAGGGGAGATTGTACTTTAAGGTTTATTCCTTATCTCCTTTGTCTTAGCTTAGGTTGATATTCTTTTTGAGCCATACATGACCATCTTTTGATTTATGTATTATTATGGACTCATGGTTTTTAGAAATCAACCAAGCTTATTCATAATTAATCCTTCTTCAAATTATTTTTTGGTCTTTAGGTTTGATCTTTTGGTTCTTATCTTATCAATCTATTAGACCATCAAGATTCTCCATGGCATTAAAAGTTTTTTTATATGGGGAGAATTCTTACATATCATCAAGCTTCTCCACAATTTTAATCTTATTCATCTTTACATTTCGTTAAAAGGCATTTCAAATATTCTTCAATGAAGAGGAGGAGTAAATGCTTTTCTTATTGGCGCTCTGATATCCCTTTTTGATTTTGACAAAAAGGGGGAGAGTTTTTAGTGTTGTAAATGTGCCAAGAGAAGTAATTTACAAAAGGAGAAAGCTTAGAACTTGCAAAATGGGAGAGATAAGGGATTCTTTAATATAGGGGGAGTAGAATATTTTTTCAAAACATCTACTTGCCTGGATCCTCAATATCCTTATCTCATGCATTCATATTTATTTGCTTTAAAGCTTTATTTTTTTTGCATATTATTCCCATTTGCATCAATGTTTTGTCATCACCAAAAAGGGGGAGATTGTTAGCCCGAAGGGCAAAATATCCTATGTTGTTTTGATGATAACAAACCATTGATAGTTCTAATGTTTGTGTGAGCATGTTCTTTATAATAGGATCCTTAGCACTCACATCAACATTGATGAAAATGGTAAGTTAGCGTCTTGTGTAAACTAAGGCATGTATATTACACACAAGAATGCTACTCATGGGATGGAAGGAAGGAGGAAAGGAGGATGGTTGGGAAATAGGGCTCTTCTAAGAGTCCCTAAATGATATGGCAAAATAAGGTTTTATGCTAGTACTTTAAACTCCTATTATTTCTTGATTTTATCTTCTAAAGTACTAGCTTTGCACTTAATTGTTCTTAGATCCTTTTGCCATGCTTCCTTGTTCTTAATTATGTCCTTATTCTATCTTATTACATCAAAGTTTGTCATAATCAAAAAGGGGGAGATTGTAAGCCCTAAGGGTGAACGAACTCAGTTTTTGATAATGGACAAACATTTGATGTTGTGTCTAATGATCTTAATCTTTGTGATAGAATATCGGAACTCATAATGGAAGCTCTAAGTACTTCAATCAAGCCATGTTTAAGATTCAAAGCTATATACTTGAAGGCACATCTCATCATGTTTGAAGATTGAAGACTTAGGTTTGGTTAGAATAAGCTTAGTCTCTATAGTCTTTATCTTATAAGCTCTAACCAATGCTCACATGAACATAAGCTTACTACACTCAAGTCTTGCATGCTCATAAACACGTTTTCAAAAGGCTAAGTTTCAAAATGATTCTCATATGTGTTCATATCTCAAACGCCTTTGATTTCAAAGTATAAGTTTTTTTAAAACGGTTTTCAAAATGCTCTTACTTGTTACATATTGAGAAAACCTTTTAGACTTCAATAGATTTCAAAACGTGTGAAAAATCAACATCTCTCAAAGCTCATAAGGTACTAAAAGGTCGGACGAAGAGATCTTCCGCAACCGGTCAACCGTAGGTGGCCGCGGACGATTGGATCATCCGCAGGTCCATAAGCGACTTCATCTGTGGTAAGACAGTAGACTCTGTAACTGCACGAACGAAAGGGCGGATGATATGTAGGACGAATCAATCATCCGCGCCCTGCGAAAAACATTTTTCAAGTGCAATCTTTGTACACAAGTGTACCATCTTGCACCAAAACATTCCCAACCCAAAATACACCTTTTAGACTCGAAACCAAGTAACAATTACGACCAAAACAAGAACAAGTAGTAAGAATAACAAGAAGTAAGTAAATAATCATATTCTTCACATCTAAGCACTTACAGAACCGAATGCACGACAGGCACCATGCTCTGCCCATACGGTACACACGTTTATGCACATTGCTTAGACGCTACGAACATAGCTATCGCTGCGACACAACTTCCCACAGTTGGAGCTCAATTATCTATTCGCTACTAAACAACAATACCTGTAACGGCCCTAACGATGACCAAGTTAGGACGCCCCACAAAGTCCAACACACGGGTTCAGTTTCACTCCCCGAACGAACGGATCCAAGATTTTAAAGATCCATTCTACATTGCATCATCATCCATCGCAATGGACTCCACAAAACCATTACAGTCTCAATGATTTTTCCTCATCAGGTGAAGGTCCTAGAATTACCACACTACACATGATCTTCCTGGATCAACACATTTTACTTTTATACCTCGATTGAATCCTACCATAAGGAGATCATAGACAAGAGCTCTAGCCGGGGAGATGACTAGGTCGACGAAAACCAAATAGACAACAATCCCGACAACTAATTAGACAACGACTCCAATTATACCAATAAGACAATACTTACTCAATCAGTTGAACTTGTTAGCGTAAGCTGAAACATACATACCCTTCCTCCACCTCAAATCAAAGAACTCATTATGCCTAGCTATCTTAAAGGTTTTTGGAAAATATTGTTCTAGGAAGGCTTTCCCGAATCTCTCCCAAGTAATTGGCCTAGCTTGTGTACATATCAGCCCCACACCCTTCACTATTTCGATACCTCAAAAGTTAGGAAATGTACAACCACATCTACCTTCATGTTATCAGGCACTCACATAATGTGAATATTGTTAGTAGTGCCCTAGGACCATTAGCACATGTTATGCGTTTTATTATCTTTTGAGCATGTAATTGAATAGTTAATTTTGCTTTTGATTATCAAAAGTGTGATTTGATAGTAAAACTCATTAGCTTATGTAATTACTATTCTATAAGTCCCTAGTTTTATGTAATGCTTAATTACTATGAAATAAAACTAGTATGATTGTTGATTGATGATCTTGTTTTACTGATCATGTGTAATGGATACAAATCACATCATAGATGCAATATATAGGGATACATTGTATTGGAACGTGATCCGTCGAGAAGTAATACTCCATGGTCTTAAGTCATAAGTATTACTTCCTCAATACTATTTTAGAATCCTTAGACCTTATGTCTTCATTGATTCTAGTATGAACGGAGCCACGTTTTGACTCGATCGGACGTTACTTGTAACAGAGTAATCAATACGATCGATGATCGGATGTAGTGTCCTATCATAGCTTGAATGTGAGAGACATTGCAAGGAATTTGTCCCTCTCTGTTATTAGAGAGAGATATCCATGGGCCCCTCGATAGGGAAAGTCTGTTTAAATGCATGGCCGTGCTCAAATGTATTTGATAAAGTGGTTATCAAATGCTATTTGTCGAAACAATCTACCTGGAGATCGAGCATAAATACAATTAAGCTTAATAAGGGTGACGACCACCATGCCTTATGCTTAATTAGGATATCGCGAGACAAAGGGATTAAATAGTGGATTGATATTAGGTTCCGTTGTATATTCATTCACTTTGGGTAGTCACAATGTCCTGCTAGGGACCGCTTGTGATTTATGAACTCACACTACTACTAAGTGTGTTTTCATTGCCATTGTGATATGAACCTACAGGGTCACACGCATAGACAAGCTAACGAGCTTCATGTCCAGATTCAATGAATCTAGAATGTGTCTAGGTTCATTGTATCTGACATTCACTTTTCTGAAAAAATAATAAAGTGTTTATTATTCGAATTAGAGATAGTGGCAATTTCGGTATTTTACCCATACCTGGGATTACGTGGGAGTTATTATCCGATAAGGACTCCCACTACCAGCGAAAGTCTAGGGAACGTGGGATTCTGAGACTCCCACTGCCGAGAGAAGTTGAATGGAGGTGGGAGTTGTTCTAGTAACGAACTCTCACACTCTATATAAACATCTCTTAGCCGAAACATAGATATCTAATGTTTTCAGCCGAAATAATACATAGAATCAGAAAACCGTTTTCTATTCTAGCCTCTCCCTTTTCTCTCTAATTCCCGAAAAAAATCAGAAAAGACGAAGAGCTAGCAATCGCTGCCCGTTTCGTCGCGTGGATACCGGTAGAGGGACTTTCCGCAAAGGGAGATCAATCGGTAGCAGCATCCGATCCAAGAAACGTCATCCTCCAATCAAGAAGTAGCTTCTTGAATCCTAAACGTAAGTTTTTCTTGCTGTTTTTCGAATTGTTTCATATGAGCGGATCCTTCAAGGGAGTATCCATGGGTGTTTGGAACGAGTTTCCGCCCATGAATCCCTTCAAATGTATCGCTCTATCTCTTCCAACCACGCCTCTACTTGATCCAGTCTCATACCCCAATCAAAAGAAACTATACACATCTTCTTCATGCGCTCACAATACATACTCGGGGTCTGCCTCAACCCTCTAAATTCTAGGAGTCCCTACATTCTAATTTTGTTGATGTTGCTGAGTTTGCAACATTTGGGTTAACATGATCAAAGCAGTTGCTATATCAGGAGTTGTCCTTGCGTTAACCCGTGGTGGTGGTGGTGGAGGTAGTTCGTTATATGGTGGTGGTAGTGGAGATGGTGAGTTATGTGGTTGTGGTGGAGGTATATTATATGGTGGTGGAGGTACATCAACCGGTAGTAAATGTGTGATATACTCTGCCCCATATCTAGTTTCACTTCCCCTAGTCGGTGCTCGCAGAAGAAGTGAATCCCAACGTGGTTATTGACTGGACGACCCCACATACTGTCTGCGAGCTAGTAAGCGGTCTACTAGAGTCGCCGTTCTCGATGTTGTCTACTTCTCGACAGTCCATCTTAACCAAATAACAATTCATAAAAGAAGTAGATATATTAACAACTAATTCACATAGCCACTTATGGTACATATTATAGAATAAAGGGTATACATGGAATAACACATGAAGAAAAAATGGAATGACATATCATACTAGTAACATAGCATATCACAACATATAATAATAACATAATACACATGTAAGCGATAACATATAAATTGATAAATAACCATATATGTTTTAATCCATGATCTCTACCCATCACACACCTCACATTACGTTTTGTATTTTCCCTAAGCCTTATGGTTCGACCTGCTCTAATACCACCTATGTCACACCTCGTAACCTGGGTGATGCCATGGTAGTGTCTCATTGGTCGATGAGACCAATGAGAAACCAAAGACCACTAACAGGGTTATTAAAAGCGAATTCATCACTATAAAATTATTCAAAAGGGATTCAAATGTATTACATGAATAAAAGAAGTACTAAAATGGAATTAGTTCTAGCATTACATTATTGAAATGAAATTACGTGTACAAATGAAATAACATAATTAACTAATTGTTCATCTACTATGATTTAACTATTACAAGATAAATTAGGATCAATCTTCATATGGCCCCTCCAAATCATCATCATAATAAGCCTCTGTGCCATCATCACCTGCAAAATAAGAAAGCGAATGGATTGAGCTTTGCGGCTCAGTAAGGACCATATGAACACAGGGATGAAGTAACACTAAAACATTTTCCCGTTTCCCAAAATACCTCTTTGAAACAAAGCTAAATAAGAAACACTTGACACTATCGTAACACTAAAATTACATTGAGAATGCACTGCACGATATCCACAATGCACTAGACACGAACTAGGAAAGAAAAAAGTTATAAAATTCATCAGCACAGACCACAGACGAAGGCCACGGACAAATGGATCGTTCGCAGGAAAGGTACTGAAAGGTCGGACGAAGGGATCGTCCGCAACCGGCCGACCGCAGATCCGTCTACGTCTTCGTTTGTTGTATGACAATAGACTCTGTAACTACACGGGTGAAAGGGTGAAGGAAATGGAAGACGATATGTAGGACAAAGCAATCGTCCGTGCCTTGCGAAAGAAAATTTTTCAAGTGCAATCATTGTACACAAGTGTACCATCTTGCACCAAAACATTCTCAACCCAAAATACACGTTTTAGACTTAAAACCAAGTAACAATTACTACCAAAACAAGAACAAGTAGTAAGAATACCAACAAGTAAGCAAATAACCATATTCTTCACATCTAAGCACTTACACAACCGAATGCACGACAAGCACTATGTTCTGCCCATAACACGATTATATACATTGCTTAGACGCTATGCACATAGCTATCACTGTAACACGACTTCCCACAGTTCGAGGTGAATTATCTATACTACTAAACAACAATAACTATAACGGCCACAAAGTGCAACATGCAATCCCTACGGGCTAATGTGGTCAATCTTGTTTCGATGATAACAAAACATTGATAGTTCTAATGTTTGTCTGAGAATGTTCTTAATTATATGATTTGTACACTCACACCGGCATTGATGGAAATGGTAAGTTAGCTCATTGTGTACATCAAAGTCAACATTCTACACACAAGAAGAAGCTACACTTTGCAAGACTACATGACACAAGCTTAAAGACAATCCATATGCCATGGATGCAATTGCAAAGTCAAGAAGAAGGGAGATCAACAAGGTTTAGAGCTACTCAATCTAACAAGTGTAAAATCAAGTAGTATGCTCCTTAACAAGAAGAAGTGATGAAGTCCAATACTCTATAATTCAAGATTGCTATAGGACTTCACCACATCAAGTCAAAGCTTCAAGAAGATATACAGCCACAAGACTTGAAGACCTAGACTCGTGTTATACATAGGTAATATCTCATGACTAATCTATTTTGAGAATAATCGTAAAGCATATGAAGCTCTTGTATGTTTTTCAAAACCATGTTTTCAAACTTAATTTGATCTTAAAACGGTTTTGAAAATGTTTGTTAAAATGTTTAACTAGCCATTTGTTCTTAAAATTATTTGAAAATATTTAAATTTGGCAAAACTGGCTGTCGCGGACGAAGCAAGAGAGGAATGCATCGTCCATAGCCCGTAGACGGACGACGCTTTCGTCCGCAGCCTACATATTTGACCAATAACGGCTAGTTTTTTCTCTTGATGTATTTTGCAATGTCTCTGTCATCTCTATACCAAATTTTAGGGTATAAAAACACCTTGGTTCATATTTCTAACTACCAAGAGAATAACCAACAAGTTGCAAACAATCCAAACATTTTGAAGAGCTAAATTCTTTCAATCTTACTCAAAATATTTCATTTTGAGCTTGAGCTTCATATACATTCTCTTTCATTCTCAAAATTGCTTAGACCTTTAAATTGTATATCCAATCCATTTAAGGATTTGTAAAAGTGAGCTAAAATTGTGAAGTCTCAATCGTAAGAGACTATTTCATTTTCTCTTTGTGAGAACTAGTTCTTTGTGAGCTAGTAAAAAGTTCCTTGTGAGTGTTTCTAAGTCCTCATTGGTAAGGCAAAAGTCCTCTTTGTGATGCAAGTATCTCATTGGTGAGATTAGCTCTTTGCTAGCTTAACACTCTTTGTGAGTGGAGTCTTCTTTGTGAAGCACAAGTCTTCATTTGTTGAGGCAATTGTAAAAGGTTGATCCCACCTTGCATTTGTTGCGAAGGGAACTTCATAGTGAAGTGTTAAAATCCTTAGGTATATCCTAAGGCAGTGGATGTAGGTCTTCGTGATCGAACAACTATAAATCGTTGTGTTCGTTTTCTCTAACTCTACTCTTTACATTCAAGTTCTTGTATTACTCTTTGTTATTATATTTTGCTAGAAATTGATTTGTATTAACTACATGTTGATCTTGAGTTAGTTGATTTACTTGGTTTTGGTCATATGACTTGTTGTGTATGCACTCACAAGTTTTACATATAGGATACTTGACTTAGTGCCTTAAAGATCATATTCATAAGTCTTGTATTTCTATGTGTTGCATATAAACACATAAGTAATCTAGGTTGCCTTCATAATTAACTCACTTTATCTGATTAATCAACATACTTGTTGTAAAGGTGATCATTAAGGCAAAGAAGTTTAGAAAAGACGATAAGTTTTAGAACCTAATTCACCCCCACCCCCTTAGGTTCATACCCTATAAGGTATTTCACAACACATGAGTTCAATTTCACCCCTGAACGAACGGGTCCATGATTTTAAGGATCCATTCTACATTGCATCATCATCCATCACCATGGACTCCACAAAACTGTTACGGTCCCAACGATTTTCCCTCATCGGGTGAAGGTCCAAGAATTACCACACTACACATGATCTCACGGGATCAACACATTTCAATTTTACACCTCGAACGAATCCTGCCATAAGCAGATTCTAGATAAGAGCTAAAACTGGGGCAACGACTCAGTCGACCAAAACCAAATAGACAACAATCTTGACAACCAATTAGACAACGACTCCAATTATACCAATAAGACAATAATTAAATGACCCAAGTATGAATTTAAAATAACAATAAAAAATTAGGCAAATAATGGCAGCAAGTAATATTAATTATATATCCCGAAACATGACACAACACGAATTGATGATCAACCACGTAATGCACAAATACATTTGGCCTTCAATATACTGATTTCATGCACTATACATTTGAAAACACAGAAAAGTAAGGTCTTTAGCCCGTTACAATAGCAATAAAAGCAAGCAAAATAGCAAATCCAAAAATCCATAAAATTATCCCCCGCTCCCGAAGCTATAACTTCTCACTCCGAAATCCGAATGACAATCCGTCTGCGCTCACGCGTTGGTATTTCGAACGCGGTCGTTTTGATATATGGATCGTCCAAAATGGACGTCGTTTCCCCCTCAATTTTTCTCTCAAAGTTCTGATCAGATTTTCTTGTTCTCTCCGTCTTTTCTCACTAAGACCTACTGCCGCCTCCCCTTTTCTTATTCCTCATGTTTTTCTTTTATTTTCCCCCGATACCATGTTCCCTTGTTTGTCTTTTCTTATTTCTTTCTTTTAGTTTAACCCCTTTTAGTTTATTTACTTTCCTTTTTATTTTATTATTATTATGGTAACTCTCCTAATCTCATTAAAACTCCTAATTAAACTACTCCTATAAGTGAATTACAACTAAATGCCCCAACTACGATACACATGCAAAACGTCCATCAACATAAAACTCAAATGTAACACAGAAAACATTTTATACGAATAAATGGGCATGTAATCACATAAGATAAATTCATGCATACACAATTGGACATTCAAAAATTAATTTCACATCAATTAACACGTAAGCAGAAGTCCAAGGTATCACAAATTATCTCGGACGAGGGGCTCGGAAGTGCAATGGTAGTGCCACATTGAATGTGAGGCTATTTAGGAATTGGAAGAGGAAGCTAGACATAAATACTGCCCACCATTTTATGGATCGAGGTGCGTAAGTTTTGAGGACAAATTTCTTTGTAAGGGGGGAAGGGGTGATGTAATACCAGTAATGTTTTTTTCATTTTAGTTCATTAGGATTATTTGCTTTGACTTATATTATAATTAATGACTTTGGGCGAGTTTGACATAATAGGGAAGTAGATGGACCTAACTGCAAATATTTTTAAAAGGGAGTTAGGGAAAGTTATGTTATGAAAATAGTAGTTAGAAGATGGTAAACTAATTGTTAGAATTTTAAGAAAATATGGAAGAAGAGAGAAGAGAAGAATCTGAACACTTGAAAGATGAGGAATCCGGCAAGGAACATGAAGTGTAATGGTCCTGGCCTTCGTCCTAGTCTTCATCATAGGCTTCGTCCGCAGGGATAGTGGGAGCTTTTTGCTGTTATCTCGGGAGAGAGAGTAAATCTCGGATGATCTATATCGTTCGAGGGTAGCAGACGAAGGGCGCAGATGATGTGCTTCTTCAACAACTTCGTCAATAAGGATACTGGAAGCTTTGCTAATTATCTTGGACGAGGACCTCGTCTGCGATATTGTCTGTATGGGCGTACGATGCTTTGTCCGAAGACATCGTCAGAGACCTGTACGGTAACTTGTGCAGCGTTCCAAAGTTATTTTTAAAGTCTTCCTTGCTTCTAAAACTTGTTCCAAACTTCCTAAAATGTATTTTACACGTATGTTTTTTAAGTTGAGGTTAAGTCAATACATGTAAACATTTTGGGAACATGGGAAACATTTTTAAGTCAAACAATGCTTCATCCCAATGGTGTTTGAATCTTACTGGGTAGTGTAGCTCACTCCTAACTCTTTTGCATATGCTTTTGTTTAGGATGATGATCATGTGGAGTGAACTCGTACAATAACCACTATATAATCGATAATCTAGTATTTTGTGTTCGCACAAACATTTCAATTCTTAAGTATTTACTAAAATGTTAGTAGAAACCTGTAGACTTTTAATGCACTATTTAAGACAAGATTTGAACTAATGAATTTAAGTTATGAAGTCTTGTTTATTACGGGTTCGGTGTCTCGTTGGTGAATGAGGTACTTTCAGGTCATCACCCAGATATGAGGTGTGACACGCATAAATTAGTTTAAGGTAGTTTGTTTGACTATGGTTCAGTTTTTTTGTGAGGAATTCTTCCATTAACGCATAATAGGCCAAGTCACCATTTTCAAAGTTGTAAACTATCTTAAGAGAAGGAATTCCAAGTGTGAATATAAAGTCGGCAACTCCGTTACTTAGCTCGACGCCCGACTAGGGTTTTCTGTGGTAGTTACCAAAATTGAAAGAAAAGAGAATGAAGAAGAAAGGAAAAAGGCTGGAGTTTTGAGTGGGAAATACTTGGTGGATTTCGAAGCATCATATATCAAAATCGATTGCAGCGAGATAAACTTATAGGGAGCGATGACGGATTTGTAATCGGAGTTTGGAGTGAGAACATAATCCATCGGGAACGAGGGCTATTTTCTAGGATTTTCCACACACTTTAATTGGTGAATTTTTGCTTGTTTTGCTTATTCTAAGGTATGGATCCTACCCTATGTTATAGTTGAAGTTGGGAATTACATTTTTCTGCCTTCTTTATGAATTATTGAAGCATAAATTGTTTTATACTCTTGTTATCTATCAATTGAAACTATTGCTATAGAATTTGGTATAATTATGAATTGTGATTATGTGATTTGGATTATTGGCTTCCTAATTAAACATGATAATTACCTAATTGATGCTTTTTTCACCACTTTGCATTATCGAGTTATTTGGCCTCGTCATATTCGGTTGAGTTGTATTTTCCTATTTGGTTTGGTCAACCAAGTCATCTCCCCTTTATGAGCTCGTACTAAGAATGGATTAGATGACAGGATTCATTCGTAGTATATTGTGAAACTTGATCTGATAGATCCCGTGAGATCTTGTGTTTGTAGCGAATACTGAGGTTCCTGCGCTGTTTGCGGATTAACGGGTCTTGCTAGGTGGTTATGGGCGGTGGCCGAGGGATCCTGTGCGAGTGTGGCCGATTATGAGGGTCATGCCAATACGCAGACTTCGAGGGATCATGCGTGGGTCTTTCGGATTTCAAGGGTCTTGCGGGCCTTAACCTAATGAGGTCATCATTGGGACTGTAACGGTATTGTGGAGTCCATAGTGATGGGTGAGGATACAATATAGGATGGATCCTTAAATCTAAAACCATGTGCTTGAAATACTTAGGCCTTCTTAACTTGGCCAATGTTAGGGCTGTTAAAGTTATTGTTGTTTATGTCTTGAATAGTTACTTGAGCTCGTAAGCTGAGAGGTGTGTGTGTGTGTATATTAGCATTAAGCATTTTTCATAATGTCACAAAGTGTGTACTTCCGTTGAGTTATACGAGTAGAGCATGGTCCTCGTCACACATTCTGAAGTGTCGTGCGTGATGTGAAGAGAATGGTTAATTGGCTTGTTGCCTATGTGTTTATTCTTGCTTTGGTCATATTTCTTACTCGGTTTTAGTGTCAAAAGCTCATTTTCTGGGTTGGGAATCATTGGGTGCAGAAATGGGATTTTAATGTACAAATTTGTACATGAAAAAGTGTTTTCTGAAACCTGCGGATGAAGCATTCGTCCTCGCTTTCATATACGAACGATACCGCAGATGCATATATGGGCGATACCTTTCGTCCGCGGGTAGCTGCAGTCGACCAGTTGCGGACGACTGGATCGTCCAGACTATTGGCACCATTTCTTCGGATGATTGGTTCCTCTTTGGAATTCGTCCGCGGTCTGTGCTGAAGTGTTTTTAACTTATTTTCTTGTCGTGCTTGTGCATATTGTATAGTGTTCCTAGAGTGTATTTTTAGTACTTTTGCATTGTGTAGCGTGTCGTGACTAGTTTTCTCCTTGAGAACGTGCCAGGAATGGGAAAACTATTTCGTGTCTTGTTGCATTACTTGTTATATTAATACAGGGATTTGTGTGGATCATACTGAGCCCCGAAGCTCAGTCCATTTGCTTATTTGTGCAGGTGATTATGAAGAGGAGCCTCATTACGAGGACGATACTTGGGAAGGGTCCTTTGACGAGTGATAGATAACCAATCTAAACTTGAACATTTTACTGTTTTGTTATTTCCCTTTTTAACAATTAAACATATTTCATATGTAATAACTTAGTAATTTCCTTTCCGTTTTACTTCCGTTAGTGCACGTGAATATTTTAGATTACATAAATGAAATTCCTTTTTATAGTAACTCTGTTCCATAGGGCTTTGGTGTCTCATCTACCAATGAGACACTGTCATGTCAGCTTCCTAAGACGGGTGTGACATAAGTGGTATCAGAGCAGGATGAACCTTAGCGTTGAAAGCGTGTAATGAACATATGAAAATATGAACACATAATGTGAGGTGTGTAATGGTAGAGACCATAGACTAGGATGCACTTACTTACCACATTATATCATTTGCTTTGTGTTATGTTACCTTATATATGTACATGTATGTGATATTTGCACCGTTATACATGTTTCACAAGCTTTACCTACTATATGTATCACATGTTCAATTTGTTACTTATTACCGCTTTATATACTCATATTTCTTGTTATATACTTGTGGGGGGTTGAAGATGGATCTGAACCAAGGCAGTGAGGATGATTTTGATATGCCAATTGCTACATATGCCCGCTGGGGCCAAGAAGGGAAAGAAGACAGTTTGTGGGTTCCATTAGCCAAGAGCAACAGAATGAGATTCCGCCACAACAAGAAGAAACCGCTGCTGGGTTTGTGACACCACCATATATTCCACCACCACCAAATACACCCAACCATATGTCCAATAAAACATGCAACCACTACCACCACCACAGAATAACAAATCTCCACCATCTCTTCAATACTATCCACCACCTCAATACTATCAACCGCAGCAAAACAATTAACTGTCAGTAGTGCCCTAGGACCATTAGCACATGTTGTGCGTTTTATTATCTTTTGAGCATGTAATTGAATAGTTAATTACGCTTTTGATTATCAAATGTGTGATTTGATAGTAAAACTCATTAGCTTATGTAATTGCTATTCTAGAAGTCCCTAGTTTTATGTAATGCTTAATTACTATGAAATAAAACTAGTATGATTGTTGATTGATGATCTTGTTTTACTGATCATGTGTAATGGATACAAATCACATCATAGATGCAATATATAGGGATACATTGTATTGGACGTGATCCGTCAGAGAAGTAATACTTCATGGTCTTAAGTCATAAGTATTACTTCCTCAATACTATTTTATGAATCCTTAGACCTTATGTCTTCATTGATTCTAGTATGAATGGAGCCACGTTTTGACTCAGTCGGACGTTACTTGTAACAGAGTAATCAATACGACTGATGATC
Organism: Vinca minor; assembly: GCA_026122235.1. Taxonomy (NCBI): domain Eukaryota; kingdom Viridiplantae; phylum Streptophyta; class Magnoliopsida; order Gentianales; family Apocynaceae; genus Vinca; species Vinca minor. Next base: position 1,349,855 of record JAOCZM010000206.1, on the reverse strand, counting down.
GGATGTAGTGTCCTATCATAGCTTGAATGTGAGAGACATTGCAAGGAATTTGTCCCTCTCTATTATTAGAGAGAGATATCCATGGGCCCCTCGATAGGGAAAGATTGTTTAAATGCATGGCCGTGCTCAAATGTATTTGATAAAGTGGTTATCAAATGCTATTTGTCGAAACAGTCTACCTGGAGATCGAGCATAAATACAATTAAGCTTAATAAGGGTGACGACCACCATGTCTTATGCTTAATTAGGATATCGCGAGACAAATGGATTAAATAGTGGATTAACAATAGGTTCTGTTGTAAATTCATTCATCTTGGGTAGTCACAATGTCTTGCTAGGGGCCGCTTGTGACTTATGAACTCACACTACTACTAAGTGTGTTTTCATTGCCATTGTGATATGAACCTACAGGGTCACACGCATAGACGAGCTAACAAGCTTCATGTCCAGATTCAATGAATCTAGAATGTGTCTAGGTTCATTGTATCTGAACTTTGTTTTTCTGAAAATAATAAAGTGTTTATTATTCGAATTAGAGATAGGGGCAATTTTGGTATTTAACTATAGCTGGGATTAAGTGGGAGTTGTTATCCGATAAAGACTCCCACTACCAGCAGAAGTCTAGGGGACGTGGGAGTCAGAGTCTCCCACAGCCGAGAGAAGTTGAGTAGACGTGGGAGTTGTTCTGGGAACAAACTCCCACACTCTATATAACATCTCTTAGCCGAAACCCTAGGTATCAAGTCATTCAGCCGAAATACCAATACAAGAAAGGAAAAACGTTTTCTTTCTGCCTTTCCTTTTTCTCTCTAAATTCCCGAACTTCAGAAAGACGAAGAGCTAGCAATCACTGCTTGTTTCGTCGCGTGGATACCGGTAGAGGGAAATTCCGCAAAGGGAATTCCGTTGGTGAAAAGAAAACTTCCAAGAATCGTCATCCTCCATTCAAGAAGTAGCTTCTTGAATCCGAAAATTGTAAGTTTTTACCGCTGTTTTTTCGAATTGCTTCATATGAGCGGATCCTTCAGGGGAGGATCCATGGGTGTTTGGAACGAGTTTCCGCCCATGAATCCCTTAATTAACCACCTCAATACCTTCAGCCACCACAATACAACCCTCATCCACAATAACAATCCACCACTACCACCACCACAGAATAACAATCCTCCACCATCTCTTCAATACTATCAACGACATCAATACAATCAACCACCTCAATACCTTCAGCCACCACAATACAACCCTCATCCACAATACTACAATGTACCACCACAGTATAATGTACCACAACCACCCCACAAGCCAACGCAGGGGCTACCTTAGTGATGTTAGCCAATATGTTCCAAGATCAGCATTAGCAATCAACAACAGCAGAATTAGGGAGTCGGGGCTCCGAGATGACAACAGGTTGAAGCGGATCCAGGTGTATACTGTGAACGCATGAAGAAAATGCGTATGAGTTCTTTTGTTAGGGAGATGAAGCCGGATAAGGCGAAGAAGTGGTTGGAAGAGGTTGAACAACATTTCTATATCATGAGGGTACTGGAAAACATGAAGGACGATGTGGTTGAGCCTTTCCTTATACCTGGTACTTCAGAATGGTGGAAGGGTGTAGGACCCGTGTACGCTCAAGCGGGGCATATTACCTAGATTGGGATTGGGATTAGGAAAAGTGTTTTTGGACCAATATTTTCTTAAGACCTTCAAGATAGCCCATCAGAATAAGTTCTTTGACTTAAGGCAGACCAAAGGGATGTCGGTGACTACTTATGTCAAAAAGTTTAATAGGCTGGGCAAGTACGTTGTGGCGATGGTGCATGATGATGAGATGCTCATGCAAAGATTTGTGCGTGGGTTATTGCCTCGCGTACGGGGAGATTATATGGATACTATCCTACTACATTCATGGAAGCATTCCAACGAAGTTTAGATATAGAAGAGAAGTTTAAGTCGGCTGAAGTGGATAGGAAGAGGCATTTTTCCTCTATATCTCAAGGCTCTCGTCCTAAGGTTAGTGCACCTATGGCTGCAATGAAGAGGTCCACTCCCACCTCGGGGACCAACCAACACCTTCAGGCCTGGAGTTGGGATAGATGCTAATGTTGCAAGAGTTGGAGGACCTCCAAGGGGCACCGGTGAACTTTGATGTGATACCAGTGTGTTCACTATGTGGTAGAAAGCATACGAGGATTTGTAGATAGTCTTCAGGGGGCGTGTTTTCGATGTGGCAAGTTGGGTCACCGAGTCAGTAAATGTCCAGCACCGATAAAAGTAAAGGGACAGACTTCTGGGACGGAACCTAAGGCTGGAGGCACTGGGACTAAGCCGAACGCACGAGTCTTTGCTTTGACTCAACAGGAACCGGGTGATGCTTCGGATGTAGTAACTGGTACGTTACTCATCAACTCCGTGCCTACTTATATTCTCTTTGATTGTGGAGCCACCCACTCCTTTGTATTTCATTGGTTTTCTAAAATACTCAAGTCATCTGCTGTTAGTATTTTAGATACCTATAGAGTTATGGTGCCTAGTGGAAACGTATCAGAGTCTAATTTGATTCATAAGGGGTGCAATAGACTCTAGAATACTTGAGGCAGACCTTATTCAGCTTCAGATGGTCGATTTTGACGTTATATTGGGTATAGACTGGTTATACGAGCATCACGCGTTAGTCGACTGCCGGGAGAGAATAATTCAGTTTGTGACTGAGGATTAAGAAGTGCTTGAGTTTTAGAGGTTAGTGAAAAAGAGAATTTGAATGATCATGCCTATTATCTCGTCGATGAAAGCGAGAAAGTATATCAAGAAGGGATGTGAAGCTTTCCTGGCTTATGTAGTGCGAATGATGAGAAGGAAGTCCGCCTTGAGGACGTTCCTGTTGTGAATGAGTTTGGGGATGTGTTTCCCGACTATTTTCCGGGTATTCCACCAGCCCAAGAAATTGATTTTGAGATATTGTTGCAGCCCATGAAAATGGTAGTCTTCGTTTTCGAGGCAGATTATGCGTACTTTTTTATTCGGGGCTGAAATCAGAAATTCTACAAGAAGCTCATTGTTCTAGATTGTCGGTGCATCAGGGGGCTTCAAAGATGTATAAGGGGTTGAAGGACAACTTTTGGTGGTCATCTTCACGGGGTGCCTATTAGCATTGTATTAGATCAGGACAGCCGGTTTGGGTTTCACAATTTTGGAAGAGCTTCAGTGAGGCCATGAGGACGAAATTGTCCTTAAGTACTGCTTATCATCCTCAAACCGATGGGCAGTCCGAGAGGACAATTTAAACCTTGGAAGATATGTTAAGAGCTTGTGTTTTGGACTTCAAAGGTAGTGGGGTGGATCACTTAACTTTGGTGGAGTTCGCCTATAACAACAGTTACCAATCAAGTATCGGAATGGCACCGTATGAAGCGTTGCATGGAAGGAAGTGTAGGTCACCGGTTTGTTGGGACGACATTGGGGAAAATATGGTAATGGTACCGGAGTTGGTACAGATTACATTGGAAAAAGTACCACTGATTCTTGAACAGATCAAAGCAACTAAAGACCGGCAGAAAGTTGGGCTTATAGCAAGCGAAGACTGTTGGAGTTTGAGGTAGGCGACAAAGTGTATCTTCGAGTTTCGCCAAAGAGAGGTGTCATAAGATTCGGGGAGAGCGGGAAGCTAAGATCGAGGTTCATTGGTCCTTATGCGGTGCTGGAGAATGTTGATGACTTAGCTTATCGTTTGGCATTGCCGCGAACACTGTCACGGGTACACAATATATTCCACGTGTTACACTTGATGAGGTATGTGCTTGATCCAAGTCACGTGTTTGAAGCTGAACCGTTGGAAGTTAGAGAAGACTTGTCATATGTTGAGGTAGCAGTTCGGATTGTGGACATAAATGATCAAGTTCTGAGGCGGCGCACGATTCTTTATGTGAAGATACAATGGTCGATTCATTCAGAAATGGAAGCTATTTGGGAATTGGAAGAAAAGGCTCGTCAGAAGTAACCCCACTTGTTTGACGTCCCGGGTGAGTAAAGTTTCGGGGACGAAACGTCTGTAATGGGGGAGGATGTAATACCCGAAACTTTGCGCTTATGTGATTATGTGTTTTAATTATATCACGGCCTGATTTTAATGCTTTATAAATGTTAGCATGACCTAATTGTTTAATTTTTATGTGTCACTTACCATGTTTATGCGTTATATGAACTTATATGATGTTTCGGGCTGTGTGAGGATTTGAGTGCACCTTCTGTGTAATGTGAGGGACCTAAAATGTAAATATAATTGAATGTGGAGGGAGTTATGGCTGTTTTCTCCAGCCACTGTGGGAGTTACCAAAATTGAAAGAAAAGAGAGAAAGAAGAGGAAAAATATGGAGTTTTGAGTGAACTTTTGAGTGGGCAATACTTGGAGGATTTCAACGCACCATTTATTGAAATCGATTGCAGTCAGATAAACTTCGAGGGAGAGGTGACGGATTTGCAATCGGAGTTCGGAGTGAGAGATAGTCCATCGGGAAACGGGGGCTATTTTCTAGGATTTTCTGCACTTTAATTGGAGATTTTTTCTTGTTTTGCTTATTCTAAGGTATGGATCCTGCCTTATGTTATAGTTGATGTTGGGAATTATGTTTTTCTGCCTTCTTTATGAATTGTTGAAGCATAAATTGTTTTATTACAACCGTAATGTACATGCTTCTATTTGGATAGAGGTATCAACAAGACAAAAATGTAAGTTTTAATGAGTCTAAAACACATATAAAACCTAACCACACTCTTAATTACAAGAATAAAAATCATATAGAAAAAGATAATCAAATAATCAACATGTTACTCTTGAAGACTTAGTGAAGGTAAGTGACTATTGAGTGTAACAGTATCAAGATTTGAAAAATCTAAGTTTTCACATAATTTACTAATTATACATTCAGAAGATGAAATTTGTTTGGCACCATAGAGAATATTCACATAGAAATTGCACATGTAAATTTTATTTTCACATCATTTACGAATAAACATTCCGAAGATGAAATTTGTTTGGCACCATAGAGAATATTCACATACAAATAGCACATCTAATTTTGATTTCACATCATTTACGAATAAACATTCAGAAGATGAAATTTGTTTAGCACCATAGAGAATATTCAAATAGAAATAGCACATCTAAATTGTTCCAGTAGTCGTTTGATTATTAGATATTGATAAAATGCTTTACAACCTGTTTCCAGAAAATACCCTGAGCCGACCGACTTTGTATTCACGCAAGAAATTCCTTCTCTAGAGATAGTTTACAACTTGGAAAGGATGACTTCGCCAAGTTTGCATTACTGTAGAAAAATCGTCACGCGGTAAGCTGAGCCAATGCCAATCGGACTACCCTAAACTATATTATGCGTTATTGGATAAGAATCATTATGTAGAAAGGTAAGCATAGGGGTGGAATTTACCTAAGTATTAGGTATTTGATGAGAATTCTCACGTAGAAAGCTTGGCTGATCCGAGAAGGATAAGTTTAAAAGGAAGTACATGAATATAAGTGTGGATAGCTATAAAGAAACTTGTAACGGCATGATAAATGAAGATAGAAAATGACATTTTTTGTTAGTAGTGCCCTAGGACCATTAGCATATGTTGTACCTTTTATATCTTTTGAACATGTAATTGAATAACTAATTTTGCTTATGAACATCAAATGCGTGATTTGATAGTAAAACTCATTAGTTTATGTAATTACTATTCTAGTTGTCCCTAGTTTTATGTAATCTTCTTTACAATGAAATAAAACTAGTATGATGTTTGATTGATGATTATGTTTTACTAATCATGTGTAATGAATACAAATCATATCATAGATGCAATGTATTGAGATATATTGTATCGAACGTGATCCGTTAGAGAAGTAATACTTCATGGTCCTTAGTCATAAGTATTACTTCCTCAATACTATTTTAGAATCCTTAAACCTTATGTCTCCATTGATTCTAGCATGAATGGAGCCACGTTTTGACTCAGTCGGACTTTACTTTTAATCGAGTAATCAATACGACTGATGATGTGATGTAGCGTCCTATCATGGCTTGAATGTGAGAGGCATTGTAAGGAATTTGTTCCTCTCTATTATTAGAGAGAGATATCCATGGGGCCCTCGATAGGGAAGACTGTCTAAATGCATGGCCGTGCTCAAATGTATTTGATAAAGAGGTTATTAAATACTATTTGTTGGAATAGTCTACCTGGAAATCGAGCATAAATACAATTAAGCTTAATAAGGGTGACAACTACCATGCCTTATGCTTAATTAGGATATCGCGAGACAAATGAATTAAATAGTGGATTGATATTAGGTTCCACCATAAATTCATTCACTTTGGGTAGTCACAATGTCCTGCTAGGGACCGCTTGTGATTTATGAACACATACTACTACTAAGTATGTTTTCATTGCCATTGTGATATGAACCTACAGGGTCAACTGCATAGACGAGCTAACGAGCTTCATGTCTAGATTCAATGAATCTAGAATGTGTCTAGGTTCATTGTATTTGGCATTTATTTTTCTGAAAATAATAAAGCGTTATTATTCGAATTAGATATAAGGGGCATTTTCGGTATAGCTGGGATTACGTGGGAGTTATTATCCAATAAAGACTCCCACTACCAGCAGAAGTCTACAGGACGTGGGAGTTATAGACTTCCACTGCCAAAAGAGGTGGATAGGACGTGGGAGTTCTCCTTGGAACAAACTCCCACTCCCTATATAAACCTCTCTTGGCCGAAACCCTTGAGACTAATGCTTGAGCCGCAATAATACCATAACCTAGAAATCTGATTTCTTGATTTCGGCCTCCTTTTCTCTCTAGACAATTCGTAACCCAAAAAAGCCGAAGAGCTAGCACTCGCTGCATGTTTCGTCGCGTGGATACCGGCAGGGAGTAATTCCGCAAGGGAGGACTCAAGGTGGTTGCTGCTGAGAGCCAAAAGATACCATCTTTAGCCGAAAAAAGTAAGTCCTTTTTCGATTTTTGGATTCGTCTTTGTATGAGCAGATCCTTCATAGTAGGACTCATGGGTGTTTAGAACGAGTTTCTGCCCATGAATCCCTTCAATTTTGAGAGTTGATTGTGTTGTCCTTAACCTCCTTCTTTGTCTTATATTTATAGTTGCTTCTGAATTTCCTTATTTCCTTCAACTCTGCCGATGATTGCCATGATTTTGCAAAGTGGCCATGTTCATTGGGTCGTGGCTGTAATGGGAACTGTGGGCTGAATTCCCAAGCCCTGGCCGACTAGTGATCATAAGTTTCATGCTTATCTTGGGGTTGCCCAGTTATCACTTTGTTCGAAAACTTTTCCCAGCCATGTCCCACTTTCTTATATGATGAACGTGGTTGTTAAGGACTGGATAATGCTTGAGACTAAGTCAAAGTGGAAAATAACCAATGCCCTTGTAATTGAGAATTTGTTTGTGTGATACTCGAAACTTTTGTTTACGTGTTAATTGACTCATACTTAATTTTGTGTGATTATTTGATTACGTGTCTATTTAATTGTTATAACATGCTTATGTGTTATATTGGGTACGTTTATTTGAGGGGTGTATTTTACGTGTTTGAGACTTGAGGGACTTGGTTGAGAGTCATGTGGAAGAGTTATGTTAGTGGAATAGGAGATGTAGTTAAGAAGGTGTTATTAATTCTTAAGGATTGTAGGTTATAAAATAAAGGAAAAATAAAAGAAAGAAATTAAACGAAAAAAAAAAAAAGAATCGGCATAAACGAAAAAAAAGGAGAAACAAAAAGAAAAACTGAGCAAATTGAGAATTAAGGGTTTTTTATTTATAAATCTCACATAGTAATCGGTGTCACAGGAATATCTTAGAGGAACTGTTAGCAGTGATTATGGGACAAACTACCGGGGCTAATTGCGGATGACTAGCAGTGAAATGCGTTCGACCGGGATGAAAGACCCCTCGACCGGAGCCATTGCGGTCGACCAACTCGCCATTTTGGTCGTCCGAAATGTTTGTCAAAGTTTATGTCCGAATCCTTCTGATGGGTCGTCTGAACCATGTTTAGTCTCTATTATGTTTTCTTATCTAAATTCATTTTCTTTTATGTTTTAAGTGTTTCGCTTATTGATTTAACTGCACTAATAATTTATTTCCTCAGTTACAAAAGTTTTGGGTTTGGGAAACATATTTTGAGTCCTAATTAATACTTCATCCCAAAGGTGATCAATGGTTACTGGGCTAGTTTAGTGTCCCACCCGTTATTTTTCTCCTTTTTGCAGATGATTACATTCAGGGTACCTTAGTTGACGTCGCCGTGAGGGAGGTTTAGTGCAAGGACTTGATGAAGGAACTCAATGATTGAAGCGTTTTATTATTGATGTAATAACTGCTAGTATTTTATCTATCGGACCTTACTATTTCATTTTGGATTTTAGATCATGCAAGACTCTTATCTATATCTCTCCTTAAGTTATGATGTACAAACCTTTAATTTTCTTTTAAATTATTGAAATTTATTTCCATTTTTAGTATTTTTGTATTGGGTTCGGTGTCTGATCGGCAAATGAGGTATTGTCATGTCACCTCCAGGTTACAGGGTGTGACATAAGTGGTATCAGAGCAGGTCGAACCTTATGCTTAAGCGTGTGGTTAGAAGTTAAGTATTGAGTGAACCTAGGAAGGATTTAAGACGTGATATGAGAGTAGAGACCGAGAATAGGACATAAATGTTTATTTATTGCTTCATATGTACTTGCTCCCATGATATGCTATGTTAACTTGCAAAGTGCATATAATGCCATGTTTACTTATACGTTATGCCAGGTTATATTAACCTGATATATGAACTTGTTACGTGGATTATGTGATTATGTATTTGCTTATTGTGTTCATTTGAAGATCGATGTATCATGTATGAACTGTATTAACATGCTGGCCATATTTTAATTGTTGTAACTGTATCAACATTATATATAAATTATATTAGCATGTGAACCTTGTTTTATTGCTTTAAATGTATTAGCTTGCTAGCTTGTTTTGCTTATTATTATATCTCTTTTGTATTGTCCCTTTTTTCTTATTCTAAAATCTCTCAAACAAACAAATATTGTTGCAATCATGATTCTATTATGCTATTTATATATTGAGCATTGTTGTTGAATATTATCACGTATCGTAAGTGTAAACTTGTGTGCTTTTGACCAAACTCTTTCATGAGTATATGTTTACCATAAACAATACTAGTACATTTATGCATGGTAGACACTACAAGAAAACAGGGAAACAGGGACGGCCGTTTCCGTCAGTATTCGGTCGCTGTTCCAGTTTACCGACCGAACACTGTGGTCGTGTATTTATCGTCGCTAAGAAAATTACCGACCGTCCCTAGAGCAACCGATTATGCGGTCTCTATATAGCGACGGAACGACGACCGAACAGAATACTTGGTTGACTTTTGACATTGACTTATAACGACCGATGGCCGACGGAATAAGTACCGACCGAATATACCGTCTCCATATAGCGACGGCATACCGACCGTATGTGACGACCGAATACCGACGGTATAATAGTCTCTATATAACAACGGAAGACCGACCATAAAGTCAAACATAGGTGCCTTTGACCTTAACTATATAACGACCGACTACCGACTACATATTCTGTCGGTAAAGACCGACGGAATAGCCACCGATTAGTGTTTATTTGACCTTGACTTTAAGCTAATAGCAACCGCAAGTCCGTCGCTAATCCATCGCAAACTATTTTAAAATTTAAAAAAATAAATCTGAAATATAATTAAATCCCTATTATAAAAAACGGAAATACGAAACAGAAAATCCAAAACAGCAATACGAACCAAAAACAATATCAAAAAGATCCCAAATAACAAACATAATCAATACAACCCAAAAATAACATTACATAACCAATGATCTCACTAAAACCACAAGTTTACACTTGTTATTTACATTACAACAATCAAAACATGCACTTCTTATTTACATTACAACAATCAAAGAATGCACTTCTTATTTACATTACAACAAGCAAAGTGTGCACTTGTTATTTAGATTACAACACAACCAAAGTTTACACTTCTCTAATACTTTATTAACATTAATGTTAATTTTATTGTATGTTGGACAATTCTATAGCTTTTGTGTACATGATATGTCACTTTAGTTAATTGTTTGAGTACAATTTTTATTTTATTTTTACTATCGTGCTTTGCACATAAAGTTCATATTGTATTTGTAGCATGCGGTTTCTAGAGACTCTACCAGTGCAATTGGTTTTCTATCTCATATTGGTTACATCTAGTGATGTACACATCTTTATATGACTTATTACATGTCATTTCTCATCTTGTTTTATTCATTCATATCATGTATTTGATTATGTGTTTCCCTTACATGTTCCTTGTGTATTTCGTCATGTTTCAGTGCATTTCAATGCATTATAATAACAACAAACAAACATAACATACTACATAAATCACATGATCACATTTGAAATGTACAATATAATGACACACTCGACTTAATACATGATAGTAAAGTTTCACACAACATGTATATGAACATGTTAGTACTGATTCTACTTCATCTATAATATGTGTTTATTTACCACTTTATACGTTTTTGATAATTGATATGCATGCTATGTCAACCGGTTATGTTATGTTATGTTATGTTATGCTATGCTTATATATGTTAACTTGTTATGTTTGTATGTACTTGTTATACACGTGTAATTGAGTATCTCATAATTATGAACCATGTGAAAATGCTAGTTATGCTTTAACTGCCTTAATCGTGATATCATGTTAACTGGTTGTAGCTTTATGTATGTTAGTTGATTACATGACATTACTTGCTTTATGACCTTGTGTTATGTGTTTAAGTGGGTTATGGCGTATATATGATCATACTAGTTGCAGGTTAGTTTTGTTTCTTTATGTGTTATATCTGTTTGCCACTAGGATCAAGATGGGACGACAAAGGAAAAACAACAAAGTGAGAAAGGCATGGAAGGTGACTCAATGACAGAGCTCTAGGTATGTCGAAGCTCGCAAGAGGATGGGACCGATAGCTGTGCCAGGCGGAGGTTTTGTGGTGAGGATATGTGTCAGGTGTTGACTGAGACATCCGGTAAGGTGTCATTAGAACACATGAGGCTGCTTTAGGTGCGGGAAAACAAAACACCACATTAACTAGTGTTTGGGGTCACCCCTAAAGGAATTCAACCGAGGGGACATCCTATAAAGAGGGAATGTAATAGATGTGGACAGAAGCATCCAGGGGTTATTTCATTGGGATACAGGAGCTTGTTTCAAGTGCTGAGATTTCGGACATCACATTAGTTAGTGTCCTATTATGGACCATGATAATGGTCAGGTGGTGTTAGTCACGCATGTTGAGAATCAAGAGTCGGGGCCTAAGGTCGAAGTGCATTAGGGAGCTGGGACATTGAGTGTGGTAGAAGGTACGCTTGTGTTTACATGTATATACGTTATATGTTACTTGTTATGTGGTGCTTCTATGATTTTTATACCTCACGGATTGCTATATAGTACCATACTTGTTATATGGATGCCCATAGAGCCATTTTCAACCAATGGGAGAGTGCAAGTATCTATGTTTGTAGGGAGTGCAAGTTTCGAGGATGAAACTTTTGTAAGGGGGAAGTATGTGATACCCGAGACTTTTGCTTGCGTGTTAATTGACTCGTAGTTAATTTTGTGTGACTAATTTCTTTGACATGAATTTATTTTGTGTGATTACGTGTCTATTTAATTGTTATAACATGCTTATGTGTTATATCGGTGTACGTTTATTTGAGGGGCGTATTTTACGTGTTTGAGAGTTGAGGGACTTGGTTGGGAGTCATGTGCAACAGTTATGTTAGTGGGCTAGGAGATGTAGTTAATGAGGTGTTATTAGGGCTTAAGGATTGTAGGTTATAAAAAAGGGTATAAAAGAAAAGGAAAAATGAAATGAAATAAACGAAAAAAATGAGAAAGAGAGGTGGCAGAAACGACAAAAATAGGAGAAAGAAAATAGAGAAAAAGAAAAACTGGGGAGATTGAGAGGTGGTGGGTTTTTCTGACATTTGACATAATAATCGGTGTCGGAATTGAGCAATTCTTATGTCATTTGAAAGATAATTAAAAAACCTACGTCTAGGGATTTGGAGGATTAGGATTTGGAGTTCTGTGTTGAGAGAAACTTAGGTTTAAAGTTGCTAAAAATTCTAGGTTTGGCAGAATTGTGTGCTGTGAGGTTTTCCTATCGTTGAAGGGGCAAACAGTGTCAGATTTTGGAGTACTTTATATATTTTCGAAGAAAAATTGAAAGGGATATGAGTGAGAGTTGACCGATTGCAGTTCTGAACATAGAGATATCTACGTTTGAAGTAAGCTGAAAATTTCTTCGTTTCGGTGTTCTTGAGTTTTTGGAATAATTCGTTTAAGAATTTCAAGTAAGGATATTTTACCCTTATTTTGCAGTCCTAAAAGATATATAACTGTGGTTTTAATGTAATTAATGATTTTCTATGATCCGGTTTTAAAATTCATGTTTTCTCGCATACAAAAAAAAAATGGATGAAGTATTGATAATTGTTGCATTGAATTGCATGATTGTAATTAGGAAAATCTGCACGTGATAAATGTATATAATTTTTATTGATGTGGATAATTGCTATAATTTTTATTTGAGAGTCGCCTCAGACTTGAGCTTTTGTCTAAGAAAGAATTTGTATCAGGATATGTCCAATTTCTATTTCCCTATAACGGGGGAGTTCTTAATGAAAGTTATATGATAAGTGAGGCCCGGACCCTAGCGGGAAAAACTAGTTAGGGCTGCTAACAGTTAATTGTGAAGTTATCCTAAGTGGGCAATGACACAATGGAATATTCTTTATATTTAGCCTATGTTCGGGGGGAAATTTAGTCGGACTATGTATCTGATAAGTGAGACATGTCCCTCACAGGAATATCAAAGAGGGACTGTTAGCAGTGATTATGGAGTCTAGATTGGACGATCGATATGTGTTTAATCATCTTGTTTGGAGTCTGAGTTATTCCCAACTGAGCCATTTTCTGTCGATGATCCTATACCAGGACATCATCAAAATCGTATGTTTAAAGTGCCCGGAAGCACTCTCTGTCTCTGTCTATGTCTTTGCTCTATTTTGACTCGGTTCCTAACGAGGATAAAAAGTTGACCTTCTATTAGTTAAACAATGTTATAAGGTTTAGGGTCATAGCCAGACAACAAGCTCAAGTGTGTGAGGTATTTGTGTTGTGTCATTATTCGTAGGGAATATACACTAATTGACCCTAAACTATTTTCACATTTTAAATGTTGGACCAAAACTATTATTTTGGCGGAAATTAGCCATCAATAATTTACGGGCAGCGGAATAAGGACTCCAGTGCTTTTACCGGGCAAAATTCAAAAAATTCCCCTCAAGTGTCGGCTAAGTGAAGGCATTTTTGTCCTAAAAAATTTGGCCGACCACAACCTATCTTCTCCAGCGACCCAACTCCTTTCTCCGGCCACCATAAATCTCAATTTCTCAATCAAAACCTATCTTCTCCGATCTCATCCTTGACTTCTCAATCAAAATCTATCTTCTCCAATTCTACACCAGTTCATTATATCTAATGAGAGATTTGATGTAAATTGATAAATGAATCCCCCTAAAGATACCATCACATCCGACTCATGATTCATTTTGATGAAACCCCAAGAAATCCTTTTCTTTTTTCTTAACTGGTTAAGTTCCACACAAATATTAACAAATGCATGCCACTTCGCACACTGTATTATATGTGGATCTTGAAGATGGGGATTCATAAAAAAAAAATATGAAAAACCCCTATTTCTCCCATATTTTGCATAATGAAATTTTACAGGGAATTGTGGTGGTCGGCCAATGGATGGGAAATAATTTCTGGTGGTGCCGGTCGGAGACCGAAGTGATGGGATCTTCCCTAAAGTACACGGAATCTGACCAAAAAATCCATTACTGCTTAAAAAGACCTCAATGAATTTAAACTAAGGCTCAACATACCTTCCATAACATTATTAGAAACATCAACAAATTGAAGGAAAACAAGCTGAATCACTACGGTTAACCGATTAGAACCCAGAGCTGGGCAGCCGAAGAAAGGTATGGTTAATCAGTATTATTTGATTTTCGATTCATTTGGATGCCTTACAAATTGGTTCCTTACATTTAGCTGGCTTACAAATTGGACAATTGGACCCGAATATCCATCTTCTCCGGCGACAATTGGACCCGAATTAAACAGATCTTCAATCAAAATTGAATCTTTTCTTCTTCAATTAACTACCACTATTTACTCATTTAGCAGAGCCTCAATAAAAATTGGAAAAGAATGGTGGAAATTGGAGATAAAGAATTCATAGGAGACCATTCTTGTTTAGTGTAGTGATGGGTTTCAAGAATCTCAAATTATTGTTTAGTATGATTGGCCTTTCCAGCAAATGAAGGGACAAAAGCAATCTGGCCTCCGTTTTTGGGCCGGGACGACGATGTGGTGGAGGAAATTCCCATGGTGATGGAAGATGGTGCTGGGTCGCAGGGAAGGATAAGGTGGGCAGCAGGAGAATGTGGCGTCCATTTTTTTGGGACAAATATGCCCCTCACGTGGTTTTTTGAATTTTTTCCCTAAATTTCCACCGAATGCCCGGTTTCGCTACCCGTAAATAGTTGATGGCTATTTTCCGCCAAAATAAATGTTTTGCCCCAACATTTAAAATTTGGAAATAGTTAATGGTCATTTAGTGCATATTACCCTTGTTCGTATTATATTTGATTGTCTGACACGACTATCCATTTGTAGTGCATTAGTAGTATGAGATTCTCATAGCATGATTTCCGGTCCGTTGGTGTCATATTTGATGTGTATAGTGTGATCATGTTATGTGAGAGTTTTATATGTATTTTAGTAAGTGTTTGAAGAAACAATGGGCTGTCCAAAATATTTGTCAAAGTTTCTATCCATATCTCGGGCGACCTTCGGTCGACCAGATCCTTCTGATGGGTAGTCCGAACCATGTTTAGTCCCTGTTCTGTTTTCTTTTCTAATATCAGTTTTTTTTCTTTCTATTTTAAGTCTTTCGCTTATTGATTTAACTTCACTAACAAGTTATTTATGTATCCTCAGTTACAAAAGTTTTGGGTTTGGGAAACATATTTTCGAGTCATAATTGATACTTTTTCCCAATGGTGATCGATGGTTAATGTGGCAGTTTAGTGGCTCACCTGTTATTTTTTGCCTTTTGCAGATGATTACATTGAGGGTACTTTAGTTGATGTCCCCATGAGGGAGGTTCAGTACGAGGACCTGGTGAAGCAACTCAAGGATTGAAGTGTTTTATTAATGATGTAATAGCTACTAGTTTTTTTTATCTACTAGACCTTACTATTTCATTTTGGATTTTAGATCATGCAAGACTCTTATCAGTATCTCTTTTTCAGTTATGATGTACAAACCTATAAGTTTCTTTTAAGTTATTGAAATTTATTCAAATTTTTAGTATTTCAGTATTGGGTTCAGTGCCTCATCAGCAAATGAGATGTTGTCATGTCACCTTAATGTTACGGGGTGTGACATAAGTGGCCAGCTCCCCGAGCTCATCTTTATCTTTCATATTCTTTTTCTCCCAAATCTCTGAAAGACCCCTTTGAGGGTATTAAACCGAAGGGAGTGGGCGAATTAGGTTCTTAAAAACTTTATAGCTTTTCTAAAAATTCTTTTCCTAAATAATCACCTTAACAACAAGTACATTGTTTAAGTACATAAGGTGAGTTAATTTTGTTCAAGGCAACTTAGATAACTAAGTGAAGCAATTGTATAAAATAAGGAAGCATGTTCATATAGTCAAGTAGATAAGTTATTGTATATGAACAATGAAGTAAAGGAGTAGGGATAGAGAAAACTAACACAAGGATTTATAGTGGTTCGAATCACAAAGAATCTACATCCACTACCTTAGGACAAACCCAAGGATTTCAACATCCATTAATGGATACCCTTCACAACAAATGCAAGGTGAGTTCTACCTTTTACAATTGCCCAACAAATGAGGACTTGTGCTTCACTAAGAAGACTCCGCTCACAAAGAGCCAAACTCACCAATGAGATACTTGCCTCACAAAGAGGACTTTTTCCTAACAAATAGGACCTGCAAACACTCACCAAGAGTGAAGTTTACAAAAAACAATTTGCTAGTTCACAAAGAACTAGGTCTCGCAAATGAGAATGTTGGGTAACTAGCCTCTTACAAAGGAGATGTTACAATTTGGCTCAATACAAAGAATTTCCTCTTGGAATAGATTTACCATTGATACTCTAATCACTCTTTGTGAATAGAAGGATAGATGAAGTTTAAGCTCCGCTCAAAATGATATATTTTGAAAGAATGATTTGAAGATTAAACTCAAAAGTGTTTGTTTGCTTGTTTATGAAGTGTATAGCCTATGCCCTCTTATGCTTGATTAATTATGAAAAATCAGCTTTAGAAGCTTTATATAGGGAAAGAATATATAATCAAAGTTGGTCACAACGGCTATAATTTTATCCTTGATATGACAACTTCAGCCCACCGGTACTAGACAGTAGGTCAACCGATGTGCCTCAAAGTAAAGATTAAAGGTCCTTTGTCTTCATCTCGGTCGACCGCAAGATGGGGTCAGGTCTTCCGAAGCACAGTTCGGTCGACCTACATATAGCAAGGTCGTTTGGGAGAATATAGCCGTTGGAGCATTGGAACAATCAAAATCTGACCAAGGACAAAAACAGCTTCGGTCGACCTGACAACACATGTCGATAGACCGAACTACTCTGGTCTTCCGAGGCTAAGCCTAGGTCGACCGGAATGCAGTCCTAAAGTGGATTTTCCACTTACTCAAGTTTCCAATGTTCTCAATCTTATGCCTAGGTGTTTTGTAAAGATATAAAACACATTTTAAAGAACCTAGGCATTGGCTAACACTTAACTAAGTTTTCAAAAACCTTTTGCAAGATTTGAACAATGCAAAACATGAGGTTTTGAAAACATGCATATTTGAGCTTTAAACATTCTATATTTTAGTATTCTCAAGGAAAGATTAGTCACAAAGAATTACCTATACAGCAAAGCACTGGTCTTCCTAAGGTCTTCAAGTCTTGTAGATGAAATCTTTAAGGAGCTTTGACTTGAAGCCTTAGATCAACATCTTCTTGGAGTGTTGAAGTCCTATAGTAATCTTGAGTTGTAGTATATTGGACTTCACTCTTCTTCTTGTCAAGGAGCATACCACTTCATTCTACTCTTGTTGGATTGAGTAGCTCTTGACATGTTGATCTTCCTTCTTAGTGACTTTGCAAGTACTTCCATAGTATGTGGATTGACTTCATACTTGGCCTATAGAGTCTTGCAAAGTGTAGCTTCTCTATGTGTATAATGATACCTTTAGTGTACACAAGCAGCTAACTTACCATTTTCATCAATGTTGGTGTGAGTGTTATGGATCATATAATTAAGAACATGCTCACACAAAACATTAGAACAATCAATGGTTTGTTATCATCAAAACAAGATTGATCACTTTGCCCTTAGGGCTAACAATCTCATCAACCACCTCCATATCTCCTCTGCAATAACCTCATTTTTTATTTTATTCCCTAACCTATAATTTGGTATTGTTGGAAGTTTCTTGCAAAGAATATTATTGGTAAATTCTCAGTAAGCATAAGCAATTGCAGTGTTGTGGTGTGAGCTTCGAAATTGGTTTCTCAAATTCAAGCTTCGTTTAGAAAAGCTTAAATATTAAATGGGAGAAAGAACTCCTAAACTCTATAATACATCATATATATATATATATATATATATATGTAAGAAAGGAAAGAAATATACAATTAATCAATCAATCACAATCAATTAATCGAGTGATTTTCTCCTGTGATTAATATCTTGATTGACTCCATGATGAGTATCCGTAACATGCCCCTCAAACTGGGCTTGGGAGAAAAGATGTCAATGAGACCAAGAGATTGGATAAGAAAGTTGAATCGAGGAGAGGCAAGATTTTTGGTGAAAATGTCAGCCAATTGAGAGTGGGTCGAAATGGGTATTTGTTTAACAAGGCCAGTTTGCATTTTTTCACGGACTATCTGGCAATCAATTTCAATATGTTTGGTTCTTTCGTGGAAGGTGGGATTTGTTGTGAGGTATAAAACGCTTTGGTTGTCGTAAAATAATGGCATGACATGAGAATGTGGTATAAGTAAGTCATTGAGGAGGTACTTCTGCCATTGTAAATCACAAGTGGTCGTGGCAAGAGCTCGGAATTCTGCCTCGAAAGAGCTTCGAGAAACGGTGAGTTGCTTTTTTTACTTCCAAGATACAAGAGAGTAACCAAGAAAAACACAATAACCAATTGTAGAGTGTCTCATGTAGAAGAAGCCGACCCAGTCAGAATCATAGAAAGTACTAAGGTGTAATGATGATGAAGAGGGGAAAAAAACCTTTGGCTGGAGAGCCTTTCAGATACCGTAGAATACGATGAGGAGCTTTGAGATACAATTTTGTGGGATGATGTAGAAAATGGGAAAGTTGTTGGACGGCGTGGGAAATATTCGGTCATGTGTGAGTGAGATATAAAAGCTTGCCAATAAGACTTCGGTAGAGATTGTTGTCGGAAAGGAGTGATGAATCATCATTGGAACAGTGGTAGGAAGAATCCATATGAGTAATGGCAGGTTTGCAACCAAGGAAGCCATGTTGCTCAAGCAAGTCCAATGTATATTTTTGTTGGCAAATGTTGAGACCAACTTTAGAGGGAGGAGCAATCTCCATATCGAGAAAATATTTGACAGGACCAAGGTCTTTGATTTTGAAAGTATTATGCAAGAATTTCTTGACAGAGGAGATGTCATCATAATTAGTACCAGTGAGGATAACATCATAAACGAGGAGAGCAGTGAAAAGACTAAGGTCACTTACGGTTTGAGAGGAACCCTGTGACACTAACTCTGCGGTCAATTTGTGATTCCATTGTCGGTCAACCTGCTTGAGACCATATAAAGATTTTTTGAGTTTGCAGACGAGCCTGGGTTGAGGAGAAGAAAAGCCAGGAGGTATCCGAATATAAATATCATCATTAAGATTACCATGAAGATATGCATTGTTAATATCAAACTGCTCCAAAAACATCATTTGGCATAGACAATAGCAAGAAGAATTCGAACAGTGGTCATTTTTGCTACTAGGGAAAATGTCTCAATGTAATCTATACCTTGTTGTTGTGTGAAACATTGGACAACAACATGAGACTTAGGTCTTTCAATAGACCCATCATAATTAAATTTTAACCGGTAAACCCATTTGTTACCGAGGGGTTTAACATTATGGTGAAGGGGAACAAGTGTCCAAGTGTTGTTGGTCTCCAAGGCATTAATTTCCGCTTGCATGGACTGTCGTCAGTCTGCATGCTGGACGGCCTAACTGTAGCTCTTAGGTACAAAGTGAGTAGAGTCTGATAATGCAAAAGATTTGTGATCTGGAGATAGTGAATGATAACCGTGAACCTTTTCTAAAGAGTGAGGAGTAGATGTTTTTATGTTAGAAAGAATGGGAGGAGATGATGCTTGGACTAGACAACAATAATAATCTTCCAGGTATGAAGGGATATGTGAGACCCTAGTAGATTTCTGAAGAGGGGGAGGGGGAGAAGGAGGTGAGATAGAGGAATTAGGAGAAAAAATTTGAGGATTATTAGAAGATGACGTAGGAGGGAGTGGAGTGATGATGGGATTGGTAGTTGGATGTGATGATGGAGGTTCAAAAGGAAGATCATTAATGAAAGGAATTGGTAAAGGAAATTTATTCGAAGGAGGATTGAGTGGAGATTGTTGTGGATGAGGAAATATGTTTTCATTAAATATGACATTTCGTGAGATGAAAATAGAGCGAGAGTGAAGGTCGAGGAGAGTGTATCCTTTTGTGTGTGCGGGATAGCCTAAGAAAATAGAGGGACGACCACGAGAGTCAAATTTTGTGCGATGAGAAGAAAGGGTTGATGCATAGGCTAAGCAACCAAACACATGAAGATGAGAGTATGATGGTGGTTTATTATATAAAAGTGTGTGAGGAGTTTGGTTTTGCAGTAAGGGTGTAGGGGTAATGTTTATAAGTGAAGGCATATGCGATTGAAATTTAAGTGAACGAGCAATGTTTAGGATGTGACAATGTTTTCGTTCGACAATTCCATTTTGCTGAGGAGTTTTTACCCAAGAGGTTTGGTGAATGATCCCTTTGGAAGTAAAGAATTTAGACATGTGAAATTCGGGCCCATTGTCTGAACACCCTACTTTAATGGCCTTTTGGATTTGGGTAAGCACATATTGGCAAAAATGTTGGGTAAGGCTCGGGCCTCAGACTTTGTTTTCATCAAATAAATCCAAGTGAAACGGCTAAAATCATCTACGATTGTGAGGAAATATAGGTGGTCATGAACAGTATGAATTTTACAAGGTCCCCAAATATCTGTTAGTAGTGCCCTAGGATCATTAGCATATGTTATACGTTTTATATCTTTTTGAGCATGTCTTTGAATAGTTAATTTTGCTTTTGAAGATCAAATCTGTGATTTGATAGTAAAACTCATTAGCTTATACAATTACTATTCTAACTGTCCCCAGTTTTATGTAATGTTCTTTATAATGAAATAAAACTAGTATGATATATGATTGATGAGTATCTTTTACTGATCATGTGTAATGGATGCAAATCATATCATAGATGCAATATATTGGGATACATTGTATCAGACATGATTTGTTAGAGAAGTAATACACTACTAAAAAAACCAACTTTTGTGTCAGGCGGCGCCTGCCGCAACAAGTACCTTTGCCGACGAGAAAACTCTTTTGCGTCGGTCATGCGACGGCAATTGAAGGGTCGCAAGGAAAGGTGCCGCAAAAACTTTGCGACGGAAAGCGCCTGACGCAATTAGTTTTTGCAACGAGAATTTTTCTATTTGCGACGCGTTTTTTCCGACATGAAAACTTAACAAAAACGACAACTTTTTGTGTCGCTTATAATATCCGACGCAACAAGTGACGCAAAAACACTTTTTGCGACGCGTTTTTTCCGACATGAAAACTTAACAAAAACGACTACTTTTTGTGTCGCTTATAATATCCAACGCAACAACCGACGCAAAAACACTTTTTGCGACGCGTTTTTTCCGACGTGAAAACTTAACAAAAACGACTACTTTTTGTGTCGCTTATAATATCCGACGCAACAACCAACGCAAAAAAACTTTTTGCGACGCGTTTTCCCGACATGACAACTTTACAAAAACGACTACTTTTTGTGTCGCTTATAATATCTGACGCAACAACCGACACAAAACAACTTTTGCGACACCTTATATACTGTAGAAAATAGTTTTTCAGCGTCACAAGTATTGTAATAAAATTTGTTTATGATTTTTTTGCAACGGCACAATCCGACGAAATTAGTTTTTAACCTGTCGCAAATGATATAATAATATTATATTTATTATTTTTTTTGCAATGGGACAATCTGTCGCATATAACATTTATCTCGACGCAATAACAAAACTCAAATTATTTTTACACTTACGAGATAAAATATTCCTGTTGCAAAAAAAAAGAATAATTTTAATTTTCCTGTCCAATAAAAATCACTAAAAATAATATTTAGTGACACAATACATATTATCACTGTTAAACTTTATATGTTGCCATACTGGAAACTATAATTTCATTGCTAGGTTCAAAATTGCAGAATACATTTTTACAAAGCAAGCAAAAAGATCAACACAATCAACAAAAAAGTGTATTAAACTGCCAAATATTTTGACTCGCGCTAAATTAATCTTAAAACAAAGTGAACAAAAACAACTGCTCAGAAGATGTGTTGAGGGCCTTCCCATGGTACTCTTCAGGTACAAGCACCTCACCTGTTTCATAAGACGAGAGCAAACATTAATGATAACAAATACAATCATATGCAAAATTCTTTAAGCTTCAAAGTTAATAAACATCAGCATTCCAAATTTTCTTTTCCAAAGATTGATTAATAAGTTTTGTTGATTTGTTTTTCTCCTACTTACAGTTTTGTGATCTTCCATGACTGAAGTTTTTTATACCAATTCACAATACCAAACAAAAATTATGCAAGTTGCATAACAATAACTACAACAAAACTAAGTAAATTGAACAATTAAAGGAATAACCTACCTTTTTGGGCAAAAACAATCTGCAAAAATCTAGGTTAAATCTATGATTTCAAAGACTATGAGAGTGAGAGAGGGAGAATATATAGTTACCGAAATCTTGAGACCACGAAGGAGAATCTCCAAATCTTGAGACCGTGATTTCCGAACATGGGAAGATTGCTGCAAATTTTCGCGGGAATTTTTTTTGGGAACATCGCGGGAAGATAAATTCTTGCTCCTGAAATTTTCTGGTCAAGAACAAAACACATAATTTCCTATGATGATGTTTATTGTTTCATGGGTAGTAATTATTTACGACCGTCGGATTTCTTGATCCAATGTCCTATAATAAAAGTGATCTCACATAACTTTCTAAATTATTCATGAAATTTTTGTGAATTTACCTTTAATCTAAATCGTCGAAATAACAATCTAACGATTCCCCTTCTATACATATCAACTTATAAATTATCCTAAAACATTATAGCCAGCCTAATTTTTTTGTTTCCAACCATAAAAAAAAACAAAAATAACCCTTCAAAAACTTTTATTCTAAGTAAAAAAAAAAATTGTATTCATTGAACATTTTTAAAAAATAAAAGTAACTTTAATTTGATTTTTGTAGACTAAAAAATATTCTTCCTTTTTAATCGTGAGCGCAAAAAGCATCCCGAGTTGTGTGCAAAAATTTGGTCATTTGCATCAACTTAATATGTGACGGGAGAATTCCATCGCAATTTTTGGTTATTTGGGGCAAAACCTTTTGCATCGGACGAATCCCGTCGCAAATTTGGTCATTTGCATCAACTTTATATGTGACGCTGACTGATGCCCGTCGCATATAATCCCCTTTTCACGACGAATTAATTTGCCTACGCAAATACTATTTAGCGGTCGTAAATGTATATCACAATACGACGTCGTACCGTTATTTGCGTTGGTGTGTCATTCTTGACGCAAATGACAGTTATTTGTAACGGTAAACGCCCGACGCAAAAAGTCTCGTCGCAACAAGCTATATTTCTAGTAGTGATACTTCATGGTCCTTTAGTCATAAGTATTCACTTCCTCAATACTATTTTGAATCCTTAGACCTTATGTCTCCACTGTTTCCAGCATGAATGGAGCTACGTTTTGACTCAGTCGGACGTTACTTTTAATCGAGTAATCAATACGACTGATGATCGGATGTAGTATCCTATCATGGCTTGAATGTGAGAGACACTGTAAGGAATTTGTTCCTCTCTTATTAGAGAGAGATATCCATGGGCCCCTCGATAGAGATGACTGTTTAAATGCATGGCCGTTCTCAAATGTATTTAATAAAGTGGTTATTAAATACTGATTTGATGGAGCAGTCTACTTGGAGATCGAGCATAAATGCAATTAAGCTATATAAGGGTGACAACTACCATGCCTTATGTTTAATTTGGATATCGCGAGACAAAGGAATTAAATAGTGGATTGATATTAGGTTCCACCACATATTCAGTCACTATGGGTAGTCACAATGTCCTGCTAAGGACCGCTTGTGATTTATGAACACATACTACTACTAAGTGTGTTTTCATTGCCATTGTGATATGAACCTACAGGGTCACACGCATAGACGAG
This sequence comes from Vinca minor, assembly GCA_026122235.1. Taxonomy (NCBI): domain Eukaryota; kingdom Viridiplantae; phylum Streptophyta; class Magnoliopsida; order Gentianales; family Apocynaceae; genus Vinca; species Vinca minor. The sequence continues at coordinate 1,325,967 of JAOCZM010000206.1, read as the reverse complement.
TGAACGAATCTAGAATGTGTCAATATTCATTGTATCTGACATTTACTAGAATGTGTCAATATTCATTGTATCTGACATTTACTTCTCTGAGAATAATAAAATGTTATTATCCAAATTAGAGATTAAGGAGGGGCATTTTCGGTATTTGGTTATAGCTTGGATTACGTGGGAGTTATTGTGCGATAAAGACTCCCATTACCAGTAGAGGTTTACAGGACGTGGGAGTTAAAGACTCCCACTGCCATAAGAGGTTGATAGGATGTGGGGAGTTGTTCTTGGAACAAACTCTCACACCCTATATAATCCTCTCTTGGCCGAAACCCTAGTTGAACTCTTGATTGAGCCGCAATAAACCATATACCCCGAAATCAGATTTCTTGATTTTCCTGCCTCATTTTCTCTCTAGATTCCAAAACTCAGAAAAATGAAGAGCTAGCACTCGCTGCTCGTTTCGTCGTGTGGATACCGGTAAGGAGTAATTCCGCAAGGGAGGACTTTGGTTGTTGCAGCTAAGCATCCGAAAAAATAGAATCTTTAACCAAAAACGTAAGTTCCTTTTCGTATTTTTCGATTCATATGGTATGAGTGGATCCTTCATGGGTGTTTAGAACGAGTTTATTGCCCATAAATCCCTTTAATATCTACGTGTATTAAATCAAAGCATACTTGAGAAGTGGATTTACTAAGGGGGAATGGAGGCTTGGATTGCTTAGTCATGGGGCAAATGGAGCAATGTTCATTGTGTGTAATTTTTATTTTTGAATCCAGATTTTCCATTTTTAATCTGGGAAAAGAAGGATGATTTAAAAGATAGTGTCATAAAGAGGTGGTAGTGAATTTCACAACATGAGATGCAGAGTTTGAGTCAGTAAGGATGTTCGAAACAAAGGGGATAAGAGAATAGTATTTGGGTTGCAATAAATATAAGCCATTAATGAATGTAGCTAATCCTATCACTTTTAGCTTAGTACAATCCTGAATAACACAAGAGTTAGATTTGAAGTAGACAAGTAAATTTGGATTCTAAAGTAATTGCCCAACAGATAATAGATTAAATGAAGAGGAGGGAGCATACAACACGTTAGAGTGAATCAAACTAGGATTTAATTGGATAGAACCTTCATGACTTGCAGAAGTAAATGAGTCATTGGGGAGACGAATCGGTGTATGCGATAAGGTACGATAAGAAGTGAATAATTGTAACGAACATGAAATATGGTGACTAACTCCAGAATCAATAATACAATGCATTATAGATGGTGAACACTCATTACCTGAAAATGAAGCAACATCCAGCGGCAGAGAAACAAAATTTATTGAAACTCGTGGGGACTGGACAAATTCTTTTGCAACACAGTGGTCACCAAATCGAATTGTATAACCGTCACTATTGCCGATATCGAGTGATATAATAGTAGGCGACATCACAACTCAATATTTTTTGTATATTTAAAAGAAACAGCTTTTATAAGCCGCATAATGAAAAGAGAAGCGAATAAAAGTGTGGAAAACTTCAAAAGGTTTGCTCTGATACCATGTATAAAAGCATAAAGAATAAATGGGAGAAAGAACTCCTTTGTATTAAATGGTTTAAACTGTACAATACATCACCTATATATACTAATCCTATCTATGTAAGAAAGGAAATAAATATACAATTAATCAATTACAATCAATTAATCAAGTGATTTTCTCTTGTGATTATTATCTTGATTTCCTCCACGATGAGTATCTGTAACACTTCGTGTTGGTGAGGTCCTCTGCTTCATTTTCTTTGTGATTTTTTCATTGCAAAATTAGTTTTGTGATTTTTACTATAGTAAGTAGATGAATTTGGTGCAAAGACAGCTTTTTTTTTGCCAAGTGCAAAGTCCACTTTGAAAATCGGGAAAGTGAGGCCAAGAAAAGATGAATTTCCACTGGGAAAAAAAAACTTTTAGTGATGCAAAATTAACGTTACGAAAGGTCATTTATTTTCGTGACGAAAAAATTTCGTGTCATGTTCTGACTGTCGATAAAGATATTTCGTCCCCAAATGGCTTTGTAACGAAACGTTTCGTCCTAACAGGCAATTGTTTTTTAGGGTCCAGACAGGGATCCAAGGGGGTGGGGACTGTGATTGCAATGGGTTAAATATGTTCAGAGCCTTCCTGAGAATGAAGTTTGGGAGAAGAAGTAGAAGAATGTACTGTTATTTTTTCACAATTTTCTGGTATTAATTTTGGTGCTCAATCACACAAAAAGAAGAAGAAAATTTCTGTGTGGGGAGAGATGAAGAAGGGGTTGGAGGTCGAGTTTTTCTTCTGGGTTTTTTTAAGCATTCCATGGCTGGTGGAAGCAGGGCCGGTCCTAACATTTTGGGGACCCTGTGCAAAAACTAAAAATGGGGCATTTCGTATGAACATTAACATTTTCAACTTGTTACAATTTTTAAAATAAATGAAATATGACATTATAAAACTACAAAATATGCTTTCTTCGAGCATTGGTGGAGGCAAAATCGTCGATAATAGTATCAATATCTATATTTTTTAGCTTCTCTCTTGGATATTTGGGTTGGGCTTAACATATAAACAGGTTATACTTGAAATTTTTTGCGGTTGCACCACCCTAGATAAGGCTCGGGCCGGCCCTGGGTGGAAGTGATTGCGGAGGGAAGATAGTCGGTAGAGGTGACTGAGAAGGGAGGAGGGAGATGGAGATAGACGAATGATTCTGAATTGACATTTTTACCATTGACTCTGACGACATGTGCCAAACGCATGCCAATAAGTGGTCGGAATCCACGTTGGTTTCACCAATTTAACAAAATTGTCTGCTAAAAAATTGTTCATACTGCCGAGAGAATAAATAAAAGTTTTGTCACACAAATAGAAAAGTAAAATTTGTTGGTGTACACGTATACCGATTGTCTCTAAAATTTTAACAAGGTATATTATTTATGTTTTTGGTATCCAAAGGAGAGCGATTCATAATAGTTTATATTATAGATGTTCTTATAAGTTTCCTGAAGAAAGAACCAAACTCCTAGTCCTAATTAGGTTTTGGTGTCATTTTCTAGTCAAATTTAGGTCATACAAAGACTGTTGTACTTGGAGTCTATGAACACGCAGAATGGAATGAGTTTCCTAAATTGAAGTAGGAAAGATCTTTCAACGGGAACGCCCATTCCAAAAAATAAGTGGGAAACGTATTTCCACTCCAACATTTATAGAATGATATTTCCAGAAGAAACTATATACCCTTCAGAGTATCACAATAATCTATCTGTTTTCTCTAAAAATATTTCGTTCTCTTCGTAAAATATTGTAGATGATAATATATAAGTATAATTTTTTTCTTTTGTTACTTTTAAAGAAATCCGCTATATATAGGAAATAACTTTTTTCACTTTTCTCTAAATAACAATAACATAAATTTAAGCTATTTATAGCATAACAATTTTACGGGTTTGATCTATTTGTCAAATTAGTTATTCCGGTCAATATTCTGGCCAAAATAAACACGTGCAATGCACTTGACATCGACATTAAGGGAAAAATCATATTTTCTCTTAAAAATCCAGCTATATATAGCACCAACTATTTTCTATTTTCTCTAAATAGCACAAACTTTTTAAAAAGTATTTATGACATTACAATTTTATGGGGCTGCTGTTTGTATCCAATCAAATGTCAGATTTTTTCCTTACCTCCCAAATACTTCAGGAATAATTCGACATAATTCACAAAACTCAAAAAAAAATTCAAGAAATTTAACAGAAAATCGCAGTGAGTGACAACTAAATTAACAAGATAAATTTCATTTTAGTTAGAATCAAAGTAGAAGAAATATGACATAACACTTTCCAAATATCAGAGGGACAAAATGAACACATAAAAAATCAAAACTGTCAAGAACCCATTTTTCAAAACCATCATAAACCCAAAATAAAAATCATTTACAGATTAAATTTACAAAAGGGTACATAAAAATGCATAAAATAATAAAGGAAAAGAGAAAGACATACCCCATAATTTTAACGCGAAGATGAATTCTAAGCCAAAAAACCTTACATTTGGTCCAAACCAGTAGCACTACCATGGGAATACAAAAGAGTAAACCCTCCACAAGGATTTTTACTGAATGTGGATAGAATTTTATTTAAATATTTTGTATCCAATAAATGAATATCAACATTATTGTCTTGATTTATACCACTAAAAACAACTTTTATTTCTTCATATTTTCCTTCCTTCTTGTTCTTCTTCTTATGAAGCTTTGATTTTTCCATTCACCAAACATTTTCTCCCTTTAGTTCAGATCCCGCTTGGATCATATTTTTCTTCGTTCCCGGTTTGCACCTTAACCAACTCAATTGAAGAAAAACAAACTCACTAAACAAAAAAAACAAAAAAAAAAAAAAAAAAAAAATTCAATTTCCCAAGTTTTTTTCATCAAAATTTTTGCAAGAAAAACATCAATAAAATATTCATGCTTAAGAATTAACTCATTAATATGACATACGGGAGCATTATTATTGATTGTGATGTTCAAGTGTGGAAACATTTTTCTATGTTGGTTTTGATGGGAAACATTTTTCAAGGGCTATAACCTTTTTTTGATGTTAAATGATTTTTGTTCTAGGTTTAGGATAGTTTTGCAAAATGAGTTCTTGAAAGTTTTTATTTTTCTTGGTTCTTTTTGTCTCTCTAATGTTTGGAAGGGGCTATGGAATATTTTCTCTACTTTGATTTTGACTAAGATGAAATTTATACTATTAATATAGTTGTCATTCGGTGCGATTTTCTGTTAAATTTTTCAAAAAAGTTCTTATTTTTTTGAATTATAAGGGAGGGAAAGAGCAAATTTGACATTTCGTTGGATACAAAAAGAAATCTCGTAAAATTCTAATGTCATAAATAGTTTTAAAAAGTTTATGCTATTTAGAGAAAATATAAAATAGTTGGTGCTATATGTAGGTGAGTTTTTAAGGGAAAAGACAATTTTTCCCTTACGCGGTCATTTTGGCCAGAAAATTGGACGGAATAATTAATTTGACAAACAGAGCGGACCCCTAAAATTGTTAAGCTATAAATAGCCAAAATTTATGTTATTGTTATTTAGAGAAAAGTGAAAAAAGTTACTGCCTAAATATAGCGGATTTCTCTTTACTTTTAATACAAAACAGTTTTTTTATAACTATGTTGATTTTAAACATGAATTATATATTGTAAGTTATTAGTTAGTGATTCTACGGGTTCTACAAACATTTATAAGTAGTTCAACAAACACAATGCATAAAGTAAATAACACATATATGTTGTTGACGCAATTCTTTCAAGTAAGCCTACATATGCGGAGACTCGCTCAAATAATTCCACTAAACTTTTGACAAAAAGTACAAAAATCTATTTATCTCTTTACTACAATGACTTTCCTAGTTGATGAATAACAAACTCCTATTTATCGAGGACAAACTCCATCTAAAACATATAAGCTTCTTCAAGACTTGACGGTCAAGACATGACATGGATCCTTTGTGATCTTTGATATATCCTTAAAGGATTCTAGCTTTGGCAGACATAAGGCGGCTTACAGGATTTCAACAATTTTTGTACTACAACGATTCTATTACCTTAATTGAATCACATCACGTGAGTCCTTATTGAATCTTACTCCCTTTTTGTAATAAAAAAAAAATCTTTTTAGGAAAAGTCTCATTTCCTAATAATCATACCAACATTACAAAAAACTAACTTTATCAAATATTGCCAACTTGAATCCCAAGTAATGTAAAAATACTTATAAGCCCTTTCAGCATATTTACATATATGTTTCAATGTTAAAAATATATGTGTGATGCACTTTAGTAGATTAATATGACATTTTTAACTTTTATTTTTATTTTTTTTTATATATTGTGCAACTAATTGACCTTATTGCCAACGTATGTTAGAAGGGTGTTTATTATATTAAATAACATTCCATTTCGACATTGAATAATAGTTTCCTGAAACACACGAAATGAATAATCACTCATTCTGACTTTGCTTTTTAGACCATGGAATGGAAAGAGAATTCAGAAATCATTTCGAGTGAAAAGAAATTATGGGTGAAAAGAGATTACATATAATTCCATTCCGGTGTACCAAACGTGAATGTGTTTTCTCTCTTTTATTCTTTACTGTCTAGATTTATGTTTGAAACAAGATTTATGTTATTGTTTCGAACAGTTTCCCTCCGTTCAATCAATTTATCACACTTTATCGTTTTTGAAAGCGTAAAAATAATATTACACAATGATATAATACTAAAATAATAAACACTCTAACATGAAATTTATTGTTGCATTTTTTTGCTAAGTATTTATTGTTGTATTACAATGTTGCAATCGAGGATTTACACATACTAATGCAAACTAAAGAAAACCTATAAAGAATCCTAGACAATTTATAGCTAAATTGCACTTAGGAAGGAAGTAGGATTTGGAGGAATTGGGATTTCTATTGTGCCTTCTAGCATTAGCAGCACTTTTCTCATGGACGGACGGAGTGAGGGTTCATCTTGAGTACACCAAATGCATATTTTGATCATTCTGTTTAGTTTTTTTCTATCAATATCCTCATCGTCCACCAACTTGTGTATCTCTCCAGCCTCAAAACAACTGTAAGCCCATTCGTCGAGAACGGCTTTGTGTTCAGGGAGGCTCCAATCGACACATTTTCGATGACATAAAATCTCTAACAATAAAATCCCAAAACTATAAACATCTGCCTTAACTGTCACAGGCAATCTTCTATGCCATTCGGGTGCGACATAACCTTTTGTTCCTCTTATTGCAGTATATGTTTTCGTTTGGTCTTGCTTAAGAAGCTTTGCGAGTCCAAAATCTGAAATCTTTGCACATTGGTTCTCATCTAGGAGTATGTTTTGAGGTTTGATATCGCAGTGGATAATTTGTGTTTCACACTCTTCATGTAAATAAAGAATGCCCCTCCCGACATCTGATGCAATTCGGATTCTTTCTTCCCAGTTTGGCCAGTTTTCAGGGCTGTAAAGAATTTTTTCTAGTGATCCACCGCTCATGTATTCATAAACCAGCAGCCTTTGAGGACCATCAAGGCAGTAACCTATCAGTTTGACAAGATTTCGGTGGTGTGTTTTTCCAATCACTCGAATTTCGTTTTGGAACTCTGTTTCTCCTTCAGCTAATATTTTCTCCAACTTCTTCACCGCTACTACCTTAACAGGTAGAATTAGAAATTTTATGAAAATTGTATATAAATGTATATAAGATCGAAGAATGTACCAAATCTTACATAATCCTTCATGGGGTGAAAGATAAAAATTAACTTTTATAAAAGGAAAACAATAAGATTAAAAAATTATTGCAAATTTTCTCTCTTACGCCTAATCAATTGCTCAACAAAAAAATACTGAAAACTTTATAATTATTAATGAAGGATGGTATGAACCATTTTTATTTAATAATAATGAGTTTCTAATCATTATCTTAATATGTGTCTATTATTAAGGATCAAAGATAATACCTTTTGGTAATCCGGTAAGACTCCTTTGAAAACTGTTCCAAATCCACCTCTACCGAGCTCTTCTTTGAAGTCATTCGTTGCTTGCTTTAGTTCAACATAGGAAAATGTCCTCGGAGCAACATGATCAATTAACTCGATATTTCTATGTTTGGAAATCTTCTTGTATTCCCATGCCCGATTTCTATAGACAAGAAGTCCTGAAATGATCATGATTAAAGCAGCAACACAAAGAAGTGATATACTTACAATGAGAATATCCATTCTCACTTCTTTCTTAACAATTCTCTGACCATTTCCCGAATTTCCTGGAGTGAATGATGTGGGAATGCCCATTTTGATGAGAGCAATATTTGTATCAGACGACCTTCTTCTTCCGAATCTCAATGGAAGCTTTTGTTTTCTGCAGCCACCATTGTTGAAAAATGCAACATCACAATTACAATCCGTCCGGCAAGAATTTTCACAATTTTCTTTGGTAACTGAATTTGATTCTTCATACGGATCATTTTCCCATGATGTGCCAGCCAATTGTCTAAATGCGTATCTGTTATTTTGTTTTTCATATTCGCAACTTGTTGTAACGTTTCTTTCACAACCTAATGTCCAATTGCCTTCCATCACAAATTCAAATCCTGGAAACATAGACATAACCAAACTTCAGCATAAATAAGCAAACTCTATAGAGATATACAAGATTGGAGTACATGATGGGTGTTGCATAATGCTAAGAAGGTGAAAGGTAAATGTTTTAAGGATAGATCTGAGATATTAATTCATCTATCTATTTATACGGTATTTTTTTCATTGTGTATTTTTTATCTGAGATATTAAAAAGCATAATTCACACTTCATTGTGTATTTTTTTTCCTTTTTTAAATGATCTAATTATTTACTTAATTTATTATTAACTAGAAACTATCAATTTAGTTAATTAATGTTATCACTATTAAAAAATAAGAAAGAGTTGGGGGATTTATATTAGTTAAGAAACAGAAAAGAACCATTTCAAAGAAAGTAATCGCTAGATATAAAGGTCAAAAAAGGATAGCGTATTTGTCTTAACACTTCTAATTCAAAATAATAGGTCTTAATGTGTGACATTCGTTCCTTGATAATAAATAAACTAATAAGGATATATATATATATATATATATATATATATATATATATATATATATATATATATATATATATATATAGTTACAGATAAAGAGTTAAAAAGACACTATACGACTATAAGGGCTATATGCTCAAATTGAATATGATGTCTGAAATTCGAAGCATTTAAGTTCTGAATTTTAAAAACTGAATATGAATTGTGACTTAATTAATATGAGATAATTATTTTCGATTGAATTTTGAAAATTAAAAGTTTAACACCGTATAATTTTTACTTTAAAAAAGGTTAAAAGAGATTTTTATTTTGTTTGGCCATTTAGATTCTCAATCAATTTACGGCCTAAAAAGTTGCAAACAATCATTAGGCACCAATCTTGTCAAACGAAAATTGTTTCCGGACTAAATACACCAATTGGCCTAAATTATAACTAATACAAATAAGTATCTTATAGAAACCAATAAGAGTATAAAACCGACTCTCGATTTTCTAGGATACTCCCTAGTATATTAATGATATTGATTTACATGTTGAAACATTAACCCAACGTAAATTTATGAGTTTGTACTAATTATATTGTTAAATATATAATAATATCATGAATTGTACTAAAGAATTTATTAGAAGATGTAATAAGAGATGCAAACTAAAATAAAACAAAGAGTGAAAAATGCACATCAACATCTCGTATTACAAAAGAGAGGAGAGAAAAGCATTGTTGCTATACAGGAGAAAAAACATTAATGAGCACGAGACTAATTATGCTTATTAGAAGGCCCAAATATGTAAAAGAAAAAATAAAATTGCATAAAAACTCATGAAATAAATAATATATTGTTATTTTAGGAAAAATTAAAATGATAAATAGAAATAATTATGTTAATTAAACAGAACTTTTAGAAAAGAAAACTGAATATTTTAAAAAAATTAGAGGGTCCTTTACCTGGAATGCAATTGCAATAAACTCCAGTATCCTGCTCAGTACAAAAGCTATTGATGCCACACAGCCCTGTAGGAGAACATTTATCAGTTCCCGGTTGCCATAAAACAGACCAATTCCCGTTATCTAAAGAGTAAGTATACAATCTAAGTATGCCATCCACATCAATCTTCAGCCTATGGATTGTTCTTCGCGTAGGATATCCTCCTAGCGTAAAATTCAATATAGTTGAGTTCGTACTCGAATTATACAAGTACAAACGACTGTCATTATCAAGATTTAGGCTTATTGATGAACCACTTCCAGCGGTATTTGAAGCCCAATAAGCATTTTGAGCAGTACTTGGAGCCTCCCCAGGGTACTGAACAAGATTTCCATCAGTTTGCATTGCTAGACGAAAAGTTGCCCGGGTATGATTAGTTTCGAAAGCATTAGAAAACAAGTCCTGAGTAGGCCTTAATCGCTGACCAGCTAAAAGGGTATCGGTTGGATTCTCGAAAGTTTGCCATATGATCTGCTGATCAGAATTATATAGCACAAAATTCCCTGAATTAAGCATGGAAGCTGAAGAAATTGACTCAGGAGGATTAGCAAGAGATATTTCTGGTTCCTGATTCAATTGGATAATTAGTCTTCCATCACTAGTTAAGCTTAATGTACTATTGCTTGGGAAAATAGGGGATTGTCTCTGCTGTTGGCTGTCCAAACTACGGTTTTCTCAGGAATTCCGGCTATGAACACCCCGATTGCATAGCCATTGCCTTGCTGGTAGAATCCGAAGGCATATAGGCCGGAACGCGATAACCATGATGAATTTGTGGTGGGATTCAGAGAAGATCCAGTGCTGATATTGAGTTGTGCTTCTTGGGCTATTACAGAATGAAATGCAATAAGAAGGAGAAAAATTAACAATGTAGCCATATTATGGTTTCTGGTTACAAATGTTTGGGGACTGTCGTTTTATACATGTTGAGCTGAGAAACTCCATTGTAGACTCCAAGTCAACCCTTATTTACCCAAAAAAAAAAAAAAAAAGACTCCAAGTCAATCCGACGCGTTTATAAAGTTCAGTCCAGTCATTTTCTGCTTTTCTTATATTATTCATTTGCGTGGTGAAAATGTGTTTGAAATTTCTGTTTTGTCTTTGGAATGAGCTGATTTGAAAGTTTCAAAGCAGAAATTGTTTTTTAATACATTTGGGGTGGGAGACTAGATATATGAATCCTGTGAAACTTATCACTGGTGTCCTGTTTTCTTTTCTTTTTTTTAAATGCCTAGAGAAATTTATTCATTCAAATCATGTTGGAAAAACTGATAGTAAGGGATGACGCATTGTTCAAGAGGTAAGAGTTGAGAGGTTGAGAGCTCAAATTAAAAAAATAAAAATAAAAATGACATTAGATCGCATGTTTGAAGGAAGAATTGTTGGGTAGACCACATTGACATTAAAATTTCAATTGGATTAGTTGTGTTATATGTACTGATGAAAAAAAGTTAATATTATATTATTATCATCAAACCTCAAGGTCATTTATTATTTTCACTACTTGGAAATTTTATTTTATCTGCTCTCATCTCTATTTAATTTCTGCACCAATGGAAAGCAATTCGATATTTTCTCATGACATGATAAAGGAAATGAATATATAATGAACTGGCTAAAATGATAAAGGAAATTAATATATAAAAAAAGACGCCAAGTCATCCGACGAAAAGGGTGTTGAAAATTCAGTCACGTCCTTTTCTGCTTTTATTATATTATTCATTTGAGTGTTGAAAAGGGTATTTGAAATTTCTCTTTTTGTCTTTTGAATGAGATGATTTGAAAGTTTCAAAGCTGAAATTATTTTTTAATACATTCGGTGGACTAGATATATGAATCCAGTGAAACTTTCACTGGTATCGTGTTTTTTTTTTTTTTTTTTTGAAACGCCTATGAAATTTATTCATTCAAATCATGTCGGAAAAACTGATAGTAAGCAATGAAGTATTGTCCAAGAGGTAAGAGTTAAGAGTACAAATGCTGCAAATTGTAGGGAAAAAAAACGACATTAGATCGTATGTGTAAAACACAAGGGGAAGGGGGGGGGGGGGGATTGAATTTTAGTCACTCTTGCAAACTTTTTAGAATCTATTCAATGCTAGTGTAGGTTTGATCAAGATGAACTAATGCAAATAAAAACCAATCACAAGACAAAGGATTTATAGTGGTTCGACTCACTCAGAATCTACATCCACTACCTTGAGCCGCACCCAAGGATTTTCAACAACTTCACTAAGAAGACTTTTTACACTTGTGGCTAACTCACAAAGAGTTTTACAACACAACCACAATACACAAACTCACTAAGAGTTACTTGCCCACACTAAGTAGGACTTTTACAAGATTGACCCTATCACTAAGAAAGGGAATAAGATGGATAAATAACAAGGTTGTTCACTCTTCTAAGTGAAAGATAGATACCTTTTAAGTACATCAATTTTCAGCTCTTTGAACATATGAAGCACACTCTTTGTCTTGCTTTTGAAATTCACCTTTGAATGATTTAGATCATGGCAATGAAGTGCATTTTACTTTGAAAGTGTTTAGACTTGATAAGAAATCAATGTATCTTTGAAGTGCTAGTCTAGTTGTCATTCTCTAGCTTTGGAGTATTTATACATTTCAAAATAGGCTGAAAACGACTCTGCAACGGTCAAATAACGGCTAGTTCTCGCAGAGGTCGGTTGACCGAACACAGACCTCGGATGACCGAAGCTAGCCTCGGTTGAGCCTTAGCCAACCTCGGTCGACCGACCCTAGCTTAGGTCGACCGAACTTCCCTTTTTCCAAAGGGTTCAACTCTGTTTAACTCTACGGTTGATCCGAGCTAATCTCGGTCGACCGACCTCCTGAGCTTTGAGAGATGTTGATTTTTCACTTGTTTTGAAATCTTTTGAAGTCTAAAAGGTTTTCCCAAAAAGGTAACAACTAAGAACATTTGGAAAACCATTTTAAAGGACTTAGACCTTGAAAACAAAGGCTTTTGGAAATAAGAATCCTTTTGAAACTTAGCCTTTTGAAAACGTGTTTATGAGCATGCAAGACTTGAGTGTAGAACTTATGTTCATTACAGCATTGGTTAGAGCTTATAAGATAACGACTTATAATGACAAAGCTAATCTAACCAAACCTAAGTCTTCAATCTTCAATCTTGAAAGATGAGCCTTGAATAATATGACTTTGAATCTTGAACATGGCTTGATTGAAGTACTTAGAGCTTCCATTATAAGTTCCGATATTCTATCACAAAGATATAAAACATTAGATACAACATCAAGTGTTTGTCCATTATCAAAAACCGAGTTCGTTCGCCCTTAGGGCTTACAGTATGCTTGCAGGAAGAATTGTTGAGTAGACACATTGACATTAATTCTATGTAATTGTGAACTTATTTCACTAGGATTCGATGAGATATTTGCAATGGAAGTGTTGAAATTCAATTCAGACATTTCATAATGACAAAACGGGATCGTAATTTCAAAAACTTGAAAAGACATAACTTTGCCCCCAGATGTCTAATTGAGGTTATTTAAAGTGCCTATTTTAGTTATTATTTCCAGATATACACATTTTTTTGTTCTACCCGTTTGGGGCATCCGGTATCCACCGACATCGTGGTGACTACATCCGGACTCGGCCTCACGGTTGGCCCGCGTGTTACCGCTCAACGGGGAGCCTAGACCATACTGCTCTTAAACGGCGTTCTCAGTCGCGGAAATCCCGCAAGAGTCGAATTCCACCAGCGGGAATCGAACCCTTGTCAACGGCGTCATCTTAATCAGCTCCAACCAGATTCCCGAGAGCTCGGGGTTCCAGATATACACATTGAAAACCCTCTTTAAACATGTTATGTAATCAACTATCTATGATTCTTGTAGGGTGAAAGCTGGAATTATTGTGAGTGGATTGATCCCGAGATGTCTGACCGAGCAATGGAAATTATTTCGTCTCTATCCAGCTAGGTTTTTACTTATTCCATATCAACGTTGATCTATCGTTGTAACTCTTTCTCTAGCTAACTTCTATTCCCATTGTGGTCTAATTCAACTTTCCATGACTATCCAGTTGAAACCTTTAGCCTGACACGAACTACTCTTTAAATCGCTTTCGTATTTCCTCATAAACTCACAAGGGGATTTTTATATGACACAAACTAGCCTTTTCAGAAGATCACATATGAGTTTGTGAAGAAATACAAAAGCGGTTGAAGTTGTAGAGAATAATCTCGCAGTAGAACCAGTTGCTTAGTGGATATACTGAATGTTTAAAATACTATAGAGATAGAGCATACCTTTTTGCGATTCTAGTGAAGAACTTCGTGTACGATTTGATTACAACTGATCTCTGGCCTTCCAGAATATCCTTATGTATCCGTTAAACAATCTGGCGAGGGAAACTAAGTCTACAAACTCCGTTAAGCAATTCTGATGTTGGGGTTTGGTTTGTAGTATATTCATCTTGTACCCTAACTCTTGCTCAATTTGGTATATGTGATGCCCGACCCGCCCCCTTTCTAGACAGAGACAAGTCCAGCCCAGGGGCGTCTCAATCATTTTGGAGGCCCTGTGCTAAATTCCGAAATGAGGCCCTACATAATCGGAAAAAAGTGACTTTCATATAAATATAACAAAAAAAGATCATTACAACTGTATCATAATTTTTATTCTCCAAAATATACAAAAAATTTGTAAACATAAATTTTAAAAATATAAATACTGACAAATTTTCTACACTTTAAAATAGTGATCCTTCTAGCTTTCTTTGAAGCAAACTCATCAACTAAATCTTCATGTTTGATTTGCTCCAAAAGATCATTCTCAATTGCTATCGTCGTTAATTCATTGAGTCTTTCCTGAGACATTGTAGAACGTATGTATAACTTCAACAACTTCAATTTTGAAAAGTTCCTTTCTGTAGATGCAACAGTAACCGAAATAGTAAACAAAATTTCATATACAATTATTGCGTTAGGAAAAAAACCCTACACGCTTCATGAACATAAAATATCAATAGGTCTCATCCTTTCATTAGGCAAGAATTTTCTAAGTAACTTAAACTCCACATTCAAATCATTTCCATCGATATTAAGAAAAAAGATAAACTATTTCACATTTTTGGGCTTTTACCTATAAATAGAGTGGATTATTTAATGGTAGTTGTCAATATAAAAAATTCTCAAGTAATTATAATTTTTATTATTCTTCAACCAAATACAAACACACACCCTAAATAATATATAGAGAAAATGGCCCCAGACATCTCCCAATTATTTCAGTTTAGCCTCTAGAATCCCTTTTACTATTTTTCAGCATTAAGAGTCCTCCAACAATTTACGGTCAGCCCATACAATCTTTTCCGACAAATTTGGATGAAATTTGTTAATTTTGACCATGTGTGTTGCACATGCTCTATTAAACTGGGGCAAATACGTCTAACCACTTTGAAGCTTCATAGTCATCGTCGCCAACCACCCCCATCCTTTTTGGTCTTCGAGAAAGAACAGCACCGGCCACCTCCCTCTTCGGTTTACCGGCGCAGGAAAATCATCATGCCCAGAATCGCGATTCATTCAATTATCCAAGATAATTGCAATAGCAATTGAAGTCCTTCTACTTTTAGTCAGAAAAGTTGGATGGTGGAGGTGGTGAGTGTGATTGCCTGTGAGGAAGAAGGGGGGAAGGAGACAGTGAAAAAAACCCCATAAATTCAATTACATGAACCATCAATTAAAATCATCAATTCAATTCCCCTCCAACCCATTCCCATAAATTCCAGCATCAATTTCAGCTCGTTATCAACATCGCGTGGAATTATTCCTAGTTTCGGTCCGATTGAATGTGGGTGTCTGGCCCTCTCGACCGTGGGTTGTTTTCGGGTCCCCTTGAAAATGGTAGCACCGATTTGTTCTAGATGAGCTTCTCCCATGGTTGTTTGGAGTTTTTTTAATCTTAATTTCAAATTTTAATGGTCTTTTGTTATTTCAATTCTTATAAAGTTTGAATCTTTACCACTTAATTTATGGACTGGGGTTGTGGGAGATTTGTGCTTATGGTCACTGTCTTGATGGTGCATTGTACTTTAATTTTATGAAATGGATTTTAATTTTTATGCGATGTCTCTGTTTTAGTGTTTTTTTTTTTTTTTTCTTTGGAAATTGAAAGGTTTTTTGTGGTGGTGGTATGTGGGTGGTGGTCTGATTTGGGAGAAGATAATGGTGGCGGCGGTGGAATTGCGTATACCATTGGAGACAAAGGGCTAGGTATTGTAGCTTCTACCTGCAAGGAATTGCAGGAACTGAGGGTTTTTCCTTCTGACCTCCATGGAGTGGGATTTGCAGCTGTAACTGAAGAAGGCTTAGTTGCAATATCTGCTGGTTGTCCCAAGTTAAACTCAACACTTTATTTTTGCCAACAAATGACTAATGTTGCATTGATAACCGTGGCAAAAATTTGTCCAAATTTTATTAGATTCGGGTTGCAAGACGGAGGTGGTAGAGGTGGTGAGTGTGATGAGGAAGAAGAGTGTTTGGGTTTAATGACCGTTTTACCCTTGCACATGTTCAAAATTAACAGATTTCATCTAAATTTGACGAAAATGATTTTATGGGCTGACCGTAAATTGTTGGAGGACTCTTAATGCTGAAAAATAGTAAAGGGGATTCTAGAGGCTAAACTGAAATAGTTGGGGGAAGCCTGAGGCCATTTTCTCTAATATATATATATATATATATATATATATATATATATATAACTAACATAAAATTGGGGCCCCCAATTTTTGGAGGCCCTGTGCGGTCGATCACCTCGAACACCCTCATAGCCACCCCTGTCTCCAACCGCCCGCCGCTCCACCTCCCGGTAGAGTAAGGCTCTAGACATTCATTGTGTAACCCAAAAATTACAATATAATATTAAAAAATGACTATAATGAAATTGAAAATCCTAAGAGGGGGTGAAGTGGGTTTTTGTAAACTTTTTAACTTTCTTCCATGTGAAGAGAAAATGTGTAAACAAAAACTAATATGAAAGTTTGTAAAGAAGAAGACCGAAGACAAAGGATTTAGAGTGATCCGAATCACAAAGAATCTACGTCCACTACCATTAGACTAACCCCAAGGATTTCAACAAAACACTAACTTCCCTTTACAACAAATAAAAGTGGGATCAAACCTCTTTGACACAAGTGGACAACTCACAAAGATTTTTACTTGCAACCACTTCACAAGCCCACAAAGATCCTTACTCACTAAGAGCTATTAGCAAGAGTAAGCATTATATTTGAGCTTATTTCCTAAGGGTGATTACAAGATAGCAAAGCTAATATACCCTATCATATACCTAAGTCTTCAAGCTTTCTTCATTTAGGCACTTTTGAAACTTCAATGTGTAAAGATGTCATTATTTCTTGTAGAACTCAACTTGAATGACTGGTACTTTCCTTGATATCTATCACATAAACAAATATACCATTAAACCTCATTAATGGTTTGTCATTCATCAAAATAAAGAATTTAGCCCTTAGGCTCATGTCACACCCCGTACCCAGGTGATGACCTGCTAGCACCTCATATACCAATGAGTCACACAACCCAGAGCTGAAAGATAACTTACGAAATATATCATTAATGAAAGGAAAGCTAACAGTCTTACAGCCTTATTAAAGTATTACATAAGTCCAACATTAAAGTAAAAGTATAAGTCATTACTAAGTGATGTTACATCATAAGTTCAAAGAGGTAAAGTGATAGTTCAATTATGACAATAGATTAGGGATCACTCGTCATAGTCCCCATCACAGGCTTCCACATAGTCATCGTCAGCCACCTCATCATCTGCAAGTAAGGAAAAGTAAAGGCATGAGCTATGAAGCCCAGTAATCATCAACACCCTTGGGATGAAAAGTCAAATAAGACACAAAACCTTTTTCCCGACTTTCCAGAACTGAGTGTGAAAACATGAAATGTTTAACTTGACTTGTATAACTCAAAATACACTTTAAAACCTCACATCATAACCTTTAGAAATCACCAGGAGAAACCAGAATAGAACAGAAATCATAAAAGACCAAAATGACCTGGACAAGATGTCCGGTCGACCGAATGGTCATCCGAGATCAGGACATAAACATTGTCCAAAAGTTCGATCGAACAATAGAGCATGCCGGTCGACCGAAATAGACATTGCACTCGTCCGATTAGTCCCAGTATTTTGCTTCAGACGAACTGCACATGATCCGGTCGACCGAACCGGTTGAATGAGATTCAGAACAGACAAAAAAAGTGCAAATTTGTGAAAGAAAAGTGCATTTCTGCACTCTTCGAATCCCAGCCCTAAAATGAATCATTTTTTACCCATAAGCACATATAATAACAAGAACAACAAAGTTATAAACCATACTCGTCGAATACAACATCTCTAAATCGGAAATGTGCCACAAGCACCATGTATTGCTCATACCAACATACAGACATAATCAATGCTAGACTCTTCGAATATGATTCATGCTATGACTCAACAAATCACACGGCTGAGCTCAATCGTCTATTCACAACTCTAATGCAATTACTACATCGGTACCCAACTTATAGCCAAGAAGGGAGAGACATCAGAGTATGCAAGATATGGGTTCAGTATTTCCCTTGAACGAAGGGCTCAGAGTTTAAGGATCCATTCGTATTATGTCATTTCCCACCACCGTGGACTCCATAACGACTGTTTGGTGTCCCTATTTTGTTAGCGGAAGGCTCAGAGGCAGGGACAGAAAATCGTGAACTCCCGGGTTCAACGACAACACACACATATGCAAGAGAATGAATCCTTGCGATGGAATCGATTCTAGACAAAAGCTCAAAACCCGTGACGAATCCAAATATCACATAGCATATATATGACTCCATAATCAGTAATGTCCTAACAACAATAACAACGCTTTATATTCTTAACCTCGATGAATCCATTAAAAGGCCTGTCTATAACATTAATACAAAGAGGTTTAAATCAAATGACTTAAACAAAACCTACTTTTGGCATTGTCGTTTGGGCCACATCAACGAGAAACGCATATCCAAACTCCATCAAGATGGAATTTTGACATCATTTGACTTAGAGTCTTATGAGACATGTGACTCTTGCTTGTTATGAAAAATTACTAAAGCTCCTTTTATTGGACAAAGTGAGAGAGCTTATGATTTGTTGGCCACATACATACAGATGTATGTGGACCAATAAACACAAGTGCTAGAGGAGGTTTTCAGTATTTCATTACATTCACAGATGATTTCAGTAGATACGGCTATGTCTATCTAATTAAACATAAATCAGAATATTTTGGAAGATTCAAAGAATTCCAAAATGAAGTACAAAGTCAACTTGGTAAAAGCATTAAGATACTTCAATCAGATCGAGGAGGCGAATACCTTAACCAAGAGTTTGACGAACATCTTAGATGTTGTGGAATTGTTTCACAACTAACTCCTCCTGGCACACCACAATGGAATGGTGTATCAGAACGAAGGAATCGCACATTTTACTAGATATGGTTCGATCTATGATGAGTCAAACAAGTCTTCCAATTTCCTTTTGGGGCTACGCCCTAGAGTTTTTGCTAAAGCGGTTTAGAAATTCGCTATGAAAGTAAAATACCTATGTCAAGATTAATTTATACAAGCTTATAAGTACGGACTTAGGAACATGGTCTTCGCCTAGAAAATTGCCGAGGAAACCCCATCGAAGGTGCAGGCGCTATTCTTAATTGCCAACAAATTCTCCCGAGGAGAGGAGTTCAGAATCTCTATGAAGGAAATGTTGAACCAAAAAAATAAAATGTTGAACCAAAAAAATAAGGCTAACGATAAGTCGGTGCCCACCACACCCCATGTACTCGCCCCCATAAGGTGGAGCGGCCTAAGGACAAGCCTCGAGAACCCTTATTCCAGATAAGCGACCGATCGGCCCAAGCAACAGTTGTGGCAACGGACACTACCCTCAAAACATCTCGTGCCCACATCTATCAACGAGTGGAGGTCCTGGGAATTCTTACACTACCTACAAGGACAGAAACTCCCTCGGACAAAAGGAATCTCATCAAATAGTGTAATTTGTCCAAGGATCATGGTCACGAGACAGAGAGCTGCATAAAATTGAAGCGAGAAATTGAGCAGGTTATACACAAGTGAGGAGGTTTTACAAACACATCAATTGTACTTCTATTTCGTGTTCATCATTCACTCTAGTTCCTACGATTACAAGAAATGTCCACTCTAACTCATTTGAGGCCCAAAACCACCACTCTCACAAACAATCCTTGCCACTCAACCCATTACAGAGAAAGATAATCTCAACACATGAGATTTTACATTTAAGCTCACGTAAAAACAAGTCCCTCAAAGGATTGGATATTACAATATAAGCTCTAATTCATATTTGAAAATGAAAGAATAAGTAGATGAAGCTCTTTCTCAAATTGAAATGTTTTTTTATGAATGATTGGAAGTATTTAGCTCATCAAAGTGTTTGATTTGCTTGTCTAAAATGTGTAAACTAAGGCCCTTCTATTAGCATGAGCACAGAAACAAAAAAAAAGCCTTAAAGGTTATTTAAAGGGTCCAAAAATTGCAAGCAAATAGAGTTACAATGGCTATATCTTTCTCTTGGCAGGAGAGCTACGGTCGACCGGATCATAGGGTAGGTTGTCCGGTTTGCTTCCGAAGTTAAGTTCAAAGGCTTCTGTTCTAATCTCGGTTGACCGCAAATAGTGGTCCGGTCTTCCGGATCAAAGGTTCGGTCGACCGACCTATAACATGGTGTTTGAACATTCAAAAGTGACAACGTAGAAAAGGTCGACCGGACTTCATCGATCGCCTTAGGTCTAGGACCTGGTCGACCGGACTTCAGTCCATAAGTGGTTTTTCCACCTGGTCAACTTTCTAATGTTCTCAAACTCATGTCTAAGTGTTTTTGACAGATATTTAAAACATTTTATAGATGTTAAGCATAAACCAACACCTAAAAGATATTTTACAAAACCTTTGAAAGAATAAATCAAAGTATGAAATATGGTTTTGAAAACATGCAAGGGTATGAGCTTCATTATATTATAAACTATTATTCATCAAATAAGATTAGTCACAAGGATATACCTATGTAGCTTCTTGACTAATCTTCTTCTTGGTCTTCAAGTCTTCAAGATGAGATATTCTTTGAGCTTGGACCTGTGACCTTTGATCAACATCTTCTTATGATTATGTCATTTGTAGTCTTCTCAAGTTGTAGCATCTTGGACTTCAACACTTGTTGATCTTCCTTTGATTTTGCAATATCTTCCAATAGCATTGTAGATGACCTTTAAGCTTGTGTCATGGAGACTTGCAAATTGTAGCTTCTTCTTGTTGTAGAATGATCTTTGATTTCCACAAGAAGCTATCATACAATGCAAGTGTGAGTGTATAATATCTTATCATTGAAACACAAACTCACGCAATCATTAGAACTTCTCAATGTTTTGTTATCATCAAAACAAGATTGATCACATTAGCCCTTAGGGCTTAGAATCTCCCTCTTTTTATGATGACAAAACATTGATGCAAATGGGAATAAATTATCAAAAGGATATGACATTAAGCGCAAAATATCAAAGCATGAGATAAGGATGCAAATGGTCTAGGCAAGTATATAGTTTGAAAAATCATTCTACTCTCCCTCTTTTAAAGAATCTCTTATCTCCTTTTGTAAATTTACTTTTCTTGGCAAATTTGCAAATCTAATTTTCTCCCCCTTTTGTCAAAATAAAAAAAGATGCATCAGAGCGCCAAAAAGAAAATCATTTTCTCCTCCTTTTTGTTAAAAATAGAGATCTAAAGGATCAAAAGTGAATCATAAGGAGGGTTTAAGTTTAAAGCATGGAGAAGCTTGTTGGTCAATAGTAAAGAGTTAAGCAAAAGAAAACAAAACTAAAGACCAAAATAAAGAAATCTTTAAAACTATATGAGTACATCATTTGGAAAAGGCCATTTAAATGCAATATGAGTAGCCAAGAGATGATTCTTATCTAAAGATGAATGCAAGCTTTAAAAAGATCTTTTGAAAAGGTTTTAAGCTTGGTTGATTTCAAAATAAGGAGAGCATATAATGACACATAAAATCAAAGATGATCTTATGAATAAAAAATGAATATACAACTCAAGCTAAAACATGAGGAGATAAAGGAATAAAATATTAAAGCATAATCTCCCCTTTTACCAAAATCAATGTTAGCTATAACAAGATGAAAACAAGTTATAAAGCTTAGTTAACACAGACAAAATGGATGTGATACCATGGAAATATAAACATATGAAAGACATATGTATCACAAACCAAAAAAAAAACAAAGAGTAAGTGTAAAGTTAACACTTTGGAGAACATTTCTCTTTAAGACAATGGTTAGCCAAAGAAGTATAACAACTAAGGCAATGAGCTAACCAAGGTAATCATTTGGAGATAAAGAGATAAGAGAGAAAATGCACATGATCTCAAATGATAAGGGAGGTAATACAAAGGATATACAATAAAGACATACTACTCCCATAAAATTTTCAAAAGTTGACCCAAAAGATATGAAGACAAAGTCAACTTATGGTGTGATGATGCATATGATATGACAAGTTTAGGCATACATCACATAATTAGGGGTATAGGAACGATAACAAATAAAAGCTCCCTTTAAAATAGTGTTCAAATAAGGAAATGCAAAAATCGAAAATATATAAGTTTAGAGTGTACAGTTTTGCAGAAACAGCAATATTCGATCAACCGGATTTGAAGGTTGTGGTCGACCGAAATCCTGGCAGAGAGCAACAGAGAGACTTCCATCTTCATTCTTCACATTTGGATGATTTCCATAGTTGTTGGTGAAATGAGATTTCTCGTTTTATCTGTGTTTGGCTAATGCATTGGCTCTGCTTCCAACATAGTTGCTTCTTCTCTCGTGTCCTTATTATAGAGAGATGCACCGAAACTTTCTATCTTCATTCTTCACCTTTTAACAGTGTCATCTAATCATCATCCTTCAAGATCATCATCAATGGCGAGTGGATTAGAGTATTTGTTGGTGAAGGGTGATTTCTCTTTTTCTTTGTGTGTGCATATGTCTTTGATTTTAACATGGTTGCTTCTACTCTCATGTCCTGAAAAGACATCAAATACAAATCATATGTAAGAAACAACTAGTAGTATCACCTATAGATAGGGATAAGAGACTGAAAATAGAATAAAAGAACAAGTCTCTTCCTCAAGTAGTTGGTTAAGAATATAGTTAATAAATGAATTCAAACAAAACTACTTAGGCGATGTTTAAAAAAGAAAGATAAAGCAAGGTAAGCACATAAACAATTATGTTTTGAAAGTGAAGTTATGAATCAATCAAAATGAACACAAACTTCCCAAAGATGGATAACCAAAAGAGATGGAGGTTTTGGAAATATTATAAACAAGCCATCAAAAAATAGTGATATTTGAAAGATAAACATTTAAAAACATATCACTAGGGAATGAGGATAGATAAAAATGCATTATGGCGCACATCCTTAAAGAATGATAGAATGTGAAGAGAGTGTAATATGCTATGCAAGAAATTCCAAGAAGACATGACAACCAAGATTTTAATTAGCACATTTGTCATGTGGTATTTCTCCTAGGAAATTACTCACCAAGTATAAACTCTCAACAAACTAATCAAATTCTAAGAGTTATAATATCGAATAAGTTTCAAGAAAACATGACAACCAAGATAATATGAGGCACATTTGTCATGTATTACATCCAATTAAACATTCTTATCAAAATATACTCTATCAAAACATGACTTAAAGAGCATATAGCTCAAAATAAACTCCATCATCTCTAATTATCCATATAATAGGTACATATAAAGATAAGTCTTTGAGTAGTGCATAAGGAGGGGTTTTAGTTTAACAAAACTATAATTATAAGAAAGCTCCCCCTTATGATGCGCCAATTTTTGTTTAAGATGTTTTGGAAAACCTTGGATGGTTTTAAGATATAAAAAAGTAGTTCCAACATCCATGAAATTTTTTGAAATGAAAAGCTTTGAAGTGAGCTGAAGCAGGGCACTTCGGTTGACCGGATGTGAGCTCGATTGACCGGTGTCCAAGCCCTCCGGTCGACCGTAATCATTGGTGGTCAACAGGGGTTATGGCTGACAAGTATTTTCTGGTTTTTGAATTTTAACCAAAAAACTTTTAAACAATTTTAAATCACTTCCAAAACATCATGAGCAACTTTGAATAGGTAAAAACAAGTCAGAACCAGGGTTAAACCTTATAAAAACATCAAAGTTCTCAAAATTACACCTTAAGATCTTTGAAGATGAAAACGATGAAAAACAACTAAGGTGACCATATTTTCAGGTCCTTTTGAAAATGACCAAATAATTTTAAAACAATGTAAAGCATATAAAAAAAAGTTGTTGGCTCATATCATTGCCTAAAAATAACTTCAACAAGAGAGTATGACAATCATCAAGAAAATGCCAAAAATGGCTAAAATCAAGTCATAACTCTCAACAAAGGTGGCTCAAAGATGCACACCATACTTAGAATGAACAAAACAACCACGTGACATAAGGTATAATAAGGCAAGGTTCTTCCAATAGCATTGTAGATGACCTTTAAGCTTGTGCCATGGAGACTTGCAAAATATATCTTCCTCTTGTTGTAGAATGATCTTTGATATCCACAAGAAGCTATCTACAATGCAAGTGTGAGTGTATAATATCATATCATTGACACACAAACTCACAAAAACATTTGAACTTCTCAATGTCGTGTTATCATCAAAACAAGATTGATCACATTAGCCCTTAGTGTTAGCCCTAAGGGCAAAGTTACTCTATGATGTTTTTGATGATAACAAACCATTGAGAGTTCTAATGTTTGTGTGAGCATGTTCTTTGTTATAGGATCCTTAGCACTCACATCAACATTGATGAAAATGGTAAGTTAGCTTCTTGTGTAAACTAAGGTATGTATATTACACACAAGAATGCTACTTGATGGAAGGAAGGAGGCAAGGAGGTTGGTAGGGAAAAAGGGCTCTTCAAAGAGTCCCTTATGAATATGGCAAAAGAAGTAATCCCACTAATGCTTTTAGCTTCCATGTTTAATTGGTTTATCTTATAAGCATTAGTCTTTGCACTTACTTGTTCTTATATCCTTTTTCCATGCTTCCTTGTTCTTAATTTAGTCCTTATCCTATCTAATTACATCAAAGTTTGACATAATCAAAAAGGGGGAGATTGTTAGCCCTTAGGGCAAACGAACTCGTTTTTGATGATGGACAAACACTTGATATTTGTGTCTAATGTTTTCATCTATGTGATAGAATATTGGAATTCTATATGGAAGCTCTAAGTTCTTCAATCAAGCCTTGATCAAGCTTCAAAGATATCATTCAAGACACTTTCGTCAAGCTTGAAGATTGAAGACTTAGGTTGGTTAGATTAGCTTTATCTTTAATGGTCTTTATCCTTAAGCTCTAACCAACGCTCTCTTGAACATAAGCTCTTCACTATAGTCTTGCATTGCATGTTTTCATAAACACGTTTTTGAAAGGCTAAGTTTCAAATAGTGTTCGTATTTCAAAAGCCTTCGATTTCAAAGTATAAGTCTTGTAAAATGGTTTTCCAAAGTGCTCTTACTTGTTACATATTAAGAAAACATTTTAGACTTCAAAAGATTTCAAAACGTGTGTTAAGACAACTCTCCGAATGCCCAGAAAGTCGGTCAACCGAGATTATCTCGGATCAACCGAGGAAGAAACAGAGAGTTGTCTGTCCAAACTCGGTCGACCGAGGTCCTTGGACGGTCGACCGAAGTAGCCAAGTTCGGTCCACCGAGCTTATGAACGGTCGACCGAAGTACACTGTTACTAGCCGTTTTCTGACCGTTCCAGAGTCGTTTTTCAGCGAGATTTCAAATTGTATAAATACTCCAAAGCTTTAGAATGACTCTAACACTTGGAGAGACTTGCAAAACATATTCTTATTGATTCCTTATCAAGTCTAAACACCTTGAAAGCAAATGCACTTCATTGTCATGATCTAAATGCATTCAAAGGTGAATTTGCAAAGCAAGACAAAGAGTGAGCTTATTATGTTCAAAGAGCCAACAAGATGAGCTTCAAATGTAATTATCTTTCACTTAGAAGAGTGAACAACATTGTAATTTTTAGTGTTGCAAATGTGTCATGAGAAGTATTTTACAAAAAGGAGAAAGCTTAGAACTTTGCAAAATGGGAGAGATAAGGGATTCTCTAAAATAGGGGGAGTAGAATAATTTGTTATCTATTTGTCTAGATCCTTAATATCCTTATCTCATGCATTCATGTTTATATACTTTAAAGATTTATCTTTTGTATATTATTACCATTTTCATCAATGTTGATGTGAGTGCTAAGGATCCTATAACAAAGAACATGCTCACACAAACATTAGAACTCTCAATGGTTTGTTATCATCAAAAACATCATAGAGTAACTTTGCCCTTAGGGCTAACAATCTCCCCCTTTTTGATGATGACAAAACATTGATGCAAATGGGAATAATATACAAAAGATAAATCTTTAAAGTATATAAACATGAATGCATGAGATAAGGATATTAAGGATCTAGACAAATAGATAACAAATTATTCTACTCCCCTATTTTAGAGAATCCCTTATCTCTCCCATTTTGCAAAGTTCTAAGCTTTCTCCTTTTTGTAAAATACTTCTCATGGCACATTTGCAACACTAAAAATTCTCCTCTTTTTGTCAACATCAAAAAGGGGCTATCGAGCGCCAATAAGAAAAGCATTTAGCGAAAAGTAAAGATTAATATTGGAGAAGCTTGATGAAATATACGAATTCTCCCTTTTAAAAAAAAATGATACCAATTAAAAAAATTTTAATACCAATTGAAAACAAAACTGATATCAATTGAAGAAAAACTTTTAAAAAACAAATGAGAATCAGTAATGGTTTAAAAGATCAATCTTAAAGAACATAAATCATTTTGAGAAAGGATTGATCAAGAATAAGCTTGGTTGATTTCTAAACAAAGAGGAGTCCATAATAACACATAAATCAAAAGATGGTCATATATGGCTCAAAAAGAATATCAACCTAAGCTAAAACAAAGAAGATGAGGAATAAACCTTAAAGAACAATCTCCCGTTTATCAAACAAAACATGTTAGCTCTTTAAGATGAAAAACAAATTGAAAATATAGCTAACAAGAGTGGGATGTGATACTAATTGTTAAAACATAAAAAGTTAAGCATATGTATCACAACCAAAAAAATTTAGAGGAAGTGTAAGATACCAATAGTAGTACATTCCTCTAATAAGTTCTTAGTTAGCTAAATGAGTATAACACTCTATAAGCAAGACTAACCAAAAGCTTAAATGAGATCACAAAAGAATAATACCAATATCAAAGTATATGATCTCATAGTTATTTAGGGAAAAAAACACATGTAGAATATGAACATGTATAACATGTATAACTCCCAAAAATAACTAACACAAATTGGCTATAAGATAAGAAAGTTGAAAACCAAGCCAATAAGTGATGTGATGATGTAAAATATGAAAAAATTGAGAATACATCACATATAAGGGGGTATAAGATAAAAACATATGAAGACTCCCCTTATATCTCTTAATGATGCAACTTCTTAACATGATACTCAAAAAGCGATAAAAATCAAGCGCATCATGTTAAGCATATGTAAATGAAGTTCAAGCACCAAAGAGATATAATATGTGCATTCTAGAAGATCTAGTTACCAATTGTGATAGTGTTTGTACTCTAAGCATAATAAGGTCTAGAGATAGCACAAAACACATTATCAAGATAAAAGAACCCATGCACATAAACAAGAGAGTTTAAATAGACAAGTTTATGCTTTTAAGCCATCATTCTTGTCAAGTTTGGAATACACTTTTAGCATGTTGACAAGCAAAACATGATGTACATAAACCATAATCCAATAAGCACAAACTCTCTAGTCAACTACTTAACTCATCAAATAATAGCCCATAAGGATCAAAAACACATAATGACCACTAATAAGGGATGAGTTAAGCCTTGTACCTCAATGCTCTTTGAGCTTGGACTTCTTACCATTTTGGTAGATCTTCTTTGTCAATCAAGTCCATTGAGGCATCTCGTGTGATCCTTGGCATTTGACTCTTTTCTTGGAGTCTTAGCTCATTTGTGCCTTCCTTGTAGTTCATATCTTCTTCTTGAAGTGTTAGAACTCTTTGTTACCTACAAGGAATTCTTGAGAACTAATTTGGTACCTTTTCAAAGGTCCATCAAGATTAGCTCAAAATCTCAAGTAACACAAATATGCATAAGGATCAAGGTTATCAAAAACCAATACAACTAGATGGATTCTTAAATGAATATGACATAACAAAACAAGAATCAATCAAGTTGCATATGCTACATCTCATCATAGATACCTTAGCTAAACATAAGCATGAATAAACACGAGCGTGCTAAAGGTTATCTATTTGAATATAAAAAATCAAGAATTGGAGATGCAACATGTATAAGAGCAAGCATATAAAAAATATATATACCAAAAAACACTTAAACACATTAACTAAAGTGTTAAGATAAAGTGATTTGATACCTTTGCTTTCTTACCAAGTGATGAAGACATTGGATTAACACTTTGACTCTTGTTATCACTTGAAGCTTTGCTCTTAGTATCTACCCAACTTGGTTCTCCAATTGATTAACATTTGAGCTTTGAGAATCCAAGTGTTAAGGAGTGCTTTTGACTTTCTTCTTTTGGCACAACTCCTTTGACTTCTCCCCAATGCCACTTCTAATCGAATCAATAACATTGAAGCTTTGTGGCATGCATCTAACTTATAAGAACCTAAAAGATCAAGGG
This sequence comes from Vinca minor, assembly GCA_026122235.1. Taxonomy (NCBI): domain Eukaryota; kingdom Viridiplantae; phylum Streptophyta; class Magnoliopsida; order Gentianales; family Apocynaceae; genus Vinca; species Vinca minor. The sequence continues at coordinate 1,297,392 of JAOCZM010000206.1, read as the reverse complement.
AAGAGTAGCTTTTGGTACCCACTTTTGTTTGGGTCCATGGGGGTTAGTAGAATTAAACTTCACTTTCCAAATTGTTTTAACTCCCCTTTCAATCTTCTTCTTAACATGGCAACTATCACTAGTATGACCATGTTTTCCACAATATGTGCAATGAATGTGTGGCTAAGAAGAATTGTGAGCATGCACATGATTTCTATTTGGCCTATGTGACATACTAGCATTTACAACATGATTCTTATGAATAAGAGAAGAGCTAGCAATATCGACATGATTTGCAATATAACCAAGGCCATGTTTATCATTTGAAGCACATTGCATGCCAAGAATTTGATCAAGATTTTTCTTACCCTTTGAAAAGTTTTCAACAAGAAGGGTAAGGTTTTTAACTTTGTTTTCCAAAAGATCAAATTCAACAAGCTTGTTTTCTAAAGATGACACTTTAACACAAGCTTCTATGTGTTGTAATGAAGATGAATTGCAAGTAGTAATAAGATCATCATTTTCACATTTCAAGCAATTAACATCATCACACAACTTTTTATTTTCATCAACCAACTTGGCCTTTTCTTCAAGCAAATATTCAATTTTATGCTTCATTTCATGGTTTTGCTTTGCACATTTTTTCAATTGATCATACATATCAATTAAAAGCACATTAGCATCATCCTCCTCATCATCATCATAAGAATTTGAAATAGAGGGAGAAGGATGTACCTCATTACCAAAAGCCATGAAGCACAAGTTGGCGTATTCATCATCACCGTTGTCACTTGAAGAGCTTGATCCTTCATGAGTATCTTCAAGCGTTTTCCACATGGAGTGGGCGGATTTTCTTCCAAGGACACGGTTGTACTCCTCCGGACTTAAGGCACAACTAAGAAAATTCATTGCCTTGTAATTTTGAGTCATCATTTTGAACTCAACTTCATTTAGCTCATTGTCCTTCTTTGGAGTTTGAACACCTTCCACCATCTTCTTGGGTACATATGGACCTTCTTCAATTATATGCCATAAAGAGAAATCAATGGAGCACACATATAACTTGAATCGATCCTTCCAAGCATCAAAATGATTTCCATCAAAAAGTGGTGGTCTATCGGTGGAAGACCCCTCTTGGTAGGCTAATGCGGAATAACCGGCCATTAATCTTTGCTTCAAGCGGTTAAGCTAAATATGAAGACCAGGGCTCGATACCAATTGAGTAAACCCAAGAGGGGGGGTGAATTGGGTTTATATAAAACTTGCAAACTATTTCCAATCTTTTCTAGGTAAGTGCAAGTTTAACAAAAGCTAAAGCAAAACCCAATGCAAATCACAAGACAAGAGATTTAGAGTGGTTCGATTCACTAAGAATCTACCTCCACTACCTTGAGCCGCACCCAAGGATTTTGCCAACTTCACTAAGAAGAATGTGCCCACACAAAGTAGGACTTTACACTAGTGGCTAACTCACCAAGAGTTTTACAAACAACCACTAAACAAGAAGCTCACAAGGAGCTTGCCCACACTAAGTAGGACTTATACAATTGCCCACACAAAGTAGGACTTTTACAACAATAACCCTATCACTAAGAAAGGGGATAAGATGAATGATTAAGCACAATGTTGTTCACTCTTCTAAGTGAAAGATAATTACATTTGAAGCTCATCTTGTTGGCTCTTTGAACATAATAAGCTCACTCTTTGTCTTGCTTTGCAAATTCACCTTTGAATGCATTTAGATCATGACAATGAAGTGCATTTGCTTTCAAGGTGTTTAGACTTGATAAGGAATCAATAAGAATATGTTTTGCAAGTCTCTCCAAGTGTTAGAGTCATTCTAAAGCTTTGGAGTATTTATACAATTTGAAATCTCACTGAAAAGCGACTGAAAGCGGTCGAAAACGGCTAGTAACAGATGTACTTCGGTCGACCGTTCATAAGCTCGGTGGACCGAACTTAGCTACTTCGGTCGACCAGTCCAAGGACCTCGGTCGACCGAGTTTGGATAGACAACTCTCGCTTTCTTCCTCGGTTGATCCGAGATAATCTCGCTGACCGACTTTCTGGGCATTCGGAGAGTTGTCTTAACACACGTTTTGAAATCTTTTGAAGTCTAAAATGTTTTCTTAATATGTAACAAGTAAGAGCACTTTGGAAAACCATTTTACAAGACTTATACTTTGAAATCGAAGGCTTTTGAAATACGAACACTATTTAAAACTTAGCCTTTCAAAAACGTGTTTATGAAAACATGCAATGCAAGACTATAGTGAAGAGCTTATGTTCAAGAGAGCGTTGGTTAGAGCTTAAGGATAAAGACCATTAAAGATAAAGCTAATCTAACCAACCTAAGTCTTCAATCTTCAAGCTTGACGAAAGTGTCTTGAATGATATCTTTGAAGCTTGATCAAGGCTTGATTGAAGAACTTAGAGCTTCCATATAGAATTCCAATATTCTATCACATAGATGAAAACATTAGACACAAACATCAAGTGTTTGTCCATCATCAAAAACGAGTTCGTTTGCCCTAAGGGCTAACACTTAGGGCTTACAATATTACAAGATATACAAATCTAATGTACCCTACCATAATCTAAGGTTCCTTAGCCCAGTGGGGCAAGGGCCTGCCCACAACCTTGAGGTTGTGGGTTCGATACCCACCTCACACAAGGGGAATGATTTAATTGTCATTTCTTTGGGTTCCCTTGTGTGGGTCTTATACTCCCCCTCATGGGGCAGCCGCTCAACGGGATTCTATGAAGCCCGCTCAACGGGACTTCTACTACTACCCTCACGGGGCACCCGCTCAGCCGGGCTTCTACTACTCCTCCTCTGGTGAGGTCCAATAAATAATTGTAATAGAAAAAAAATTAAAAAAAAATATATATATATATATATATATATATATATATATATATATATATATATATATATATATATATATATATACTCTACCATATACCTAAGTCTTCAAGCTTTCTTCATGTAGCAATAATCTCTTGAATCTTCAATGTGTAAGGATGTCATTATTTCTTGTACAACTCAACTTGAATGACTTGGTACTTTCTTTATGTCTATCGCATAAATATATATACTGTTAAATCTGATCAACAGTTTGTCGTTCATCAAAATAGAAAATTTAGCTCTTATGCTTACACATGTCTATATATAGTGGCTAAAGGCTTAAAAGATATGGGCATAAATAATCATTTTGCAAGTGGCGAAGCTCTAAAGACAATCAATTTTCACCACCTTGCTCACACATCTTCAAATCAAGACTACACGTTTCTTTGTGATCTTTTTCAACAAATTAGAGGAAGATGCGCCAACAAAATCGGGATCAAGCTTCAAAGCACTTGGTTGAAATCGACGAGAATAATCAGTAGTCCTATTCTTAAATTGAGAATTACCCGAAGATTGTAACCACATTCTTAAATTTATAATATATCATTTGTATACATTTCCTTTGTCTGTTTTATAATTGTGCAGATGACTATTTTGTGTGTACAATTATCATTATTATTATTATTATCGAAAATAATGGTTCTGTTCAACAAATTATAAGATTTGTTAATAACTTACTATAGTTTGTTTTTTGTAGATTGACATAATATCATGAGTTGAACATAGCTTAACACAATTTATTATAATAATAATAATTGATTGTTCCCTAACTATTTCGGTAAATGTCCATTGGATTATTTGTCTGTAAATTAACTGAACTAATAATGCGTGAGCATGCCACCCATTTTGTGGAAAATTGGGAAAATATATAAACTAAGGAACGTGAAAATAAATTGTGAGTTCTTTATCTGCCTTGTTGAAAACTCAAAGGAATTGAGAAATGATTTAGAACGACTCCGAATTTTATTGAGAACAACATAATAATGAGAAACTTGGTCTGAATACAAACTGAAATTTCCTAACTATATATCAGGATTGAAGAACTAAGAACTAACTGAGGGAATTAATCTAACATAAATTAAATGGTGGGATTGGACTTCCGACTGATGTCTTTCAGCCTAAAGGACTAAAGAGATGTTGAAGAGAAATTTTGTTGTGTATTGATTGAATTGTATCTCTTCCTTCTTCTTCTTTCGGTTTTTATAGGGTCATTTTCCTTAATACGATAATTTACCTTTAAGATTCTTATAAGCATATCGTCACTGGTGTGTTTACCGGCCAGACTCCTAATTCTGTTGATTCACCCGAGGGGCACTCGGTGTCCACCGTCAACGTGGTGAGTAATTCGGACTTAATCTGCAGTTGGCCTGAAGCGTGACTTCTAGCGAGGAGGTCTGGTTCATACTTTTTTTTAATACGGAGCCCTACCACCATGGGAAAATCTCACGAGAGTGGATGTCCACCTAGAGAATCAAACACTCGTAAATGATGAGGCATATGACAACTCCAACCAATTTATACCTTTGTGCGATACAATTGATGTTGAATTCAACATTCCTAATGAAGAAATTGCAAAAACAATGTACGAATTGTCTAAGTAATTTTCAATGTGCTCTTTGTTGTATGGAGAAAAAAAGCGAGGTGTTGGCGAAAATAATTATTTGAGAAAAGAAAATTCATGTGTCTACCACCTTTGACTTTATTTATTATTACGTTTTTTACATTTTATGTTAGTAATCACTTCTCCGGTTTCGTCTTAGACTGACTATCAATTTGCATAATAGGTCAACCATGACATTAAATTTTTTGGGTGAAACTTTATATCATCCCGCATTCCAAAAAAAATATCTATAAATACATCTTTCCTCAATACATTATATCATATCAAATTCTTCAACTTCATCTTTCCTCAATACATTATATCATATCAAATTCTTCAACTTCCTCTCTTACAAAACACATTTTCTTCCTCGTAATAGTTTTTTCCCTCATACAATGGCACTTGAATGTCCAATGAAATTATTTCTACATTGGGATCACAATTTAGCATACGAAGCTGGAGGAATCCCTTGCTTCGCAGAACCCAGCCTAAAAAGTCTAGAAGTCATCGATAAACTTTCTTTTCGGCACCTTTGCCACCGGATATGTCGGCACAAAGAAGTCGATCGTTTGTGACACCCCAACCCCTCTGCTAGGTATCACTGCGACTGAGTAAGGTGTCTGTGTGCCTCTCGGCACTCATGTCGAGCAGATCTTAGCGTCCGGTTTAAAATAAAGAATGGAAAATCATAAAATAAATATAAACGCAGCGGATATACATATAATGGATCAAACTTGAGCAGATACACTGTTGGTTCAAGGCTATCATAAGAGAATTCTAGAGTACTTATTACAACGTAGAACAAAATAAGTAGGTACTACTACCGAAAGGTAATGCTAGATAAGAGTAAACAGTCGAGTCTCTAGACCGTCACTTAAGACTTAAGCTAGTCATCGAACACTCGGTAATCGGCAGCAAAGTAGTAGTCTTCTTCACTGCCGTCGAGAAATCCCAGTACAAGCTAAGCTTTAACTATAATAGACGTAGCAAGCTAGACCGACGATAAATTAGAAAAATCGAACAAGTGATCCAGATGATAACATGAATCTGCTGAGGCTTCTATCATTATTTTAATCTGAAAATGAATATGAGGAAAAAGAGAGTCGTGTGAACTCGAAAGCTCAGTGAGTTACCCCCGTGTGTGCAGACGTGTGAAAGCTTTATTTTGATTAGTTCACCAAGTTCTGGAGGAAACACGGAAGAAAGTTTCGGGGAATAATCTTATGGATGAGATTCCTCTTATACAGGTCAAATGTGCAAATCACATATTTAGTTTCAAGATAATTCAATAAAGTAAAAATAAAATGATTTTCATGTAATTTATTTAAAACAAAACCAGATTGGTCAATGGTATATCAGATGCCGTATGGAAACCCCGTCGAGTACGTCAGACTTTATCTGGAAAACCTTCAGCCCGCAATAAATGGTATATCAAGAGGGTGCCCGAAAACCCATAGGCATACCTGTCATACACCTGACCGCATACTTCTCAACCTTATACACCGAATTCAAATGAGACATCCAAAGGACTGGGGGTACCCGCCCATCCTAGGGTCTCGAAACGTTCGCCATAGGTTGAACTCCCAACCCAGAACAACCATCCCTGGTCAGAATAAAGAGCAATGTGGGCACTTGCAGCAAAATCTCGATCAACCCAAAACTTTCCCCGTCCCGTAGTTAGCACTCAAGCCCGGATTCAAATTCGTAAGAAGTTTAAGTCCTAACTCAGTCGAGAAAGAAGCTCAAATACGGGGTGACTAGCCACGTACTCATGCGAATCTCGAAGAGCATACGACATGCCGAGAGACGCTCAAGGGTCGAACGGGGGTTTTCATGACTTGTTTAACGAAAATTTGAAAGAAAGGACGAAGTACAATTTCGTTCATGCTCAAAAGAACCTGTTCTTCCCAACAAATCCATATACTATTTTCTTATCAAATTTTGTGTAAAAACACAAGTATTTCAAGCAGGCCATGATTTTCAAAAGACTCATTGGAGTTCAACAACCTTTGTATAAATAGAAAGTTTTTCGTGATGAGAAATTACAAAAATGGTAAGCTTCTCGTCTGGGAATGGTTACTATGAAAAATAATTAGAAGGAAGAACGCTTTGTTCAAATCAAATATTTCGTCAGAATGAATATTTTGTCAAGACAAAAGTCTCCCGAATAGTAACATCTTACTCTTAGGAGTTTCGAAAAGTACGAGTTTTCAAGAATATCAAGCTTCCGAATTAAGAGTACTTGATAATGGAATGTTCACATGAACTTTTCCAAATATCACGAAAATATCTTTTCCATGTAGAAGTTTATGGTTCCAAAATTTCATAGGAAAAATTAACAAGAAAAATAAACTGCTAAAATTTCAGTGTTAAGCCCATATATATATATATATATATATATATATATATATATATATATATATATATATATATATATATCAAGTAAAAGTACGACAGTTTACGTAATTTACGAAATATTTCGGGTAGAATAAGTTGGGGGACTTGCCTGGAGTTCGTAGAGGAGCTGTAACTTTAAGAATATGAAGTGCCCGATAATGACTTACTGTCAAAATAAATATCACAACATAATATTATTTAAAGCCTTCACATTTTCAAGTCATCCTCGCATTTTTAAATGAGCTTGTATACCTGGATACTAGTATCTCTACAAACTTCTCCACGACTAAAGATTCACATACTAAAAGTGAACATTGGATTTATTCATCTAGCTAACTGAAAATAGCACTTTCATATACAAAATTAGTAAAACAATGTACATCGTAAACAAAATGGAGATCTTAGTATAGTTTCTCTAAATGCACTCAATTAGAACTTCAATTGCCAAGGATTAATTTCCGCAAGAATGAGAGTATAAAGTACAATGGTCAAGAAATCCTCAATTTATAACCTATCGTTATCAAATCAAATTAGAAACGAAGTTTTGAGAATTCGAAAGAAAATTTCCGCCTTGTACTCGCAAAATCTTTCAGTATTACATCACTCGTAGTTTAATTTCATGGACGAAGCCAGGATGTTTAGATTGGCGGCGAAAAATTGCAACATTATGCCGAACTACATATAAAAACTGCAAAAATATGTCGGGGGGAGGGGGGGGGGGATTTGATCAAATATTCCGAACTACATATAAAATTTACTATATCTAGTAGGATTTTTAAAAATCTCGGGGGCAGTCTGTCTTCGTCCCTAGTTAATTTAAATCACATTTAAAAGCTTCAAAATATTCTACATATACTAACATCATATTCTAATCCTTAGATAGATAACACAAGCGAAGGTTATCATTTTTAAAAGCTTGGAACTCTGCTGCACAAAACAGCGAAAACAGGCAAGGAGATATGAACTCGTATTGGTAACTACTAAATTTTTATCAAGATATCACCAAAATTTCGGAACCAATTCATGATCAATGACTCATAAAATGTTTAAGAAACATCTAATTAAAGTTATTGCATCATTTAAACATGTGCAACCTCTTCAACTTTGAAAAGGAAAATTATTAATAGTGCAGTTTAGAAAATTCGTCACTTATGGACAGCCTCGAGTAAAATTACTATATCTCAGGATCCCGGGGGAGTTTTCTTATGAACTTTGTTGCAAATTACTCCCAAGAAACAAAGCTATCTGAACATGTAAGGTAAATATGCATATGATGCGCCAATAAATTGCATAAATGCAAAAACAATGAGGTGTAGGCATGGTCAAACGTGCAGATTGTTTTTTAATTGAGAAATTACCAAAATTCTCAAACATCCCAATAATTTCCCGATAGTTTTTAACTATAATAGGCATGATTTAATACATATGAAACCCAACGACATCACCAAGAAGTTATTATTCATCAAAATAACCAAATCAAACTCTCGAAGTTTTATCAACTGAGGCAGCCCAAAATCACAATATCCATGCTAACTTAAGAAAACAGAAACATCTCTACATGACCAAATCATCACAGATGAATTACAAAAGTATTTTTAATCCCTTTTTCATTCACAATTTCATAAAAGTAAATCATCTTTCAAAAGAAATTCCATAGAAACCCTTTTACAACCATAACAAGACGCATGCACTTTTTCTTTGCAAATAGCCATGTAGATCATCGTCAATCAGAGAAGGATTTCATATTAATTCTACATATTAGTTCAAAAAGAATTCAGAAACTTAGGCATCATGTTTTCTCTGTTTTTTTTTTTTATTATTTTAAAACAAGAATCATTTCTTTTGACTCTCAAGTGAAGCAATTAAGAAGCCACCAAAATCAACCTTCTCAATTTCATAACTTCTAATTCATGAAAATACAAGTTTAAATAGATCTTACTACTATAAAATTTTAACATTTTAGAAACCTACGTAATTAAACGAAGTATACTTGCATAGAATTTGAAGAACTCTTGAAAAATTGCAAGTTAAATTCAAGAAGAGAGAAAATTGATGATGATCTGACGAATTGGAAGACAAAACAATCAAGCGTGTGATCTAGGCGGTGTGTGTGTGTGCGCGCGTGTGTTAGGCTTGGAGAACAAGAAAAAAATAAAATAAAATGAGCTGATTTCATTCCCAAAGGCTCTATTTATAAAGATTTTAGAACCTTAAATTGCTTAAAAAGTCCTTAGAATTTATTAAAATTTTAAGTGAACTCATTAGATTCTCAAAACTGTAAATTAGTCCCTACATAAATTAAAACAAGCCACACAGTTTTCATCTTAGTTCATTTAGGTATAAAACTTAGTTTTATTAGCCTAGACATATGTTTTGCCAAAGCTACCTATTTAACTAGATGTGTAATCGGAGTACATGCGAGACTACTTTACGATCAATCTTAAAACGTCAAATTCTTAAAGTTCTGACATCCAATATTCAGAGGTGGGGTCAGGGGTGTTACATCGTTCAACTGTCAATGAGTAATTAATAATGATTCGTCCCTTTTTTTACGGCATGGTAATGTATGATGTCGTCCATTTGAACGATGACGGAGATCTCGATCTTTTGTGGGGAATCCAAACGGCCTTAAGGTTGCAAGGAATTCACATTGGAGCCGTGTTAGAACCTGTCTAGAGACATAAAAAAAGATTATTTCATTCCCCCCGCTAATTTTTCCGAACAATCACATTTGTGGCGGAGCGGTATTTTTCGGAATCGATTCCCGGTAGTAGTTTTCATGTACCATCTAGTTACGAACAAACAAATTTGCCTACTGTGGAGAATTTCACGAATGTCATGCAATTGGCAATGTCAGATGCACCTGTAACAAATGATGATGTTGTAATAGATTCAATGGGTTCGACATCAAACTTTTACGGTATGCCTGAAACAGAAGATGATGGGGGTGATGATGGTGACGAAGACCATGAAGACGATGATATCCCAGATGAGAAAGAAACTGTCGAGGAAATTCAACCGCCTGAAATTCCCCAAGAAAACCATGTACTTGAAATGATGAACAAATCCAGGAGCCGGAAACAACATCATAATCCACCGTAATTCTGGCTTGGGGTTTGTCAGCATACGACAACTATACAAATTATGCTTGTTGGAACAATATGGGATCTATGAAACCTGTGGTTGACATGACTTTTAGGACGAAACCAATCGTTCGATGGAATCCAGATTTCCCAGTGTTTTCCTTGGCATGCAATTTAAGGATAAAATGAAGGCAATTTTAGCAGTTAATATAGGGCATGACCAGATTGCCTTAAGGGAGTGGAAAAGTGACATGAGCAACACAAAATGGAACTCTACCCTTCAAGTCTCATGCAATTGGTATATTCGAGTTATCCATAGCAAAGTAGATGGAATCTGGAAGGTTAACAAACTACAGGTAAGCCACTACTGCAAAATGGATGAAAACAAAAGCGCAACATGTCTTCCAGCTACCTTGGGGTAAAACAATCTACACTTTTTACAAGCTAATCTAGAAATTTCTGGCAAAATAATTAGAGCGGAATGGCAAGATAAATTGAATTTGAGCTGTACTTATCATAAAGTTTGGTATGCCCGCCGGAATGCAATAGAGACACTATTCGGTACATGGAAATAAACTTTCCAAGGGCTACCCAGATATATGCGGGCAATTAGAGATTCAAATCCGGGTACAGTTGTGAGATAACACACTATCCAGAACTCACTACCGATGACCCAAATGTCTTATGTTCCATGTTTTGGACATTTAAACCATTATGGATGCTTTCAAGTGGTGCCGACCTATAATTTCAATGGAGGGTACGCATCTGAGGGGGAACTACAAGAGGGTACTTTTGATTATAAGGAGTTTAGATGCTAACAATCATATTTTACCTCTTGCATTTGCTTTGGTTGATTCAGAGGCAACATTTACATGGTCTTGGTTCCATAGAAATCTCGGAGATCATGTCGTTTAAGATGTTGAAGTTTGCTTGATTAGTGATTGTCATCCGGGCATACTTAATGCGGTAGCAAACGTAGATGGTTGGCAACCACCTAAAGTTGTTCACCGATTTTTCCCCCGGCATTATAGGTCAAATTTCCACATTTATGCCACGAATAAAGAGTTGAAGGATCTTTTGTGGCTTGCTGCTACAAAGAAGAATAAAATAAAGTGCGATTTTATTCCTGACAATATCAAACACAAGGATATAAATGCATTCAATTGGTTGATGCAATACCCCAAAAGAGTTGTGGACATTAGCTTATGATGGCGAAAATCGTTACGAATGCATGACGACTAACATGTCAGAAGTGCTTAACAGTGTTTTGAAAAAGTTAAGAGCGTTGCCTTTGAAAACTCTAGTGGAGATGATATTTTGCAAACTTGTTCATTACTTCGACGTCCACAGGGAAGATGCAAAAAACTACAAACAACCATTCCCTAAGAGAATTTGGGGATCAGTACCTAGCTTATGAGGAGAAAGCGACCACACTTAATGTGTAAAGACATGCGGGGGTGTCTACCCACGTCAACCCATGGAGGATTTGGCAAATTCATCTCCAATTGAGGGCGGATTTGGCAAATCCGTCCTTACCAAAAAAAATTCTCCTAATTTTTTGTTTGTCATGGTTGGCCCATTATGAAATTTATGGGCTAGTCTAAGGTGAAACCCCTCACTTCTCAATCCTGAAACAATTTGTTAACGAAGTTAAATTTTTAATATTGGGGAATGAAGTTGGATATGTAGGTTTCATATTTCTTAAAATGGATGGAAATAACTCGATTCATGTGTTGGTTAAACTCGCTTGTCATGCCCTCGAGACATACTTATAGTTGCGGATCCATCTGTATCTCCTGCTATTCCAACATCTTTTGATTTCTTAATAAAGGTTATTTAAAAAAAAACAAATCTTAATTAATATCAAGTGCAAAATTTAACTTTCTTCTCACTAAATATTTAGAACAGATTGTTATTATCAAAGGGATAAATATTTTAGTTTAATCATAGTAAAGGCGTACTATACAAATATAGCTTCTATATCATTCTAATGGAACTTATCACTTCTAGTGATTGTTCAAGACAATCTAGCGATATATACTTGGTCAGGACAAAAACTATGGATATCTACTTTAGGATAGTAATTCCATAATAAAAGTAGACAAGCATACCAGAATAATCAAATTATCGCATCCCATAATAGCCGATGGATTATGGACTAGATATTTAAGGATGGTGAAGTCAATATGGAAGATGATAATACACATAGCCTATATTTAGTGCCAGGTGTTACATAGAAGGGTATTATTGTAACATGCACTATTAGGTTGGAGACTAGTGTGGGTATACATACGACTATATATTGATGAAGGGGTGAGTATCTATGTATAGTGATAAAGCGGAGATACTTAAATGACTTAGATGCAACTATTTTTTAGCAGAGACATTTTAGTCATTTCAACAGTCTTGACAATGCGTCTCTTGGCTCCCAGAGTAGATAAATAATCACCTCTATTCCTTAGATGCAGCTATTTGTTAGCATATGCATTTTAGTTATATATTTTTTTTTTAGTATAGTTAATTAATACTACCACCATTCCTTAATATAAGACTTTTAGGACATGTAGAGAAAATTAAGGAATAAAAAAATAAGTTGTTTTTTAATCAAAATATCAATATTACTCTTTTAAATGGAAATTGTATACCACTAATTTTATTTAAGAGAGTAATATTGATATTTTGATTAAAAACACCTAATTTTTTGCTTCCTTAATTTTCGTTACATATTCTAATAGTATTATATTAAAGAATGAAGTGGGTATCTTTTTTTCTTATTTCAACTTTTTTTAACAATAACAACTTCTTTGATTAATATGTTTTTTTTAATTTCTTCTTATTGTGATACCCCAAAACTTTTCTTCTCACGTGTTGAATTTCTTGTAATTAATCTTGTTTGAATTATTTGTTATAACATGTTTTATGTGTTACATTTGGGTTTTATGTTATTGGTTGTATTTGATGAGTGGATTAGTTGGGGGACTTAAGTACGAAGTTAGAAAGGTTGGAGGAGGACTTGTTTGTAGGAATGTCAAAAGAAGGAGTTAGTGGGAATTAGGGGTAAGTTAATGCTGGAATTTTGAGAGGAGAGAGGTTACAAAACGGAAAAAGGAAACAAAAGCTGGACATTTAAGAGCTGTGAGGTATTTTCAACAGTTGAAGGGTAAACGGTGTCAAATTTTAGTGTTCTTTAGTGTATTTTGAAGAGGTCTGAAAGAGCTACAACTGACCGGTGACATATTAGAATTCTGAGGTTTTCTGCATAAAGTTATTGCTTTGGGAAGCGGATTGATTTTTGGGATTTTTGGTGTTCTTACTTTCTTAGAGAATTTTATTTAAGCTTTTGAGGTAAGAATCACTCACCTTTGATTTTCAGTCCTAAAAAGCATGAATTGTCATTTTTACTGAAGTTATTGAATTTCTTTGGAATTGATTTTATTTCATGTTTTATTGCATCAAAATCGGATGAAGTATTGAATTATATGATTTGTATGAATTGTTCGTTATCTTCGAAATTATGCGTTTAATACTGGGTTATATAAGTTCTGATTTGAAGATGTTGCAAGTCTAAAAGTGTTCTTCCTTACGTATATGAATGACGTTAAAAACATGAAATGTCCCCGTTAGTATGTGATGTGTTTAACCGGTTGTTAAGTGTAATCGAGGCTACTAATGTGTATGTCTGCAAGAATCACTTGTTTAGCATAAGCGATGTTACTAATGCGTTTAACCGGTTGTCTAGTGCAATCTAGGCTACTAATTTGCATGTGTATAAGAATCTCTTGTTTAGCATAAGAGAGGTTACTAATGTGTTTAACTAGTTGTCTAATGTAATCGAGGTTACTAATGTGTATGTGTGTAAGAACCGCATGTTTAGTATAAGCGAGGTTACTGATATTTGCTTTTAAAGCAACATTTTAACTTGTATAATGTGTTTCATAATTTCATATTTGCATTGGTAAGATGCTACTTATACTCCATTTTCTCTTACTTTTGGTTTAGGTGGAAGATATTAAAGCTTGGAAGATACTTGGATGAAAGAAGACGAAAGTCACCAACTTTGTGGACCAAACTGTAGAAGACCGAAAGTACATGCACTGGACTGTAAAAGAGCTAAAACTTCAAGGGTCTTTTCTTCAAATAGAAGAAAGTGCTAAAAATATCTACACCTTCCATTTTGTCCTGTGCCCATATCATCACTTTTGAGAGACACATTATTATCCTAGGGTTTCAAGAGAGTTTCGAGAGAGAAAACAAATCCAAAATTCTAGAGATAGATTTAGAGGTAGATTTAAAAAGAAAAGCTTGAAGCTTCATTGAAGATTCTTGGCAAGAAATTGAGGTATGGCTCAAGACTTGGTTTTTCTTGAAGGAAGAAAGAGGATTTCGAAGAAGAAGAGAAGGTTGAAGAAGATTACTTAGCAATGAGAATTTCTTCCTCTCTCTCTTTTAATTTATTATTTTCCTTCATGAATATGGATAGCTAAATTTGTATAATACTTGAATGGGTTAAACCCTAGTATGTTATTTATGTGTTGACAATTGGGGTTTTTTGTGAATTGAAGTTAATTAGTGAAATTATTTGTGAATTATCTTTTTCTATCTTCTTGGTCATTTAATTAATTGAGAAATTGATTTACTTGACTAGAACACTCACATTTAATGGGAATTAATTTTGTCCTAGAGATGGGCTTAAGCAATTCCTCCTAATTTGAGTTTGGAAAATTAGGGGTGTTTTAATGTACTCTTGGGGTAAAATTGAGTAAGTAGAGATACTAACTTGATTAATCCTAGAGTAGGAACTTCACGAATTGAGAGATTAGTGAAGTTTATTAGTAAGGCTTCTAATTCACAATACCCCTCCCTAAACACATAAGTACATCTAGGGGGATACCCTTTCAAGTATTCACTCTCCTAATTGAATTTTCTCTCTGAACACTCTAAATCTTAGTTTTAGCTTATTAGTAGATTAATTTAGTTAAGTAACAAACCTTCTTTAATTTTTAGTCAACTAAACAATAAAATAAAGGTCACTACTAGTACTTACCCTTCTTCGCAAATACGATACCTTGGTTGCTCACTCTAATTTGCATTAACGATAGGTGCTCTTGCCTTGAGTTTCTTGTTTCCAATTTAAGTAGAATATTGTGGGTTTGCAAGAAAACAACAGTTGCCAACGTGTTTAACTGGTAGTCTAATGCAATCGAGGCTACTAATGTGAATGTGTATAAGGTTAACGATATGTGTAGTCTCTTCCTTAGTTTGTTACATGGATTTGATTGCATAATTGAACTCGGATAAGCGTGAAGTGAAATGTTTGATATGAAGCATGTGAAAGTAATAGCGTTCTATGTTTTGAAAGTATTTGAAATGTGTAAGTGTATTAGCATCGTATGTTGAGGTTATATGTATGTGTTTAAGTGTTTAATTGGGTTGTCAAATGGTATTTTAGGTTAGGGCCTTTTTGTATTTCAAAAATGACTTTTCCTTTGTTAAAATGCATTAAAAATGATCTGTTCTTAAGTCCGGACGACCTCTCCAATCGACCAGACTGTTTTTACATCATCTGGACCAATTATTAGGGACTTCTGCCCGGATATCGAAATGGTTTCGGTCGACCGGACTTAGGTTCGAAAGGTTGGTTCGGTCGACCTGACCTAGGTTCGGATGACCTCCACAACCATATTTTTGACATAAATCTGTTTTAATCTGTTTTGTCTTCCGTTTTGGTCTTTTTTCAAAGTTAAGTAAGTCTTTATAAGTTTGTAAAGTTTTTTATAAGTGTATTTCAATCATTTTAAAGAGTTACCTCAATTCAAGTTATCTCAGTAAAGTTATAAATTGATTTCACATGTTTTGGGTTAAACGAGAAAATGTTTCGAGTCCTATTTGAAGCTTCATTCCAATGGTGATCGATGCTTAATGGGCTAGTTTATTAACTCACCCCTTATGTTTCCCCTTTTTGCAGATGAGTTTCGTTGCGAGTATTATTGTTGTGAGATTTTAAGAAGTTTATGACGATAACTTAGTTTTGTTTATGTAATAAGTTTGGACAAGTTGCATTGTTTAACATTTAGTATTTCCCTTTCGATATGTAAGAACTTAATAGATGATGTATTTAATTTTAAGTTAATGATATATGAACGAGTTTCCCTCTTAAGTATGAAGTTTATTCGGATTTTTAGTATTTCTTTCGTTGGTTTCGGTGTCTCATCCATAAATGAGTCATTGTCATGTCACCTTTAGGTTACGGGGTGTGACACTCATCCCGTTCTCTTTCATCTCCTTCTTCCTCATCCTCACTATTCCACGCCACCACACCCTTGTCTGCGCATATGCCGTCAACAACCAACGTCTTGCAACCACCACCATGCTCTTCTCAATCTCTTCTACAAATATGTACATCCATAAGACCAGATCTGAAAAATCTCTCCACCGCCTTCCTAACCTTTTGAAAATCCCCATCCTAGCTCCAAAATCAGCTTCAATAGAATTCTTTGAAATACTGTATGGTCGAAAGAACAATTTTTTTTGCTCTATTTCTGTAGTTCTCTGAGATTTTAATAAAATTCTTGAAGTGGGTTCTGAATATTTTGTTGAAGAATAGTTTTTATGCTCTAGAAGAGAACATTTTTGGATTTTTTGTGAGGCCCTTTTGGAAATTGGGTTCAGAGATCAAAGAACATGATTTAAAGATTTGAGTTTTTGGCTTATTTGGAATTCTTTTGGACCGACTGAGTAGCCATGGAAATTCTCATTTCCCCTCGTCTGCTCAAGTCTCTCATCATGTTTTGATTATTAACATGCCAAGGATAAGATCAGATAGAACTTTATTTGAGACTTTTATTTTGATTTCCATTAAAGGCGGATTTTAGCAACAACAAAATGTGTGTGATCAGCATGGTTTTAAAACCCTGGTCAGGACCGGCCAGTCGGATCGTCACCCGACCTTTTTTTGATGTCCGAGTTGGCCCCTAAAACTAGTAGGTCTAAAAAATAGTTTATTTTGTTCAATCCAGTAAAATTCGGCGGTTGGACTGTCGAACTCGGAAATTGGAACAGGTTTATTATAACCAGTCGGGTCTCATATGGTCCATTTTAAAAAGAAAAAGGAAAATTATTTCTTAAACAAAAAATTGAGAAATACCCCATATGTATCTATCACCCTCAATTCTATTGAGTATCACCGTTTAGGTCATGAATAAGAAGCTCTCTCAGTCGTAATTGTCAATCCAAATTCATCAAATTCATACTGCCAAATCCAAATTCATCAAATTTCTCTCACAAATCTCAAAGCTCAAGCATTAATTTGGTGAACCAAACTCTTCTTATGTTTGATTTTTGGAACTAAAACTCCTTATTATAGTTTACATTTCTTGCTTATGATAGTGTGATAATTTATAGATAAATGGTGAACTTCGTTGTTTTGGGACTCTAAATTCAATTGACCTTTTTTTGTAGTTCCATTAAAGTATCTCTCTTTTTTCTTGATCAATAAGTATATTTAAATTTTGTAGAATAGATTGTGTGTAAATAAATTTACATAGCTTTTTATTAATTTTTAGATTTATATTAAGAAATTGTTTTAGACTTTGAATTTGTACTTCATTTTAAATAATAATTATATATTATTTATTTATTAATAATATTTATGGCGTCACCTAGTCGATAACGGTCTGCCACCAATTCAACCAGTGACCTGTAACACATCAATTTTTCCGAGTCCATGTTTGGATTGTGTTTCAAAACATTGGTGATCAAACAAAACCTTATCCAAATACACCATTAACTATAGGAATAATTTTAAATAAAAAAGTTCAAGAATTCAATTTGTTTAACTCCCCCATAAGCCATAAACAAAAATAATTGATAGTGAGTAACCCATCACTATCAATATCAGTTGTAAGCTTCGCAATTCTTGGTTGCTGCCTTCAGGATTAAACAAAATATCATGGACTTCGGAGGTTAAAAGGAAAGATGATGGGATAGCGCAGCAGCCCAGGTCGGGGGACAAGATTAGCCCGCCTCCCCAAGCCCAAACCTGCAAAATTAATCATGAATTTGAAGAAATTAGCACTTCAAACAAGTTTTCTGCTCTATATAATGAGGCTAATCCGGATAATCGGATAAATAATTGAGCTAAAACAGTTCAAAATACTCCCTTCAACGAAACCTCTATCCCGGACGCAACCAAATGTCGCTGGAGAGGTGCGGTCAAAGATCACCGGAGTCGGCAACATGGAGCAATGGCCCAAGGAGAAGCCTTTATCAATTACCCAACTAGACTCCAAGTCAAACCATCACCCCCTCCAGACCGCTAGGCCTTGTCAATTGGGAGTGGTTGGGCTCGCTCCAACTGATGTCCAGAGGCCCATCAACTATAGCCCAACACCCCAACCAGCTTGCCCAAATGCCAGAAACCCACTTGGGCCAAATAAATTTGTGAACCAACCCACAAACAGCCACCTTCAATTTAGACTTGGACCCAACCCAACTAATGGATTGGGTGATGATGACCAGTCCACACCTTCTCAGCTTTGGCACCTTAGTCCAAAATGCGATTTTCCCACTGATCTTCAACTAGAGAACCAGCCTAATGAGGGGAATCAAGCTCCGATGACTCAGGTGGCGACTCTGACATGGACACACAAAGCTACTCCACTGCAACACCAAGCCGAGCAAAGGATAATTCGCCCACAAGGGTACGCCGGATATCATAGTCAAAGAGGAATTTCTCCAACATAAGAATACTACACATTAAATTATCGTCCTTTAAAAGTGGAAATACTAAATGCAAGGAGCTTCCCGGTCACGATTCAATTGGTAAACGAAGTGAAGAAATTTCGCATTTACATAGATTGAAAGGAGAACCAATTGAGTCACAATTACAAGCTACACCTCATCTCAGGCTACAACATAAATCGTTTAACCTATCAAGTGACGAATGTGGTTGTATAGCGGGGGATAAATCAAGGCAACAACAACCCCACAATTCCAATTATCAAGCCGCTACTTAGGAATGTTAGGGGTGCCAGTCACCCGGAGTTCCATGATCACATGATGGAACTTATTAGGATTCACAAACCAACTGTTCATGCTCTACTTAAAACAAAAATCAGTGGCACTTTTGTGCTAGACTGCCTTTTACTCTTTCAGAGAGAGCTAATCCTAAAGGGCTAAGGGGAGGTGTTTGACTACTGTGGAACGCTGCCGACATTGAGCTCAACATTGTGGCAAAAAATATTCAATCGATTCACGCTGTGGTTAAGGTTCGAAACTCATCTCAGCTTTGGTTATTCTCGGTCGTTTATGCTAGCCCTGATTTTAATACTATAATTGATTTTTGGCATCATCTGCGTAACTTAGCCGCTAGCAATGACCTTCCTTGGTTTCTCATGGGTGATTTTAATTAGGTTTTATATCAATTTGAAAAATTCGGGGGTTTACCCCCTTGCCAATCCCGTGTTACCGCTTTTAAAAATATGTTAGATGATTGCAACCTGATTGACCTTGATCACGAAGCCTCCAGGTTTACTTGGACCAATAAAAGAGACCATGGTAATCTCATCTTCCAAAGAAGTGACAGAGCGGTAGCTAATACTACTTGGAGAGACCTTTATCAAAATGCCACCTTGTTTAACTTGGTTAGAACAAGGTCGGATCATTCTTCCATTCTCTTACAACTCCAGCCCCAACACTACACTACATATAACAAACCTTTTCGGTTCGAACCAATATGGGTTTCTCATCTCTATTGTCTAAGATGCTTGGTTAGAAAGGGACGAGAACTTCAACTTAACGGCGGATTGTTTCAAAACAACAGTCACCGATTGGAATATTTTAGTCTTTGGGAATGTCAGGACTAAGAAGAAGAAACTCCTTGCTCG
Source organism: Vinca minor (assembly GCA_026122235.1). Lineage (NCBI taxonomy): Eukaryota > Viridiplantae > Streptophyta > Magnoliopsida > Gentianales > Apocynaceae > Vinca > Vinca minor. Next base: position 1,277,541 of record JAOCZM010000206.1, on the reverse strand, counting down.
CATAAGAGGCACACAGCTGGCCTTGGAATCCCATCAATCTCTCTTTCTCATCAACCTTGAGCATGAGCTTTTGGCTAAGTTAGATGTGATTTACAAAGAGGAAAAATACTTGTGGGTGATCAAATCTATATTAGATTAGCTCATGTGGGGTGACCTTAATTTTAAATTCATGAAAGCCCTCTCTGTCCATAACAGGAAAAAAATCTTTCTTTGAAAAAACCCAATGGTAAGTGGGAGTTCGATTTTGTCGATGTAAAAAATATGGTCTTGAACCATTTAAAAAACCTTTACACCTCTAACAGAATTTCGGCTGCCATTATTCCCGAGCCTTTCAGTCCTCTATCGTTGAGATTGGAGCTGCTATTTTGTAATTTAAACCTACATAGCCCTGGACCTGATGGCTTACATCATGTTCTCTATAGTTTCCTTTTCTGTTTCAAGAAACCTAAGATCCTCAGTCAAAGTATCATATGTGTATTCTGTTTCTGTTAAAGGTTTTGTTTATGTTAAAATAAGTGAAATATGTTTGAAATTATGAAAGATTCTTAAAATACTCTTATGTCAAAAGAACTTTGTTTAAAATATACTTCTGCAATAATGTCTGTTTGCTTCTGAAAAATATATATGTAACCAAATTTCTCCTGGGAGGCGTTTCTATACACACTCGAGTTGGAGCTCACCTCTTGCATGTTTTTTTAGATTACAAATCAAAGGGGTACGATAGTCCATACGAGGATGAGTGGGAGTAGATATTGTTTTAGAGATGTTTCTTAGTACTTTTAATTTCGAGTAAATATCTAGACTTATGAAGCTTTGTTAGTTTGACTTTTTCCCTTATTTAATTTGTAATAAAGTGTTCCTAAGAGTGTAAGTATTTTATATCTTTGGATAATTAATGCTATATTTACTCTCTGAAAATAGATTATCTGAATGTAAGGACCTAGTATTCGTGTAGTTTACTTTGAGAATACAGACTTATAGACCCGGGTTCGGGGTATGACATTTAGTGGTATCAGAGCCTAATGTTCAAATCGTTGGGAACTGACTTAGGCTTCAAATCTTTTAGGAAAAATAGTATGGCATAATTGAGTTAAGGTTTGATACTCTCATTCACCCTTTATCTACTCTTATTTCTTACTACAAGGAGTTACTGAAGCTCATATCGGAGATTAACATTTCACATGTGTACAAAGAGGCCAATGCGTGTGCAGACGACCTTACAAAAGAAGGAGGAACCTTGTCTTCCTCTGAATTTATTATCTTTAACTTCTTACCTCTTTTGTCAGCCAACTAGTGGCGAGGGATGCCCATGAGCTTATTTTGTTAGGTCTATTTGTAGTATTTGTAACAATATACCCCTTTTGTTAACCATTTAATGACGGGGATGCCCATAAGGCCCTTTTGCATAGGCCTAACAATGTTGTTATTGTACCGGCGGATGAATCTGTATAATATCTTATTTTACCAAAAAAAAAAAACAAATTATCAACTTTCACATCATATACATCTAAATAAAAAAAAATCACAATTAATTAGATCAAGAATATTTTTTTTAAAAGAATTAGATCAAGAATATTGTATATCGTACAATCTAATCAGGTCTCATCCTTTCCATGTTTATCAACAAATAATAATAATTGAAGTATTCTTCGTGATTTCAGAATCGGATCGAAGTCAAGCGATCGGTGGTGTGCTACATCAACCTGCAAAAAAAAACATAATGCTTCCAGCTGTAATTTTGGCTCAACCCTAATTTCTCTTTTCAGAAATTGAATTTAACAGCAAGACAACTACTCCACCAATCTTTCCCAAGAACTCAATCAAACCACCACAGACTCCCTAACAACAATTCAGAATATATCAATATACAAGAATGATCGATTCCAAGGCAGGAATCAATGAATAAAACGGTAAAATACAATTCATGCAATAGTTCACAAATTTCACAGTTTAGGCAATAAATAATGCTCAATTGCTCCATAAAAAATTTCAAAACAGTAGCCAACATAATTAACCAATTCCGGACAGAAAATAACAGATAGATTGAGTCTTTACGCGTCAAGAAAGAGAAAAATCTTGAAGTCAGCATTGACTGCCTTGCTCGCGGTGCGATAACTTTCGGCTGCGAATCTCGAATTGTGTTCTGTCTGCGCTCACTCGAAGGTCCTTCCAAGGCGAACGATTTGATATGCTGTGGGTCGAAAACGGACGCCGGTAGCCTTCTCAACCGTCCTCTCGAAGTTCTGGGCAGAAAGTGAGTTCTCACAATTCCTTCTCTCTCTGCTTCTTGCGGCTCACAAGTCACAACCGCTTTCTTTTTCTTGTTTTTTTTTTTCTGCACGATCCCCTTACCCCTGATGATTGTTTTGTTTTTGTTTTTATTTTTATTTTCCTTTTATTTATCTCCAAAACCCACGAATTCCTTGTTTGTTTGTTTGTTTCTAATTTCATTTTTATTTTATTTTCCTAATTCCTCAATTATATAATTCATTTTATTTATTTCCTATTATTATTATGATGATTTTCCTAATCCCAATAAAATTCCTAATTAATTCCAATTCCAATTTCACATCTAATTAAACTACTCCTCCTGGTGAATTACAATTAGATCCCCAAATACGATACAAATGCAAAACGTCCCTCAACAAACATACACAAATATAATACGCGACATGTTATAAAAATAAATAGACACATAATTACGTAATGACACGAAATAAACTACGCATGCTCAATAAATCACATAAAAATTAATTACACGTCAAATAACACGTAAACAAAAGTTACTGGTATTACAAAGGAAGCAGCCAACAAGGAGCAAAGCCAGGAGAAAAGGCAAACCAAGAAAACGCATGCATCCCATGCGCAGCTCACGTTTTTTGTTTTTGTGCTTATTTTAAGAACAGCTCCAAAAAAGTTTGCCTAGCCTAGTGCATCTTTACAAATTGGTGCTCAATCTGAGAAAAAACCCTGTGTTGAATTTTACCTGGGCACCGTATCTTCAAGGTTTCATTAATTAAAGTTTTCCTTGTGATCTTTCCCTCAAATCCTCACCATCTGAACTTGTAAATGGTTTTTGTCTTTCTTTGCCATTTTCTAATTTGACGATTGATATGTGTTTATTGCACTCCAGTCATTGTAATATCTAGATTATTTATGGCAGAAAAATATGGAAACTGAGTTTTCAGGACTATCAAATGTTGGGTTATAATTTTTTTTTCATTTCACCCTTGCAGGAGAGAGGTTATTGGAGCCCGCAACGTCATCAATTTGGATGGAACCTTCTCAATTATTTGACGAAACGATGATGTAAAACACAAGAGGGAGGGGGGGGGGTGAATTGGGTTTTAATCGATTTTGCAAACTTTTTGAATCTATTCAATGCTAGTGTAAGTTTGTGCAAGATGAACAAAAGCAAAACTAAAGCCAAACACAAGACAAAAGATTTAGAGTGGTTCTATTCACTTAGAATCTACATCCACTACCTTGAGCCGCACCCAAGGATTTGCAACAACTTCACTAAGAAGACTTTTTTACAATTGTGGCTAACTCACTAAGAGTTTTACAACACAACCACAATACACAAACTCACTAAGAGTTACTTGCCCACACAAAGTAGGACTTTTACAAGATTAACCCTATCACTAAGAAAGGGAATAAGATGGGTTAAATAACAAGGTCGTTCACTCTTCTAAGTGAAAGATATATACCTTTGAAAGACAAAAATTGTTGGCTCTTTAGAACATATGAATTCCACTCTTTGTCTTGCTTTTTGAAATAACACCTTTGAATGATTTAGATCTGTTAGTAGTGCCCTAGGACCATTAGCACATGTTGTGCGTCTTTATTATCTTTTGAGCATGTAATTGAATAGTTAATTTTGCTTTTGATTATCAAATGTGTGATTTGATAGTAAAACTCATTAGCTTATGTAATTACTATTCTAGAAGTCCCTAGTTTTATGTAATGCTTAATTACTATGAAATAAAACTAGTATGATTGTTGATTGATGATCTTGTTTTACTGATCATGTGTAATGGATACAAATCACATCATAGATGCAATATATAGGGATACATTGTATTGGACGTGATCCGTCAGAGAAGTAATACTTCATGGTCTTAAGTCATAAGTATTACTTCCTCAATACTATTTTAGAATCCTTAGACCTTATGTCTTCATTGATTCTAGTATGAATGGAGCTACGTTTTGACTCAGTCGGACGTTACTTGTAACAGAGTAATCAATACTGATGATCGGATGTAGTGTCCTATCATAGCTTGAATGTGAGAGACATTGTAAGGAATTTGTCCCTCTCTATTATTAGAGAGAGATATCCATGGGCCCCTCGATAGGGAAAGAGCTGTTTAAATGCATGGCCGTGCTTTCAAATGTATTTGATAAAGTGGTTATCAAATGCTATTTGTCGAAATAGTCTACACGGAGATCGAGCATAAATATAATTAAGCTTAATAAGGGTGGCGACCACCATGCCTTATGCTTAATTAGGATATCGCGAGACAAAGGGATTAAATAGTGGATTGATATTAGATTCCGTTGTATATTCATTCACTTTGGGTAGTCACAATGTCCTGCTAGGGACCACTTGTGATTTATGAACACATACTACTACTAAGTGTGTTTTCATTGCCATTGTGAGATGAACCTACAGGGTCACACGCATAGACGAGCTAACGAGCTTCGTGTCCAGATTCAATGAATCTAGAATGTGTCTAGGTTCATTGTATCTGACATTTGTCTTTTTGGAAATAATAAAGTGTTTATTATTCGAATTAGAGATAGGGGCAATTTCGGCATTTTACCAATAGCTGGGATTACGTGGGAGTTATTATCCGATAAGGACTCCCACTACCAGCGAAAGTCTAGGGAACGTGGGATTTCTGAGACTCCCACTGCCGAGAGGAGTTGAGGATGTGAGAGTTGGTTATGGGAACAAACTCTCACACCCTATATAATGAACTCTTGGCCGAAACCCTAGGTGATAAGTTTTCAGCCTCTCCCTTTTCTCTCTAATTCCCGAAACCCAGAAAAACGAAGAGCTAGCAATCGCTGCCCGTTTCGTCGCGTGGATACCGGTAGAGGGACTTTCCGCAAAAGGGAGATCAATTGGTGGCAGATTAGCATCCAAGAAACATCATCCTCCATTCAAGAAGTAGCTTCTTGAATCCAAGAAAAGTAAGTTTTTCCGCTGTTTTTCGATTCGTTTACGTATGAGCGGATCCTTCAGGGGAGGATCCATGGGTGTTTGGAACGAGTTTCCGCCCATGAATCCCTTCAAGATCATGGCAATGAAGTGAATTTTACTTTGAAAGTGTTTAGACTTGATAAGAAATCAATGCATCTTTGAAGTGCAAGTCTTAGAGTCATTCTCTAGCTTTGAAGTATTTATACATTTCAAAATAGGCTGAAAAACGACTCTGCAACGGTCAAATAACGGCTAGTTCTTACTGAGTTCGGTTGACTGAACTCAGAGCCTCGGATGACCACACATAAGGTCGGTCGACCGACCCAACCCATAGGTCGGCCGAAGCCAATATTTTCACTTCTCTGTTTTGCTTCGGATGATCCGAGGAAAGCTCGGATGATCCGACCTTCTGAGCTTTGAGAGATGTTTATTTGACCCTTGTATTGAAATCTTTTGAAGTCTAAAAGGTTTTCCCAAAATATAACAAGTAAGAACATTTAGAAAACCGTTTTAAAGGACTTATACTTTGAAAACAAAGGCTTTTGGAAATAAGAATCCTTTTGAAACTTTAGCCTTTTGAAAACGTGTTTATGAAAACATGCAAGACTTGAGTGTAGAGCTTATGTTCATGAAGAGCAATGGTTAGAGCTTATAAGATAATGACTTATAATGACAAAGCTAATCTAACCAAACCTAAGTCTTCAATCTTCAATCTTGATAGATGAGCCTTGAATAATACGACTTTGAATCTTGATCATGGCTTGATTGAAGTACTTAGAGCTTCCTTTAAGAGTTTCGATATTCTATCACAAAGATATAAAACATTAGACACAACATCAAGTGTTTGTCCATTATCAAAAACCGAGTTCGATCGCCCTTAGGGCTTACAATCCCCCCCTTTTTGATTATGACAAACTTTGATGTAATTAGATAGAATATGGTTAATTTAAGTGCAAGGAAGCAAGGCAAAAGATAAGACAAGAACATATAAGAGCGAGACTAGTGCTTAGAAGATAAAACCGAGAGTGGAACGAGAGACATAAGCACTAGCATGATAAGTTCTTTTGCCATTGCATTAGGGACTCTTTGAAGAGCCCTAAAACCCAACCAACCTCCTTTCCTCCTTCCTTCCATTTTATGTAGCTTTCTTGTGTGTAATATACATACCTTAGTTTACACAAGAAGCTAACTTACCATTTTCATCAATGTTGATGTGAGTGCTAAGGATCCTATTATAAAGAACATGCTCACACAAACATTAGAACTATCAATGGGTTTGTTATCATCAAAACAACATAGGATATTTTGCCCTTTGGGCTAACAATCTCCCCCTTTTTGATGATGACAAAACATTGATGCAAATGGGAATAATTTGCAAAAAAATAAAGCTTTAAAGCAAATAAATATGAATGCATGAGATAAGGATATTGAAGATCCAGGCAAGTAGATGTTTTGAAAAAAATATTCTACTCCCCCTATATTAAAGAATCCCTTATCTCTCCCATTTTGCAAGTTCTAAGCTTTCTCCTTTTGTAAATTACTTCTCTTGGCACATTTGCAACACTAAAAACTCTCCCCCTTTTTGTCAAAATCAAAAAGGGATATCAGAGCGCCAATAAGAAAAGCATTTACTCCTCCTCTTCATTGAAGAATATTTGAAATGCCTTTTAACGAAAAGTAAAGATGAATAAGATTAAAATTGTGGAGAAGCTTGATGAAATTTAAGAATTCTCCCATATACAAAAGAACTTAAATACCATGGAGAATCTTGATGGTCTAATAGATTGATAATAAGAACCAAATGATCAATCCTAAAGACCAAAAACCATTTTGAAGAAGGATTGACTATGAATAGGCTTGGTTGATTTCTAAAAACAAGGAGTCCATAATACCACATAAATCTAAAGATGGTTATATATGGCTCAAAAAGAATATCAACCTAAGCTAAAAACAAAGGAGATAAGGAATATAACCTTTAAGCACAATCTCCCCGTTTATCAAGCATACGATGTTAGCTATTTGAGATAAAACCAAGTTTGATACCAATTGACCAATTGTAAAACATGTTTGAAAATATAGCTAACAAAGTACTAGTGGAAGTGATACCATGAATTCATAAGTTAAGCACATGTATCACAACCAAAAGAATTAGAGGAAGTGTAAGATGACAATGAGTACATTCCTTTAATAAGTTAATGGTTAGCTAAATGAGTATAACAACTCTTGAAGCAAGACTAACCAAAAACTCTAATGAGATCACAAAAGATATGAAAGTAAAGATTATGATCTCATAATTATTAAGGGAGAGTATATGTGATACCAAATGTAAGAAATAACCAATTGTAAAAAAATAAACATTTATAACACATATAACTTCCAAAATAACTTACACAAGTTGGCTATAAAATAAGAAAGATGAAAAACAAGCCACCAAGTGATGTGATGATGTAAAATATGAACAATTTAGCATACATCACATATATTGAGGGAGGTATTTGTTGAACATATTTGAAAAACTCCCCCTTAGGTTGTGCCACTTCCAAACACTCAAATAGACACAACCCATGGCATAATCAATGCCACAAACACAGTTTACATCCTAAGTCAAGCATCTAAACGATCAACCACATAAGATTAATGCTATAGACTTGAATATAAATACAAACCCCTATATGTAATGAAGATCAAGTAAAAACTGAGCATAGCATTTACAAACTCCCCCAAAGCATAAGACACTAAATAATAGAGGGGAGGGGTTTTAAAATGAGATTTCATCACAAGGATAAAAAACAAAACAATGATCACTAACAAGGGATGAGTTAAGCTATTGTACCTCAATGCTCTTTGAGCTTGGACTTCTTACCATTTTGGTTGATCTTCTTTATCAATCAAGTCCATAGAGGCCTTTTATGTGATCTTTTTCATGATCATCATTATCTTTTGAAGCTCATTGCGAGGTTGACATGTGATTGCTCCATTTTCTTTGTTGTTCATCCTTGATTGATGAGATGAAAGCAATCTCCTCTTCTTTACATGACAAGTGTAGAGTCAACATTGATGGGTAACTTTTCTTTTCTTGATGAACCCTCTACAATCTTGTAATCCTTGGCATTTGACTCTTTTCTTGGAGTCTTAGCTCATTTGTGTCATTCCTTGTAGTTCATATCTTCTTCTTGAAGCTTAGAACTCTTTGTTACCTACAAGGAATTCTTGAGAACAAATATGGTACCTTTTTAAAGGTCGTTCATGATTAGCTCAAAGTCTCAAGTAACACAAATATGCATATGGATCATGCAAATCAAAAACCAAAACAACTAGATGGATTCTTATATGAATATAACATGACAAAACAAGAATCAATCAAGTTGCATATGCTACATCTCATGGATACCTTAGCTAAATAAACATGGACAATAAAGAACATGCTAAAGGTTATCTATATAAATGTAAAATTCAAGAATGTGAGATGCAACATATATAAGAGCAAGCATATATAAAAATATATATATCAAAAACACTTAAACACATTAATTAAAATGTTAAGAGAAGGTGATTTTGATACCTTTGCTTTCTTACCAAGTGATGAAGATATTGGATTTACACTAAGGTTCTTGTCATCACTTGATGCATTGCTCTTTGCATTTAAGCAACTTGGTTCTCCAATTGATTAACATTTGAGCTTTGAGAATCCAAGTGTTAAGGAGTGATTTTGAATTTCTTCTTTTGGCACATCTCCTTTGATCTAATAAGAACCTATAAACTCAAAGGAAGAGTAACTTTTGGTACCCACTTTTGTTTGGGTCCATGGGGGTTAGTTGAAGTGAGCTTAACTCTCCAAATTGTTTTTACTCCCCTTTCAATCTTTTTCTTCACATGGCATCTAACACAAGTGTGACCATGTTTACCACAATAGGTGCAACAAATATGTGGTTTAGAAGATTTATGAGCATGCTCAAGATATCTATTTGACCTATGTGACATTCTAGCATTTACAACACGGTTCTTATGTATAAGAGAAGAGCTAGCAATATCAACATGATTAGCAATATAACCAAGGCCATGTTTATCATGAGAAGCACATTGCATACCAAGAATTTGATCAAGATTTTTCTTACCCTTAGTAAAGTTTTCAACAAGAAAGGTAAGATCATTAACTTTGTTTTTCAAATGATCAAACTCAACAAGCTTGTTTTCAAGAGATGACAATTTATTACAAGCTTCTATGTATTGTAATGAAGATGTATTGCAAGTAGTAATAAGACTTTCATTTTCACATTTCAAGCAATTAACATCATCACACAACTTCTTATTTTCATCAACCAACTTAGATCTTTCTACAAGCAATGATTCAATTTTAAGCTTCATTTCCTTGTTTTGCTTTGCACATTTTTTCAATTGATCATACATATCAATTAAAAGCTCATTAGGATCATCCTCATCATTATCATCATTATCATAAGAATTTGAAATATAGGGAGAAGGATGTACCTCATTACCAAATGCCATAAGACACATGTGGTCTTTTTTAAAGAACAGTTTATCTCCCTCTTCATGATTAATGATGGAATCAAGATCAACACCCTTTTTAGAAACATTTCTCCTTTTCTTCATCTCGAAGGTGAGTAGAGAGCCAATAAGTTCCGCCGTTGAATATGTCTTTAAGTCCTTGGCTTCTTCAATGGCAAGAGCTTTTGTCTCCCAACTTTTAGGTAGAGAATTGAGAATCTTCCTATTCATCTCACCCATAGTGTACTCTTTACCATAGGACTTCAAGCCATTTACAATGTTGGTGAGTCTTGAGTTCATCTCATTGATAGATTCATTAGGCTTCATGGAGAATAGCTCAAATTCTCTAACAAGCATATTCAACTTTGACTCTTTGACTTGATTTGTGCCTTCATGAGTAACTTCAAGCATTTTCCACATGGAGTGTGCGGATTTTCTTCCAAGGACACAGTTATACTCATCCGGATTCAAGGCACAACTAAGAATGTTCATTGCCTTATAATTTTTGAGTCATTTTCTTGGACTCAACTTCATTTAACTCATTGTCCGGCTTTGGCACTTGAACACCATCCACCATCTTCATAGGAACAAAAGGACCTTCTTCAAATATATGCCATAAAGAATAATCTATGGAGCACACATATATCTTGAAACGGTCTTTCCAAGCCTCATAATGATTTCCATCAAAGAATGGTGGTCTATTGGTGGAAGACCCCTCTAGATAGGCTAATGCGGAATTAACGGCCATAATCTTTACTTCAAGCGGTTAAGCTAAAAATGAAGACGAGGCTTTGATACCAATTGTAAAACACAATAGGGAGGGGGGTGAATTGGGTTTTAATCGATCTTGCAAACTTTTTGAATCTATTCAATGCTAGTGTAAGTTTGTGCAAGATGAACAAAAGCAAAACTAAAGCCAAACACAAGACAAAGGATTTAGAGTGGTTCGATTCACTTAGAATCTACATCCACTACCTTGAGCCGCACCCAAGGATTTGCAACAACTTCACTAAGAAGACTTTTTTACAATTGTGGCTAACTCACTAAGAGTTTTACAACACAACCACAATACACAAACTCACTAAGAGTTACTTTCCCACACAAAGTAGGACTTTTACAAGATTAACCCTATCACTAAGAAAGGGAATAAGATGGGTTAAATAACAAGGTTGTTCACTCTTCTAAGTGAAAGATATATACCTTTGAAGTACAAGAATTGTTGGCTCTTTAGAACATATGAATTCCACTCTTTGTCTTGCTTTTTGAAATAACACCTTTGAATGATTTAGATCATGGCAATGAAGTGCATTTTACTTTGAAAGTGTTTAGACTTGATAAGAAATCAATGTATCTTTGAAGTGCAAGTCTTAGAGTCATTCTCTAGCTTTGAAGTATTTATACATTTCAAAATAGGCTGAAAAACGACTCTGCAACGGTCAAACAACGGCTAGTTCTTACTGAGTTCGGTTGACCGAACTCAGAGCCTCGGATGACCACACATAAGGTCGGTCGACCGACCCAACCCATAGGTCGACCGAAGCCAATATTTTCACTTCTCTGTTTTGCTTCGGTTGATCCAAGGAAAGCTCGGATGATCCGACCTTCTGAGCTTTGAGAGATGTTTATTTGACCCTTGTATTGAAATCTTTTGAAGTCTAAAAGGTTTTCCCAAAATATAACAAGTAAGAACATTTAGAAAACCGTTTTAAAGGACTTATACTTTGAAAACAAAGGCTTTTGGAAATAAGAATCCTTTTGAAACTTTAGCCTTTTGAAAACGTGTTTATGAAAACATGCAAGACTTGAGTGTAGAGCTTATGTTCATGAAGAGCAATGGTTAGAGCTTATAAGATAACGACTTATAATGACAAAGCTAATCTAACCAAATAAGATAACATTAAAAGTTACTTAAAATGGCTAAATGGAAATAAATTGATTACCCAAATAACTATTATTCCGAATGGCAAGATATAATTTTTTGAAGACGAAAAAGTTAAAAAAGAAAATAAATGTGGCAACCTAACCAGTTGTAAGGGTGAGCACCGATTTTTAATTGGCCAATTCGGTTATTTGAATTCGGTTTTTTAATTTTTTCAATCCTTCAAAAACCAACGGAATTCAAAACCGAATTCCGAATTCGAATTGACCAAATTGGCGAATTCGGAATTCGATTTCAACCGAATTGGAGGGTTGAGCTTTTTTCAAAATTCTGCAAAATAAAGTCCATTTACGTTTCAAATTTGAGCAAAATCTGGTTTAAATTTTAATAGAGAAGAAGAAGAAGATAGGAAACAAAGAGGAATAGATTCTTGGAACCTTAATATATAATGGAATCCACCACGATGACTACTACTGCTAGTCACTCTTTCTCAATAGCTACCCTTTCCTCCTGTGCCGAACAAATATTGGGTGCGATGGAAACAAGGTTGTCAAAATCGTAATTTTGACTCGAAACGGAAGAGGTCTCAAAAATCATAAACACGAGGATCGTAGCACGGATCGGAAGATCCAAAAATATTATCAAAATAATATTTCATGATAAATTTAAATCAATATAACTAAAAAAAGTTGAAATTAAAACACAAAGTAACAAGTGATAAACTTCAAGTGATTATTCAATCAAGTAGCTTACCATTAGATTTAGTTAGAAGACTAAAACGATCGGGACCGTTCATCAAGGATTCTCCTCAAAAGGTTCCTCTTCCTAGAAACGATTTGACGGACAGAAACACGCACTCTTACTCCTTGGAATCATTAACCCACATATCAATCCTCCATCTCCACGGTTCAATTTCAGAACCTTCAAGTTTCCCGCCATTGATGTTATTTCAGAACCTTCAACTTCAAGTTTCCCGCATTGATGTTACCTTCGTCGTCGTCATCTTGTTCGCCGATGAAGTCCATTCTTTTCTTCAGTCCGTCCTCGTCGTCGTCATCTTGTTCGCCGATGACGTCGATTCAGCTTCATCCGGTCAATCCCATTTGAAAAGATACAATATTGAATCGTCATGTTGTTCGCTTTCTTCAATCCATTCCTTTCTTCAGTCCGTCGTCGTCGTCATCTTGTTCGCCGATGACGTCGATTCAGCTTCATCCGGCCAATCCCATTTGAAAAGACACAAAATTGGATCGTACGATTCTTTACGATCCAACTCTGATGCGATTTTTAGTGCGATTTAACTCGATTTATACCTTTTGGATCGTAAAATAGTACGATTTTACGATCCAACTCGCGATTTTGACAACCATGGATGGAAAGGCTATTGGGTGACGCAATCGCTTGAGAAGAAGAGATGAGATGGACATCGGCGGAGCATTCACTTGAGAAAAAGAGAGACGAATGACAGAGGGAGGCAGAGGGTTAGGCGTTAGAGTTTTATTTTTTATTTTTTATTTTATCTTTATTATATATACTTATTATATAATAATAATATTAAATTATTTAAAAAATACAATTCGAATTCGGTTTGACCGAATTTAAAATTAGTCTGATCGAAATCGTCTCGAGTTCACCCAATTCAAATTCGGTTACACTCGAATTACCGAATTCATACTAAATTACCGAAACCAAATTACCAATTTCAATGCAAATTCGACCGGAATTCGGTAAAACCGAAATTTCTCACCCCTAGGTCGAGTTGGGACCAAATTGGCTAATTATGCCAAAAATAATATAATTGCAAAACAGGAATACGACACCGCCACTACCCTCCATTTCCTCTAGTTTTAAGTTCCCGCGCCTCATATTTTAGCGGGAAAATCACAAAACCCTTTTCTCAAAATCCTCAATTCTCTCTTCCAAACGAGAACAGAGAAATCAAAATCGAATGCCGAGCAAAGACGATACACAACAGCTCCGTGATGCTAAGCGAGCTTATCGGGAGGCGGAGTTGGAAGGGAACAGGGCGGAGGAGGCGCGGTGGGCAAATGTAATCGGAGACATACTAAAGAATCTAGGAGAGTATGTGGAAGCGCTTAAATGGCTTCGAAAAGATTACGAGATTTCGACTAAGTATTTGCCTGAGAAACAGCTGCTTCCTACTTGTCAATCCCTTGGTGAACTTTACTTCCGTCTTAATGATCTAGAAAATGCCCTTACTTATCAGGTGAAATTAGGGGGATGAACTTTTTGGTTAAATTTAAGTGCGTAAATTGATTTGCTATTTAAGTAGAATTTGGGGGCTACTTTAATTTTTTGTTTTTGTTTAGGACCAAATACTTTTGAATATTATTGGGTTATCATTTTTTCATGAAATTGTAGTCAAGTAGTAATTTTAACTGATTTCTTAATATTCTTCCCGGCATCTTTCAAAGATACAAATCTAAGATATCATCTGTAATTATGGGCGTCTATACCAATAATTAGTTCAGCTTTGATCTTTGATTAGTGCCTCGACTCTCAGTTTACTTTCCTTTATGAAGAAGACTTCCTTTCTCTAATTAATTTGGGATCTCGTTCTGTTCAAGTTTTCCAGCTTCCCTACTTTCTTCCTGGGGCTGATAATTAATTTGTTCTTGAATTGCAGAAAAAACATTTAGAGCTTGCCAAGGACATACATGATCTCATTGAGCAGCAAAGAGCAAGCACCCAACTCGGTCGAACATACCATGAAATGTTTTTGAAATCAGATGATGACCATTGTTCTGTACGGAATGCCAAAAAGTACTTCAAAGTAGCTATGGAGCTAGCAGAAGATCTGAAGAAAAATCCTGAATCTGCTAAATGTTTTGTGAAAGAGTACATTGACGCCCATAATAATCTTGGGATGCTAGAAACAGATCTGGATAACTTAGAGGAAGCAGAGAAAATTATTACTCGAGGATTAGAGATCTGTGATGAAGAAGAGGTGATTGAGGATGATGATGGGCGTAGCAGGCTTCATCATAACCTTGGAAATGTTTATCTGGAGATGAGAAGATGGGAAAGTGCCAAGTTTCACATTGAGAAGGACATTAAAATTTGCAGGAAAATTGGACACTGCCAAGGGGAGGCAAAGGGTTATGTTAATCTTGCTGAGCTGCACTACAGGGTCCAAAAATATGATGAGGCTATTCATTGTTACCAAAAGGCACTTGAATTGGCAAAATCCATGGAAGACGAGGATAGTTTAGTTATGCAAATTAAACAGAATACTGAAACAGTAAAAGAAGCAAAGAAAGTAATGGCTGAACTAATGAAAGAAGAGCAGCATCTTAAAAGGCTGTTGAGGAATATGGAAATTGCTAGAGGCACAGCAAGAGAAAGGAAGTGTCTATTGGAACAGATTTCATCTCTTGACCGTCTTATTGAGAAATCAAGCACAATATTTGCATGGAAAAAGGTAGACTAGCAATGTTTATTGTTGGTTTTTTTGTCCTTCTATATACTTTTGCCGCTAACTCTTAAAGGAGAATTATTTTCTTTAAGAAAATCAATTGCTTAACCTGAAAGCTGGTTGTAGCTATTGTAGATTGCATTTTCACTCTTTATTTTAGCCTAAAAAAGTTTTGGAAAAGAATAATCTGTGCTGCAGAAACTAACTTGGAAGTTGCTTTTGGCTTATCAAAGCGGTTGAAAAATATGATTATTATTCTGATTTATTGACATCTTTTTTCAAAAGCATTTTTTGCTATATTTTTCAAAAAGAAAAAAAAAATCCGAAAACAGGTTCTTAATAATTTAATCTCTGATAGAAAACAGCTCCTTTGTGCAGAACATCAATATTCACTTCATCTTTCAACTCCCAATTATGACCTTGTACTGTAGTAGGTTACTTGACTTTTAGTTTTGGATCTTTTTTCTTAGCATTGCGAATATGCCAAAAAGAAGAAGGAAATAGCAGACCAGCTTTGTGACAAAGAAAAATTGGGTGATTCATTTCTAGCCATTGGAGAGTCATACCAGAAGCTCAGGGATTTCGAGGAAGCCCTTAAATGGTTCAAGGAGAGCTGGAAAACCTATAAATTAATTGGCAACATGGAGGTATTTTACTCTGTACTCAAACATTTTATTCCTTATGCGTTTGTGCTTGAAATTTGGTAACAAAAATTGATAAGTTTGTGACTAACAAGAAAAGATACTGACAAATTACACTGACATTTCTCATAGATACGTGGACAACATTTCTGTAGAAGATAACATATGAACTTTGAACAAAACTGTATTTTCATGTCTACTCGCTAGCATTAAAGCAAAAGGAGAGGTTAAACAAAGTCCCAAGAATGAGCCTGGGTCCTGCTCGCTTGGCCCCGCCCTTAGCTTCAACCTCTCTCTAGTACACCTATTTAGACCCTACATTTGGCATTGTTAAAGTGTCTAAAGCATCTAAAATTTTGACGTTGTCTTTAATATTGGGATGGTCGAGTACTGGACATGTGCTGGAAGCGAAAAATCAGACGAAGTAGACCTTTTGATAGTTTATTAGGTCAATAGCATCATCTATGTACCAGAAGCTCATTCAAATAATACAGCTTCACTATTTTGACTTTAAGATTTTATCTTGTGTACTTAAGCATTTTTGATAATGGTGATTTTAGGGGCAAGCATTAGCAAAGATTGACATAGGAGGCGTTTTAGATTCTTCTGGTGATTGGATTGCAGCCTCCAATGCTTTTGAAGAGGGATACAGGTCAGTGTCTTCATATGTTTGTTCTTTTGAGTTTTGATTTAAGTAATTTAATAATTTCTTCTAGGATCTTATGTATTTCTTAGGGAACTTCAAGCAATAGCTGTTTTAATGTAACCAATAGATTCCTTCGATGTGAATGCTGCTTGTTCTGAACTGATACATACAAACTCTCTCTTTCACACAAAATGTCTATTCACAGGCGTACAGAATATAACTAAGTTTAAGTCAGAGAATTTTCCCTCATATAATGGCATACTTCATGTTCCTCCACTTTATAAATGTTGTGCAATTAAAAACACACACATAGGTTTTCATCATGTGCCTTTATTTTGTCCATGACAGGTAAGGAGAAGGAATCAATTTTAATGGAGCTAAAAGAAAAATTAAAAAAGCATATTGTTTTCTACAATACAAGCCAGATGATTATGCTTCTGCTGCATACTTTCGGGAATTGTTGTCTGAATATTTCCTCTATGAGAATCCATTTGAATTTTAGGTGCTAATTCTTGTTGCAGGATTAGTCTTCAAGCCAAACTTCCTTCTGTGCAGCTGTCTGCTTTGGAGAATATGCACTACAGCCAAATGATTAGATTCGATAATGTTGAAGAGGCTAGGTAATACAGCATATTTCATTAGGTGCATATTTGAATATCACCCATCACGATTAAAGTTTGGAAAATGATCCAAGACCAGAATTACTGTGTCAGGGCCAAATTTAATTTTGTTTCTTTATACATTTAATTTTGAATTGCACATAACAACTACATCTTTTGTTCGAACACCCATAAATTATTCTTAGTTTTTT
The DNA here is from genome assembly GCA_026122235.1 of Vinca minor. Taxonomy (NCBI): domain Eukaryota; kingdom Viridiplantae; phylum Streptophyta; class Magnoliopsida; order Gentianales; family Apocynaceae; genus Vinca; species Vinca minor. The sequence continues at coordinate 1,260,416 of JAOCZM010000206.1, read as the reverse complement.
TTGGTTTCTTTTGAAATAAGATTAATCTATTCATTAACAAAGATGCCTTTCTTTTTCTTTTTATTTATTTATAGGAAATTACAATCTTTAATCAACGAACTAAAGGTTTCAGCAGTAGGAGAGAATGAAGCACAAGTTATTGCAGAGAACTTTTGTGCTGAAACTGTATCAGATATTGATGACCAATCACCAAATATCTCCAATATCACCATATCATCAGAGAGGAGTATGTCATATTCCCCTCAATCAAAATCTCAAGGATCTACAGATGACTTGAATGAAAACGCTCCTTTGATATCATTTCTTCATCCTAGTAAAAGGTCAAAAGTAAAGCTGCAAACTGATTGTCAAGCTGATGCTAAAACTTCCATCAAGCTACCTGATTACTCACCAAGGGGTACATCAATAGCTGCTGGTAGTCAATCAGTTGGACGCAAACGCGCACGTCTTGTTCTTTCTGATGATGAATGCGAACTTGGTGATGAAAATGCCCCGACAAGAGCTGTTTATGAATGTCACATAGAAGAGGTTGCCACTTCGAATGGCTGTGAGTAAATCATCATCTCATTTTAGCTGTTTGCCAGGAAGAGGAACTGATGTTCTTTCTTTGAACTTGCAGTTAAGAATATAAAACACCTTGGCAGTCCTGCTCGTGTATTCCAGGTAAAATAACTCCTGATAAAACTAATGGAACTATATCCCTTGCAAAACTACTGTGCTTATTGTTTGCTTTGGCAGGAAATTTCACCAGTTGCGTCAAAATCTGCCATTAGCGCTTCAACCCCTGTTGCTCCAGAACACAGAATTTCTTCCTACAGATCTGGAACATCTAAATTAGCTTCTCAGAATAAAGAAAACTACAGAGATTTGAGCATAAATCAATTTGATAATTCGAACCATGACAGAAATTCCTGCAAAAGTACTGGTGTTTCAGGAAACCAATTTTATGAGCACATGCATGGTCCCAATTTTTCTAGTCCTTGTGATGGAAGTTGCGTACGTATTACCAAACAGCAATTGGCATGTCTGGGTTTCACTTTTATCAACTTTTTATTTAGTGTCATTTATGTCTGATTCATGAGGTACAAAATATCTGTGAACTGATTATATTTATCTATCTTAAATCAGTGGATTACCATCCTGTCTCATGCAGTTCTTTTTCCAATGGATACCCAAACACCAAGAGCTATTGCATCGTAAACTATTGTTATCTAGATAAATTATGGGTGTAAGTGGATAGAGTTTGGTTTGGGACCAAACTCCTCAGGCTGCGTAAGAGCTGAATTATTTGTGAGAGGAAATGTGAGTTCCAAGCTAAACCTAATCCAAACGCACCTTATGCCAATGCATCTTTAGCCATCATTTCAATTGCATAAGCTACGGAAACTGATGATTTTGTATAAAAGCTATTCTTTCCATAGTACTGGCTGGCAGTGACTACCAGAAATGCAGTTAATATTACCTTTCCTCCATGATTGAAGAATTTTTCTCTTGATGTGTTTTTTACAGCGGCACCTAATAGTCAAAATTGAGAATGATTTGGTACATGTAAATCCAGACTTGTGCATGGCTGGAAACAAAATCAGCATAGAAAGGATGAAAGTTGAAGTGGCGTGCTCGTACTACCTATATCTACCCTCTGAGAAGAGAGCAAAAGGTAGACATACATTTTTCTCTTTTATGAGCTGCATTTTATTTCTCAAATGTTGATGTGACATGGACAATCTGCAGACTTCTAGTAGATGCTTGTCCATGGTGGCCACTAGACAAGCATTGCATATAATTCTGTGGTATTAGGAAATCACCAAAGTAACTCCATAGAATTATTTTTTGCAGCATTTAAGATCATATAGTTCTAATTTCAAGCTCTAGTTGTGACAGTATATGATATACGTGCACGCAGAATAACACATTTATTATGTGGTATTAAGAAATCACCAAAGCAACTAGATATAATAATTTTTTTTTTTTAGCATTTAAGATCATATAATTCTAATTTCCAAGTTTTAGTTATAACAGAATAATTGATATACATGCACGCATAAGTACATACATATTGCACGCTCTTTTACAAATGAGTATATATATACTTTACTTGTTATGTATTTATTATCTAGGTTCATTCAATATGCTATTGGATATGTATGTAGATTATGCACTTTGTATACAGCAGCCAGAAGATATCTCTGACTAAAACTTAACTTGGAAAACTATGTCCTTGAATACCCAGTAAGCATTTGAGTACAAGCTTCTCCTTTTCCTTTTTAGAAGCTAAAAGTTGAGGCAAAATATACATAATCAGTTTCAGCATGCAAAGTGCAGATTGTGATTCTTTTTCTCCTTTTTTTTAGTTAATGGTGTTATTATATGAAGACTTATGCCTGCTTCTTTCATACTGGTCTTCTCAGTTGCACTAATGCACTATTTGACAGTGTCATGGAATTTACTTTTCTTTTGTTTAAATAAAGTACGTCGAATATTTAATTTCGGTTAGGTTGAGATTCACCTGCTTCTAGTATGCTAATGTCTGAAAGGAAACACCTTTTTGACGAAGAGTTTAAGAGTACATCTTTAAATCTTTAGTATCAATTACATACTGGAGTCTGGAGGAAAAAATCCTTACAAATGCTGAAACGAGAACATGAGTCCTATGGCTTTTAATAAAAATAGTTTAGCCTTAGAGTTCAGTTCAAAGAAAATAGCCCAAGGGACACCAGTAGATATGACAATGGTAAGAACAGAGGAAAAATGCATGGGAAGGAGAGAATAAGAAAATAGATATAGCTTGCCATAAGGTTCTGGCTCCTTTTCTCTTAATTTATCTTTATTACCTTGCTTATTTGTTCTGGTTATTATTTTATCTTAAAAATAAGAATAATGATTTACCCAGATCTTATCTGAAGAAATTGCTTTGTTCTCTTGAAGTTGCCTTTTTTTTTTGGGTTGCATACAATAGACATGGCTGCTAATACTTTTACACTTTCTCTTCAGGCCTGGTTCCAGTCATTCAACATATAAAATATGATGGACAAGTCCTAGGAGATTTAGAAGAAGTCGTTAAGTTCAAAGACCACGAATTTGGGAGGGGCCGTATTGAAGCGTCAATTCATCGTATGTCCCAATTACTTGAATTTTCTTCAGTTATGCATACCATCGAATTTTCTTGTACTTTCGTTGTGTTCCTCACCCTTTTGCTGCTTTGAGCTTCTTTGGAAAGCAAGTCTGCTGTGTTTTTAGCTAGTATTGGAACATCATGTATCTTTTTTCTGTTTCTTTTTTTATTCTCGTCGGTATGACCTATTGTTCATAGCCATGCTTTATGGTTATAACATGTATGTGAAAGTGCATTCTGCATATCTGAAGAAACCCACCAATGTTTCCGCAGGTAAACATAATATAGAAACTGAAGATGTTTTAAAAATCTATCATACATACATATCGATATTAGGAGGTCTATCAAATTGACATGATTGGCTCAACCAACTCTTTATTTTGTTTTCTTTATTTTTCATAGTTTAAAGATGTGGTTTTAAGTTCTATTGATCATATCTGTTCTATGGTCTCTAGTCATGTAAATATACATCAGACATTTTATGAACAATAAAATCTCTCGAGCCTGGAGCCTGAGGCGTGAGCCTTAACAACACTGATGTACGGTGATGTGGATTACCTTGGTTGAGTTCCTCCATGAACATACTCTTTTGCTCTGCCAAATCAACTAGTCATGTTGCCTCTCAGGAGGGTTTCAAACACTTGTATCAAGTCATGTACATCTTATTGCTGTTACCATAAAAAATACTTTACTTGATCACTGGATTAATCAATACGAACGATAACAGCACTTTTTTAATCAGAAATTTGGCACTAATTGACTCATTTATTGAAAATAAAACCTTTTCATTCCATTCTGAAGCTGTGTGGGAACTGAAGCCCGTGATGAATCTATACATTGACTACTGTAAGGAGCTATCTGAGCTACCAGATTTGAAGGTGCTTAAGAAATTGTATGTCTTAGAGGTAAGATAAGCTAATTCATCCTGTTCTATATTGCTATGAAAATTTACTGCACTTTTTATACTTTAACTGCAGGTAGGAATGCTTGAACGGTATGACTCTTACATTAAGAGCTGCTAAATTCTGAGAATGATAGTTTCCTAACCTTTCTCTTGATAAATGTTTTAATAGGTATCCGGTGATGAAATTGTTGTTTCAGACTGTGAACTGCAAGATATATCTGCTGCACCACTACTAAGTGCCATGCTTGCACTCAAAACTGTTGCTGTCATAGACTTATCTCACAATATGTTAGGTCATTATAATTTTCTTTTAGATCAATTCTTTTTTCGTGGCCAATAGACCCATGTGCATTGCGTTCTCTTTGTTTATCCTCTAGGTAGTGCTCGTCTTTAATTCTATTTCTCTTTTATTGACTAACTCATATGGTGGCTGTATTTTAGGAAATGACACACTGAAGAGACTTCAACAAGTTTTTATGTCATCAGGACAAACTTATGGTGGTTTAGTTTTGGATTTGCACTGCAATCGACTTGGCCCCTCAGCGTTATTCCAAGTACTTATTCCTATCCACTTCTCTCTCCTTTGACTAAGTCTTTCCTCTTAATTTCCAAACAAGCTTTTATTTTTTTCAAAGTATTGCAATAAGAAAACAACAGAAGGTAGGGATTGCTGGAATCATTTGGAAACCTACATGGATTCTAGAACTGTGGGCAATGATGTAGTGGTGATAACGTGAATGTGATTGCTAAATGATAAATCATTTTTCATAAATCTACATCCTAGCTTTCCCAACATCAGCACTTCCAGATGGAATAACTCCATGTATTCCTAAAGCTGATGGGCAAGTATTTTTGAAGATTTTAGGAGGAAATCTAGTCAATTTATAAGAATTAAAATTTGAATATTGTAAAAAGATCTAGTTATTATTGCCGACGGTGTGCTGGCTCGTTCAAGTACATACACACGTGTTATTGTTTCTAGCACAGAAATTTGGGCTTAAGATTTCGCTTGTGCCTATATGTAATTTTTCATGCTTTTTACATGATTACATGGTCATTTTGTTACAGTACTTGTATATATCTAAGTTTACACTTTACAGAGGTTAACCATTCTCAGAATAGTAGCAGTTTTGTTAATTGTTATTGTTTATTTATAAATGTTTCACCTTTTGCATCAGTTATTGATGATTATATCTCTGTAGCAGTTCCGGTACTAAATTTTCTAGTTTATCCACTTGTTTACGTTTTCAGTCTTTTTCCCATAAATCAATTTCCCTGGGCTGACTTGTTGTGCGATGAATCAGTTCGTTTTCTCTAACTAGTATGATTAAGTATAAAAAGAGAAATTCTGACCTAGGCAGCAATTTGACATGTATTAGATCAGGCGAAACTCAATTCTGGACACTAGCTTCTATGTTTTGTGATGAGCTAATTCAAATAAATCTGTATATAGGGAGGAGCATTTGGAGTATATACACAATCAAATCAATTTCACTTCTCACTAATAGCTAAATTGTAGCTGAGCTAGAAACTCAAAGGTACATTATCCAAAAAGGAAAAAAGAAAACGTAACTCAAGACACACAATAAGGTCATCTGAATATCAAAACTACCACCTGGATTCAATTTTAGCACTCTGGATTTTTGTTCATCTGAACTTGCATAGAAGTTTTATTTTTAATTGTCACAGCTTTTATTCACAGCATTTTCTGTTACTACATGAGGCTTATTAATTTCTGAATTCACAGCTCTCTGTCTGTCTTGTAGATTACCAAAAACTTGTCTCTTCGTCTTTGTCTTCCTCTTCTCCTGAAATTTCCTTTTCTAGACCCTTTTATTCTGATGCATTTCTGCTCCTTCGATGCATCTCATACTACAGCTAAACCTGTTTTTATGTTATACTTGGTTCATAACCCTTCTCTAGTCTAATATTACAGCTCAATCTGTGACTTTTATGAACTTTTTTCAGTTGCAACTCTCATTGCCTTCAGAATAACCATTTAATAGCTCACAACTATATTCTTTTCTCTAACAATTTGCAGATTAGTGAATGCCCTGTGCTATACAACCGACTGGAAATACTGAATGTCTCTGGCAACCGCTTGACTGATGCATGTGCTTCTTATCTTTCAACCATCTTGAAGAACTGCAAAGGTGAATCCCATTTTAGCGGTACCTTGAATCCCATTTTAGCAGTACCTTTAATCAATAGCATCACCTTCATTTAAACAACTTCAACAGATAAGAAACTGTACCAAATTCTACTAGTAAATGTGGCAAAAGTTCTTGCCTCTTTGGTTCAGTATTTAGTGTAACATCCACCAGGCTGTGTTGGTACTCACGGTTACAGTGATTAGTGTTTCTATTATGAGCTGAGCAATATAATTGTGAAGACCGTAACTTTTTACTATTTTTTTAGACGGGTTTTGGTTGACGAGGCTAAGTCAACGTCGACCGAGGTTAAGTCAACGTTGACCGAAACGCGTCATATTTGCTTAAATGTTTTATTTGCTTTTATTATTTGCTAAGTGTTATAACATGTTTTAGGACTTGTATAACATTAAGATAAGATAAGGGACCTTTGGTGATTTTTAGAAAGTAGTGGGGAGTGGAGAAAGTAGTGGGGACTTGAGAAAGTAGTGGGGAGTGGAGAAAGTAGTGGGGAAGAAGTTAGAGGTGGTTTCTGGACTTCTTAGGCTGTCATTTTCGAAATCCATTCAGTTCTAAGTCTCAGAAAAGAGAGAAAAAAAAGAAGAGAGCAGATTTCTGGCAGATTGGGTAGGCTGTGGGAGAATACACTTTTGAGATAGCAAATGGTGTCGGTTTTCAGCGATTCTTAGTGCGTTTCGAAGTGGACCGATAGATATACGCTTGGGATTCGACGGAGTAGCATTTGGAATTCTGGATTTCTAGTTATAGGATTTGGAAGTCAGTTCTAAGTCTCAGAAAAGCAAGAAAAAAAACAGATTCTGGGCAGCCTGCGTGCACTGCACTAGAAACGTCATAAAGGTAAATCTAGAACTCCAAATCCTCTGATTCTTTTTTATTTAGAAACTAGACTTATAGGGCTACGATTTGACCAGAGGGTTTAGGATTTTAACTTTCAGATTTTCCTGTGTACGTCTTTCAATTAGGAACACGAACCAGATTTTCTGGATTTTTACAAGTTAAGAACATAACGGTGATAAGGTAAGGACCCTTCAACTTTGAGTATTTCCAAAGCTTTCATATACTGATTTTTTACAGATTATGAATGAAAAATGGTTTTATCATGTTTTTCTTGCATAAAAGTGGATGAAGCAATATTTAATGTGAATGTATGAATTGTATGATGTTTAATTGCGCATGTCTATGATAGCATGATTACTTGCTGTTTTATGATTGTAAGCATAGGGAACATCCCATTAGGGACATTGACTAAGAAAGGATCCAATATGTTTATGTTATGCTTATGTTATGTTATGGATTTCATGAGGAGTCAATGTACCTAATTTGGGGATAAGATGTAGCATGTAGAGTTGTGTTATATGATAAATACATAGATAAGATGTTGGGAGAGGCCCAAACATCAAGTCATGATGTACGATGTCACGAACAGTATACAACAATATATGATGTTTGCATTTGATATTTGATGTGAGCGGGTTTTGCAGGGAAATGGAAGTCGTTTTCTAACGGTTTTTCAGGTTTTGGAGTTGTTTAGCTGTCTCGTAGTAAGGGTGTAGACGACGGCCATCGTCTGTACTCGAGCTAGTGAGAAGCTAGGCATTCCCACGTATACGTTAGGCTAGAACCTTCACTTCCTAGCGGCCTCGCAGTGGAGGGGTAAGAATGGCGGGTGCGCAACCGTCATTCCTAAAGCTGTCGAGAAAGCTAGAAGGTTGAGTCGCATGTATTTATGATTTCTTGGGTGGAGGGGTAAGAGTGTAGGGTCGTTGTATGGGCGGCGATTCTGCACTCCCAATATTCTAAGAAATCAGAAGTATTTTGCATACCATGATTTTATTGCTTTATTGGTGATTATGTTTTTAAAGTTATGAAATATTTTCGGGATGCATAAATTGTTTTAATTAAGTGTCTATATATTTCTTCATCCCAAGGTTGAAGGGATCTTACTGAGCAATAGTTGGTTTTGCTCACCCTTATCCACCTTTAATTTTCAGATGAGCAGGATGTTAGCTACGAAGGGTACGTGGGGGACGACGTATTCGAGTATCAAGGAGAGGACACTTTATAGACGTCTAGCTCACTTTACTGTTTTAAAATAGATTAAGTGTGATGAACTTTGAAGTATGTTTAAGTTGTATCATTTCATTTTAAGTTATGAAGTACCCTTCTAAGTTAAGTTTTATATATATACTATTTGAGGTTTTATTTCTTAGCATGTTTTATAGCTTCCGTTGATGCGTTTATGAGTTTTATGTTATGGGTTCTGTGTTCCGTTTGGCAACGGAACGCTGCCAGGTCATTTCCCGGTTACGGGGCGTGACAATAATCCTCTATTTCAAATTAAGTGGCAATTTAGGACAAGCACACGAATACGCATTTGAGGAAATTCTTGTAAATTCAAATGTCAAACTTTGGTTTGATGAATTTGACTTCCATACGAGAAAATGACGAGGGGTAAAAAAGGAAGGAAAAAACAATAAATATGTTATGGAGAAGCGAGATTGACAATTACTTTGAAACAACAAAAATAGAAAAAATTTACAGTTATTTTGAATGCTTTCCCATGCATTTAGATGGCTGTATATCATTTTATTTCTTCTTCATCTTCTAACAGGAGCTCCTTGTTTTGCAGCTCTTTACAGTCTGAACATTGAGCAATGTTCCATCACATCTAGAACAATCCAAAAGATAACTGACTCACTGGATGCTGAGTCTGTACTTGAACACCTATCCTTGGGTACTTATTTGACAAGACTAGATCTATTTTCTTCCCTTTTACTTCGGTAGAAGTCTAAGTTCCTATTTGTTGAACAGGACACAACACCCGTATATCTGGCAATGCAATGACTAGTCTTCTACAGAAACTTGCTACTTTGACAAGGTGCATATTTGCAACCGGATTTAGTTAATCTTTATGCCATGGATGGTATGTCAGTGAAAGAAAAGTTTGTTCTCGGTGTTTACAGATTTCAAGAGCTCAGTCTAAGTGGCATAAGATTAAGCCAACCTATGGTTGATAGCTTGTGCCAACTTTCCAAGAGTGCAAGTCTGTCGGGTTTGATACTTGCAAGTACTGGCATTGGAACGGTATGTACTTTCTCTCAGATTTCTCCTTCGTTCAGTAGTTTCATGCTTGATGTCATTGCCACTATGTTCTTTTCAGGATGGCGCATTACAATTAACAAAGTCCTTATCAAATTCGACCGAAGAACTGATGAAGCTTGATCTATCATCATGTGGATTGACATCAGAATATTTTGTTAAACTCAGTATTGATGCTCCTTCAATCAACGGAGTTCATGAGCTAAAACTAGGAGGAAATCCTATAATGCCAGAGGTTTGCTTGCTTAGTTTTTCTGCTTATGTGGTTGCCAGTCCCAAGAAATTGTTTAATATGATTTCTGATGACAACATCAACAACAACAATAACATAACCCATTAAGTCCTAGTGATTAGGGGTATTTGGGGGGGGGGTGGTTTATAGGCGAGGATGGATAGGAAACATACCTACTAACATTTGGCAATAAATACACAAAGTGGCCAAAGATATGATTTCTGATTAATCAACTAATAAATTTTGAGAAAATATAATGTCAGTAATAATAGCATGAAGAACCTATTCTATTTCTATTTTGAGTTATTTTGATCTTTTATGCCAGCTTTCTACTATCATCTGTTGTCAAACTACCACTGAAGATGGTGACTAATTCATCATTGGATATTGAAAATCAACCTGTTTTCTAACTTGTTTGACTGTATTCCACTAATAAATTAGCTTAATATGTTTTTATAAGCAATTGTTGGTAACTCTAGAATGATACATGATAAATAATATCTAACGTCAATGCATCACTCTGGAAATTTGATTCTTATGAGACTCCAACATGATCCTATAATCAATCTACTATTAACAATAGTAATTGATTTAAGAATAATTTTCTTTACTCATTCTCCTTCTGGATCTAACGTGAAGCATGAAATCAGGGTGCCAGTCCATTGATATCGTTCCTGAATAATACTCTTCACTCGATAAGAGTTTTGGTCTTATGCAATTGTCAACTTGGCCTGGCTGGAATTGTTCGGATACTCAAGGCACTATCTGATCGTTGCACTCTTGAAGAGTTGAACCTATCTGCAAATGTCCATCCAGATGAAAGTCACACTTCAATAATCTCAGCAGATTTAAGCTCAAACCCCATGCAAAAACCTCACATCCTTCCAGATTCCTTGTGTAAAACTTCTGCACCCGAGGAGATGAAAACTTCTGAGCAAGAGCACTGCACAATTGGTGCAGAAAATAATGAATTTCAAGTACCAGACAGCGATGATGAAACTGTTGAAATTGATGCAGTAATCGGAAAGAATGAAAGTTCTTTGGCCTTATCTGAGAACAAACTTGGTCCAGAAGCTCAGCTCTTTCAAGATCTTTTAGCTTCTATTACCGCTGCGAAGCATCTAAAGCTTTTGGATCTCAGTGATAACGCGTTCTCACATTACTCTGCTGAATTGTTTACCGCCTGGTCATCAGGTGCACGAGCTGGCTCAGCTCTAACTCACATTCAGGACAATGTTGTTCATTTGTCAGTGCAAGGATGCCCATGCTGTGGCATGAAATCATGTTGTAGTAGTAGGATTTGAGTTTGTTAGCGTGGAATTGTCCAGAGAAGATATATGAACATATTTTGAATTTTCTCAACAATTTCAGGTGTTGGACATGATGGAAAGTCATGTGTACTCAATTGTAGGTCAAGGGTTTTTAGCACAATATTGTGTGTGAAAAATATGCTAAAATTGTTTCAACTTTTAGTAGTGTTTTATTATGTAGAAATCTGCAATTGTTATTTGGCTTACATGGAAGAAGCATATTCTGCTGCACTATTAACTATTAAGATATTGCTAGTGCAAATATTAAAGTGTGTTTGTTTCCTGGAATTAGTAACGTTTCCAATTTCAATTTCAATTTTCTTGTTTCGCTTTCAGAGTTTATAATCAAATCTACAAATAGTACAATTCTATAATTACCGTGTATTATACTCATTGTTCGATGAGTAATTTTTAGAATAATGATAAGTTGCTCAAGATAAATTTCTCTTGCAAATTACTAACCCGGTCCCAAAAAATTTGCTACGTTTGATGGTTTTACCAAAATTAAAGAAATGATTGAAAAGTAATTAACGTGAGAAAAAATTAAATTACTCCTCAATTAATGACCGGAAAGTTATTATTATTGTTTAGTTGAGTAATAAATTATGGATAACAATGAAAAAATAATAATAAAGATGCATTGATTTTTAAAACGTGATAAATAATTTGGGACGAAAATAACATTAAGCGAGAAAATACGGAGTATTTTGTCCACAATCTTTACATAAATAAAAAAACGGGGTCAAGGTCAAAGCTATTTTTGGTTTCTGAGTATCTTTTTAGAATAGAAAAATTGATTTTGGAGTTTTTTCCCATTTTCTTTGTCATATCTTTTTTAAAAAGAAAAATAAACCATGTCAACTTATTAACAATTAGATACGAAATAAAAATATAGAATGAGATAGAAGATTCCGGCTTACATTCCTGTGATGCTGTAATCAAATTAGCCTTTGGGCTATGACTAATTTTTATGATTTTTCAAATGACCCATTTAGATAAACATTTAATTTATTAATAAAAGGATTTTAACAAAAGCCTATTAAAATATTAAAAGAAGCCCAAAAGCTGTGGGGGACTGATAGTTTCGTGGTAAAAAACACTTCCCTGAAGAAAGAAACCAAGGACTGCCCAATGCTTCATCCTAAACATTAGTTTTAACTAGGATACTATCCCCCACGATGCGCAGATTATTTAAGTTTATTTTTTTATACTATGCCAATTTAAAAAAAGAAAAAGAAAATATAAAAGTAACATATATCACTGATTTTGCGAAAATAATTTGAATCTGTAAGAATCTTCTTTTTTTTTCTTTTTTTTACAAATGTTTACATTAAAAAGTTAACTTTTTTACGTTTACCGAAAAAATCAACCCAAACAGAGATACTCTCCCCGCCACTGTTTCACTGCCGCTGCATGTTCTTTTGTTTCTCCATCCCTCACACTTCTCCTAAATCTTCTCATACTACGTTCCCCACTCTCTCTGCCCTCACTCACCATCGATCCCATACCAATTTTTATATGTCAACCTTCACCTCCGCTCTACTTTTCAGGAAAACCTCAATTCCTTCTTCTTCCCTCTTCTCTCTATCATGGATCGACCTCTCCATCACTCACTTTATTCTTCTCTTCTCTTCGTCCTCATTTTTTCGGCTAAATATGCCATAAATTTCAATCATTTTTAATCATTTTATGTCTTCTCGCGCTTTCAGGATTCAAGTAGCCTAAAAAAATAGATTGGACTTATGAAAAGCAAAATTGTGTTCTACAAAAAAATACTTTATAAGCTATTATATCACTTGGTTAGTCAACGGTGCCCGTCGAATATGTAAACCACACTGCTATAGACTGCGAGGAAACACGAAAAAGGAAAAACAAATACTATTTTTCAATATGCAAGAAAGATTTAATATTTATACAATTAACATAGAAAAGAATCAAATAAGTATGTAATAAAAAAATCGACATATTTTCCTTAAAAAGAATAAGAGAAAAAGGAAGAACTCACCATAACATGAAGATAGTCCGCATCAAACCTGAGAAAATGAACAAACAAAGTAAACAAAATTGGAAATTTAGAGGTGTCATGTGAGCTGCAAAGGTTATGGAAAAGAGGGAGGGGGAGGGGAACATGATTTTTTTAATTGTAACTGCAATGGATGTCTTTTCAATTTTTTGGTGCCCTTCCATATACATTTTCTTGGAGATAAAGTTGGGAAAAAATGTTCCACTTCCTTCTTCTATAGCATGAAAGATCAAGTTGCTACCCCTTGGTCATGCATAAAAGAGTTAGTGAGGAGTAGATTCTAGATTTGCAAATCCTCTATAGGAATGAATAATCACTATTACTACAACAAAATAAAGTAGAATGAATCGTATATTTTCATCCAAAATCACATAATTAACACTCATTGAATAGTCAGGTTTTTTGGCATTGAAAGTGTTCCATAATTTGATCACTTGAAATAATATTCTCTTTTCTTGTTTGCCTTTTCCAAGTTCATTGAGATGCACACACTGAAGTCTTGATTTCCCCATAATGTTTGTTTTGGTGGTATCTTTTGTTTTTTTTGTGAGAGAATTTTTGGCTAATTTTGGATTATATGGTGTGTGATATTGTGTTATGAGTTTTCACTTGACCTTTCATATGCCTGAATGAATGATGGTAAATGGTCTATTAAATTAAAATGGCAAAAACTGGAAAACCACAATAATATGTAACCTATGTTTGATTCATATTTTTAAAATTCATATATATGTCTTTTCAAATCTCTGCGTAGAGGTATAAAATTTCAGATTGTTCAATAGTTTGTTGTAGTTGTTTTCTATAGCTAATGAAAAAATAAAATATGTAGTTTAAGCTAAAGTGGATTATATATTATAAAATACAATTGTGTACATCATTATTTAAGAAACGTTATTTCTTCATCCGTCACAAACTTTTAGATTCATGAATGCCATTCATTTAGTGTAGTTATGTTCAAATTAATTGTTGAAGAAATCAAGAGTCGTTTAAGTTTAGATTTTATCTTCATATCTATTTAGTTACAAACTTTTAGATTCATGAATGTCATTCATGTAGTGTAGTTATTTTAAGATTAATTGTTGAAGAAATCAAGAGTCTTTTAAGTTTACATTTTATCTTCATAAATAATTTATGAAGATATAGTTCAAGCTTTTCCAATTCCATATACTCCATCCGTCCCAAATTATCTGTCAACATTTCCTTTTTAATCTGTCCCAAATTATTTGTCCACTTTCTAAATAAAGGATTCATTAATGGTGATTTTTCCAATACTACCCTTACACTAAATGTTGGAGAGAGAAGAATATAGAGAGAATAGATGGTAGAATTAAATTGTGACTAAAATTAAATAGGGTTATGTTTGACATTTTACCATATTCTAGTATAGAATTTGATGAAACCTTAATCTCCGTGCAAAACACAAAGTGGGCAGATAATTTGGGACGGAGGGAGTAACATTAATACATGAGTTATATTTTATAATTAAGTCTTTTAGAATTCCCTTACATGAATGAGAACTCCAAAAGTCACTTGAAACCTCATAATTAATCATAGTTCAAGTTTTTTCAATTCCAATTAACATTAATACATGAGTTATAATTTATAATTAAGCCTTTTAGAATTCCTTTACATGAATAAGAGCTCCAAAGGCTACTTGAAATATCATAATTAAGTATAGTTCAAACTTTTCCAATTCCAATTAACATTAATACATGAGTTATGTCATTAGTTGTATGTTTTTCTAATGTTATAATACTCTTTCTTTATAGTTTGTGTGTGTATATATATAGCTAAAATTTCTTACTTCATATTTTATCTCAATAGCAATTTAAGACTTTAGCTTAAGTTATTAGCTAATGGAGAGAGTAATCAATGCTTATATTACCACATGTAAATTTTCCAATGGATCATGAACTTATAGAATGCCAATTGTCATCACCACAACCTTCTACCCCAACTTGGCCTAACTTTATATATTATAGATTTCATTTTTTCAGTGGTCAAGTTGATTCCTAATTTTCTAAAAAAAGAGTTAAACAATCGATTACCAAACTATTATCTGAATTGTTGCATCTTAATTTAATTTGCTTACTCTTACTTTTTTTTATTGTGATATTTAAATGTAACTTTTTTTGTTCTATAAATTAATAAATATTAATGAATTAAATAGTAGTTTAATTAACATTAAACTTGCTTTGAAATTATAATCAAATTCCCCAAAATAAAGACATTATAATAAAATGAGCATTTGGATTAGTAAATAGTCAGGATATTCGTCAAATCAAGAATACAATTAGTGATACTAGTCGAAAACGTGCACGTTGCACGCATAGGCGGATCTATGACCGACAAGGTACCACCATAATTTTTTTTTTTTGCCCTTTTTTTTGCACCTCCAAGAATTTTATCAGTTTCGCCCCCAGATTTGCACCACTAGATTTCGACTCCTGCATCCGGCTATGGTTGCACGGATTTAAAATATCTATGTAACATAGAAGCTCTATTAGGATTTGGAAAGTTATAGACTTAGAGACATAATATACCAACATCAATAAAATCATTATTAATATTATGTATACAATTGTATCATAATTTCTAAAAAAATTCATGAGAAATGAATCTTTGTATATATAATTCTCAAAATACTCAGTTAAATTATTATGTATCAAACTTGGCTCTATGACAACAATATATCATATTTACAATATCTCAGAACAATTCATATCTTTAATTCACGTATTCTAAAATATTCACAATTTCACAATTTCCAAATTCCCAATTCGATAGATATAAAAGCGGTAAATAACAGTTGATGCTTCATTAGTAAGAGGAAAAACACAGATTATGTATAATTCTAGCATCAAACACAAAGAGGGCAGAATCCATACCTTCAAAACAAGTAAAGTAAGCAAAATCACCAAAAAGAAGTTGTGCAAAAAATTGTGCAGAAAAACCCTGAAAAGCTGTCCCTCTCCTGGCGCTATAACTCTTCACTCGGAACTCCGATTGCGAATCCTTTTCCACACACTCGAAGCTTATCTCGTTGCGTATGATTTTCATATAAGGTGCATCGAAATCCGACAATGATTGCTCAGTCAATTATGAATAATTCTCACAGGTCTCTATTTTTTCCGAATTCCACACCACTGTACTTCGAATTTTATCTCTTAATCTAGCCGTTAGAATAACACCTCAACCGGTCAGAATCTAGTTTAAGAAGTCTTCTAACTTTAGTTCAAATTTTTGGATGATCAGAAGACGTTTACGATGTCTGCAACATATTTCAAAATTACTGCTCATGTAGGATAGCCCAGATATTTCAGAATGATATAACGAGGTTCCAAGGACGATTACTCCAAATCAGACCGTTGAAATCTGGTCTCCACCGTCTAGATTGTAGTGGTACAAGTCCTTTAACTTTAGAAACAAGAATGAGGTTGATCAGACTCCGATTACTACTTCAATTTTGGAATCTCCTCACAACACTCTGTTTTTCGGTTTCTCTCCTTCTTTCTTTCTCTCGTTTTTTTCCTCCTTCCTTCTAAGAAAACTCCAGCCATTAACTCCCATTAATTTTACTTTTAATTTATTATACAAGAGGTCCTCACTCTCCCAAATATTGCCCATATTCCCTTACACATTTAAAACACTAAAACACAACGTATAACACATGATATGTTCACTTAACACTTAACAGATAACTATATAATTAATGTGGTCAATTTATAAAACTTAAACATAATGCAATAATATAAATGAAACATGTAATCACATAGGCAAAAGTCCCGGGTATTACATACTTCCCCCCTTACAAAAGTTTCGTCCTCGAAACTTGTACCCGCTACAAAATATAAACTCTAGAACTCTCATGCTAAATGTCATGGCTCTATAGGCATCAAAACAATTATGGTACTATATGACAATCTATGAAGTACAAAGAAAATATGACATCATATACAAATAACACACGAACAAATATACATATAAACTAATCTACCATGCTAATACAATCACATGCTTATCATGTCTCAATTAAACATGCAGCACATACAACAACAATAACTAAACTAACATGTTGTTACAATCTCATATTCATCATTTCTCAATTACTCCTGTAGCACATTGGTAGATACATGAATACATAAAGCAATAAAATCATGCCATAAACTAACATAACTAATGGTACCAAAACTAAGTTAGCAGGGTAATACCGTTAAAGCATGTAGAACATAGCTTGTACGTTAATGCAATTCATACTACACACACAGAGAAATAGTACACACCGAGATTAAGCACATTAAAATAACTAGGTAATAAGTTTTAAAACAATTATGTCTATTTGATGTGTTTGTAAAGCCTCCCCACTTAGTAGACTAGATTAGAGAAAGTGTTCCCAATGGTGAAGAAGGGTTTCTTAGTGCGTAAATGATCATTTATTGGCCTTGCCCTTGAAAGGTTGCTTAGTGCATAAAAGATCATTGGTTGGTTTTGTCCTTTCATGTAAGTTCTCTCAAGACAAGCTAGTGGAATTTTCCAAAATCCATGGGTGTGTCCTAAGGTAGTAGATATAGATCATTGTGATCGAACCACTCTAAATCCTTGTGTTTGTTCTATATAACTCTTACTCGTTTACTTTAAAGTTCATGTCTTGATTTATCTTGTTTATATGTTACATGAACTTATTTGCCTAAGAGTTGGTTGTGGAACTTGTGCTTGCTTTCTAGCTTTATATATATCTTGTTTGGCTTTGGCCATATGACTTGTGTTGTTTGATATTACAATCTTTGCATATAGGATCCTTGACTTATTATATCCCTTGATCATATTCATTGTCTTGCATTCCTATGTGTTGCATCTAACACACTAGTCATCTATGTTGTATATCTTTTAACTCACCTATATGTGCTTAATCAACCTACTTGTTGTTAAGGTGATCACTTAAGTGAAGATTTAATTAGAAAAGCGAAAACGTTTGAGAACCTAAACCCCATAAGGTTCTCCCCTTCATGTATTTCAGAAACAAATGAATGTGTGCCAGCACAATCAAACAACACATATGCAGGTACTAAATTAACCAGAAGTGTACCTGTCACCATATCCAGTGCATCTCCCGCCTCTTGCTGAGTGAGGGCAAAACCTCTTTCATTAGGCCACGACCTTGAATCCCTGGACCTCGGTGCTGAAGTAGTGGCCTGAACATTCCCTAAAACTAGTGCTTTACACTGACTGGCTTGATGCCCTACATTTCCACACATGAAACATTTCCCCGTATTCCAACGGTATTCATCCGAGTGTCTTCTGAAGGGATTCATGGGCGGAAACTCGTTCCAAACACCCATGAGTCCTCCCCTGAAGGATCCGCTCATACGAATTCGATTCGGTAAAACAGTGAAAAACTTACGTTTCTTGGATTCAAGAAGCTACTTCTTGAATGGAGGATGACGTTTCTTGGATGCTAATCTGCCACCAACGGAATTCCCTTTGCGCAATGTCCCTCTACCGGTATCCACGCGACGAAACGGGCAGCGATTGCTAGCTCTTCGTTTTTCCAAATTTCGGGGATTAGAGAGAAAAGGGAGAAGAAGAAGAGAAAAACGATTTTCTAACTCCTTTTGTAATTTCGGCTGAAAAGCAAAAAACATACGCACTAGGTTTCGGCTAAGAGATGTTATATAGAGTGTGAGAGTTTGTTCCCAGAACAACTCCCACGTCCACTCAACTTCTCTCGGCTGTGGGAGTCTCTGACTCCCACGTTCCCTAGACTTCCGCTGGTAGTGGGAGTCCTTATCGGATAATAACTCCCACGTGACCCCAGCTATGGTTAAATGTCGAAATTGCCCCTATCTCTAATTCGAATAATAACGCTTTATTATTCTCTGGAAAAATGAATGCCAGATACAATGAACCTAGACACATTCTAGATTCATTGAATCCGGACATGAAGCTCGTTGGCTTGTCTATGCGTGTGATCATGTAGGTTCACATCACAATGGCAATGAAAACACACTTAGTAGTAGTGTGAGTTCATAAATCACAAGCGGTCCCTAGCAGGACATTGTGACTACCCAAAGTGAATGAATTTACAGCATAACCTAATGTCAATCCACTATTTAATCCCTTTGTCTCGCGATATCCTAATTAAGCATAAGGCATGGTAGTCGTCACCCTTATTAAGCTTAATTGTATTTATGCTCGATCTCTAGGTAGACTGTTCCAACAAACAATATTTAATAACCACTTTATTAAATACATTTGAGCACGGCCATGCATTTAAACAGTCTTTCCCTATCGAGGGGCCCATGGATATCTCTCTCTTAAAATAGAGAGGGGCAAATTCCTTACAATGCCTCTCACATTCAAGCCATGATAGGACGCTACATCCGATCATCAGTCGTATTGATTACTCGGTTAAAAGCAACGTACGACTGAGTCAAAACGTGGCTCCATTCATGCTAGAATCAAATGGAGACAAAAGGTCTAAGGATTCAAAAAATAGTATTGAGGAAGTAATACTTATGACTAAGGATCATGAAGTATTACTTCTCTAACGGATCACGTCCAATACAATGTATCCCTATATATTGCATCTATGATATGATTTGTATTCATTACACATGATTAGTAAAACGTAATCATCAATCAAACATCATACTAGTTTTATTTCATTGTAAAATAGATTACATAAAACTAGGGACAACTAGAATAGTAATTACACAAGCAAATGAGTTTTACTATCAAATCACGCATTTGATGTTCATAAGCAAAATTTACTATTCATCTGAAATGCTCAAAAAGATATAAAACGTACAACATATGCTAATGGTCCTAGGGCACTACTAACATCTTCTTCCACAAGTGGTGCATAGTGGAATAGCTATAAAAGGAGTTGGTGCTACTAGCGGTCCCCCAATCCTTACCAATGACCTATTTCTAGCTGCCATTGGTGCAATGTTTGCAGACTTTGAACTCTGCCTCTAAGTCATCATAGTGTAAGTCCTCTTCGCAACCCGCTCAGTATCATCCATCACAAACTCTGCTTCGCTGTCCAGACTGCGTTTATAGGCCTCCCGATAAGTTGTAGGTCGGTTGCTAGACAGTCTTCCCCGAATTCTGGTCAATAGTACCATAACAAACCTTTGTGTCCTCATTGTGAAATCTGTTCCTTTATTAGGACCAAACTGTCAAGTTTCAGAACTTGTGGGGCTAGGGTTAGCATTAGTCAAGAATTAGGGGACTAAGTTTGCAATTTTTTTTACTATATATAGACTTTTTAAGCATAGACCCTAATTATAATCTACTATCATTTTCTTTCTCTACGGCTGTAGACATTCTTTTGTGGAGACAGAACCTGGGACAACTCAGGTACCCGTTCCACCGATCGAAGGTAATGTCTTTCACCGTATCGTTAGTACGATTCGTAGGATTCAGTAGAGTATTGATGATTAGTCTCTGGTTTTTTGTTAGGTCTTGTTGGTGAAGAGATTTCGTTTCCGACAGTTTAAGTACGAATCAAAGTAAGTATAGAGCCTTCTACTTTCGATATATAAAGATTATATTTTCGGTATGAAACACGGGAATGATTCATATTTATTTCAAAGTTTACGTTAAATATATTGTTTGGCTTTGAAATTTGAAAAGGAAAATTTGATAGAATTTACTGTTACGAAACAATTATAGAAGGAAAAAAAAATTCTTCTTTGATTGATTGAGCTTTTTCGTTAGTCTATCCTTACTGATAAATGGAATTGGTGTCGAGTTCTCATAATTATTTAGATGGTCTAGCGATATGTTAACATGTAGGTGTTGCATATGTTTCTGAACACTCAAGGGACAATGCATATGAATTTGTCATTTTCCATTGCCTGTTGTGCCCCAAATATATATACTCTAAGTTTATGGATTATTGGCTTTACTTTGATTGAATTTACAACATAGATAATTATTCTAATTCTTGACCCTAAGGCCACTTTATTTCTTCTTCTTAGAATATTCATTGATCTTGGGGTCAATGTCTTTTGTTTACGGAATGTGCCACATTTAGTTTTCTATTGGATACCTCTATAAAGGTACTGGAGTAATAATTAATTTTGTCCCTAGTGATTCAATTGCTTACTCATTTCAAGGTTGTTTCCAATTCTGATGATTGAATCTTTCAAATATAATTTGTCCGATAATTTTCTGAGCTCATTTTTGGCAGATTTTCCTCTTACCTAACCTATCTAGTTTAGTAGTGGATATAGCTTATTTAGGTATACTATTAGTGAAAGTGAGATTTAGATGTTCAAGTGTCAAAAATGTCGCTTTCTTTACATAGTTTTGCTAGTTTTATGTCCGGATTTTGCGTCCGAACACGTGTCTTGTTATTTTCCTGTACATTATGTCTGTTTCAATTCCGGATTTCAAGTCCGCATACGTGGATTATTGTTGCTTCATATATGAATTCTCTACTGTTTGTATCAAATGAATTTGTGATCGATTTTCTCAACCTTGCCCTCTGTCGTATATTGTTATGGTAGTGATCTTTAATTTGTTCACTTTTGCTTCATTTTCCTCTCCAAAGAAAATCCTAGTTCAGGAAAAGAAGGGAATTATAATTTTTGTGCAAAGAGATAATACTTTAGTATAATATATTTGTTAAATAGCGAAATTTCAATTCTACTTACCATTGTTCTGAATACTTCTAATATTGTTGATACTTTGCGGGTTTACTTAAAAATAATGTATGTTCTGACCCAACTGATATCAATTTCTGTTCCCATTTTGGGGAATAACCGAAATTCTGTACCGACCCAACTAGCAACAGTTTTTGTCCTTGTTTTGGTAAATAGCCGAGACTCTCTACTGACCCAACAAAAACTAGTTTCCGTTTAAGTTTCAGTAAACTTAAATCCTCAGTCAAAATATCATCTGT